>CM076570.1:553140484-553808911 GCA_034641835.2 Pinus albicaulis
TGTACAGGTCTATAGGACAGTTGTGTGTCAACAGAGTGGAAGTGTGTACAGGTCCGCAAGATGGTTGTGTTTCAGGGGGAGTTACCCTTTTCCATTGATGTTGTTGGGGATCTGTAATTTTAGCAGATTGGTGAGACTAAAAATGCAGAAAAAACATCGTTTCAACCAACTTTGGGATTCTAGGATCTAGCCCTCCTGAATCCGGAGAGGGATCTCTCTAATATGTACAAAGATGGATTTGTATTTGAAGTTTGGGGTAATAATATTAGGCTAGTTATGAAGGCAAAGGATTTGTTTTTGTTTTTGTTTTTGGATGGTTGAGCATGATTTTTACTTGAGGGGAAAGTTCTAAGTGCAAAAATTTTCAAAGGTGAGAAGTTGCAAGAAAATAGAACAGCTTTGGCTAAAAGATAGATATAACGCTGGTTTTTAGTCTATTGGGATATGGAGTCATATTTGGGCTTTAATTGAGCAACAAAATCAAGAGTGATCCAAGGGGCAAGTCATCTATACCACAAGATTATTGAGATTAAAATGATGGAATGGAAACAATAAAGTGTTGGAGGGGTGGAAACTGATAATAATTTCACTGAGGATTTATAGTCAGTCCAAACAAGAAAAGCCTCTTAAGTAACTGTTTAAAACCAACCAAGTGCGGGGCTAACCATTGACCTCTTGGGCAAGTTTGTATTAAAGCAGCTTAATTGACAAACAATCCAGTAATCCACATAATTACCTTCAGAAAGTATGAAAACATATAAGAGAAACAAAGTGTAACTTAAGATCAGATAAAGTACTTTTAAACTTAGTCTTCTTTTAGTCAACACCAAGGGAAACTTTCAGAATCTGCTTTTGGAGAAAAAACTAGGACCAGGGCACACCATATATTCCATAGTCATCTTTAATAAGAACAATAAGGAAAATAACTTTCAAGAAAAATATTTTTAAGGAAAACAATAGGACGAGGGAACTCTAACATTCCTAACTGCTTAACTGTATTAAATCATTCTTAAATAAACAAAATTTGAGGAAAACATTAATACAAATATTTTCAGTCAGAGAAGGTTACTGATAGACAGTAGGTCCTAACTCTATGCGTGATGTTCTTTATCAGAGAAAGGTGAACAATATGACATACATAGAAGGAAAACAATAACAATGAGAGGGGTACTTCACCGATGATATAGACCGGGATCCCAAGAAACAACTTTTATATTGATGTCAAACTAGTTACAGTATTCAAGTCCAATGTTTCAGTTCAACAATCATCTTCACTACTCAGCCTAACTAATCTATCACAAGTAGAGCTCCAAGGGCCAGTGAACACTATTTACAATCAAGAGTTTGAGCTCAAATGTATTTCAAAGTTCTGCAACCAACAATTTCTCATCTTCTACATAATTATTTATAGAAGAATGAGGAGGTGAAATCTAACAAAAGATCTCCTAAGGAAATTAATACAGATTCAGGACTTCTTGGCCTTTTGAGGGGCTTGATGAACAAGTTTACAAGTGGTTGTCTGTATTAATTGTTTTACATTTATGAATTAAGCTCGGTGAGAGATTTATTGACTTCAAGGCTCTGTGTCATGTGTGGAATAACTCCACAGATATTTTGTTCATTAATTTTCTTTGTAGAAGTAACTCCCTGGCTGCGCTGGAGGTGAATATCTGATTTTCTTCAATAACTTCGGCCTCTTTTTGAAAGGTTTGAGGCAAAAGGTGGCTCTTATGGTAGCTGAGGAATCAATTCCCTTCAATTGAAGTGGTGGAAGCATTTCTGTTAGCTAAACCCTTATGGTTTCCCTTTAATTGTGTTTAGTTTGGGGGGATTAGGCTTTTGATAATTTTTCTTAGCCATGATCCCTGCCATTCCGTCTTCAATCTTCATCTGTTGTGCTTTATCTTCAAACTTATACTCTTTAACTGTTATTTTGAATAAAATAGTGTCTTGTCAATGTGCAAGGCCATGTAGGGATTTTTATGGTATCGGCGCCCATGGAGCATTGATAAAATGTTGAATCCAACCCTGTGAATAGTTCTCTGTAGTGAATCGAAGGCAGGAGGATCGTCACCCTCAGCCTGCAAATTTTCTTCTTTATGGCGAAAAAACATTAAACCCTACAAAATATGAACAAATGTTATAAAATCCTGCGTATATAGGTTTACTACTTCAGAGGATGGGTGGAGAAAGCGGGGCCGTTGGATGGCATAATCCAATGGTCAGGATTGATCAGGAGAGATCGTGGACCAGATGTAAAAGAGATTAAATCTGAGTCATCGATCGCGTAGAGATTGACGGTCGAGAACGGAAGTTGAAAGTCAAACGGAGAGAAAATGGGAGATGAAATGTGGACCATCGGTCTGCAGATCAGATCGACGGCGAAGATTGCTTGGACTACGCGCCGTAGCCTAGTTATCGCGTGGGCACCTTCGTTAATTGTCGGGCATCTTCGGAGAGCGATCACTGTTGGATGGCCCGACCCAAATCGGACGGTGGACATCGATATCGCTAGGCATCCTGGTCTGAATGTTAATGCACGATGGACGAATATTTTGCAAATAGTACATGGGACGCGTGTCAACCGGTGTATGGAATCGCTGGTGATCGGGGAAAAACCGTCTTTGCCCAAAGGCGGTGCGATAGATACCACACAGTTTTTTGGACAGGGTGAGTGGAATGCAGGGACCACCGGGAAATGGACTCCGCAGTGTCAATCTATAGATCAGATCGACGATGGAGATTGAATGAAACTTTTACCCAGCGGTAAGTTATAATATAATAAAAACGATGGATTTTAATATATAACCAAAGGTTTTAAACTTCGGGCGGAAATAATTTATTTGAAGCAGGTAGGCGCCTGACTGTGGGGCCGAGGGTTATATGGAGAATGATATGATCGGGGGCTAGAAGGGAAGGGGCTTATCACATATCGGAACTTCGGGCCTGGGCTTTTAAATCAACCCATTGTATTTTCTATGATTGCGATGGCGCAATCGGCTCTTTTTAATCAACCCATTTATATTAACACGTGACTTTGGTTTTTAGACCAAAACTTTGGAAAAGTGGGTTTTCGGATTTTACATAGGAAAAACAAGATTGGGAAATGATTTTCAATGGTTTTAAGCGTGGAGGTGGGCCCACAGGATATATATAAAATAATATTATCGGAGGGTAGGGCTTAATCGCAATCAGAATTTTGGAGGATATCAAAACAAACAGTGCGTTGAGTTTTTGCGATTGGGATTTTTAAACACAAAAAGGCTATCGCATTGGAACTTTGGATTTGTGCGATGCGATAAGCGCCGAAAGGTTTTGGAATTTGGTTTTAACATGTGGGCATGTGGGGGGAAGTGGTTAGGACTTAGCCCAAGGGGTTTAGGTCCATAGTCAAAATACTTTGTTATTTATGAAATTTTTTCATGGTTTTCAAAGGAATCGGGGGTTTCAGAATAGTTAAAAAGTGAGTTTTTAACTATGGAAAAGTGATTTTTATGAATGGAAGAAGGAAAATCATAAAAATAGAGGAAAAATATGGAGAAAAGGGGAGCAAATGAAGGTTATTTTTTATTGGGAAAAAGGGAAAATGATGACTTTGTAGCAGTATTCTGGCTTGGAAATCAGCAGGATTTCTAAGTGTAAAATGGGAATATCAGTGAATTTTTGGACATAGGAAAGGCAGGAGGCCTTCAAGAGTCTTCAAGAGCCAACAATTTTTAGTAATGAAATTTGTTTCTTGAAGGCTCTAACAGTCTTAGCCACCTTTTGGTATAACAAATATTATAGGTGGCTAACAGATGTCAAAGGGGGAGAGAATGTTTTAGGAAGAGGTGTCATGATTGTAGGGTGAGTACTTGTGTTGCCATCAATGCCAAAGGGGGAGATTTTTGATCAGCAGTTGTCATTGATGCCAACCTAAGCAGCACCAGGGGCTAACCCAATATTGCATGGGAATTTTGACCTACCAAATTAATATATTCTGGGTCAATAATGCTTTTTATGGTTTCTACTTGTCGAGATGTTTCAATTGATATATGGCACACCATGTAATTCTTCACGGTTTGAGATATATTCATGTTTGAAGTTTGTAACCCCAGTTAGTGGGCTAAAACCCCATGGGGTTGGGGCATGGGTCATTGAAAATTCATAATTAATATTTTTTATGCTCCTAAAATCCCTCCCACATTCATATAAATTGTGATCTTCATTTCCTCCTTATGTAAGGGATTCGACCATCTGAAACAGGTCATCGTGGAATTTTCACTATAAATTTTTTTCTACGAAGGTTCAGAAGCTGAAATGTTTATTATGCAAAGCCAAAATCCTGGGGAAGCTGCCGTAAAAATTTTAGATCAAGGTGCACAACATTTTTTGAGATATGATCTGTGGAAGTCAAGGTTTTTGTAGGCTCCTGAAATTCATCTCAAAGAAGTGACCTTGGTAGAATCGTCATAAATCTCTCTCTGAGTATCGGATTGAAATTTTGTAAAAATTAGTAGATAGTTCACAGTCTACAATTTTCGCTCCATCAATTTTAGAGCCAAATGAAGAAACAATGACACATGGCACGCCGTACAAGTTCGCTCTACTGAAACAATCCATAATCAGGGCATTGTGAGAGATTGGGAATAAATCTTACTTGAAGAATCCAAATTGGGTCAAACCTATGGAATTGGAAAGAAGACTAATAGGAATACTACAAGACCGAAAATCAGATATTGAGGATATGAAATAACAGAGATACACCAGATTCAATATCGAGCTCCTAGAAGGCAAGAAAAAGCTAGATCATGTGTTGTCAAGGGTTGCAAAGGACCACACTTTCTATGGCAACAAAGCAAAGTAAGGTGTAGCATAGGGTATCATGACAAGAGCAGCAACCAAGGTGCATAAAAACAGCAAGAAGTTCATCATATGAAGTCTTCAAATGGGCAGCACTGCATACAATCATTGTAAAGGTATCATTGTACTTAGTCATTGTAAATACATTATTGTACAAATTGTACTAGTATCTATATACCAAGGGTTGAAGAGGTAGTGTTGGGAGGTCTAGGATCATCATTAGGTGGTTGTGTCAAAGTTGGGGTTATGGTCTAGTATATATTCTTCTTCTACATCATTCTATATCATTGTAAATTGGACCATTTTCCCTAGTACGGGAGTCCATTCTTCTTTTATTCTTCTATAGGGTGGTAGGGTGGTGCTAGGGTGAGTTGTAGCTCATTGGGTGTTGGGGCATCCATTCAGTTAACTACTAAAGAATCTCAGGTGTTGGAGCATCCATCCAGTGGGAGCTAGAGAAGAACGCTTTTCTAGATTCTAGGAAGTTGGAGCTTTATTTTCAATTGGAGTTGAATATTAAATAATTATCAGAAAAGCATTAGGTGGTTTTTGTCCCGGAGTGGGTTTCCACCTTAAGAACTGTGTGCATTTGTGTTCCTCTTGTTTTCTGCTATCATTGTACGAACACTAATAATAATTGAATATTAACTAATGCTCTAATTGAAAGGAATACTGATTCACCCCCCCTCTCAGTATTTCCAACAGGTTTGATGTTGGCCTATGTGATTAGTTCTCACAATCTATAGAAAATTATAGAACACTAACATTATCAATGAATATGGCTTTTCACGCTATAATCAGATTTCAGAATATAGACAAGACAGAGAAAAGACAACATTTACTACACCCTGGGATGACTTCATGTATAACAAAATTCCTTTTGGTCTAATGAATGCAGGCGCAACATTTCTGCAGGCAATGGATATTGCCTTTGAGGGAGAAAAAGACATATTTGTAGTCATCTAATTGGATGATATTACAGTCTATTCAAGATCTGATGAAGATCATTTGAAACATTTGAAACAAGTTTTTGAAAAATGTGGAAAAATTTATTTGTCCTTGAACCTAATGAAGTCATCCTTTTTTGTTTAAGAAGGGAAATTATTGGGACATATTGTGATAGAAAGTGGCATGTGTATTGATCCAAGGAGAGAAGATCAGTTTTCCAAGGAATAAAAAAGAATTACAGTCATTTTTTGGGAAAATCAATTTTATAGGGCGCTTTGTTCCTAATTTTGTAGAGCTGATCAAACATATAAATGTCTTTCTGAAGAAAGATGCAGAATTCAAGTGGCGAGATGAAGTATAAAAGTCTTTTTCGGCAATCAAGTTTGCTTTGACCGAAGGTCTAGTTTTGATTAGTCCTGATTTTGAAAAATATTTATGATTTTTTCATATGCTTCAGAAGAAAAAATTGTAGTTGTCTTGTTACAAAAGAACAAAGAAGGGTTGGAAAAAACTATTTCATTTTTTAGTCATGCTTTAAGAGATTCTAAATTAAAGTATAAATTGATTGAAAAACAAGCATCTGCACTAGTTAAGGCTTTAATGTATTTTCAAGTTTATGTGTTACATTCAAAAATTGTTGCTTTTGTGCCAAATATCACTCTCAAAGATGTATTGCTATAGCCAAATACAGATGGCAGGAGGGGAAGATGGTTGAAAAAAATTCTAAAATTTGATATTGAGATAAGACCTACTAAATTGATAAAAGGACAAGGCTTAGCTCGCTTGATTGTTGAATCTAACTACAAGGCTCTAAATCTGAATATGGAAGTGACTGAGGGAAAATATGGAGAAGTTATTTTTGGTTATCCTGAAATATTTCATTCAAATTGGTATAAGGATATAGTATAATTTTTATTAAATTTCAATTGTTCCCCTGAAATGGAGAAGTAAAAAATGAGAGCTTTTAAATTGAAAGCTGTTAAGTATTGCATTTTAGAAAACCATCTTTACTGGAAATACCTTGTGGGAGTCTTATTAAGATGTATCAGTGAAGCTGAGTCACAGGAGATTATGACAAGTAGGATACATGCAGGAGTGTGTGGAGGACATTTGTATTGGAAATCTACTACAAACAAAATATTAAGAGCCAGATATTATTGGCCAACTCTTTTCTCTGATGTTTTTTCCAAAGTCAGGACTTGTGTCGAATGCCAAAAGTTTGTTGGTAAATAGAAATTTCTAACATTTCCTGGTATTCCTATTTCAGCAGATGTCCCTTTCCAGCAGCGGGGGTTAGAATTCATTCACGAATTTCATCCACCTTCATTAAGACAACATAGATCGATTCTAACAACTACAAACTATTTAACTAAGTGGATTGAAGTTGTTCCAACTAGGAATGCCACTGATACGATAATAATAAAATTTTTGTTGGAAAACATTATGGCTAGATTTAGTTGTCGATAGAATTTAGTGACTGATAATGCAATGGATTTTAAGTCCACTAAGATGCATAACTTCTGTCAGCAATATGGTATTGAATTGACTCATTCCACACCTTATTACCCCCAAGGTAATGGGTTATCTGAGTCACCCAGTAAAATATTGGTGAGAATCATTAAGAAGATGTTGCCTGAAAATAAGAGAAATTGGGACACTCAGCTGGTGCATGCTCTTTCCGCAGACAGGGTAAGTGGAAAAAAATCAATTGGAATGTCTCCCTTTCAGCTTGTATATGGTACTGATGTTGTAATGCATTTTCCATTAGATCTTCCTGTTATGAAGTTTCTGCAAGATGAAGTTGATGATGAAAATCCAATTCAAAGGAGAATGTTGCAGATGATAGAGGCACTTCAAATTAGAGAAGCACTGATGGACAAAGTACAAAAATATTAGACTAAAGTCAAATATGTTTTTGACAAAAGATCAAATCAAAAATTATTGCAGGAGAATGATTTGGTGTTGCGCTGGGATGTCAGGAGGGAAGACCATGGAAAGCATGGTAAGTTTGACAATTTGTGGTTTGGTCCATTTAGAATTTCTCAAGTTTTAGAAAACAACACTTTTCTGCTCAAACATCTAGATGATGATCTGCTGACTGGAGGTCTCGTTAATTGTCATTTTCTTAAAATTTCTTTGTCTAATAAGTCAGTTGAGTCATTCCATTGAAAATATCCAGTGTGAGGTGTCAATAAAACTCGATGCCCAATGGTACTTCTGTTTTTATATATGATCAATCTTGAGTCCAATCAGTCAAAGGTCGGTCCTCGTCATAATTTCACAGAAGTCTTCTGAATTTTGAAAGTTTTAAGGCATTGATTCTACAGTCCTTGAAGACTCACAGGGAGGACTTCATCCCCAATAGGAACAATTGTTAACACTGTAAATGTTAATAGTGTGATCGCCATTATATCATTGTTTTCAAATTTTTCTTATGTCCTAGCCTATGTCAAAGTTTGAGGCATTTTCAATAAAGGTCAAAAAAGAGTCTCAAAACCAAAATACTTTTAAGTGTATAGATGGCATTAGTGTCTTAGGTTCATAAAAGAAGTTAAAACCATTGTTTTAACTTAGGTTAGTGTCGAAGGCTATTTGGTCATTTTGGTGATAAAGTTACAGCTGCTCTTTCCAAGATAATAGCTACCTCTGTTTAAGTTTCATTGTTAACATAGTGATATAATGGAGGGCAGATATTTCTCCAAATTGAAGGTCACATTACTTACATAGTGAAAAGAGCCGTTATTTATTCAGGAACCTGATCACATTGGTAACTCAGTGAAAAGTGCAGCTATTTCGCTGAAATTTGGTTATATTGCAATACAAAGGTAAAGGCAGCTATTTCTCAGGTATAAAGAGCTGCAAAGAATATTTTCAAAGAAAGGATTATTCATGTTTAAAGATGATTGAAGACCTCCTATGTTATAAACATGATTATTCTTTTAAACAAGATAAATCATCTTTTGACTTAGAAGAATTAGAATTATTTTAGATGAATGGTTATATTATCTATGCAGTTGACCTATATCTACCCTACTAAACTGAAGCAGAGTTCATAGTACAAGGTATCAATTATTAATGATATTGTGGAGTGTTATGTGTTATGGGGTGAGTTGGCGCTTGTATTAAAATTATTTCAAATCATGCCATTACTCCATACCATGATTAGAGGCATGGAATTAGAGGGATGAGTTTAGTGTTCACTTGACTGAGGTTCTCTGTGCAAACTACAGCTAACAGAAGTCACTTCTTCCAGCAAACAGTTTAGCATTTCAAGGCAGGAAAACCAGGTTTCGTGTAGGTTTTTGCATCGAGGTTGAATAGTTGTGTGTTTACAAGGAGCCTAGCTATCGAAAAGTATGGGAAAGGGTGGTAATGTCAACAGGTTCGAGCCAAAAAACACCAGGTTCATTTATCCTAGGGCCAAACCTCAATTTAAGTCTGTTGGTTGGTATAGGTTTTTACAAAAAAATTCTGGAGAAAATTTGGCTTTAGCTCAGGCCTTTTCCAAGAGCTTTGATGGTGAAAAGGTCAAGCTAGGTATCAAGACTTTCAACATATTTGAAGCCATCACAGCCTGTGCTACTCAAACCTTTGCCACTGGTGAACGCTGGTTCAAGAAAAAAACGCTGCCCATAGAAGTAAGTCTCTACCTTAAACCTGAACATGTCAATGTTAAATGGAATCCAACTGCACATATTTCCTGCTTTAAGGCTGAATGGCAACATGTGATCACCACATTGTAGCGATACATTACATGTGAGGGTAGGTTCTCCTCTGTCCACCATTATCAAATGATATTTCTTGCTCATATTTCAGGTGATAAACCTATGAACTTGCCTTATTTCCTATACAAATCCTTGCTCAAGATGTCCTTAAAAATACAGAAGTTCCCTAAATACCCTTTTCACAACCTATATCATAGGGGTCTAATTAAATTTATGATTGTCTACCACCTTAGAAAGAAGAGGACTACCTGGTATAAGTTCCTGACAGAGGAAGGGTTTGGTATCATAAACTCCAGGAGAAGGGTAGGGAGGCCAGAGAAATGAGATACTCATGAAAAAAATAGTGCAGCCCCTGCCTCAAATATTTCACAGTCAAACCCTATCCATTCATCAACTTTCTACCATGACCCTCCCTCTATGTCAATCAAAAGGCAAACAAGAAGCTCGACTAAGAAATTTGGAGACCTTCTACCTATGCCAATAGCACCACCAGTCAATGAAGCTCATATCAGCAGTTCACCAGTGAGCAATTCACCTAGGGAACCTGAGACCTTAAGGTCATCATGGAGGAATATAAAAATAAATTGAAGCAAAAAAATGTTATGCCTCCTAAAAATTATGTATCAAAAGATAGGGAGCAGACAGGTTCCTCTTCAAGAGGAAAACCTAGTAAAAATCTCCTCATGGAAGAAGAACTTCCAAAGGAAGTCAACCCTGGAGTTCTAACTTCTAAGCCTGTTTTGCCTCCAAAGGAAGTCAACCCTAGAGAAAAGAGATCAAGCCATGTTTCTAAAACAACTCAGCAAGCTCAACCAAGCAGTGGTACTTCACTCACAGAATCTACTCTCTCACGGGTTTTTCTATCTCTTAAGAAAGGCAAAAATAAAATTTCAAAGGTTGTCATAGAAGAAGAGCCTACTTTAACTTGACTATTCTCCTCCATTGACTCTTCAGTAAAGAAGAGGAAGAATACTATGATACATTCATACTCCTCTTATGAAGAAAGCAGTGATCCTGAATATACAGAATTAGAGTATGAGGAAGGAGAATCTAGCAGATTCATGCATGGAGGTAAAAGGTCTAAGTTCATTTCAAATCCTACATCCAAAGACCTCGTACTAGGCCCAAAAATATATTCAGACTAAACAGTAAGTTGATTGCTAATCCTGCATTGAGAGATGAGATTATTAATATTGATGAGAGTCCAGAAGATAAAACCAAGAAGAAAAAGGCTCGGCCACAGAGTCAAACACAGAGGAAGAGGTCAGACAAGAGAGTGACTAAAAGCCGTGCCATCGGGATTTTTGCTCTATTTTGGACTTTGAAGAATGAAGGAATAGGGATGCCTTTCAAGAAGCTTTTCATTTTTAAGTTAATTTTCTATTTTTTCGTATATACCATTTTTCAAGAGGTAGCTATTATTTTCAAATATTAGCATATGATGAAAAGAAGATGCTTTTTGATTTATTATCATAATGGTGACATCAAAGCAGGGAAGTAGAGGAGATTTCGTTATGATAGATGTCGTCAGTGTCATCGATCAAGCCCCCTCCTAAATTTCGTGGTTCCGTTTTGCACTTTTTGGGGAAAACAACCATGTCACTTTCATTGCAATTTACAATTTGTGTGGAGTTGGTTGCACCATAATAGAGGATCATTCTTCCAACAGATTGTAGAAATTTTAATACAATTATGTATTTCATGGATTCTTATGATCTAACAATTATAAGCCATTGTTAAATATGTAATCCTTCTACTAAAATCTTTGCATAAATTTAATCGCCATTTGCAAACACATTAAGAAAGATCAATCACAAATAACATAAATGTTTTTACTAGGAAAGCATAAAGCTAAAAACCCCACTATCGTATATTATGTATATATCATGGATCATGAAACAATCTCATACAAAACTCTAATCCAAGATATCTTAGTACAATATACAATCATCTCACACTGTAATACAAAAATTGGCTAATACATCCACCAATTTATCCTTCCCGATAACTTACTCTTCCCTGCGCAATCCATGCCGATCACAATGTTTGAATGAATGAGATAATGCCTTGCCTTGATTGTGCAATCCTCATTGGCATCTCCAATGTGTGTGTGGTTGCATGAGTGCACTCACTAATGTCACAACAAATAGTCAAACTATCCCTTTTACCTATCTCTCAATTGGGTCTCGACTGGATCTGACATGCATGTAGTTAACAATAGTAAATCTTCAGTTGCATGTGAGATCACTCCATGTCAATTATTTTCATATTTAATTCATTGATCTCTCACTAGTGTATCTTTAGTTACAACTAGTTACAACTAGCACAACTGAGTTTAACTCACTTAACTGAATTAAACTACTTTAAAACTCACATAACTACACATCCAACTCTGTTACAACTTCGAATCACTCAGTTACAACTAAGTCCACTTGCATGTCCCAACAACCAACCTTAGAACTTGAAATTTCTTTAGTGAACCGTTTTCTCACATCAGTTAACCGAAATCAACTGCTTCAAGAGAATAAATTAATATTTATAGTCCAATTATTATTAAGAGATAATAATATCTGGCATGCATTCTATTTTTAGACATGTGATCTATATATAGAATTCGCACATACATCTAAAAATAGAAACTCATCTATAAATAGAATTTTCTCACCATTCTAAAAATAGACTCCCACTATAAATAGAATCTTCTCAACATTCTAAAAATATACATACACCTAAAAATAGCCTACGGGCCCACCTAGTGTAGGTGCTTAATTTTCACTAGATTCATCATATTGTTGAATCTCGACACTCCCTCTCAAAAAGAAAGGGATTATCCTTCACCCCGATCCTGTCTCTATGGTATTTGAATTTGTTTTTGGTGAGTGCCATTGTCAGAAGATATCTGCATCCTGATCCTCCATAGAAATGTATTGAAGCAACATGATCTTCCGCTGCACACAATCTCTGATGTGATGATACCAGATATCTATATGGTTAGATCTATCATGGAACAAAGGATTAATCAAGAGTTTAATGCAACTTTGATTATCACAATGAATCACTGTAGGATCTAAATGAGAACCAAACAAACCAACCAGGATATTTCTCATCCAAATAGCCTCACATGTAGCTTTACTTTCTACCATGTATTCCGCTTCCACTGAACTAAGTGCCACGAATCTCTGTTTCCTGCTATACCAAGAAATAATTGTAGATCTGATACTGAAGACCCCTCCTGATGTGCTCTTTCTGTCTGTTGGGCTACCCGCCCAATCTACATCTGTGAAGCCATGCAACTTCACCTCATTCATCGGTCTGTAACATAAGCCATACTCATATGTGCCCCTGAGATATCTCAGGACATACTTTCTCGCCTTCCAAAAGAGCTTGGTAGGCTTAACCATTTCTTAAATAAGCTATTTCACTGCATAGCATATGTATGGTATTGTATTTACTAAATACATTATCAAACCCACTAACTGTTGATAGACAGTAGCATCCACTACGTTTCCAGATGTAGCGTCCTCTTTCCTCTAGTTTCCTGGAAGAGGAGTATCCATGGATTTGCAAAACTCCATGTGAAAATTACCCAATATCTCCCTTGCATACTTTCCTTGAGACACAAAAAGTTCACCATCCAACTGCCATATTTCCAATTCAAGGAAATAATGAAGGACACCCATATCCTTCATCTCAAACTCCTTTTCAAGGCCATCCTTGCATGAGTGTATCAACTGCTCATCACCAGTCAGTATTAAATCATCAATATAAAGAAAAATGATTAAAATCTTACCCTCCACCAAAATTTGGTATAAGTTTACATCCGCCTCACTCTTGGTGAAGCCAAGTCCAGTGAAATAGCTGTCGATCCGAGTGTACCAAGCATGGGGTGCTTTCTTCAGCCCATAAAATGCACTTTTGAGTCTGCACACATGCGACTCACTGCTGAAAATTTCAAATCCTTCAGGCTGCTCAATATACACTTCTTCCTCAATGATCAAATTAAGGAATGTAGTCTTCACATCCATCTCATGAATGTGCCAACCCATCTACGCTAAGAGAGAAAGGATGGTCCTTATGGAAGAATATCGTGCGACAGGTGCAAAGGTTTCTTCATAATCAATCCCCTCGATCTGTGAGAAGCCCCGGGCCATAAATCTGGCCTTGTATTTCTAAACACTCACATCAATAGCTTGCTTTACCTTGTAGATCCATCTTGAACCTACCATTGATTTATCAACCAGCCTTGGAAAAATTTCCCAAGCACTTTTTCTGAAAATGGAGTCATACTCCTCCACCATTGCATCTACCCATGTGGGCTCCTGCACTGTTTTCTGAAAGGAAGATGGCTAAGCCACAATACTTTTGGTCATGAGAGCCATGTATCCAGTGAATCGGTCAGGAGAATATATCTGTCTGCGCTGTGAAGTAGGGACTCCTACATTTTGTGCCACATCAAGCTTCAGCCTCTCAGCTTTTGTGGTATGCCTTCTGCCAGTTCCGATGTTTGACTCTGCGTGAGTGGACTTATCCACCCAATGAACCTCCTCCTATGGATAATGCACATCTAGAGACTCATCTTTGGGAACCAACAGTTCCTCCTCCACATGCAAGTATATTTCCCTCTCAAGCGACAACTTCATGGCTTTCTCCTGATTGAATTTTATATCCCATCACACCATAGTCTTTCAACTCTTTGGAAAATACAAACAATAATTATGGGGTGCTTTTATGTACCCCAAAAATATCCCAACTTCAGTAGTCGACTCTAGCTTATTCCTGGCATTCTTGGTCACATGCACATAAACAGATGAGCCAAAAATCTTAAAGTGAGAAACATCTGGTTTTTTACCAGTAAAAGCTTCTTCAGGTGTACTCATGCCAAGTACTCTATGAGGACAACGGTTTTGCACATAAACCATAGTGTTGCATGCTTCCGCCCACAAATGCTTTTTTAGGCCCAAATATTGTAGCATCGCTCGTGCAACACCCACGATCGTTTTTTTTTCCTCTCTGCGACCCCATTTTGCTGTGGGTTATGGGGTGCTATGATTTCTCTTCGAATTCATTCTTTGCTACAGAAGTATTTGAATTTTTTCGAGATGTATTCTCCACCATTATCGCTCCACAAAGCCTTCACTTGCTTCCCAACACTTTCTCAACCAATGCCTCAAACTCACAAAACTTTGAGAATGTTTGATCCTTCTTCTACATGAAGAAGATCCAAAATTTACAAGAAAATTCATCAACAAAAATAACATAATTCCTGTGTTTTTCTGTTGAAGAAACTAAGAATGTTCCACACACATCTATGTGAACTCTCTCTAGGATCACACCGAACCATGTTTCTCCTTTTCATGAAAGGTAGACTTTACATACTTCCCCATGGTGCAAGCCTTGCACTGATCTAACTGAGAAACTGTTCCCATTGGAATTCCAATAGATATTTTCTGCACGAATTTCAAAGCTCCATGATGAAGATGGCCCAATTGCCCATGCTATATTTTTCCCTCATCCTGGCTCACCACTTTTTTCGCTTTGCCATCATGGAAGCGTAGCCTTCTACCTCCAGCTTGTAGAGATTATTGTCTTGAATCTCTATCCTCTTAGCTTGACCCATTGTTTTATGTCATAGGAAAGATTTTCCATCACTTAAACCAACGTAATAGCCTCTATCCTCCAACATCGTGACTGACACCAAGTTTTTCTTCATACCCGGAACATGCATAACATCTTTCAGTTGAAATGGTTTACCTGACTCCCTCTCAAAGGTAATGATACCAATTTCAGTCAAACTATATTGTCCATCGTCGCCCATATCTATATGCATCTGGAGATCTTTATCCTCCAAGTAAGTGAAAAGCTCCTTATCTCCCATCATGTGGAAGGAAGCACAACTATCAAGATACCACACCAATCCCATTGCGCTTGAAACCAAGCATGTGATCAAAGAGAAATCAAGTTGAAATTGCGATGCAAGGGCCTCAAAAGCTGCAGCTTTAACAACCTTCTTGTTATTATTTTTCTGTGGGAAGTTAGTGGCGAGATGCCCATGTTTGTGACAATGAAAACACTTCACCTTGGACAAATCTAGTTTCTTGCCTTTAGCCTCGAATTTTGAGTGTAATTTCTTCCCCTTCCCTTTCCTTGCCTTGGAAACCAAAGCATAATCCTCTCTATCATCATGCTTTGATGAAGAGCCATCTCTAGTGTTCTTCCTGAACTCCTCCTGCACTGGATCTAACCACAATTGTTCCCAATCTGGCAGTTTTTCCCATTCATTGACAAAGTCTTGATAACTATGCCAATTTACTGCCTCCTGACATCCTGCCTCCACTACTAAATCCTCGCTTATCACAATCCCTGAATGAATGATATATTTCCTTTCCTTGAATGTGCAATCCTCATTGGCATCTCCAATGTGTGTGTGGATGCATGAGTGCACCCATTAATGTTACAACAGATAGTCAAACTGTCCCTTTCACCTATCTCTGCACTGGATCTGCACTGGATCTGACATGTATGTAGTTAACAGTAGTAAATTTTCAGTTGCATGTGATATCACTCCATGTGAATTAATTTAATATTTAATTCAATGATCTCTCAGTAGTGTATCTTTAGTTACAACTAGTCACAACTAGCACAACTGAGTTTAACTCACTTAAATGAGTTAAACTACTTTAGAACTCACATAACTACACATCCAACTCTGTTACAACTTCAAATCACTCAGTTACAACTAAGTCCACCAACCAACCTTAGAACCCAAAATTCATTCAGTTAACTGGTTTGCCAAATCAGTTAAATGACATAAAGTGCTTCAAGAGGATAGATTAATATTTATTATCCAATTATTATTAAGAGATAATAATAACCGACATGAATTCTATTTTTAGACATGCAATCTATAAATAGACTTCGCACATACATCTAAAAATAGAAAATCATCTATAAATAGAATTTGCTCACCATTCTAAAAATATACTCCCACTATAAATAGATTTTTCTCAACATTCTAATAATAGACATACACCAAAAAATATCCTATGGGCCCCACGTAATGTAGGTGCTTAATTTTCACTAGGATCATCATCTTGTTGAATCTCAACATGGATTACCGCATCATTCAACCACTTCAAATTGCTAGCCATCATGTTGTTTACATTATTTACATTGTAGCACTTTGTATTAAAGTTTAAGGACAAGCCTAATCTTTTGTATGAGATTGTAATAAATTTTTGGAACAGATTCACACCTTTTGTGGAGATGATGATATAATGTTTTTTTTAAATATGTGACAAAAGTATATGAAGAAAAGGTTCATGGTTTTAGAATATTTTTGCTCATATGATCAGTGCACTTTTCAACAAATGAAATTGGAAGAAACTTTTGAGGACTTATTACCTACTTGATGCATGTATTGATAATTTTCACATGTGTTTCCACATCTCATTTTCTTCAACTGCAGTTTGTAATTTCACATGTTGTTGTATGTATTTATCAGAGTCTTGATATGCTTATGTATTTTGTCAACTTTTATCAATCTCACACAGTGAGCTTTCTTGATGAAATATACATAATGATAGTTTAAAGAGCATCACTTACGACAGTCACTTTTTAGGATATTTCTGTAAGATTATTGTAAGTCTATACATAGCCTTCCCTTGTTGAAATATTTTCAAATTGTTCCTTGTGTTACTTTTCACCAAAAACAATGGATTTCTGCATTGCAGACCCACTTTCTCTTCTTCTATTTCAGACTTTCTTCTCTCCATAGGCTACAAACTTACATTTTTTCTACCACATTAGGACTCAATACCCTCATTAGTATGACAATGAACTTGACTGAAATCCCTTTTCAGTGATTCAGGGTTCAAACCACCTACTAATCTTATAATCCAAATCATTAAATTGCCTTAGAGGTTAGGGTGTGACTAGCCAAGCACTTGAAGCAGTCCAAGTGATGATTCCAGCGCTAACAAAAGTTATTTGACATGAGATTTATATTTGATGTTTGTGTTGTGATGATGTTATACAATTCTTGTGTTTTGTTAGATGATCATGATCACTATGATTAGATGATGTTAGCGAATTTGAATGTGTTTTTTATTCGAATATGATGTTTGTATGATGGTTATCATGATCACAATGTTTATTTTTAATATTAGATCATGATATTTATTAAATATTTTGTCGTCATTGTAATTAAAATTTTAATTTTAATTGTATGTAAAAATGTAAAATTGCAATTGTATTTGTAATTGTAATTGTATGTAAAATATTTGTAAAATTTTAATTGTATTAATGGGAAATGATTGTAATTGTAATTTTAATTGTAATTGTATATATGTAAAGTTGTAAAATTGTAATTGTATGTGAAATTGTAAAATTGTAACTGTAATTGTATGTGAAATTACAAAATTGAAATTGTAATTGTAATTCTAATACTAATTGTAATTGTAATTGTAATTTTAATTGTAATTGTATGTAAAAAATATTTGTAAAATTTTAATTGTATTAATGTGAAATTATTTTATTAAATTTTTAAATTTGTAATTTTGTAAATTTGTAAATAATTGTAAAGTAATAAATCTAGAATAATATGAATTTTTGTAACATAATAAAGTTTAGAAAATAATGCAAATAAATTCATGTACTTTAGAATTATCATTATTTTATTATGATCTTGCATACCAAAAAAAAAACTATATAGAGTACGCAATTTTTTTGAGATCAACATAATTGCAAATTAGCAAGTGAAATATTGATTTTAACATTAGTACAATGCAAATTACCAATTAATTCAAAATACATATTATAATGTTTTAAAAAAAAGTGTCCTATAATTTATAAGGTAATTAAGTCCTTTTCTTGATAAAAGCCAAGCTTAAAAAGTATAAATGATGAAATAACACATGTACCATATCACTCTCGGTTCTTATGATGACCCTCATTATCTTCCAGCACGCTTGGCATGATAACACTATTGTTCTCAAAAATATGTTTTTATCTAGGGTCATGTCTCAATATGAACCACCAATCCCTATCCAACACATCTGGGTAAAAAACCACATGGTTGCAGTGTTTGGGAAAAACATAGGGCTCCTTAGCTTCATCCCACATCTTTCGAGAGTTTATACATATCAACCTACTATCACGATCTTCCTTTACGTTATTCCAATCAAAGGTGTCCCACCACTTTCACCTAAAAATAACACATTGGAAAGAAGAGAAATCCACTTCAATGATCTCTTGTATCTTTCTGACGTAACCTAACGTCCCTCGTACTAGGTTTTGATCACGGTGGCTAGATCGACTAGATTGATCGAACTTGACTTCCACTCAACATTCTTGTGTCATGTGTCCATCATCGGTATTTTTTGTGCGAAAATGGTATCCATATGCCCACATAGATGGGAACAAATGAACCTATAAAAAAGTTAAAAAATCATAGTGTCATGTGTCTTATAATAACCCAGCAGTTAAAATATGAAATATAGATGTAATTACATTTGAAAGGTGCATTATTAAGTTTCAAATTTACATGTAAATTAAATATATTATTACCGAGTTGGTGCACCTAATCCCTAGGTTTAGCGCATACTCTTCAACACGTGGGTAACGACCTGTTGCACCGTATTTCTTTCTGACTTGGTTAGCAACCCAACTGTTGGGGCATATTTTTGACATATTTTCTTTTAAATGATTGGGATAAGGCACACTTATACCATTCAACCATTTGAATTCTTTCTTGTCACTATCCCATTTCATCCTCTTTTGTTCGTACAATGCGACCCACAGTTGTGTCGCTTTGGAATTGTAAAGAATGAATTTATTGATTGCTTCAATTTCTACATTCGTTGATGAAATCAAACCGACATATAGTACATAGAGATCAAAATATACATTATATCGAAGTTCAACATGAATATTTACTTTGTGTAAATTTGAAAAATTATAATTCGCTTACTCTTTATCAAGCGCCTTTTTCCATTTGTTTGGAGTAGCTCTCCTTCTCTTTTTTCTTCATCCCTTTCATCGTCCCAAATCACCGCACTTGGTTTATTTTCGATCTGAATGATGTACTCATTGGCATAATAGAAAGAATCATATGATATGTACCCCTTTGACACAAACCCCTCAGGTTTTGCCCTTTTTCGAAAAAAACCTTTGAATTTCTTCATGTACCTCTCTACGAAGAACATCCAATGACAAGAAACCACCGCAACTAATTCAACTTCATCTACTAGGTGGATTAGAAGATGAACTTGCATTACCATGAAACTCGTTGGCAATTCCTTCTCAAAGATACACACAATCTCAACTATCTCTTGACGCCACCATGGAATGCTAGCCACATGAATATCCTTTGACGTGATCCAACGTACAATGCAGATAATTTAGATATGTCACATTGTAGGTCTTGGGGGAATTCATGTTTCACACAACCACACACGAACAAAGGATAATAACACTGCAAATTTATAAATACATGCAGTAATATAAAAAATTAGTTGTGTTTTATGATCCCTACATGGGATAAAATTTATTAATATGAAAAATAATAAAATCATGCTTTTGACATTATACATACTATTAGAAGATTCAAATGGTCATGCAATTTCAACCTCGACAAATGGTCATCCATGGTGAAGCAGTACCATGGTGAAGAACCATAAGAAGATGGAACCCTCACACCTATTATAACTTCCTTTGCTAAAGAAATATCATCTTTTTTCAAAATCTATGGGACATCAACTTATTTGAAATACCATGAATTAGAGGGACCAACTCTTGCCTCTAATCCTATACTTTCTAATCGTCTTAGCCAATGTTTCTTTTTAGTTTTTGAAGTAATAAGTTCTTTCCTAACAACCAATGTGTCACTTTGTTTCGATGATATGTGCCTCCATAAAGAAGATGAAACATTTTTAAATATATGCATGGGATATAATAAGTGGTAATATTAAGATGCTCCCAGTATGGGAGGTTATAAAATATATATTTCCTTTTCATCCCAATGGGAAATTTCTCAAGATAGGTGTTGAAGAATTTTGGATCATCGAATATAGGCTCCCCATTTGAATAGAACATTTATATGAACTCATTCTTCTCCTCTTTGTCATATTATCTAAGCCATTCAATTGGTGTCATTATTGTAGGCCTTTGGGTTCTCTCCTATTTACCATTGAAAGTAGATGTTTCTCTTCTGTAAGGGTGTTCTTCTGGGAGGAATAACCTGGAGCAGTCATACACTGGCTTTTGTAGGTCATTGGACCATATAGCTTTCAAAGAAGGTCCACAACATTTACATCCAAAATACCCTTTTGTTACAAGACCTGCGAGATTATTGTATACAATTTATATGCATGGAATGTTAAAGAATATCATGAATATTAGAACAAGTACAATGAATTAAATAACTAACATGTGAAAGAATATTGTTACGTATATAAACAAATCAATAAACATTTAATTTATCAGAGAAAACTCCTAAGCCTGGATAATCATGTGTCGTGTAAGAACATATGCCATACAACGTAAAACTCATGTCTACTGTGATGGGTCTTGATACATAGTATACATTTATCCCATCCCATAATTCCTTCAATTCATCTAACAGTGGTTGTAACTAGACATCCACATTATTCACTTGTCTTCTACCAGGGACTATGAGAGCCAACATAATATGTTCATTATTCATGGACAACCATGGGGGGATATTGTTATTTATCACTAATACATGTTGTTTAGTCAATTTAATGTCTTAAATTGCTATCATAAATCATCAACCGAGGTTAGTAATATGATGAAGTGTGGTGCACTATATATGCTTAGTTAACCTTTTTTCTTACTTCGTTCTGTATGTTTTTATATTTTTTTTGGGGATTTTGTTTCTTTATGTCTAAAGGAATTAATCTAGGAAATGAAAACTATTTTAATAATCAAATAAATATAATGAATTTTAATGTCAAAAATAGTTTTGAAAGAAGGAAGAAAAGGATATGTTCTTTAAATATTTTAAATTGCATACAAATGAATCAAACTTTGAATGGTTAGAACCTGATCTAAACATAGAGAATTTATTCAAATGACTTTGATATTATGGAATTAAAGTTGAATTCTATTATATATTAATCTAATTCTACTCCATGGATTGAAAGCATAAATGAAATTGAAATGACAATGCTAATATAAAGAGAAAGCTAATTCAAAGTAATTGAAAGGAAACTATGATTCACTTTATGATAAAATAATTCACATATCATTCAATTGGAAGATGATAAAACCATATTCTTGAGATGATTAAACAACCATACAGTTATACATTTAAATTGTAAACTTAATCTAAGAAATAAGTTAAAAAGCATGTAAAAGGAAACTAACTACTGTATGACCAAATACTCAAATATCTTTCAATTTTGAAAAATGACAAAGTCATCTTCTTGAGATGATTTAACAAGCATCTGATTATAAATTTAATTAAATATTTAATCTAATAAAGCAATTAAAAATCATGTTAGAAAGGAAACTAACTACTGCATGACCAAATACTCAAATATCATTCAATTTTGGAAAATGACAATGACATATTCTTGAGATGATTTAACAAGCATCTAATTATACATTTAATTGAAAATTTAATCTAAGAAAGAATTATAAAAACATGTAAAATAAAACTAAGATAACTGTATGCTCCAATGCTTCAAACACAATCCAATTTGGAAAATAGAAAAACTACTTTCTTGAGATGCTTCGATAAACATAAGATTACACAGTTAATTTAAAACTAATTATAAGAAATAATTCATGAATTTAATCTATGAAATAGTAAGAAAATTAATATAATAATCAAGTACAATTTAACTATAAAATAAAAGTAAATTTAACTACGAATTGACAAAAAAAAGCTAATAAAATTAAAACTAAAACAACTAATGAAACCTCCTTTCTGTGCAGGGGCCCTCTGCAACAGAACAAGTTGAAATCCTAGTAGACTATGCGTGCATCAAGAAGGATATGGAATAAATTAACATGGTCTTTGTATTATCAAAACAAAGTTTAAAAGCATACACAACATTCACAATAATTAAGACTATCTTTTGGTTTCAAGACGACCGGTATTTAAAAAAATTTCAATGTAATTATCTTGAGGTATTTCTTCCTACAAATGGAAATTATAACTGAAATATAGAAGAAAAATCTAAGTAGCTAACTCTCAATTTTCTTTTTCAGAGAAAATCGAGAGTCTTTCGTTCTTGGATCATGTCCTTTGACCGAACTTTGACCGTGAGCATAGGCACCTTTTTATCTCGAATTCAAACATGTGGATAGGATGGGATCCATGTGTGGATCATTCCAAAGATGCCCATGTGACTCATTCCTTAATTCTCTTCTAAAAACCTGTCAAACCATCATAGTAGTTGTAGAAACAAAAATTAGCTACAGAATAGCACACGTTCTATAGCTGAGTTACAAAAATTCATTTAAATAACAAGAAAAATCAAAATATAAAATAGAGACCATTCAAATGCATTCTATGAGATAGAATATTTCATTTATAATTTATTTGAGTTATGGATTTATGAAAAGGTAGGAAGAAGTGATGTAAAAGGGTGTCAGAGAAAGAACAATTTTGAGGTTCAACATACCGCCACTAAGAAGCCATTGCATGTCGTCATGCAATTACCGAAAATGTGAGCTTTCTTCTCCTACTACATGTGTTTAGATACCTCTGCTAATACATCCAATTTTCTCTTCTTTCTTTCCATTGAGGTGACTTCCATCATGGGCTTCCTCACAAGGAGTTTTTACTTGAATTTGATGACTGTCATGCTCATATATTTATTCTTTTTGTTGAGATTCAACAAGATGATGATCCTAGTGAAAAATAAGCACCTACACTAGGTGGGGCCCACAGGCTATTTTTAGGTGTATGTCTATTTTTGGAATGTTGAGAAAAATATATTTATAGTGGGAGTCTACTTATAGATGGTTGAGAAAATTCTATTTATAGATGGGTTTCTATTTTTAGATGCATGGGCGAAATCTATTTATAGATCGCATGTATAAAAATAGAATGCATGTCGATTATTATTAGCCCTTAATAATAATTAGATAATAAATAATAATCTAATCTCTTGAAGCACTTTATTTCAGTTAAATGATGTGGAAAAATAGTTGATTAAAGGAACTATGAGTTCCAAGGTTGGTTGGTGGGACATGCAAAGTGGACTTCATTGTAACTGAGTGATATAAAGTTGTAACAGAGTTGGATGAGTAGTTATGTGAGTTGTAATTTAGTTTAACTCAGTTAAGTGAGTTAAACTCAGTTGTGCTAGTTGTAGCTTGTTGTAACTAAAGATACACTAGTGAGAGATCAATGAATTAATTATTTAATTAATTCACAAGTAGTGGTCTCACATGCAACTGAAGAAATACTACTATTAATTACATGCATATTAGATCCAGTGGAGACCTAGTGGAGAGATAGGTGAAAGGGACAGTTTGACTATCTGTTGTGACAATAGTGGTGCATTAAATTCAACTACTCACACATTGGAGATGCTAATGAGGATTGTGCAGTAAATGCAAGGAAATATCGAATTCATTCAGGGATCTTCTTCAGTAGGGATTGCGTAGTGGAGGTAGGCTGTCAGGAGGCAGTAAATTGGTGCATGTCTGAGCCAATTTTTGTATGACAGTGTGAGACGATTGTATATTGTACTGAGAGATCTCGGAGTAGAGATTTGTATAATATTTTTTCATGATCCATGATATACATAATATATGATAGTTTGGGTTTTTAGTTTTAATACTTCTCGGTAAAAACATCTTATGTGCGATTGATTTTTCTTCATGTGTTTGCAATTGGTGAATAAATTTCCACAAAGATTTAAGTAGAAGGATTATGCATTTAACAGTGGCATATAATTGTTAGATTAGGAGAATCCAACAACACATAATTTTATTATAAATTTCTACATGGTATCAGAGAAAAGAATATTTCAATATTGAAGCAGTAGTTGAGTTTTGTTGGTGGAAACAATTCAATTTTTCTACACGAATTTCTTGGTGCGACAGTTGAGTAAACATCAAAATGGATTTCAATGGTTTGTGGTTAGAGTATGCACTCGAGGGCATATCAAACTACATTGCATGGAAGGATATGATGGAGGTATTTCTTGAAGATAATGGCTTGAAGGAATTCATCGATAGTGATGTTCCTAAGCCCACTTCGACAGATGCTGCGTTACTTGACGCCTGGAAAAAGAAAGTAGCAAAGACGAGAAGTATTATGTTGGAAGCTGTAAGAGGCCATATTGTCTCAAGCCTTCATGGGAAAGCCACTCCATTTTAAATGTGGAAGGATTTGATGGATATTTTCCAAAGCAGCAGAGACATTAGGAAATTGGCGTTGAAGGATAAACTCAGAAAAATCAAGATGGAGAAGGGCGACAGTATTCCAAAGTATCTCACAAAGTTTGTCCAATTTCGAGATGAACTGGGGAGTGTGGGAATCATGGTTTCTGATTATGATTCAGTGATTATGGCTCTCTTGGGACTTCCTAAGATTTGGCACAGTTATTAAGACTATATCACCAGACGGGAAAAACTGTTGGATTGGGAACGACTATGGTCAGATCTAGTGAAGGAGGAGTTTAGGTGGAGCACTAGGGATGGTTCTTCATCAAATCACGATGATGAAGAGGATGTTTCTTTGGCTAACAAATAAAGGAAAGGGAAGGGGAAGAAATTCCACTCAAAATCCAAGGCTAAAGGCAAGAAGCTAGATTTTTCCAAGGTGGAGTGTTTTCACTATCACAAACATGGGCATCTCACCACTAATTGTCCATGAAAAAAGAAGAACAAGAAGGCTACTGGAGCTGTAGTTGGTGAGGCCCTTGCCTCACAATTTGAACTATATCTCTCTTTGATCTCATGCTTGGTTTCAAGCGCAATGGGATCAGTGTGGTATCTTGATAGTGGTGCTTCCTTCCACGTGACGGGAGATAAAGAGCTTTTCAGTGACTTGGAGGAGAAAGATATCCAAATGCATATATATATGGACGACGATGGACGATAAAGTGTGACTGGAATTGGCACCATTATCTTTGAGAGGGAGTCAGATAAAACATTTCTGTTGAAATATGTTATGCATGTTCCAGGTCTAAAGAAGAACTTGGTCTCAGTCGCGATGTTGGACGACAAAGGTTACGACGTTGTTTTTAGTGATGGAAAAGCTTTCTTGTGACATAACACAATGGGTCAAAACAAGAGGATAGGGATTTGATTCAAGAATATCTACAATATGGAGGTAGATGGCTGCACTGCAATGGTGGGAAAAGCAAAAGAAGTGGTGATTCAGGCTGAGGGAAAATTATGGCACAGGAGATTGGGCCATCTTCACCATGGAACCCTAAATATTTTGAAGAAGATTTCTACTGGACTTCCCAAGGGTACACTTGCGCAGTTAGATCAGTGCAAGAGATTTACTATGGGTAAGTTTGTGAATACCACCTTTCATGAAAAGGAGAACCGTGCTTCGGTGATCCTGGAGAGAGTTCACATAGACGTGTGTGGACCATTCTCGGTTGCTTCAAAAACAAAACAAAATTATTATGTTATTTTTGTTGATGACTATTCTCGTAGATGCTGGATATTCTTCATGCAGAAGAAGGATCAAACATTCTCAAAGGTCTATGAGTTTAAAGCATTGGTGGAGAAAGAGTCAGGGAAGCAAGTGAAGGCTCTGTGGAGCGATAATGGCGGTGAATATATCTCGAACGAATTCAAAGACTTCTATAGCAAAGAAAGAATTTGAAGAGAACTCATAGTGCCTCATAACCCATAGTAGAATGGGGTTGTGGAGAGGAAGAACATAATGATCATGGGTGATGCATGAGCTATGCTGCATGATCAGGGCCTACAAATGCACTTGTGGGCGAAAGCATGCAACACTGTGGTTTATGTGCAAAACCGTTGTCCTCATAGAGTACTTGGCATTAGTACACCTGAAGGAGATTTTACTGGTAAGAAACCGTATGTTTCTCACTTTAATATTTTTGGCTCATCTATTTATGTGCATGTGACAAAGAACACCAGGGAGAAGCTGGAGCTGACTGCTAAATTTGGGATATTTATGGGATACATAGAAACACCCCATAATTATTGTGTGTATTTTCCAAAGAGTCGAATTACTGTGGTGCGACAGGATATAAAATTCAATGAGCATAAAGCCATGAAGTTGTCGCTTGAGAGGGAGCTAGATTTTCATATAGAGGTGGAACTTTTGGTTCCCAAAGATGAGCCTCTAGATATGGATCAGCCACAAGAGGATAATCATGGAGTGGAGGAGTCTACTCACACGTAGCCAAACATCAAAATAGGCAGAAGGCGTACCACATAATATGAGGGACTGAAGCTTGACGCGACATAGAATATAGGAGTCCCTACTTCACAGCGCAAATAGAGACAATATCCTCACCGATTCACTGGAAACATGGCTCTGATGAGAAAATGTAATGTGACAGAGCCGTCTTCCTTTCAGGAAGCAATGCAGAAGCCCACATGGGTAGATGAAATGGTGGAGGAGTATGACTCCATTGTAAAAAAAAATGCTTGGGAAATTGTTCCAAGGCCAGTTTATAAATAAGTGGTAGGTTCAAGATGTGTCTACAAGGTAAAGAAAGCTATTTATGGGAGTGTTGAGAAGTATAAGGAAATATTTGTGGCCAGGGGCTTCTCACAAATTGAGGGGATTGATTATGAGGAAACCTTTGCACCTGTCACATAGTATTCTTCCATAAGGACCATCCTTGCTCTCTCAGCGCAGATGGGTTGGCACATTCATCAAATGGATGTGAAGGCTGCGTTCCTTAATGGGATCATTGAGGAAGAAGTGTACATTGAGCAACCTGAAGGATTTTATATCTTCAGCAGTGAGTCGCATGTGTGCAGACTCAAAAGAGTGTTGTATGGGCTAAAGAAAGCACCCCATGCTTGGCACACTTAGATCAAAAACTATTTCATTGGACTTGGATTCACCAAGAGTGAGGTGGATGCAAACTTATACCAGATTTTGATGGACGGTAAGATTTTAATCATTGTTCTTTATGTTGATGATTTAATACTGACTGGTGATGAGTAGCTGATACACTCATGCAAGGATGACCTTGCAAAGGAGTTTGAGATGAAGGATATGGGCCTCCATCACTATTTCCTTGGATTGGAAATATGGCAGCGAGATGGTGAAATTTTTGTGTCTCAAGGCAAGTATGCAAGGGAGATACTCGGTAAGTTTAACATGGAGGGCTGCAAACCCATGGATACTCCTCTTCTAGTAAACTGGAGGAAAGAGGATGCTACATCGACAGAGGTAGTGGATGCTACTCTGTATCAATAGTTGGTGGGTTCACTCATGTATTTAGTTAATACAAGGCTAGACATATGCTATTCGATGAACCGGCTTAGTCAAGCGATGGTTAAGCCTACCAAGCTCTTTTGGAATGCGAGCAAGCATGTCCTGAGATATCTCAGGGGTACATATGAGTATGGATTATGGTACAAACAAACAGATGAGGTGAGGTTTCATGGCTTCATGGATGCAGATTGGACAGGCAGCCCAATGGACAGAAAGAGCACATTGGGAGGGGTTTTCAGTATCAGATCTATAACTATTTCTTTGTACAATAGGAAACAGAGATCCATGGCACTCAGTTGAGTAGGAACAGAATACATGATAGAAAGTCAAACTGCATGTGAGGCTATCTGGATGAGGAAGATCCTGGTTGGTTTGTTTGGTTCTCATTTAGATCCTATAGTGATTCATTATGATAATCAGAGTTGCATTAAACTCTCGATTAATCCTGTGTTTCATGATAGATCTAAGCATATAGATATCTGGTATCATCATATCAGAGATTATGTGTAGGGAAAGATCATGTTGCTTCAGTACATTCCTACGGAAGATCAGGATGCAGATATTCTGACGAAGGTGCTCATGAGGAGAAAATTCGAATACCATAGAGGAAGGATCGGGGTGAAGGATAATCCCTTTCTTTTTGAGAGGGAGTGTTGAGATTCAACAAGATGATGATCCTAGTGAAAAATAAGCACCTACACTAGGTGGGGCCCACATGCTATTTTTAGGTGTATGTCTATTTTTAAAATGTTGAGAAAAATCTATTTATAGTGGGAGTCTATTTATAGATGGTTGAGAAAATTCTATTTATAGATGAGTTTCTATTTTTAGATGCATGCGCGAAATATATCTATAGATCGCATGTCTAAAAATAGAATGCATGTCGATTATTATTAGCCCTTAGTAATAATAAGACAATGAATAATAATTTATTCTCTTGAAGCACTTGATTTTAGTTAACTGATGTGGCAAACCAATTGATTGAAGGAATTACGAGTTCCAAGGTTGGTTGGTGGGACATGAAAAGTGGACTTCGTTGTAACTAAGTGATACAAATTTGTAACAGAGTTGGATGAGTAGTTATGTGAGTTGTAATTTAGTTTAACTCAGTTAAGTGAGTTAAACTCAGTTGTGCTAGTTGTAACTTGTGGTAACTAAAGATACACTAGTGAGAGATCATTGAATTAATTATTTAATTAATTCAGAAGCAGCGGTCTCACATTTAACTGCAAAAATACTATTGTTAACTACATGCATGTCAGATCTAGTGGAGATCCAATGGAGAGATAGGTGAAAGGGACAATTTGACTATCTGTTGTGACAATAGTGGTGCATTCAATGCAACAACACACACATTGGAGATGCCAATGAGGATTTCATAGTCAAGGCAAGTCAAGATCGAATTCATTCAGGGATCTTCTTCAGAAGGGATTGCATAGTGAAGGTAGGCTGTCAAGAGGCAGTAAATTGGTGCATGTGTGAGCCAATTTTTGTATGAAGATGTGAGATGATTGTATATTGTACCGAGAGCTCTTGGAGTAGAGCTTTGGATGAGATTGTTTCATGATCCATGATATACATAATATATGACAGTTTGGGTTTTTAGATTTAAGCTTTCCCGGTAAAAAGATCTTGTTATGTGCAATTGATTTTTCTTCATGTGCTTGAAATTTGGCGATTAAATTTCCACAAATATTGAAGTAGAAGGATTTTGTATTTAACAATGGCATATAATTGTTAAATCAGGAGAATCTGGCAATACATAATTGTATTATAAATTTCTACACTTTTTCTTTAGCTTCATGTTCTTTTTGTAGGATAGTCCCAAATGTAGGATGATGTTATCACTGATGACTTTCTCCAAGTGGTTCTATTGTTTTAAAGCTTCATTTTCCTATTTAATGTGCCTATTCAATAACTCTACCTCATAGAGTTCTTGCTTGAGGGTGTTAACCAGCGGTTCTTGTGGACTGATAGGTTGTTCTTGCATACTTGGATTTACTTCTGCATTTATTTTCTCCAATGAATCAATATAGTCATATATCTCTTGTTGTGTTGGGTCAATGCCTGGAGATTTTCTGCTTGGACTTCCTTAAAAATTATGTACAGGAGAATGTGTAGGACTATGTGGAGGAGAGACATTTATGGGTGATGGCACTTGAGGTTCATCATCTAAATTCACAAACTCCGATCCTTGTGATGGTGTCTTCCTCATGGATCATCAGAGTCTAGAGCTTCTCCTTGGCTGTGGAGGGTTTAAGTTTTCTTCACTTGTAACCTTGCTATTCTTCTCTGTTTTACCTCTTGTCTTGTCTCCACCATGTTTCTTATTTTTCATCAATTCTGCAAGGGTGAGTTCCTCTTCTTGTTGTTCTAGTGGAGGTGAAGTTTTGTCCTCAATGATTGTATAAAACTGCCTTCTTATACTTTTTCTAGTCTTGTATTCCTTAGGCTGCTTTGGCTCGTCTTGGAAATGGTTTCTGATTAGGAAACTATCCCAAGAGTCTCCTAAATTTTTCAATTGGAATTCAAGAAGTATTTTTATTAACCCATGATGGTGCATAGTGTTGTCTATGAACTGAATCCTTTTATGTACATTTTTGGACATTATTTTTAAAATACTCATTAGAAAGAAAGGAAGGTTTATTTCTCCATCATCCTAAAATTTCATTAACAACTGAGCATGATAAATAAAAATGTAGCCAAATATGCCTTCACAAGTGATAAAATTCTGTAAAATTAAAAGCATATTTCTCCATTTGTTCTTGAGTGCTGAGCTAGGAATACCTTTCCTGAAAACCGAAGTGTTCATACCTCGATTCTTGAGGAAAAATTTCCATGCATCACTGTGAAATTCTTTTTTTTTTAACCATCTCTCGCCAGTTCTTAGGAGCTCTGTAGCTTCAGCTATGAAGGCCTTGGTCACTAAGCATTTTATGTCTCCTATTTCGACCTTTTTTTCGTCAAAAGACCTCGCAAAATACTTAGTGATATCCTTATGGAACCCATCAACTTTCTCTATAAACTTGAGCCATTTGACCTTCTACAACATCTCTTTGATATGAGGATAAGCCTCCATGAATTTTACTCCCACTAGTTCAGTCCTCACTATCAAACCCATGTCTCCTGTCATGAAGAGTCTTTCCTTCAGAATTTTTCTTCTCTATGTGAAATGAATTGAGTTGCGGATCTGGTTAAGGACGTCAAGGGTTTGTAGGAAAATATGAGTGAAACGAATATTTTGATGTGGTTTTAAGAAACATAGTTGAATGGGTTACGGAAGTAGGATATGAATGTTTAATCATAAATGGTAAAATCTGTTATGGATTTTAATGAGATACGATACAGATGATGTGTTCGGTTTATGAAATGATGTGAGTCCAAATTAAATCAAATGATGACATATTGAGGCAACATGTGATCATCTATATTATATATGTAAAATTTTTTATCTTATTATTTAAACAAATTCTTGTAACATACCTTTAGAACTAACCTTTTTTTGTTATTTCCTTAGTGTTGATTCTTTAGATATCCTTCAGCATGATCTTCAAATGGAGTTCTCAATTTCTTGTGCTCAGAATGCCTGCTTCAGTAGGCTATAAGAAAATATAATAGAGCTGTAGAATGATATTAGCTGCTGAATGAAATAACAGTTGCATAATGGAATGACAGCTGCAGAATGGAAGTAGTTATGTAGCTACTTATTTTATTGCTTCATTATAATAAAGGAAACAAATATTTTTGGGATTTTTAGAATGGGATAGAAAATATAAGATGTAAGAACTCTGATTTTCATCTTATATTTTATGTATAAGGATGCCAATCATTGATTGGTTTTCACACTTACAGAATTAATTTTGTTTTCTATTTTTTTAAATCATATATATATATATATATATATATTATTTATTTTATTATTTTATTCTCCTTTTTGTTTTTTTGAGATATGAAAAATAAAAAGAAGACTAAATTGTGGAAGAAGAATAATTCTTCTTCACCAACTTCATATCAGTATTATCTTGGAAATTTATGATAAACTCCTCCTTTGTAATTTTCTTATGATAGACTTTTAATCGATGTACATTCACAAGAAGAGGTACCTTTTCTTCATTAATTTTCCTTATCCTTACTGCTCCATTGTCAAAGACTTTTTCAATCTCATAAGGCCCAAGCCAATGATTCTGAAACTTTCCTTGAAAGTATTTGAACTTTGAATCGAACAAAAGTTCCCAATCTCCTACTTGAAATTTTATTTCCTTTATATATTTATCATGCCATTTGAGCCTTTGTGGCTGCACTAGACTAGTTCTTTGAACTACACCTTGCCTGATCTCATCAAGCTCATTAGGTTGCTCCATTATGTGCTTCTGGGCTTCTAATAAATGAAACCCAAATTTGACTGCCAACTTGAAGGTTTTAATCTAAAATTATATAGGAAATAGGACTTGCTTCCCATAAATAAGTTCATGGGGAGTATGTCCTCTTCTATTCCTCCATGTAGTCTGGTAGCCCCATAAGGTTTTAGGAAGCCTATCTTCCCAATCCTTCCTATGTAGATGTAGAATCTTTGTGAGGATTTATTCGATCAATTTATTGGTATACTCCACTTGACCATTTGCTTTTGGATGATATGGAGTGGATTTTATCTGTTTAATCTTGTATTCATCCACAAGCCTCTGCACCATCTTGGATGTAAACTAAGATCCCTGATCTGTCACAATTTCTCTTGGGACACCAAAACGAGTGAAAATATCCTCAAAGAGAAAATCAACTACAGATTTTTCATTAGCTAAATAAAGTGCTTTAGCTTCTACCCATTTAGTGAAATAATTAGTACAAACAAGAATATATTTATTTTGATTCGATGGTGGATTGATTGGTCCAAGAAAATATAGGGCCCATTTTTCAAATGGTTCGATTAGTACCTAAGGTTGTAGGGGAATTTCATTTGTAGGAACTATTATCACTCTATAATTTAGAAGATTGGAAAGAATAAACTATAAATCACAAAATCAAAACCGCTTGAAGCCTAGGATCTAGCCCTTATAGACTCAAAGAGGGATATCTCTATTATATTCAATTTTTTTTTAAGCTTACCAACGTTAGGCTAGTTAAATTGATTGTAAGAGTTTTTTTGTTTGATTTTTCTTGGTTGGATCAAAGAGGTCTTTCCTAAACAGTTTCCATTGGGCTATGGAGTCAAAATAGGCTGGGTGTACACATCAAATCCCAGAGCGACTGCAAGACAAACTAGCTGCGAATATGGGTGTTTATAGCTAAGTGTAATTATGGGATGGAGAAGAGAGATTTCAGTAATGACTTAAGAGAAGTTAACAATTCTTAAATCATACATCAGAATAAAACATTGAAATTGTAAAGACAGACTAATTAAGGTACTTTGAAACAAAAAATCTTAATCTAACCTTCTCGCTTTACAAATGGAATTATAAATGGACACATGAAGAGATTACAGTGAAAAAAAAATTAAACATGAATGAGGGAAAAACATCACCAGGACAGACAACACATGAATCTTGAAGAATAGTCTCTTTATTGATGCTCTGGCTTGAAATATGAGAATACTTGCAACGAAAAGTGTTTAAAAAACTAGGGTCTAACCCTTGTTACAAAATAGAAACTTGTATTTAAACTATTCGCACTAGCTTGCTGTTATTGGAAGGGAAATTGGTTCATCTACAAATAGGGGTAACTAAAAAAGGGGTCTGCATGTCTCAAGCATAGACGCATGTGATGTTTCTACACAGATGTCCGAAGTAGAAGTGGAAGTGTTCTTTTCTTGAAATGACCCACGGGCAAGTGCCCAATGTCCCTGTGGAGCCGTTATCCAATGCTGTGGTGATTTGCTGTGCTGGTGGATATGATAAACCATATGCGTTGTTACCGAAAACTTACTGAGCTGCTAGCTTCGACATTGAATTGAGTTGGAATCCTTCCCAGAGCCTGCATAGATTTGCCAAAATTTCTAGAGTCGGGATCTTTGTACTGTTTAGCTTCATGTAGACTTCGTCAGTCTTTGTGTACTTCACAAATGTTGGTTTCTGCTGGAAAATGTGCTTCACCTCATGCTATATGAAGACATTGTTGCTGATGGTCTCATAGGATTCTTTCCTAGTCATGGTGTTCTTCAGATTTGCAAATTTGGCTGCATCCTTAGATATCTTTGTGAGCTTATTTACATAATCCATCCTATACATCAGTTTATCATTGATGATAAACAAGGATGGAAAACGTATGTTGTATAGTGGATCAATCCTGTTAAAAAAACTACTCACCCCAACCTTCAGCTGATGGCATATTTCTTCTAGCTGTGTGACAAAAATATTCTTATTCAACACTCTTTTAACTTCGAACACAGAGGTTGTTCTGTCAGCCACTTCCAGTTGCTCCAATTCATGGATGCTCTTGGAATTCAGGAATCTGATGATGTTGTTGGAAATTCGGGGCTTGTCTCCAAGTTCCTCATTTTTTCTCGATGGTCACCTTCACCACATCAATAAGATCCCTTTTCTAAAAAATTATCTTAATTGAGGGCCACGTATCATTTACAGACTCAATTATATCCAACCATATGATTTTCTTGACTCTTCCTATCATGCTGCCAATTGAGGACTCCTGAAGAGACTTCTGCAAAATTTCATTTAGGTTTTTTATAATATGAAATTCTGTGGCATGGGAATTGTCTTTTCCTTTGAGTTTCTCCACTAGATCATTGAGTTGATTCCATGGCCTTTTTATCTCTGCTAAATGTAGAGACATGTTCTCCATTACCTTGGCTAGTTGTTGAGTACTTTCCCCTGGTGCTCCTGTGGATGTTGTGGCTGCTAGGATTACCGTGAGAGGAGCTTCTTATAGGGGAATCATGGCCTTAGTTGCTTCTTTCACTGCCCCCTTCACTGCGTCCCTTCTGACTTTATGTCTTTCTTTGATCATATTTCCCATCTCATCCTCCATTTTCTTGATCTTCTACACTTGTTCAACAAGTAATTGTATCATTTCTGCCTTCTTTGTCTCAGTCGCTTCTATCTCCTTGGCCATAGGGTCTTCAGTTACTGGCATCTTAAGCTACCTCCTCAAAGCATATATGTCTACTTTATTCTTCCTAACAAGGATTTGTGCCACTACTATGTCTAATGGATTGTACCTGAGATGCATCACTAATTCCTCCAATGATTTTATCGTAGAATCTTTGGCCATGGCAGAGATCTTTTCCAACTTTAATTGTGATTGTGCATTGGACAATGTCACCTGTAGTTTTGAGAGACTCATGGTTGTGATGGTTAGGGTGGAGGATACCATTTCCCCAGTCTACTTTTGCATCTCCATCTAGTCTGGGGTGGATGTTATTTTCATTAAAATCAAATGATGTCTTCTTGCAGTCCACTGCACCTTTGGGTTGAGGAACTTGTGCTTCCAAGAATGCCATCCTCGTTCTTCCCTTATCATAGTCAAAGGCTGATAAGAGTCTACTTTGGGAGCTGCCTATTTGTTTCCAAAATTGATTGTAGGTGTTGGTCTTGAGAATCTCATTCCTTCTCTTGATCTCCCTGAATGTGCCATGGATATTCTCCTCCTCTTGTTCTGTAGTGGAAGTAGGTATGGGATTTTTCACATTTGGCTGTTGGAATGGAACAATGACAGAGGATGTGGAGAAAATTGGGTGGCCACCTACTGAAGACGAACTTGGACAATCTCCAACTGTGATGGTAGTTTGCTGGGTTTTTCGATTTCCTTGGTCAATTCCAATGCTAATCCTGGCTCTATTTCTATATCTCATTCTGAACTTCTTAGTTGGGGAATTGATGTCCATGTCAGTTTGATATTCCTTGGTCCTCTTGCTCCCTATTTCCCTTTTAGGCTCCTTTCCTTTGTCTTCTCGAACTCTTACTATGTTCCTCTCTTATGGAGTTGGTGTCTGGATCCCTGAAGTAGAGATGACCTATTCTTCAGCCTCCTAGAGTGTGTCTACCACCCATTCTTCTTGATTCATGTACTTCTCTATCTCCAGTATGTGGGTATGGATGTAGGGAGTGGACTTGTGTTCTACCCTCTTCTTGGATATGATTCCCATTGGATCATAGGACCAGGTGAAATTGGGTGTGAATTTCATCTCTTTCAATATTCCATCTGCCTCTCCTCCTGCTACCATATTGTTGCAGATGAATGGGCCTATTTGGGATTTGATCCTGAATTGTGATTTCTTCTTGGACGAAACAAAATGTAGCTCATCAAAATCTATCATTTTCTTTATGTATTCAAGGGAAAATATCCTCATGGAGAGGTATTTGGGTAGCTTATAGGGAGCCAATTCACTGCCATAAACCCTGATCTTCATGTAGTTCTGGTAGAGATACCAGTCTGCTATCCTGATCTGATCTGTCAGATGCATCACTTTATTAATTTCTTCACTGACCCTAGGCTATGCGGTGCTGCTAAGTGCATTGATTGCTGGATGAAAAAATATATCCACAAATTCCTTGTATGAATAATCTTCCTGCTCCTTTCTCAATAGAGTTGTCAAAAAAATGACAGATTGGGCTTGAGAGTCTTCACCTTGATTTGTCATGTCGAATTCGAACTTGCTGGATTGAAAATAGGTAAACATGTGAACCAACACAAATGTTTATTTTAATACCCATTCTTCTTGAAAATTCATGAACTGATCATGGATTTCATTAGCAAGGAACTGAGCATAGTTGAATGTAAAAATGGGCTGGTATTCTACAGAGAGGATGGATAAGAAACCAATTATGTCCTCATCTATCCACTGATCGTTATGATAACCTGAAAAATAGAAAAGAATACTGACAATATGCTGGGTCCTTTCTGGGAAGGAGTATGATGGATATGGCGGGCTTGTAGCAAGTATTGGGGCATGGTGGGTCATGCAAAGCTCCAAGGTTTTGGTCCTGCTGGAAGATTCTAACTATTGGTATAATCCTATAAGGGCCTCATATGAAAAAGGGATAGTGTTCTCAACAATGGGGGCCTGCAACATTTCTTGGATGAATGGGGAATTTACATGAAACAAAACTTATCCTGTAGAGTTCACTATGGCCCTTTTATTAATGTCATATCAAGATTGACATTTCCTAATTAGCTCAGGGAAGCTATGGGTCCTAGGGAAGATGTAGCATGGGAGCTTGGTCTTCCACAAGCTGATGCCAATGCTTCGTTAAGGAAGCTGATGCCAATGCTTCGTTAAGGATCTTATCTTTGAGCCCATAGTAGACATCAAACATGTCGATGTCTGACTCTGTTTTGTGTATCTTGTAATCACTGTCAGCCAGTGGAATATGGTCTAAGTCTACCTAGGGGTAGACCATGGGATTGAACAGCTGTTGATCTACCTTGGGAGGCATAACTTTTTTTTCTTTTTACTCTTTAATTTACCTTCAATAGATAATTGGCTGCAAAATAATGGGAATAAAGAAAGGAGAAATTTTATGAAATTATACTGGGGGACAGGGTAAGACCGAAGGGGATGGGGATCGGAACTGAATTACCTAAACCGAGATTGTAATTAGGCTCGTAGAGCATTGATGTTCCTTATTTTACATGTAGTTCCCCCTTGAGCCAAAATAGCAGGTCATGATCTCCTTTGTAGAGGTTTGCAAGTGTCACAGCTCGTGGAAATTCAACAGAAACTACAAAGTAAACTTTGGCACCGCAGTGAAATCAGGCTTTAATAGGTGGCTAGAGGGTAACCATTGAGTTGGTGCGGTTCCATTGGATAATGACTAGACCATTCATGGTGCAACAATGCTATTGGCAGGAGGGGATGTGACATGGAAAAACAGACACATGATGGATGACGCAGCATGGTGGAATTGGTAATGGTCCTGGGTGATAGCGGTTTGGGGAATGAAAAAACCATGTTTCGAAGGGGGCTCAGGCAGTAAGAGGTAGTGGGGAAGGGGGTGCGAAGTAGTGGGAGCACGACACATGGAGGGGGAGGCGGTAATGGATACCGCTCAATTTAGACCCCCCCCCCTTTGTTAATGTATGTACGCTGAATGGGAGACGAAATGGATCAATGGCCATTGATGGCGAGGCGAGGGGTAGATATGGAAGGATACGAGGGAGATTTTTAACGGTGATGCGATGGGATAACGTGAACATAGGCCCAGGTCAGGGGATGAGCGCTGGGTGGGGAATGTGAAGTGGCAAGGAGATGGGACGCAACAGCTATCGCACATCACACATCGGAGGATGAAGATGTGTGCAGAAGAGGTAAAATTCAAATTCAACGAAGTGCGAAGTGCAGGGAATGGGGACATGATGTGGTAGGAAGGGCCCCATGACTATCACAGATCATGCTTCGGGGAATTTAGTTATCAACACCAAGAGAAAATCCTTTAAAATTGTTCAGTGCAATGTGTGGGGAAATGGGAGGTGACGTGGAGGGAAGGTGGGGCCCGACTGCTGCCCATAGATCGCAGATCTTAGATTTTTTTTATAAGTGGTGGGGTTATAATTTAAAACCTGTGAAGTGCGACGTGCAGGGAAAATGACGTGGATGGAAGGTAGGGCCTGACTGCATCATATATCATGTATATTTTCCTTGTTCCTTTAGCACTACCTTTTGAAACTTTGTGAAGTGCAAGGCGCAGGGAGGGGGGAAAGTGATGTGGTAGGAAAGGTCGGACCTCCCGCAACCTGCAGATCACAATGTTTAGCATTTCTTTTGGGGCTATCCATTTGAATCTGCGAAGTGTGATTTGGTGCTTAGAAAGACTTGCACAACATTGTAAATGGAGTGGATGCCCCTCAAAGGATTTTGAAGTCATCCTTTCATTTATTCCTTTAGCTTCTTCCTCCTTTGCATCTCTACCTACCCAAACTACTCATCTAACATTTTTTTCCTTCCTTTGTAGGGTGCATTTTGGCTTGAAAACCCTAAAAAATTTCCTTGAACATTCTAACATAACCCCTATCCTTATTTCTCCGATTGGATCTGATTAAGCTATTGAACCAATATCATTTTATACCTATATACTGATGAGCCAACATTAAACAGTTTATAAAATCTTTATTTCTAACCTATCAACAAAAATTGAAAACTGCCCAACCAAGATTAAACTATATGACTCGACAAACCTATCTAAAGAGTAGTGGCATTTGGACTTGCAACACTTTCAATTTATTTCTTTTTGGGGTTCTTCTTTCTCTCTTTTTTTTTTTTTTTTTTTTTCTTTTCATTATTTTCTCTTTTCTTTTAAACCCTCTTTTCTTTCTCTTTTTTTTTTTTCTGTTTTTATTTTAAATCATTTGAATTTTGAAAGGCCTTTCAATAATAAAAACCTTGTACAAAATGAAGTATTCAGTCCCCTTGAGAACCTATAATTTATAGGGTACTAACAGGAACAAGCTTCCCCATTATTTGACAACTGTCACACCTTTTGACATACTCCTTAGCATATTTAAGGATGGATGGCCAATAATATCCTAAATGAAGGATTTTATAGGCAATACTCTTATCAGCAAAGTGTCCACCACAGGGTTCATCATGACATGCCTTCAGAATCTTAGGCATTTCATCTTCTTGAACACACCTTCTGATGATGAGATCTGGACCTGTTTTATACAATTCATCATTAACCCAGAGTACAATGCAGTTGTTAGAATAATTCTTCTTTTCTCTCTAGGAAACAAGTATGCAGGTAAATTTCTTGTAGGTAAGCAATTAGAAATATGTGAAAACCAAGGAGATTTAGTAGATATTGCAAAGATATATTAATCAGGAAAATTATCTTCTATTGGAGTATCATTTTTATCATCTTGAATTCTAGACAAGAAATAAACATCTGTGTTTTGTTTTCCAGGTCGGTCTAGAATGGTGATATTGAATTCTTGCAGGAGTAATAACCATCTTGTGATTCTTCCATTAGTAATAGATTTATTCAGTAAATATCTAATTGCAGAATGATATGTATGAATAAAGGTTTCATAGCTGGCGATGTAATGTCTAAATTTGTTAATAACATGGACAACTACTAGAAATTATTTTTCAGTTATAGTGTAATTTAACTCAGAAGGAGTCAAATTTTTGCTTATGTAATAGATGGCATAGGGGATCAAATATTTTTGTCCTAATACAACTCCCAAAGTTGTATTTAAAGCATCTATTGAAATGTGAAAATTTAGTTTCCAATTTGAACCTCTTAAGATGGGTGCTTCAGATTTTTTTTTTTAAAGTTTCAAATGCCAACTGGCAATCATGATTCCAATTGAATTCACAATATTTCGTAAGAAATTTGAAGAGTGGGGATGATATTTTAGTGATTTTTTCTTAAAATATTCTATAATACTTTTCGAATCCTAGAAAAATTCTAACATCCTTTTGACAACTCGGAACTGATAATTTGGAGATGAATTCAACCTTAGATGAGTCAAATTTAACTCCATTTCTAGAGCTATGATGTCCTAAAAAAATTCCTTCAGTAAACATCATAAAACACTTTTCATGACTTAATGAAAGATTTGCTTCTTTACATATTTTAAGAAACTTTTCCAAATTTTCAAGAGCTTCTTCAAATGAATTCCCATAAACTGTAAAATCATTCATATATATGTCCACACAATCATGTATTATATCAGAGAAAAATCCTAATACTTCCCTTTGGAATGTTGCAGGTGCATTGCACGATTTAAAAGGAAGTACTTGGTAGGCATAAGTTCCCCATGGACATGTGAATGTGGTTTTATCTTGGTATTCAAGTGCTACCTAAATTTGATTGTAACCACTAAAACCATCCAAGAATGAGAAACACTTCTTTCCTGCTAATGTATCCAATACTTGATCTATGAAAGGTTATGAAAAATGATCTTTTACAGTAGCTTTATTCAATTCTTGATAATCACTGTATACCCTGCATTTACCATTCTTTTTAGGTACAATCACCAAGGGAGAAACCCAGTGATTGTCTGAAATTGGATAAATGAAGTTTACATTTAGAAATTTTTGCAATTCTTCTTTCACAACTTCCCTAAGATTTGGATTCATCCTTATTTGAGTTTATCTGATCAGTTTAAAATTTTCCTCAATGTAGATATGATGTATACAAGTCTTAGGACTAATTAATTTCATGTCAGTGTATTCCCATGCATATGCAGAAGAATGTTTTTGTAATGTTTTGATTAAATTTTCTTGCTGTAATTTTTCCAAGTTTCTGTTTATGTCCAAAGATTTTCCCAGAAATATTTCAACCACAGAGCTACCAAATTCTTCCATAGAATAAAAGGACATATACCTAGATGACAAGTATTCAATATTTCATTGTTATTGAAAACTATGATCGTTTTCATATTCCGAGGATTATTCAAAATTTTCTATTGAATTTAAGATTTGACTCTCTTCACTAATACAAGAAATAGTAAAGAGAGTTTTTATATCAATGTCATCATCAATCCATTATTCATCTTCTATTTCCGTGATTTTTATTGCTGGAGGACATAAAGTGAATTTCTTTGTTGAATTACTATTAGAAATTACATGTCACTAAATCTAGAACTAATGAAAGCATCAACTATAGCCAACCAAGGTCTAATATTAGTGTATGTCCTCCTATATTGTTCTTGGGAGTTAAAATCATAAAATCAACTGGATACTCTCAAGAGTCTAAGGATACCGAAATGTATTCTAATACACCATCTTTTTTTATTACTAATATGTCTGCTAGTTGCAGTAATGTCGGTGTATACTGAAGGTTTCAAAGCTTGAGTTGTTCCATGGTTTGTTTTCTCATGATGTTTATGGCTGCTCCTAAGTCAATCAATGTATTTGGAATTTCAATACCATTGATGTGTGTTTTAACAACTGGACTTCCTGGATCTAAATAGTTTTGTATGGCAATTTTTCCCATCATAATGTCTTCAAATTTTCCTACTAACTGAATTCTTTTTATTTCTTTTATTTTTCTCCCTAATTTATTTATGCTAAACTCTCTTATTGTTTTGGCTATAATTGGAATATCTTTAATGGCTTGTAGCAAAGGAATTTTGATATAGATATTTTTCAATTCATCTAGAAAATCATAATTGGGCAACATTATTTGTTTTTCTACCCCTATATTAGTTTGTAATCTTTTAGGAAAAGGAGGGTTAGAAATAGATATTGATGGTTTCTATATGATAGGAGTTGAGTTTATTGGATTTTCTTGTTTTTCATTTTCAGAATTCTATTTTTGTTGAAGAGATGTCCCTTCATTAGAAATTTTATTTTGTTGTAGAGAAATATCTTCATCAAAATCATCTTGTTCTTGAATAACAACATAATGTTTTTTCCTTTCTAATATTCTACCAGATCTAAGTTGAACATCATTAATATCTAGTGGAGTAATCATGTAAGTTAGAAATTGTTGTCCTTCTATGTTGTAAGCATTTTGACAATTTTTATTACTTGGGTTTGGAAATGGCTGGGCAGGTAGTTGGTTTTGCCTTTGTGGAAAAGGTAATGAAAGTTGTGTGTTTTGATTTTGGAGTTGGGGTTGTTGATTTTGTTGTGGAAATTGTTGGGGAGGTGTTGTGCTATTAAACAACCCCTATTTATTTTAATAAATGGGAACCCTTTAAAAATAATTACGAAATTAATTTCATTTATTTTTTAACCTAAGTCAAAAAAAATTTCGAAAAAGAGTTTCCTTTTCTTTTCTGCTTTCATTCCTTAGTGCGCATCGTAATTTTCATAGCTTACAAACTTAAATGACATAAAATTCACTAATTCATGCGGGCTGCGATATGCGCTAAGTTCATTCCAGAGTCATATCAAAATCTTATTGCAAACACTTCAATCGTCGTTATTAACCAGAATCACATCGTGCCTCATTTAAACGATCAAATTATAAACAATCCAGTGAAAGTTACTATTACATGGACCTGGTGAGCCAATAAAGAAATAAAAATAAAATTCAAAAATCTGATAAAGCACATTTGCTTGACTTCTTAAATGCGCACTTCGTATTTTGCAGGACTTAACTAAAAGTAAAATAATTTACCACATAAAAGTTGCAATGTGTGATTTGCGTAGATCGTGTTTCATAGGATTTATGGGTAACATCATAAATAGTAATATTTATAAGTTGTGATATGTGATGAATGTTAGTTAATTACTCAAGCATGCAAAATTGTTGATCAGCGGTTGTCATTGATGTCAACCCAAGCAGCACCAGGGGCTAACCCAATATTTCATGGGAATTTTGACCTACAAAATCAATATATTCTGGGCCAATAATGCTTTTTATGGTTTCTATTTGTCGAGATGTTTCCGTTGATATATGGCACGCCATGTAATTCTTCACGGTTTGAGAGATATTCATGTTTGAAGTTTTTACCCCCAGTTAGTGGGCTAAAACCCCATAGGGTTGGGGCATGGGTCATTAAAAAGTCATAATTAATATTTTTTAAGCTCCTAAGATCCCTCCCACGTTCACTTGTTGAAGCCCCTCTCAATTTAAGCATTCATATAAATTGTGATCTTCATTTCCTCCTTGTGCATGGGATTTGGCCATCTGAAACAGGTCATCATGGCATTTTTGCTCTAAATTTTTTTTCTACAAAGGCTCAGAAGCTAGACGTTTTATGAGGGGAAGCTGAAATCCTGAGGAATCTATAGTAAAATTTTTAGATCAAGTGGCACGGAGATATGATCTGTGGAAGTAAGTGTTTTTGTAGGCTCTTGAAATTCATCTGAAAGAAGTGACCTTGGTAAAATCGTCATAACTCTCTCTCTGAGTATGGGATTGGAATTCCATAAAAATTGGAAAATAGTGCATAGTCTGTAGTTTTGGATCTATCAATTTCGGAGGCAAATGAAGAAAAAGTGACACGTGGCATGCCATACAAGTGAGCTCTGCTGAAACAATACATAATTAGGGAAGTGTGAGAAATTGGGTATAACTCTCTCTTGAATGATCCAAATTGGGTCAGACCTGTGGCATTGGAAAGAAGACTCAAGGGAATACTACAGGACCAAAAATAAGATATTGAGGATATGAAATAACAGAGATACACCAGATTCAATATCAAGCTCCTAGAAGGCAAGAAAAAGCTAGATCATGTGTTGTCAAGGATTGCAAAGGATCAAAATTTCTATGGTAGAAAAGCAAAACAAGGTGTAGCATAGGGTAGCATGACAAGAGCAACAACCAAGGTGCATAACAAAAGCAATAATTTCATCATATGAAGTCTTCAAGTGGGCAACACTACATACAATCATTGTAAAGGTATCATTGTACTTAGTCATTGTAAATACATTGTACAAATTGTACTAGTGTCTATCTACCAAGGGTTGAAGACATAGTGTTGGGAGGTCTAGGATCATCATTAGGTGGTTTTTTTCCCAGAGTGGGTTTCCACCTTAAAAACTGTGTGCATTTTTGTTCTTCTTGTTTGTTGCTATCATTGTACAAACACTGATAATAATTGAAGATTAACTAATGCTCTAATTGAAAGAAATACCGATTCACCCCCCCTCTCAGTATTTCCAACAATTGGTATCAGAGCTTGGTTCCTTCAATAGTAGTTTAACAGCTGCAAGGAGGTCATGGAGTATACCAAGAATGTTGTACCTCTATTCAATGAAAATAATTATGCACTTTGGAAAGGAAGAATGGAGGTCTATCTCTTGGTGCAAGGTTACGAAGTATGGGACATTGTTCAAAATGGATTTACATCAACTGTGGATGAACAAGGTAAGAAGAATTTGGTAAATGATGCAAAAGAAAAGAATATTATTATCAGTGGACTTATTGAATATGGTTATCATAAGGTGTTGGGTTGTAAAACCACCAAAAATGTATGGGACAAGCTTGAGAATATATATGCAGGTGACTCAAATGTCAAAGAAGCAAAGCTTCAAATCTATAGAGCAAAATTTGAGCAACTTATAATAAAAGAAGATTGCAACATTGCTGCATAATTTCAATACGTTGATGAAATAACCAATACTCTGGAAGGATTGGGAGAGCCAGTTGACGAGAAGACTATTATACGGAATATTCTTAGAACGTTACAAGGGAGGTTCAACCCAAAGGTATCGGTCTTAGAATACAGTGCAAATCTGGAAAAACTCAGCAAAGAGGAATTACATGGAGTTCATAACATATGAAATGAGACTTGATGAAGAAGAGGGTACTTAACATCTAGAAAAGCTGCATTAGGTACTATAATAAAACTGAGTGAGATAAACGACCTTGATTGCTACGACATGCCTACAAGTGTGAAAAGGAGACAGTAGAAAGAGGAAGGTCTGGGATGAAGATATTCTTACTTCAAGAAAAATACAAATTAGTGAGGAAACATGTTATGAGTAAACTTGGGTAGTATGGATAGTACGTAATGAGGTTGGAAGCATTTTGACAAATGTTGAAGAAACGAAAATAGAAACAACTCAAAGAAAAGAAAGTTGAAAGTTAACAAGAAAGGATCCAAAGAACTTTCTCTCTAAAAGAATAGCTGTGTCAGAGTGAAGACAATGATAGTGAAGAAAAAGCCAATGAGAGAGTATTGTTTATGGCCAAGCACAATAAACCCAAGCACAATAAGCAAGAGGTATCAAACAACGAAGAAGAAGGATGGACCATAGACAAATTTTATGAGGAAGCAATCAAGCTTATAAAATATCTCAAGGCGGAGAAGATCTGTTCCAAAACTCTTGAAGAACAAGTTCAAGGTCTCAAAATTGAAGTTGAAGAACACAAATGCATTGAAGAGTCACTTCAAAAGAAGTTGGAAGAAAGCAACCAAGAAAGGGAAGAATTAGAAGCCGAAGTAGTCTCACTACGTAAGGAAGTGAAGAAAGGAAAAACTATCCCAAACTATGCCAACATCTCAAGGGCATTGGAGGAACTCATCAACAATCAACGATATTACAACGACAAAACTGGCATCGGTTACAAAGAAGAAGAAGCAGGACCTTCTACAACAAAATACAATGAACCTATGAGATCTGACATGCATGTAGACTTCATTGGACAAGATTCGCAAGAACAACCTTGGAAGACAATTCCTCGATGAAGATTTCCATCCAGGTACCAACATATTTTTTATGGCTACTGTTATTCATGTGGAAAATTTGGTCATAAAGCTGTAGAATGTCGTACGTACCCTAAGAACGAATACAATTCCAGGAGATCTATCAAATATGAACCTCCCAGGGCTCAGCGAAATATCAATAGATTTGAACATTTAAGAAATAATATTGAATGTTAGAAATGTCAAAACTTTGGACACATAGCCAAAGACTGCAGACTTGAAAATCCTTGAGAAGAATATTTGAAACCACAGAATGAACGAACATGGAAGAAGAAGAAGAATGATAATTGTGCTCTTGCTCTCAAGGCTCAAAAGAACAAAGATGTGTGGTATGTTGATAGCGGTTGCTCAACGCATATGACAGGAGATAGAAATAAATTTGTATCTCTAAAAGAGAAGAAGGATGGAACCATGTCCTTTGGAAATGATGGATCTTCAAATTTTATAGGATCAGGTACTGTCACTCTCAGAAGAAAAGATGTTCTAGCCAAGAATGTTCTATTGGTTGAAAACATGAATCACAATCTGCTCAGTGTTGGACAAATGTGTGATCAAGGACACACAATACTATTCAACTCCACGAAATGTGAAATCAAGAAAGGCATGTATGGTGAAATTGTGGCTACAACAAGTCGAGCTCCAAACGACATATATGTTCTGGATGAAGCAACTAAAGCATGTCTAATAGCTAAAGAGGATGATACAATAATTGGTAGCAATAATGATCGACTAAGTAAGAATTTTTCTACAAAGGTGCAAAGTGATTTAGAGATGTCTTTACTTGCTTGCAAATTGAGCATTGATGACTCATCTAAGGATGTGGATCAAAGGCTGTACAGATCTATGATTAGTAGTCTTCTATATGTAACAGCCTCGCGACCAAATGTTATGCAAGCAGTTGGACAAGTAGCAAGATTCCAAGCAGCACCAAAAGAATCACATATTAAATATTCACCAGCATTGGAATATCTTTTCCAGAAGCTTGGGATTCTCCCAAGTTCTCATTAGATTTTTCTTTTTCAGAATATAAAGCGGGAGTGGAAGTGTGTACAGGTCTGTAGGATGGTTGTGTTTCAGGGGGAGTTACACTTTGCCAATGATGTCAAAGGGGGAGAGAATTTTATAGGAAGAGGTGTCATGATCGCAGGGGGAGTACTTGTGTTGCCATCAATGCCAAAGGGGGAGATTGTTGATCAGCGGTTGTCATTGATGTCAACGCAAGCAGCACCAGGGGCTAACCAAATATTGCATGGGAATTTTGACTTACCAAATTAATATATTTTGGGTCAATAATCATTTTTATGGTTTCTAATTGTCGAGATGTTTCTGTTGATATATGGCACACCATGTAATTCTTCACGGTTTGAGAGATATTCATGTTTGAAGTTTGTACCCCCAGTTAGTGGGCTAAAACCCCATGGGGTTGGGGCATGGGTCATTGAAAAGTCATAATTAATATTTTTTAAGCTCCTAATATCCCTCCCATATTCACTTGTTGAAGCCCCTCTCAACTTAAGCATTCATATAAATTGTGATCTTCATTTCCTCCTTATGCATGGGATTTGGCCATCTGAAACAGGTCATCGTGGAATGTTCGCTCTAAATTTTTTTCTACGAAGAATAAGAAGCTGAAATGTTTATGAGGTGAAGCCAAAATACTGAGGAAGCTTCAGTAAAAATTTTAGATCAATTTACGCAATATTTTTGGAGATATGATCTGTGGAAGTAAGGGTTTTTGCAGGCTCCTGAAATTCATCGCAAAGAAGTGACCTTGGTAAAATCGTCATAACTCTCTCTCTAATTATCAGATTGGAATTCCATAAAAAATGGTAGATATTACATAGTATTTGGTTTTTTCTCTATCAATTTTATAGGCAAATGAAGAAACAGTGACACATGGAACACTGTACAAGTGTGCTTTGCTGAAACAGTCCATAATTAGGGTAGTGTGAGAAATTGGGTATAACTCTTTCTTGAAGAATCCAAATTGGGTCAAAACTGTGGCATTGGAAAGAAGACTTAGAGGACTACTACAAGACCAAAAATAAGATATTGAGGATCTGAAATAACAGAGATACACCAGATTCAATATTGAGCTCCTAGAAGGCAAGAAAAAGCTAGATCATGTGTTGTCAAGGATTGCAAAGGACCAGACTTTCTACGGCAGAAAAGAAAAACAAGGTGCAGCAGAGGGTAGCATGACAAGAGCAGCAACCAAGGTGCATAACAGCAGCAAGAAGTTCATCATATGAAGTCTTCAAGTGGGCAGCACTGCATACAATCATTGTAAATGTATCATTGTACTTAGTCATTGTAAATACATTATTGTACAAATTGTACTAGTGTCTATCTACCAAGGGTTGAAGAGGTAGTGTTGGGAGGTCTAGGATCATCATTAGGTGGTTGTGTCAAAGTTGGGGTTATGGTCTAGTATATCTTCTTCTTCTACATCATTCTATATCATTGTAAAGAGGACCATTTTCCCTATTACGGGAGTCCATTCTTCTTTTATTCTTCTATAGGATGGTAGGGTGGTGCTAGGGTGAGTTGTAGCTCAGTGGGTGTTGGGGCATCCGTTTAGTGACTACTGAAGAATCTCTGGCGTTGGAGCATCCATCCAGTTGGAGCTGGAGAAGAATGATTTTCTAGATTCTAGGAAGTTCGAGCTTTATTTTCAATTGGAGTTGAAAAAAATTATTAGAAAAGCATTAGGTGGTTTTTGTCCCGGAGTGGGTTTCCACCTTAAAAACTGTGTGCATTCGTGTTCCTCTTGTTTATGCTAACATTGTACAAACAATGATAATAATTGAAGATTAACTAATGCTCTAATTGAAAGAAATACTGATTCACCCCCCCTCTCAGTATTTCCAACAAAAATGACTCATGTCAAATCAAATTGAATATGCAATCCAACGTCTTAAATTGATCGATAGATACTTCACATTAAGGTGTAAGAGATTTGATTTTAAATGAATATTGATGAGTAACGACATTTAATAGAAATAATGTTTTGATAGATTCATATCTACTTCGAGCATGTGTTGAAGTGATTGAATGCCATAATTGTTTTAATTATGTTTTCCTCTCTGTTCTCTATATTTTTAATATTTTCTCTGTTTTCTTGAAATCAGGAAATCACTTAACAGAGCGAGGGAAATAGAGATGAGCAAGAAAGGAAAAGAGATTGCCTAAGCACCATCTACCTAAGGCTCAGACGTCTCCCCTATTCTCAGACACTACCTGCAACAAGGAATGCTGACATTCTTCATGGGAGGAAATGTATAAGATTTTCGAGGATGAAAAGCCAAGGGTAATAGTCAAAGTTGCTTTAGGAGGCACGTCCGTTTCTTCAGACCCGACCTATTTCGATGTTGCATGTTCCTCCATCCATAAGATAGCAGCAAGTCCAAATATTCTCCCTTATATATATATGGTTATGTGGGTAATTGACCACTTAAACATATAAGACAAAACATTTAAGGATTCAAAAGGTGATAATATTGGTTTGTTTAGGGAAAAATATTTGAGGACAACGTACCACCTACTCGTCCTGCAATAGAATTATGACAAAGTTTTTCTTCAAAGATTTAGAGAAAAACATCCAAACCTAATGAAAGTCATAAATAAATGGAAGGAATACCAGGACAATTTTAAACGAGATAAACTTGGTATGTACCCAATAGCACAAATTCCTTCCCCTTACTATCATGCTTCTGGAATGTTGTCTAGATTATTTGCATAACCTGATAGCACTAGGTTTTCTATAGATTAGGTCCCATTGATTGACACAATTGTTAATTCCTAATTTTTTAATATGGAAAATATCCTATCTGATAATTTAGCCAGAAACATCATGGAGTATAGGAGTAAAAGAAGTGTTTCATCTAGAGAAATACCCCCCTTTTACATGAGTGCCTATGTCATGGACACAATTTTATTTTCTTCTAGTTTTCCTACCATGGGATGGAAATGGATAGCCCAAGACCCTACTCAAATCCACATTTACCATAGAGCTCTTTGAGATACAAACTTCCATTTGCATTTATAAAAAAATTTCCATAGTCATGTTTCCTGTGCACCAGATGATATTCAATGAGAAAGTCCCTAGGGCTTCCAAAGAGGCTAGTACATATATTTTTTCTGTTGCTAGATGGTTCGTAGGGGAAAGTTTCAATTATGTCAGAGTATATAGGAGTTATGCTTCTCCTCATGTATTTCCATATTATTTTCATGACAAGTTACATGCAAGAGAGATTGCCTACCAGCTTCTTGTAAATGGTATTTCAAATTAGCTTAAAGATGCTAAGAAGGTCGTTTGGCCTAATTTTCCTTTATGGTGTGGTACTTTTGCACTTTTTGATATTGTTCATGCCTATAAGGAAGTGTCAGAAGTTAATCTATTGAATTTGGAAGTAATGCCAAAATTACCTTATGATCTGAATGATGTAATTAAAAACTACATCACAGAGCTCAAAGTAAAACCTTTTGTGAAAGATATAGATAGATTTGATGATCTATTTCAAGGCATTGAAAAGTTCTCAGATGTACTTAATTTTACATCCAGTCAACTCAATCAAGATGACATGGAAGCCTTCCAAGCATACAAAAGTAAGAGATTGGAAAGGATTCCTATAGATTTATTAACTATTGAAGATGTCGACAGACCTACTCCAAGTATTAGCTTAGATAATGAAGTCAAAGACATGTCTGAAGATGAGGCGGGACAATCAGAGCATCAATCTAAAAATTTAGATCACTCTGAAAATGAATCTAAAAATAGAAAGGAAAACCCAGAAGAGATAATTGATCAGGTAATCCAATAGATTGAGATGCAAGAGAAAGGAGGAAGTAATGTAATAGAGTCAACTTCCCAAGAAGTTCAACATAGTCAAGATACACTTGATCAGTAAAAAAAGTCCCAACCAAAGAATTTGAATAGTGAAAGGGATGAGTTCTCTAAAGTAATAAATACTCCTAAAAGAAATCCCAATTATGATCAAGATGTTAGTTTTCAGACACCTAAACATTCTCAGAGGTTGGTGGAAACTATTACTCCACTACAAAAATTTCCTGAATCTCATGATCGAGAGATCATCCCAGCTTATCCCACAGAACAAATAGTGTTATAAGTTGAGGAAATTTCTTCGCTAGATGTATTCTATAGTCCTAGTCATAAGGCTGTAGTCAAGAGAAGCAAAAGGAGAAGAATTGATGATATAGTCACAGATCTTACAAATGAATCTATTGATGTTTTGTGGAAATATCCTCTATCTCATCCTACTGAACATTTAACCGAACTATCACAGTTTGCAGGGGAATATGCTATTGCCACTATTGATAAAGCTACTGAGGTTAAAATTTTACTAAATCAGAGAGAAGACAGAATACAAGAATTAGAGAGACAGTTAAATCAATAAAAGTCTAACTCCAGTGAGCAAATGAAATTTAAGATGTCCCAATTTCATAAGGATTTCGAGAGTCTTAATTTACAGCATCAAGTACAACTCCCTGAGAAGAAAACACAGCTGGAAATAGCGATGAATAGATTACAAATCTAAGCACCGTGAGAGAAATTCATAAAGGAAGCATTGGATGTAAATGCTAAGTTAAAGCAACAACAGGAAGTATTTTTCCAACAGCCTTTGATATCTGGCTCTTGTTGTGACTCAAGTTAAATTGATCCATCAAGTAGCTCTTTAGAAACTTGAATGTGAGGAGATCGAAAAGAAAATCAATGGACACATTCAATGGAAAGCATCAAACTCAAGGAATGAAGCTGGTCTACCCAGGATAGAAAAATCCCACAAGAAAATCTTATTTAAGGGTTGGAAAGCATAGATAAAGCAACCAGAGAAAACAACAACAAAAGCATCAAGGTTGATAAAATACATCAATAAATTTGTATGTGAATAGTTGTTGAAAGCATAAATTATGAATGAGTGCACGTATGAAGTGCTCTTAGAAGTAAAACAATTGGATACACAATGGAAACAAAAGGAAGAAATGCAGGATGAAACAATTAAAAAAGTAAATAAGTTTGATCAAGAAAATTATTGGAATTTTCTTGTAAAAATTTATCATCAGTACCAGACTCTTCAGTCTTTAACAGATTCAACAAGAAGATCAAAACCAACACACTCAAATGAGGTATTTAAGGGACATGTCAGATCAAAGATTTTATAGCTAGCTCAGCTCAAGCCCATGCTAGATATTTTTCAACTTCAGGATCAAATCCAAAGGAAAGATCAGAATTCATAAGTCATATGGTTACTATATTTTCCTATATTGTAGTTAAATTTAGTCTTACAAGGATGGTTTTTTGAAACCTCCTCTATTATTATGTAATAATCTATTTCAAAACATAGTTAGTTTAGTATCTAAACCCCTCTCATGTATATAGAGTCCATAAATTTGTCAGAAAACATTCAAAAATAATGAACTATTGTAATTTTGTGAATGCTTTGATGAATTAATGGAACACAGGCTATTATCTTTTGACATTTGAAGTTGTTTAACTGATGTTGCACTACTGTACTCTTTAAATTTCTTTAAAGTGAAGAGGAGCAAATATCCACTCTCATTTTACATGAATAGAAATTCATACATATGGTACTTCTATTCACTTGTATTAAGTATTACTTTCTATATTGATAGTCATATTTTTATTGAATTATATATTTTAAATGTCATTATAGATGAATGTTACATGCACTTTTGTACTAATATTTGTCTGTGATTTCTTATCTGATATATAATCACACATAAGAATGTGATATACTTTTCACAATTCTTCTAATAAAACTAATTTGTTAGAAGGATCATGTTAGGTCCCTATATTACTAGTATAGTCCCTTATTGTTGTTAGTGTAACCCCCTTATTATTATTATTGTACCCTTGTAACCCCCATATTGTTATTATTGTGCCATTAAATTATTATTGTTAGGTTGGTTAAGATTGCATTGTGGCCCCACTAGGATTACAATGTGGCCCCATGGACTCCTATATATAGAAAAGAGGTTTTGTAATTTGTATCATCCAAGAATTGTTCATTCATGTAATGTATTGGAGTTTTCTCCCTTGAAGTGGCTTATTTCTAAGGCGTTGATATCTCTGTTCTTCTATTTTTGGAGCTGGTTTCACAACAGTATGATGATATTCAATATACAATATTTGGAGACAAAGACAGCTAACTTTGAGTGTATTTTGAATTTTTTTTATGCGAGTGAAGGATGTTATAATAAGTAGCTACCATTGGGCATGGAAGTTCAACAGAAAGGTGTGAAATTTTAGATATTGAAGATCTAAAATTAGATGAAACAAATTTCGCTCTCACAAAGAGAAAAAAAAAATGACATGGAAGTTCTGAAGAAAGGTGTGGAAGCTAAGATCAATGGTTTGATGAAAGGCGTGGAATCTAAGATGGATGGTTTGAAGAATGGCATGGAAGCTAAGATGGATGGCATGGAAGCTGGCATGGAATCTAAGATGGATGACATGGAAACTAAGATGGAAAACATGAAGAATGATCAAAAAGCAGACATGGAAGGTTTGACAAAGTTGATACAATAAATGTTTCCTAATGGTGAAAATATAGTAGAGGAAACCCATGATGAGAAAAAAATAAATGCTAATCATGATTTCATAAACTCTAATGTTGGAGGACAGAACCACCATATTCCAAAAATGGATATGAGGAAGTTTGATGGAAAGGATCCTGTAACATGGATACTACAGATGGAGCAATATTTTGATCTCAATAATGTGTAAAACACATAAAAGGTATGCATTGCAACTTTACATTTAGAACAAAATACATTTGTATGGTATTGATGGCTTTTCTCCCGTAAAAAAATTGTCAGTTGGTCAATTTTTATAGAGGAAATGATAGAATATTATGAGGATAAAAATAGCAACACTTTCTTTAGCCAATTGATAAATATCAAACAAAAGAGTTCATTGGGGGAGCACATTGAGGACTTCCAAAAATTGAATATGAGGGTAACTGATATTCCAGAGGAACACATGATTGATCTCTTCATAGGTACTTTAAAGGATAGCATCCAACATGAAGTTCATGTTCTAGAACTTGATTCATTGGAGAAGGCATTCAAGTTGGCAAGAAAAATTGAATGTAAAATTATGGTGACAAGGAAGCCTACCACTCACTTCCATAAATATGGAAGTGTTGCTACTTCTAGACTTCCACAACCTACAAGGTTGACACCGCAAAAATTAGAAGAAAAAAGAGAAAAAGGGCTTTGCTACAGTTTTGATATCGAATACACTAAAGGTTATAAGTGTGCCAAGAAGAAATTATTTTACATATATTGTGAAGAGGAAGAAGAAAATGAACAAGAATATTCAAAAGAAGAGGATATACACCAATAACTAGCCCTAGAAGAGGAAGAAATGAGTCGGACCATATCGTGTAATGCATTGGCAGGAATTTCCCCTCCTCAAACTCTAAAGATAGAAGGAAATATCAAGAAGAAAAAGGTAATAATGTTGATTGATTCAGGTAGCACCCATAATTTTATTTATTGTAAGGTAGCCAAGGAATTAAATTGTTTCCTATACCCAGCACTAGAATGTCAAGTGATGGCTACAAATGGAGGAACTATAAATTTCTCTGGAAAATGTCATAATATAAAGCTAACCATGGGGGAATATGCATTGAATAGTCCAATGATTTCCATTCCTATGGCAGGTGATGATGTTGTACTAGGAGTATAATGGTTATAATCTTTGGGGATGGTAGCTTTTAATTTTTAAGAACTTTTCTTGAAATTTTTTCAGAAGGAAAGGAAGTCGAATTACGGGGTATTGCATGGAAGCCAGGAAATATAATAAGCTCTAATGTCATGACAAAGCTTCTAAAGAAAGAACAACGAGGCATAATTGCACAATTATGTTCACTAGAAGTTCCAACATCAAAATCATCTATTTTTGCAGATGTCCAAAAAGTATTGGACAATCATTCCAAGGTGCTTGAAACTCCCAAAGGACTCCCACCTATTCGTGATCATGATCATGCTATTCATTTGATTCCACGAAGTGTTCCTCCAAACATCAGGCCTTATATATATCCTTATGTCCAAAAGAGCGAAATTGAACGTATGATTGCAGAAATGTTAGAGGAAGGTATAATTCAACCTAGTCAAAGTTCTTTCTCTGCTCCTATATTATTGGTACATAAGAAGGATGGATCATGGCTCATGTGTTCGGATTATAGGGAGCTCAATAAGCTCACCATTAAAGATAAATTTCCCATTCTTGTGATTGATGAATTATTGGATGAATTACATGGAGAAATTTATTTTACCAAGTTGGATCTTCGTTCAGGATATCATCAAATTAGAATGAAGACTGAAGATATTCTGAAAATAGCATTTCGAACCCATGAGGGTCATTATGAATTTTGGTTATTCTTTTTGGCCTTACCAATGTACCTTCTACATTTCAAGGGTTGATGAATTCCATTTTCAAACCCTTCCTTAGAAATTTTGTGCTAGTAATTTTTGATGATATACTAATATACAGCAAGTCTTGGAAGGATCATGTTCAACATGTTGACAGTGTGCTCAAACTATTGAAGGAGAAAAAAATATATGCAAAAACATCCAAATGTTTCTTTGGAGTACAAGAGGTGGAATATCTGGGTCATATTTTATCTCACGAGGGTGTTAAGATAGACCCTAACAAAATTAAATCGATTAAGGAATGGAAAGTCCCCACAACCATAAAGTAGTTGCGAGGATTTCTAGGGTTAAAAGGGTATTATCGTAAGTTTGTTAAGAATTATGGGAGAATAGAAACATCTCTAACAACATTATTGAAGAAAGATGCATATGACAAGACTCCTGGCTTAACTAAAGTATTTGAACATCTTAAAGAAGGCAATGTGCCTAACAAGTCTGCTTCATACAACTTCACAAAAACATTTATTGTGGAATGTGATGCCTCAGGAAATGGAATTGGTGCGGTTTTAATGTAAGAAGGAAGACCCATTGCTTTTGAAAGTCGTCCAATCAAAGGAAAGTATTTACAGAAACCTATTTATGAGAAGGAAATGTTAGCAATACGGCATGCACTAAAGAAATGGCGAACTTACCTAATGGGAAGACACTTCAAGGTAAAAAATGATCATGATAGTCTTAAACAATTTTTGGAACAAAGACTATCTTCAGAAGAGCAGCAAAAATGGGTCACAAAGATGTTGGGTTATGACTTTGAAATAATCTACAAAAAAAGGGAAGTTAAATGTTGTTGCGAGGATGTCTCAAGAAATAATGAAGAGGTGGAAGCATTGCTTTGTGCCATTTGTCCTTCGACTAGATTGGATAACCAAGCAAAGTGGAAGAAGGTGAAAGTGTGGACACTCATTCAAAAGTTGCAGCAAGATCCTAGTACTTCTAATATATTTAGTTGGAAAAATGATTCCTTATGGTACAAAGATCTCTTATATATTTGTAAGAATTCCCAAATAAAACCAAATATTCTTTTCGAATTTCACACTTCTCCTTTAGGAGGACACTCAATATTTTTAAAAACTTACCACAGGGTGAAGAAATTTTTTTTTGGGATGGCCTTAAATATAATATTAAAAAGTTTGCGGTGGAATGTTTGGTTTGCCAACAAAATAAAGTTGAGACAATTAAGATCCCGGGTCTTCTACAACCTTTATCCATTCCAAGTCAACGTTGGGAGGAGATTTCAATGGATTTTATCATAGCTTTACCTAAGTCCGAAGGAAAGAGTGTCATCATGCTGGTAGTTGATAGACTTACAAAGTATGCACACTTTTTTGCATTATCTCATCCATTTAAAGAAATTACAGTTGCTACTACATTTATGGACATAGTTCAAAAGCTACATGGAAACCCAAGGATTATTGTGAGTGACAGAGATCCCATTTTTACTGGAAATGTTTGGATGAAGTTATTTTCTTGTTTGGGTACTCAATTAGATCATAGCTCATCCTATCATCCTCAATTTGATGGTGAAACTGAGATAGTGAATAAATGTTTGGAAGGATATCTTTGTCGTTTTGTATCTAATAAACAAACACAATGGGTCAAATGGTTACCTCTCGCTGACTGGTGGTATAACACTTCTTTCAATACTGCAGCAAAAATGATCCCATTTATGGCACTTTATGGATATCATCCACCATCCATAAAATCATCTTTAAGAGAAAGTTCTAAGGTTCAATAAGTGGAAGATCACATCGAGAATCAACAAGAAGTTCTCCAACTCTTAAAGGATAACCTAAATTTGGCAAAAAATCGAATGAAACAACAGGAAGATCAACATTGCAGCGAGAGAAGTTTTGATGTAGGAGACTGGTTATTTTTATGGCTACAACCATAAAAAAAAAATGTCCCTCAAGAAATCTAAGAAGGATAATAAATTATCACCAAAGTACTATGGTCCTTACAAGGTGTTGCAAAATATTGGTACTATGGCATACAAATTGGAGCTTCCTGCTTCTTCACGAGTGCATCCAGTTTTCCATGTTTCATGCTTAAATATGGTTATAGGTGAAAATATTCCAGTTCAAACAATATTTCCAGAACTTGATGAGGAAGGAAAAATCATATTGGAACCTGAAGCGGTCATGGAAACAAGAACTCGTCAGCTACGAAATCGATCAATTTTAGAGTATCTCATCAAGTGGAAGAACTTACCCACTAAATATTCTACATGGGAGGATGAAAATTTTATACAAAAGCACCCAGAGCTACTCAAGCATTAAGGACAACACGTTTTTTAAGGAGAGGGGCACGTTAGGTCCCTATATTACTAGTGTAGTCCCTTATTGTTGTTAATGTAACCCCCTTATTGTTATTATTGTACCCGTGTAACCCCCATGTTTTTATTATTGTGACCTTAAATTATTATTGTTCGGTCGGTTAGGATTACATTGTGGCCCCACTAGGATTACATTGTGGCCCCATGGAATCCTATATATAGAAAGGAGGTTTTGTAATTTGTATCGTCCAATAATTGTTCATTCATGTAATGTATTAGAGGTTTCCCCCTCAAAGTGGCTTATTTCTAAGGCGTTGATATCTATTTTATTCTATTTTTTGAGCTAGTCTCACAATAGATCATATTATATAATTTTCATCTCTTTCGACTGTTAAATAATCTACATTACTAATAGTTGAAAGTTGTCTCTTTAGATCGAAAAAAGGAAGAAACACCATGGGTATATAGTAGAATAGATAGTTTATATAGATGCATGTGATAGATCAAAATAATTTTCCATTGCATGTTATATAATCAAAACACACCAAAAATCATTCCTTATTGGGAGACTGATCCCACTATCCCCAGTCGAAGCCACCACACCAAACGAAAAATTTTCTACTTTAAGGTTTAGGCCAGGTGGTTTTCCCCCATGTTGTGGCAGCGAATTCTGAGGCATCAAAATTTTAGTGCTAGGAGGGCCTTGTGAATGGAAAGAAGTTCTGATAAATACAAAGTTCAATCTAAAAGTATCTCTCCCTCTAGATCCCCATCAACTTGTAAAAAATTATCTAGATCTTCATCTTTAAAATCTGAAGTTGATCATCCTTCTCCTAAGTCTCCTAGTGATACTCAACCAATACTATCTCCCAATTTTCATCAAAAATTCCCCTGAAGTTAAGTCTTTGATAGAAAAGTTAGAGAGAGTATCCATTTCTGCTGAAAATCTTGAATCTTCTCAAATATCGGATATCAGTATTTCGTCTTCTTTTCAACCTCAAAGAATATTAACTCAATCAGAAAGTCAAAAGACAAGAATTATTCCTTTGGAATTTCCCATCGATATTACTTGAAAGAGAATAAAGGGGACTCAATCAAAGAAAATCTCCAGCGAGATCTTATCTCATTCACCTCCATTACCTCCACTCATCTCCACCGCTTCCATTCCAACAATCAGTGTTACTTTAACTAGTTCCAGTACTTAGAATATTATCCCTTAAACTAGTTCTAACATTCAGCATGCCTCTTCTTCAACTCAAAATCCATCCATCACATCCACTCAATGTCCAATGGCATGCGAAGTACCTCCACCAAATGTACGACCGTGGAACAATCTAGGGGCTGTAAATATGCTCGCTCCGCTTCATGCTATACCAAAATCACCTGAAAGATGGTTACCCAAGTTTAATCCTAATGATGGTCTTTTGACAGAAGAACACATTCATAATTATATGTTAGCCATTAATTTAAATGGAGTAGTTGAAGAAGATTGTGTTGTACTATTATTTCCATACGCTCTCACAGGATCGGTAGGATCTTGGTATTTTTCACTGCCAACCCACTCTATAACTAGCTAGAATATTTTCGAAGAACAATTTCTAGCTAATTTTTGGGATGACAGGACCACTACTATGCTCATAAATGATTTATCAAATCTAAAAGCTAAATCGGGTGAGAAAATATAATATTTTCATTCAAGATTTAATAAATTGCTCAATAAAATTCCTACTACATCAGTTCCTAGCACATAAGTTCAAATTGAGTAGTATATTTCATCTCTTCCATCTAATATAGCTATTTTTGTTGATAGAGAAAAATTGCTGACACTTACAGAAAATATGAAGGAATCTCTATCTGTAGAGAAAAACATAACCGCTCATGAGAAGAAGAATTATCAAGAATATAGAAAATCAAAGAAGGTATCCTTCAAATATTATTCGAAAAAGAATTCATCTAAAGACTCGTTTGATGTAGAAGGTCCTCTGAAAGTTTTGAAGACTATGAAAAATGAGATGGCAGATATCAAGAAACAAGTCACTAAAAGTTCTAGTTCAAAATAGACTTTTATACCCTTCAAGAAAGGTCATTTCTCTAGTACTCAACCACTGCATATAATATATGATGCTGAGTTTGATCAAGATACTGAGATAGAGAAAACAGAGGAAGAAGAAGATGAAGAAAAAGAAGAATTTGAACTAAACGGAATGTGGGATTTCATCCTACCAAATGAAGAACAACATGAAGCTTTACCAGTGAGTACAAGAAGCAAAAATATTGCTGAAGCAACACAGCTAAGTCAACAACAGTAAAATTTAATTGCTGCTAAGGATAAAATAGTAAGCAAAAAGTCTACTTCAAAGGCTACAAAAACAAGTCCTCTTACTTCAGATACTCGACCGACATCAAAAACAATGATAGTATCAGAAACTATTGAGTATAATGTACTTGAAGATATGAAGAAAACTAGGGGCAACATTTCAATTCATGAGCTTACTAAATTAAAACAACAATAAAAGATCTTACTTAGATACTTGAGTGCATTCTGTGCTTCAGTTTTACCTGCTCCAGTAGTAGTAGAAGCTGCTAATGAAATGGGTAAGCCACCTTCTCCTTCAACTAAAATTGATACTACAAATTTAATTATGATAGGTGATTGATCCATCTCTCATACTCCCCCATTTCACTTAACCTATGAGATATTTAATAAAAAAATTCAAAATTGTTTAATAGACTCAGGGGCCTCCTCTAATATAATGCCAAAATAAGTTTGTGATAAGTTGAACATAACTCCTCAGAGTTCTTCTGTTCATATATTAAAACTTGATAGAACCAGAGTACATGTGGCATGAGAAATAAATTATGTTTCCATCAGATTGTCATCAAATCCCAAGGTTTCTCAAATAATCAATATATTGGTGGCTGATATTCCTGAGTTTTACGGTTTAGTATTAAGAAAAGATTGGTCTAAAAAGCTTGATGGATATTTTTCAACATACTAGTTGCATATGTGGCTACCATACAATGGAAAGCCAAATAAAATCTGGGTAGACGTGAAAAGTTCATGAAACATACAGTCACCGATCTTGAAGGAATAAAAGAGCCAGTAGCATTCAATAATAACATTATTGGAAATTACTCGGCATTATCATTTTCGGTAAATTTCAATGCTCAACCATCACCATTTTTTGATAATGTAGTTATTTCTAAAATCGATAACTTTTCCCAGTAAGACATTTCAAAATGTATAAGTTTTGTAGATAAATGAGTAGTTAATTCTTTATTTTGGACTCTTTATTTTGATGGTTCTAAATCTAAAGATGGTGCAGGCACTGGTTGTATTTTAGTAAGCCCAGAAGGATAAAAAGCCATGTTAGCCTACAAAATTGAATTCAATTGCACAAACAATATAGTTGAATACGAAGCATTAGTCCAAGGTTTATACAAATCCATTGATCTTAACATGAAATATCTTAAAGTCCTAGGAGATTCGGAAATCATTGTTAGACAGGTAAGAAATACCATTCATTGTAATTCTGGATATTTAAAGCATTACCAATAATTAGTCCAAGAATTAACCATTCATTTCTTAGCCTTAAATATTTCTTTCATGCCTAGAATGCAGAATGCTAGTGCAGATCTATTGGCTAATGTAGCATCAAAGTTAATTCCATCCCAAGAGTTTAGTCCTGATAGATTTTCCATTGAATTAATTTTTAGACCATATGTTCCTAACAATATTACCAATTGGAGAGTACCCAATAATGATTCATATATAATCGATTTTTTAACCTCTAAAGGATCTTATGATAGTAAAATTGTAGATGAAAATGAACATGACATTTAGATTAAGGAAGAACAAGATGAAAATCTAATTCCTAAATCAATTGTCAAGTTAGAAGACCTCTATGATCTGAAAGATAGGTTTAAAATAGTTACTAACTCAACAACTCAAATTTATATCGTAATATTTGAGTTAGTAAATCTAGGAACTGACGAAAAACTGCAAAATGTCAATTTAGGTCTTGGTCTATCTTCTGAATAAAGATTATCATTTATCAAGTTGTTTAGAAAATACAAAGGTATCTTTTCTTGGGATTATACTGATCTCAAAACATATGATACTTCTATGATTCAACACACAATTTCTATGATTTCAGATGAGAAACCTATATAGAAAAATTTGAGGAAGATTCACCCGAATCTCTAAAATCAAATCAAATAGAGTTGAATAATTTCATTACAGAAAAGATCATCTTTCTAGTTAGACATTCTAAATGGGTTTCAAACTTGATACCCATTAGGAAGAAAAATGGTAATATTAGAATTTGTATTGATTTAGGAATTTAAAAAAAGCATGTCAAAAGGACAACTTTCCATTTCCAACCATGGAAAAAGTGTTACAAACAGTAGCTGGTTCTGAATTTATGTCTTTTCTAGATGGATTCTCAGGTTATAACTAAATTCTTGTACATCCAGATGATAGATTGAAGACTACATTTAGGACTAAGTGGGGAACTTGTGCCTATCAAAAAATCCCATTTGGATTAATTAATGCAGGTGGCACTTTTCAGAGAGCTATGGACATAGATTTTAGCGGTCTTATCAATAAATCAATGGTTATTTATTTAGATGAAATTACAGTATTTTCTAAACAAGAAGCCAATCATGTGAGAGACCTAAAGCAAGTATTTGAGCGCAGTAAAAGGCATGGCATCTCATTAAACCCAAATAATTCATTTTTCTCATTAGACAAAGGAAAACTTTTAATATTCATTGTATAAAAAAGAGGTATCTATATCAATCCTAAAAGAATTGAAGAGATTAAAAGGATTCCTTTCCCTCATAACAAGAAAGCTATGTAGTCGTTTCTTGGACAAATTAATTTTGTTAGAAGGTCTGTCCCTAAATTTTCACAAATAGTTTTACCATTGAAAAACATGATTAAGAAAAAATCAGTCTTTAAATGGGGACATAATGAAAGAGAAGCATTTGATTTGATCAAACAATCCATTGTCAATGCTGCATTCCTAACTACCCCTAATTTTCTTAATCCTTTTACTTTATATACTTTTTCATCAGATACATCATACGTTGTTGTTTTAACACAACTTAATGACCAACAAATTGAAGCACCAATATCATTTTTTAGTTCCAATTTGCAAGGTGTAGAACTAAATTATTCATTTATCGAAAAGAAAATTTGTTGTATTTAAGGCTATAAAGCATTTCAGGCCATTTCTCCTAAAAAATCACACCAAAATCATAGTTCCATTATCTGCAGTGAGAAAACTATTAATGAAAAGAGAATTAGGAGAGAAAAGGGCTAGCTGGGTTAACTCTTTACAAGAATATGATGTAGAAATTATACCCTCTAAAATTGTTAGAGGTCAAGGTCTTTGAAAAATTCTTACAGGGGCATCCCATCCATCATCAGAAGAAGATTTAGGTAACAATGTACAAATATCAGAGGTAAGCCTTAATGATGCACAATCTCAATACGCTAATCTCATATTCTATTTGAAAAATGGATATGCTCCGACCCAACGGAGTTACAAAACGAAACATGCTTTGAGATTAAAGGCCAAGCAATATGAATTAATCGAAGATGTATTGTTTAGGAGAAATTTTGATTTTGTACTATTAAGATTCTTATAAAAATCCGATGTAGAGAAATTATTGCAGGAACTCCATGATGGACTAGCTGGAGGACATTTAGAAGGAAATATGACAACACACAAAATCCTTCATGCACGTTATTGTTGACCTACAATTTTCAAATATTCTCACGTATATGCAAGAAAATGCAAAGTGTGTCAAAGTGCATCTGGAAGACAAAGGAAGCTAGCCTTCCCATTAAAACCAGTTAATATCGAACAACCATTTGAACAATTGGGATTAGATATAATCAGTGAGATTGTTCCTAACTCGTCCAAACAACATAGATATATTCTCAAAACTACAGATTACTTGAATAAATGGGTAGAAGCAATTCCACTGAATGTATCCAACTCTGAGAATATCATTGATTTCATTAACCAATATATAATACCTAGATTTGAATTACCTACTGCTTTAATGTTTGATAATGCATATTACTTCTTAGGAATTTCTATGATTTAATTTTCAATCAAAAGAGGTTTTATACTTAATTATTCTGCAAATTATTACCCGGAAGGAAATGGTTTTAGCAGAATCCATGAACAAAAACTTGATTAGAATAATTAAAAGAATTGTTGATCAAAACCAACGAAATTGGCATAAGTCATTAATCTTTTCTCTTTGGGTAGATCGAATAACTCAGAAATATTCTATTGGCACTTCTCCATTCAATCTTGTTTATGGAAAAGAAGTAGTTCTTCCTATGAATGTAGTTATTCCCTCCCTTACCTTAGTTCAATTCATTGATGAATCTCCTTCTTCTTCATTACAAATTAGATAATGTCAAATTCTTAAGATATAAGAAGAAAGAGAAAAAGCTAAGAATACTCATGCACATCATCAATAGTCTACAGTAAAAGATTCATTTGATTCAACTTATGTTACTCCAAAAAGCTTTCAAATTGGTGATCTGGTATTGAAATGGGACAAAGCGCATGAGGAAAAAGGTAAACACACAAAGTTTCAAAAACTCTGACTAGGTCAATTACAAATAATTGAAGAAATAGGCCCATCAAAATTCTTATTGCAAGATCTATCAAGCAAGAGAGATTCTTTGCCTGTTAATGGGCAGATTTTGAAAAAATATTTTTCATAGGGGGTAACCCCTTCTATTCCCTATATACTAGTGTATTTTTCTTTCCCTTAGGAAAATAAAAGTTGCGTAGTATAAATTTTTTTCTTTTCAAATAAACATATCAGATGATCCTTTTTTTTTATCGCTTATAGAAATAAGAAATGTTAAGGAAACAATCGAAATATTTGAAAGACAAAAATATTTTATTTTTACTGAAAGATGAAATTTCACTAAAGCTATTTATTCTCTGATGAACTCTCATATTTATATAGCATGATTATTTTGTTATTAGTCAAGAAAAGAATCTTTAACAGAGTAAAGACTCTTTTACAGAAAATCAATCTAAAACTCAACATTATCATCGACAAATCCTCAAAAGGACCAATGATTCATCCTATCCTAGAAAACTTGTTATTTTTTGAAAGAAATTCAAAACTGATTTTACTGGAAAATCTTAAAAGATAATAAGTCTCATCACGAGCTTGTTTACCATGTTCATAGGGAAATAGTTGAACTGGCATTACCAATACTGCCTACCAAAACAGGGTAATGACTTGATATTATATCAAGAGGACAAGGGGTCTCATCAAGAGCCAGCTTGATCAGTTTAATTAAAACTAGTGAATGGCATTGTCATTATTTGGTTACCAAGCCAAGATAATGGCTTTTAATTAAATAAAAATAAAATACAAAAAAGAAAAGAAATTTTCAAAAAGGATCAAGTGCATAAGGTTGGAATTTATTTTTGGAAATTGTAAGAAACACTGGATGGGATAGTGAATCATTGCTGGGTAAAAGTTAACCCTGCCAAGAGCTTAAATTTCCTATTGGATCAGAGGCTCTACCTATGATAAAAGAGTAAATATTTATAAAGCTGATTTGTAAGAGCCACCTGCTTTATCATTTTGAACTGAGTAAAGACTGTTATAGGTTCTCATACATATATTTTTAAAAGAGGAATTCTTATGAATTTTAATTAAGAGAAATTCCATTTCTGAGTAAGATATTATTTATTTGAAATTCATTCCTGCAACTATTTTTATTTCAAAAAAAATTTAGAAATTTTAAAAATCTAGTCAGAGATAGCTGGTTCTCCCAAGTGAATCGCCAATTGTTATGCTATACAACAACAACCATTTATTTTAATAATTGTGGACCCTTTAAAAATAATTAGGAAATTCATTTCATTTATTTTTTTAACCCAAGTCAAAAAAAATTAGGAGATAAAGTTTCTTTTTCTTTTTCTCTTTCATTCGCTAATGGGCATCGCAATTTTCATAGCTTACAAACTTAAATGACTTAAAATCCACTAAGTCATGTGGGTTGCGATATGCACTAAGTTATTTCCAAATTCATATCAAAATCTTATTGCAAACACTTCAATCACTGCTATAAACCAAAATCACATTTCCCTTCATTTAAATGATCAAACTATAAGCAATTTGGTGAAAGTTGCGATTATGTGGACCTGATGACCCAATAAAGAAATAAAAAAAAAGTTCAAAAGTCCAATAAAACACAACCGCTTGAATTCTTAAATGTGCACTTCTCATTTCCTACGACTTAACTAAAAGCAAACTCATTTACCACATAAAAGTTGTGATGTGCAATTTGCGCATATCGTGTTTCATAGGATTTATGGGTAACATCATAAATGGTAATATTTATAAGTTGCGATATGCGATGAATGTTAGTTAATTACTCAAGCATGCAAAATGACTCATGTCAAATAAAACTAAATCTGTCGTCCAACATCTTAAATTGAACGATATATACTTCAAGTGAAGTTGTAAGAGATTTGATTTTAAATGATTATTGATGATTAACAAAATTTAATAGAAATAAGGTTTTGATAGATTCATATCTACTTTGAGCATGTGTTGAAGTGATTAAATGCCAGCATTGTTTCAATTCTGTTTCCTCTCTCTTCTCAATATTTTTAATATTTGCTCTGTTTGCTTGAAATAAAGAAATCACTTAACAGAGCGAGGGAAATAGAGATGAATAAGAAAGGAAAAGAGATTTCCCAAGAACCATCTACTGAAGGGGCAGCCATGTCTCCCCTATTCTCAAACACCACCTACAACAAGGAATGTGGAATTTCTTCATTGGAGGAAATGTATAAGCTTTTCGAGGATGAAAATCCAAGGGTAACAGTAAAAGTTGCTTTAGCAGGCACATCTATTTCTTCAGGTCCGACCTATTTTGACATTGCATTTTCATTCATCCATAAGGTATCAGCAATACCAAAGATTCTCCCTTATACAGATATGGCTAACTGGGTAATTGACCACTTAAACATAGAAGATAGAACATTCAAGGATTCAAAGGGTGAGAATATCAGTTTGTTCAAGGTAGAAGATTTGAGGACAATGTACCACCTACGCATCTCACAATAGAATTATGACAAACCTTCTCTTCAAAGCCTTAGAGAAAAACATTCGGACCTGAAGAAATTCATAAAGGAATGGAAGGAAGACTAGGGCACGCTTCAACGAGATAAACTCAGTACGTACCCAATAGCACAAATTCCTTCCCCTTACTATTATACTGCCGACATGTGGTCTAGATTATTTTCAAAACCTAATATCACTAGGTTTTCTGTAGATTGGGTCCCATTAATTGACGTAATTGTCAATTCCTTAATTTTAAATTGGAAAAATATCCTATATGATAATTTATCCAGAAAAATCATGGAGTATAGGAGTAAAATAAGTGTTTCATCTAGAGAAATACTCCCCTTTTACATGAGTGCCTATGCCATGGACAAAATTTTCTTTTCTTCTAGTTTTCCTACCATGGGGTGGAAATGGACAGCCCAAGAGCCTACCCCAATCCACATTTACCACATATCTCTTTGGAATTCAGACTTCCATTTGCATTTGTACAAAATTTTCCATAGAATCATGTTGCCTATACACCAGATGATATTTAATGAGAAATCCCCTAGGGTTTCCAAAGAGGCTAGTACAGATATTCTGTCTGTTTCTATATGGTTTGCAGAGGAAAGTTTCACTTATGTTAGAGTATTTGGGAGTTATGCTTCCCTTAATGTATTGCTATATTATGTTCCTCACAAGTTACTTGCAAGACATATTGCCTACCATCTTTTTGTAAATGGTATTTAAAAATAGCTTAAAGATGCTAAGAAATCCGTTTGGCCTAATTTTCCTTTACATTGCGATACTTTTGCACATTTTGATATTGGTCATGCCTACAAGGAAGTGTTGAAAGTTAATCTATTGAATTTGGCAGTAATGCCAAAATGGCCATATGGTCCGAATGATGTAATTAAAAACTACATCACAGAGCTCAAAGTAAAACATTTTGTGAAAGAGATAGATAGATTTGATGAGTTCTTTCAAGGCAATGGGAAGTTTTCAGATGTACTTAAGCTTGAATCCAGTCAACTCAATCAAGATGACTTGGAAGCCTTCCAAGCAAACAGAAGTAAGAGACTAGAAAGGATTCCTCTGGATTTATTGACTATTGAAGATGTTGACAGACCTACTCCAGGTATTAGCTTGGATAAGGAAGTGAAATACATGTCTGAAGACAGGTCGGGACAATTAGAGCATCAATCTCATAATTTGGATAATTCTAAAAATGAATCGAAAAATAAAAGGAAAACCAGAAAAGATAATTGATCAGGTAATCCAATAGATTGAGATGCAGGAGAAAGGAGGACGTAATGGAACAAAGTCAGCTTCCCAAGAAGTTTAGCACAGTCAAGATACACTTGATTAGTAAAAAAATTCCCAACCAAATAATTTGAATAGTGAATGGGATGAGTTCTATAAAGTAATAAATACTCCTAAAAAAATCCCAATTATGATCAAGCTCTTAGTTTTCAGACACCTGAACATTCTCAGAGGTTAGTGGAAATTGTTACTCCACTACAACAAGTTCCTGAAACTCATGATCGAGAGATCATCCTGGCTTATCCCACATAATAGATAATGTTACAAGTTGAGGAAATTCCTCCATTGGATGTCTTATATAGTCCTATTCATATGGTTGTAGTCAAGAGAAGAAAAAGGAGAAGAATTGATGATACAATCACATATCTTACAAATGAATCTATTGATGTTTTGTGGAAATATCCTGTAGCTGATCCTACTGAACATTTAACCAAACTATCACAATTTGTAGGGGCATATGATACTACCACTGTTGATAAAGCTATCGATGTTAAAATGTTACTGAAGTGGAGAGAAGACAGAATACAAGAATTAGAGAGATTATTAAATCATGAAAATTCTAAATCCTATGAGAAAATGAAAATGAAGATGTCCCAATTTCAGAAGGATTTCGAAAGTCTTAATTTAAAACATCAAGTACAACTCACTAAGAAGCAAACACAACTGGAATCAGTGATGAACATATTAAAAAGCCAGCTACAATTAGATCAATTCATAAAGGAAGCATTGGATGTAAATGCTAAGTTAAAGCAACAACAAGAATTATTTTTCCAACAAGCTTCTCTTACTGGCTCTTATGGTGACTCAAGTGAAATATTGATCCAGCAAGTAGCTATCCAGAAACTTGAATGTCAGAAGATCGAAAAGAAAATCAATGAACACATTCAATGGCAAGCATCAGACTCAAGAAAGGAAGCTAGTCTACCCTGGATAGACAAATCCCATAAGCAGATCTTGTTTAAGGATTGGGAAGCACAGATAAAGAAAGTAGAGAAATCAACAATGAAAGCATCAAGGTTGATAAAATAAGTCACTAATTTTGTATGTGAAATTCTATTGAAAGAAGAACATATCAAAGAGTGCACATCTGAAGTGCTCTTAGAAGTCAAACAGCTGGAAACAAAGTGGAAACAAAAGGCAAAAATGCAGGATGAAACAATTAAAAAATTAAATAAGTTTGATCAAGAAGATTATTGGAATTTTCTGATCAAACCTTATCATCAGTACCAAACTATGAAGTATTTAACAAATTCAACAAGACGATTGTAGCCAACACTCTCAAATGCGGCATTCAAGGGACATGTTAGCAAAGATTTCACATCCATATCAGCTCAATACCATGCTAGATATTTGTCAACTTCAGGATCAAATCCAAAAGAAAGATCAGAATTCATAAGTCGTATGGCTACTTTATTTTCCTAGATTGTAGTCAAAGTTGGTCTTATGAGGATGGTTTTTTGAAACCTCCTCTATTTTTATTTAATAATCTATTTTTAAACATAGTTATTTTAGTATTTAAACCCCTCTCATGCATTTAGAGAAGGGTCCAGAAATTTGTCAAAAACATTCTCAAAGAATGCACTATCGTAAGTTTGTGAATGCTTTGATGAATTAATGGAACACAATCTATTATCTTTTGAGATTTGAAGCTGTTTAACTGATGTTGCACTATTGTACTCTTTAAATTTCTTTAAAGTGAAGAGGAGGATATATCAATTTTCAGTTTACATGAGTAGAACTTTGTACATATGGTACTTCTATTCACTTGTATTAAGTTTTACTTTCTACATTGACAATCATCTTTTTATTACATTATTTATTTGAAATGTCATTATAGATTAATGTTACATGAGCTTCTATAATAATATTTTTTTGTGATTTCTTATCTGATATATTAGCACACATATGAATGCGATGTAATTTTCACAATTATTCTAATTAAACTATTTTGTTAGAAGGATCATCTTACATAATTTTCATCGCTTTCAACTGTTAAATAATCTAAATTAATAATAGTTGAAAGATATCTCTTTAGATCGCATAAAGGAAGAAATTCCCTCGGTATATAGTAGAATAGATAGTTTATATAGATGCATGTGATAGATTAAAATCATTTTCCATTGCATGTTATATAATCAAAGCAGACCCAAAATCATTCCTTATTGGGAAACTGGTCCCACTATCCCCAGTCGGAGCCACCACACCAAATGAAAAAGGAGCTTCTTTAAGGTCCGGACTGGGTGGTTTTCCCCCATGTTGTGGCAGCGAATTCTGAGACCTCAATAAGAGGATATTTTGGATAGGATTGTGGATATTAGTAATATTGAGAATATCTACCATAGGGATTTTGCATTACTTGTGTCCAAGGTTGAGGTTGGGACCAAGGTTGCTGCCAAGAATTCCAATTATTTGGTGGGGGAAAAGTATACATTTGGTTGTTAAAACCTTGAGTTTGTGGCCCCTGCCATGGTCTTCTAGAGACAAAGCAACGAGGTTCTATAGGATTTGAAGTTACTTATTCCTAGAAAACAACCTTAGGACCTATAATAGAAGGGAAAATTTTAGTTTCATGATTTTTTGAACAAATAACATAGGTCTCTATGACTTTTAAATAAAGAGGACATTCTCTTAAAACATGCTTCTTTATACATTTAGGATAGAAAACATCTAAGGCATCAATTTCGACTTTCTTCTTGTTTTTTAATTTAAGGGTGCCTATCTGTTCACTAAGACTCCCTAGGATATCTGTTTTAAATTCATCAAGAACACTTCCAATTTCTACCCTACTTACTGTTCTAGTTTCATATTTATTCACTCTAGAGAGAATAGAATCTATTGTATTTTTCCCAAATCTTGATTTTCCTCTTGAGAGATGAATGCATAATTCACTTATTTCAGGTAATGTGAGTTGAGAGATGTCTCCCTTCCCCATCATGTTTAGAATGTCTATCCATTCCTCTCTAATGGATTTTAACAAGAGAGCTTTTAAAGTATCTTGATCTAAGTTTTTCCATTCTAGCTCTTTTTATGTTGTAATTGAATCTTTCAATTAGATCTTCCAAGTTCTCATCCTCTTTTTGCATCATCTTGAATACTTCATCCTTCCGATTAGTGGGTATTGTTGGAGTGAGGTACCCTAACTGCATTTTTGGTCCAGTTTTGAAATATTTGGTAATATTTAGTCTAACACAAGGGATTTGAGGCAAGTCAAAGCCCCCAATGAATTGTAAAGGGTCAAATGGTAGACCAAGAGTCCGCAAACCACGGTTTGCAGAACATAAAGTACCACAAGACTAATATGTTATAAATAGATGGATAAATTGAGTCTAAAGGGAGGCAAAGTGTGGAATTAAACTTGGATATGAAATTTTGGATCTTATGTGTCGATTGTCTGGGTAAGGGCTCCTGCTCGCTGTGTGCACGGAGACCTTGAGTCCTACTGTGTGCAGACCCTGCTGGCAATGTGCGCGGGCTAGTAGATAGAGTATGTAAGTTGGATCTGGATACGAATGAATGAGAATACTGTTTGTGATATTTAAGTGTTTATGTGTTATGGTTATCGGTTATGCTTATGTTATTTCTAAGGTTATACTTTCTCACTGAATATTGATGATTTACTGATGCACACGTGGATGTGATAATTTCAATACATAGATTTGGCTTAAGTGCTTTGCCCCAGTTATAATTTATCTGGTGATTTATGATCTTTGCTCTGCCGCTATACTCTTAAGGGTTTCTGTGTTAGCGCTTCCCCTACGCAGGTCTGTCTGACATAAAAGGAACCACTTCAATTAACTTTCTCTCTCTCAGGGTGCGGAAACCTGGTTCCATCACCTCCCATATTACTTCGGGTGAGACCTTGACCTACACAAGTAGGCCATTACTGAAAGGGCCAGTAGTACAGGGGTTTGTTGGAAAACCTTAAAACCTAACGTGGATCAAGACCCCTCAAGCCAAAAAATGGTTCCGTTGCCGGGATCGGGAGCATTTTGAGAGAGAGATCGGGTAATGCCACGGGCTCATTGGCAGCCATTGGAGTTTGACCTAAAAGAGAATAGAAGTAAGAAGCTATCTGCTAAAGAGTGAAAAAAAAAGTACATTTTTATAGAATTAAATGAAATTTTCTTCGTATCCTTCGCACATGAATTGCAAGAGTGGCTGACATGATTGGCAGAGTTCCTGACCTGCCAGAAAGAAGATCAGGTCACACAGTGGACTCCTGAATTGATCCAACAATTGGAAAATACTGATAACCAAATCACCATGTTTTTAGACCACTGTGTTGATAATACTTTGGTAGGATTCGTAACAGAATTTACAATTGATTAGTTTGTGTCATATTTCGAAGTGGAGAAAAGGTTCTTCAAAGGATTTAGAGGTAAGTTCCTGCAAACCCTACCATTGTTGATTAAGATTTTGTTGTGTGAAAAGGGTGTCCTGTGTGGCCAAACTCGATGAATGACCTCCGACCAGAGTGGAAGCACAACATGAAGTGGTAAATACTACCTGGTTAATCAAGAAGGAGATAGGTTAGTATACAGTCCCTTAAAGGAATCACCTGATTTTGAATAGGGCGGGGCTACACAAGTTGGAACCAGTCCCTCGATTACTCCATCATCAAACTCACGCAAGGGTAAGAATTATCCTACCCCACCTCTGCCACCACCTGAGGGTGATATGGTTGTGCACACAAAACTACCTACCTTCAAGGGTGTGGGGGATGAGGATATCGATCGATTTTGGTTTGTATCAGAGTCTGTATGGAATGTGTAGAACATTAATAATGGTGTTGTCAAAAGAGTGCAACTATCCATAGCCTTTGAATGAAGGGCCCTGGACTGGTTTATGGGATACATTGGTCAACACGCAAACACTTCAATACAAAATATTAAGGACGCCCTGAAGCAGCAGTTCCAAAAGCCTAAATCGTACTCTCAATGTGTAGTCGAATTAAAGGACTTCAAGCAAGGACCTACTGAGTCCGTCTGGGAATCTGACCAATGATTGAAGAAGGTCATCAGTGATGGGGGATTTTTCTACGAGGACAAACAACACAAGGAATGGTTTATCACAATTCGATTGCCACATCTGCGTGGACCTATGGGATAGCAGAAGATTGACTCCCAAGAAGAAGCTTTGGATATTTCCATGAAGTTAGAAGCTGCACCGAAATATGATACTCAGTTCACGGCACTATAGATACAAAGCTAGCCAAAGGAAATTCACTTATAAATTCAAAACTTACAGGAGGATTGGGGTAAGGAAGCTAACCCACATGTTTGGTGCATACGTTGTAGGGTGTCAGGCCATACTAAGGAACAATGCCCTTTACTATCGGATTATATGCAGGCTAGGAGCCCAAGCCCACTATGCCCTAGGGAAATGGCTGGACCTATTACCCCCATGTTGTGGTGTGCTAACTTTCGGGTAGTAGGAAGACATGATACCGATCACTACCCATGACTAGTTGCATACGTTCCAGAATTGAAACAACAATGGTGCAGATTCTGCTCATCTCTAGGGAATGACGAAAAAAACTATCAAACATTCAACCTAATGGTAGATAGAGGAAACCTGTACAGGGTGTAGGATGACCCCTCATCACTAGTCTCTCCTTCTGGGAGGGGAGGAGGAAGAGGTGGAAGTGTAGGTCGAGGATGAGGGAAACTGGTCTACTACAACTGTGGGGATATGGCATATTATGCACGAGACTGCCCAAACCCTGCACGCTAGTCCTACATATATTATAGGCAATTTTACCATGTAATTGATGACTTCCTGGTGCTAATAGAAAAAATTCAGGAGAAACAGCAGATGCCCACAAAGAATGAATAATGGATTAAGGAAGAACCACGAGATGATGGGCCAAGTATCAATGTGATCACCACAATAGCCTTGCCACCAAAGTGGCCGAGGAAAAAGCTATAGCTGAGTCACTAATTAGGAAGGCTGTGGAGAAAAAGGAAAGCTTATATTTGAAAAAGGATAAAGAAACATTCATGGAAGCTCGGAGGGAGATGGCCAAAGATGAAGCATCAACTTCAAAAATTTTGGTAGACCCAAAAGTAGATGAAGTGGTTAAACCATTTCTTCAGGCATGTATGAAGTTGTTGCGCAACCAGAAGGCAGTAGCGAATCTCCAAGCATTAATATATAGCTCCATAGAAAAGGTTGCCTCTCAACCAGAGGTTAAAACTATGAACAAGTTGTGGTGGGCCCTGGTATTGCACCAAGAGTGCTACAACTCCTAGGGGTTGCCCTACTTAGCTTTATCAACCTAGGGTTCATACAAACTTGGAGGTGACAGTGCTATATACACAGCAAGCGCACTCTTTTCATGTCATCCTCTTCTTCTTTATGAAAGGGTGCTATTTCTTAAACTATGATAAAAACTGAAAAGTAAATTACTAAAAGGAAATGACAGAAAGGAAAATAAAATAAATTGCTATAAATAAATGAGAAGAATGAAACTAATCTAATTTGCAGAAAATAAATGACAGAAAGGAAACTAATTTAACTTGCTGAAAATAAATGGTAGAAAGGAAACTAATTCTAAACTTGGCCAAATATCTAAATGCACTCTAATTATCCTATGGTCTATCTATTATGCTTTTACTCATGCAACTAAGCTATGCATGACTTAATTCTAATTAAAAAAAGTGTTCATTTTTCATCTTGGAGGGAAGAAAAGGGATAAAGAGGATAATGGAGGGCTTAACACATGAAATGAGGCTTACAAGTGGAAAGCAGGGGTTTAAACCGGATTAAATCTTTGTTGGGGTGCAAAGAGGCCTTGGAGCGGAATAATTCAAAAAGTGTGATGGCAGAGTGCGATGAAGGATGGGAGTGCGATGGGGGACTGAAGTGCGATATGTGATATGCAAAATCGCAATTGCAATATCACAAATTTAAAGTTGTAAAGGTTAACAGGAACATTGCAAAAATTACGAAAGGTGATTTTGCGATGTGGAGGATGACGTAGCGGTGGGACCGATATCACAATCACAATATCGTCGATTTGGAGCGGTAAGTGTTAAAGGGAGAAGGGAAATGTTGTGAAGTGTGATATGTGATGCGGCAGGGTTATCGTATCGATAGAATGAGCGATAAGTGTTAAAAGAAAAAGGTAAACGGTGCGAATTCGATTTGAAATTTTGCAATATCACAATCGACAGAAACAAGCGATAAGTGTTAAAAGGAAAAGGTAAACGGTGTGATCTGTGATTTGCGATTTTGCAATATCGCAATTGGTGGAACAAGCGGTAAGTCTTGAAGAAAAATGGAAAACATTGTGATTTTTGATTTGCAATTTCTCAATATCGCAATCGGAAAAAATGAGCAGTAAGTGTTAAAGAAAAGGGAAAGACGTTGTAGCATGTGATTGTGATGAAGTAGAGTTGCGGTAAGTTGTAGAGGAAGAACTAAACACTGCGATTTACGGTTAGCAAAGTACAATATCAGGGATTTTGAGGATAAAAGGAAGAAGTCAAGTTTTTGATGGTTTTTGAATGGTTTTTATGTGTTCTACGTTAAAAGGGGTAATGTAATTGTTAATAACAAAACAAAAGAATAAGGTAGGCCAAAGGGATTAAGTGCATTTAAGGAAAAAGGTAGAGTGCAGGAGTAAAAATAAGCAGACAATAGGAGGGAATGGAGGTGCACCAACAGTGCTCAAAATTGTAACATTTTTGTGGATTCATGCACGAAAGGAAAACAAAAATGCAAGATAACAACAGTGAAAGAGAGACTTGGACTTGCTAATGTAGTTTCTTCCCTAAACTCAAACAGAAAGAAATTTTGGCCTATGGGAAAGTCTACCCTACTCGAAATCTATTGACAGAGATGAGAGGGGGTTGCTTGACCACAAATTTTGGAGTTTTTCCTCTATTCTACTACTCATAAGAAAATGAAACTACAACAGACTACTGAAGGAAAAAATAAACATCAACTTGAAACTATTAAAAGCAGAACTAATTGAATGATAGAAAGAAAGCTTGCTTAATGGCAGAAAGGAAAAGATAGTAACAACAAAGAAGATGAGGCACATGGATTAGGCCCTAACCCACGATCCTAGCTCTCTGAAACTTAAATTAGTAGAATTAAATCAGTCTACTCATCTCATAAAAGAATAACGTCATAGATCTCTGAAATTTTGATCACTGAGTAAAAGAAAAATCTCAATAGCTTGCAGCAAAGTTCCAACTAAAATCGATTCACTAACTAACCCTTCCTAGCTCTATCTCTGCTCTATTTATTCTACAGGGCAGCTACTAGCATCTCCCTAGAAATAGTGATTGAGTCCACTTGGCTCCAAGTAAACAAATATTGAGTGCTTGGCTGCCCCTGGAATTCGAATTGCAGGAGATAATCGTTGGGGATCCTTTGGAATTAAAATTGCTGGAGAGAATATTTGGGATCCTTTGGCTGCCTTTAAGAGTCAAGGAGGGTGGACAATCATCCAATAATTTTCCTTGTTGTCTCTTCCAAGTCTTTATGATAAAATCCTTATAAAAATGCTTAATATATCATGATTTTCTTCACTCAATCTCATATTAGGAACTCAGAGTATGTTAGCCTGAATCACCACTTATACTAGCATCATAAAACCAAATAATAATAAAAATGTAAGAAAAAAATATTTAACAAGGCAAAAAGGTGACCATTAACCTCTCCAAATATGTCTAATGATGGAGCTCATCATCACCCCCCTACTAAATGGTTGCTCATCCTCTGGTATTTCCTTCAAGGCTTTGATAGTCCCCCTAATTTCCTGGGGAAGAAGTGTGGAAGTTTCCCCAAGGGGGTAAAAACCATTATTCTTTTCTGCACTCTCTCATTCTCTATCTTATGCATTTTTGTCCTCTTCATCATTCAAACCAAACAACAAAGGTGGACTAAGCTTTAGTCCCAACCACTGGATATTTTTGGCCAGCATGTCCCTCTTGCAATAGGATTCCCTTTCCAATGCACCCCTTAGTCTTTCTGGAGTATGGGACTCCATGTTCTTGAGGCTGTGAGGGAGGTCATTCCATATCCTCTGATTGGCCATAATGCACTCATCTGCTATCTTCCTAGATGCATCATCAAAGTGGCATATCAGCTAGGTTTGAGTCTGAAGGTATATTTTAACCAGTGCAGAGCCCCTTTCAATCTCTCGATGGTTAAGGATGACTTATTTTGGGCTAAACAATTTTGGTCTGATATATAAGGGCTCTCTATTTCTTCTTCCCATGACCCTCCATACCTATTTTTCTCTAGTGTCCTCATTCACCATCCAAGATGATAGAGCCATTAATGCATACCCCCCATTGTAGGATTGGGGTCCCAAATATCCAGATTCATCAGCACAAGGTTATGCACATAAAACTCTGCCATCTTTGCCCGATCAGCCATGTTGGCTTGCTTGTATAAATTCATTAATTGCCTACGATATTGGAAAGGTAGTGATCCATGGGAGGCTAGAGTTTTGATTTGAAATAGAAGCCATTTCTCCTTGAGGTACACAGCATATGAGTTAGAAGGGAATCTATGCTAAAGCGCTTCTATGCATAAGTATTCCATGGTGGATACTTGCTCCCCTTTTTCCTGCAATTTCTCCTTTAGTGCTACATTCTCTGCTTGTGTCTTCTGCAGTTTCTCCTTTAGAATTATCCCTTCAATTATTTCCTCCCCACTTGGTGATTCTTCAATGATAATTGGGCTCGTGGGAGAAGTTTCTGGCCATCTCTTTTGTTTTTCCTTGGCCCTTCGTCTCTTCCTATTCTTCTTCTGGCTCTCCTTGTTTCTCTTCTAGTTCTTCTTCTTTTGGTTCTTCTTTTTTTGGTTCTTCCTCTTCTTCCTATTATGGTTATTATTCTTCTTCTTTAAGCACTACCGACTTCCATCGGTCTCTCTCCCTTTAAAAAAATTTCAATTTACTAGTTCGAATGAGATGACATCTCCTTTTATTAGATTGCACAGCTAATTTTGGAGTGCTTATGTAACTTGGCTTAGCTCTAGTTCTATTGTAGACAGTTGTTTCCTTATCCCTATTAATTCATTATGGACTGTGTATTTCCTCCCCTCATTCTCCTCTATTCCACTTGATTAAAATTCTTTTCTTTTCCATGCCCAGGTGGCATGTACTTCCAGTTTTTCAATCACACCTCACAGTGGTGGACAAGTTAACTGGCAACCTTTCTGCCCCTTAAAATCTAGGTCTGAAAGTTAATTAGTTTTGGCTATTATGGATGAATAGCAAGTGGTGAGAAGCTAAACCTAATTTTACCTATCGTTTTCAAGGAATTTGCAGGAGTTGGATTGAGGAGACAAGCCTTTTAGATCTTGCGTTCATTAATTTTTTTTGTTCTCTGAGTGAGCAGCTCATTAAATGAGAAAATCTTTGAGTGAGATGCTGATCTATCCTTTCTATTTCTTCCCATTGTAGAAACTACATGGGGGTGCTCCAGATGCCATGGGTGGCACTCTTGTATTTATTGGTGTTTTAGTTTTGAGCTCCTCCCTTGTTTTTCTTGTTGTTCAAGAACATCTGTCTGCGTTGTAGGAATTCCCTGATGTATGTAGCAGTCTGTGTTGTGCTTTCCTTTATAAATTGTGCTCAAGAATGGAGGAATGTGGTGCATGGAGGTGATGGAGGAGGTTACAAAAATGAATAGAGTGAATGATGGGATGGATAGTAAAACATGAGAGAAAAGAAGATGAGTGCTTCCTTGTGTTTCCAAAAACCATTAATGACCTGCAAAAATAGCAAAAAAAGAAAACACAGAGATGCAGATGTAATTTATTTATTTTTTGTTTTTTTATTTTTATTTTTAAAAGAAATTGGGCTGCCTCCATGGAGGTTTTTAACCCACAGACTTTCCTTGGGCACCTTAGAGAGATTTTTACCCACATATATTTATTTTCTTTTATTTTATTTTATTTTATTTCTGAGCAAGTGAGCTGCCTCCATCGACATTTTCAGCCCACAATTTTTCCTTGGGTGCCTCAGAGAGATTTTCACCCATGGATATTTATTCTTTTTACTTTTATTCTTCTTTCAAGAGGTGTGTGAAACTATGAATTTCCCCATCGCATACACCTCTCTACTTATTGAATTTATGAAATCTTCCTTTGACAAAGGATTCTTGTAAATTTTAAGTCTGTGAACATTGACAAGGAAGGGGATTCATTCCTCGTCTATGGTTCTGATTTGAACTGCGTCATTATCAAAACATTTTTTCCACCATGTAAGGCCCCAAATATCTTGTCATCAGCTTGCATTTGAAGTATTTAAAAGTTTAATCATACAACAATTCCCAATCTCCTTCTTGGAAGGTCTTTTCTTTGATGTTATTGTCATTCCATACCTTCCTTAGCAACTGAAATACCTATGTGTGAAGAAGTGCTTGCATTTTGAACTCATCCAATCCATTTAATTTCATCAACCTCTCTTTTTGGGCATTTGATAGATCTAGATTTAATTTAGCTGCCATTATTAAAGTATTGAATTCATACTCAACTGAAAGTAGAGATTTCTTACCATAGAATAGTTCATAAGGAGTGAATCCTATTGTTGTCTTCCAAGTAGTGTTGTAGGCACAAGTAGCTTCTACCAATATGTTTGCCCAATATTTTCTGTTGCTGCTCACAACCTTGGTGAGGATTCTCTCTAAAGCTCTGTTAGTCACTTCTACTTGGCCATTCGCTTGAGGATGATAGGCAGTAGAAGTTCTATGCTTAATCTTGTGCTTCCTCAAAATATTCTCAATGAGGTGGGAGTTGAATTGTGATCCTTGATCAGTGACTATTTCTCTAGGGTATCCAAACTTGTAAACACATTCTCCCTCAGAAATTATATTACTTTCTCCTCATTTTTTTCCCTCACTACTTATGTTTCAACACAATTTGTTAGGAAATCAATGCAGACTATGATATACTTCTTTTTTCCAAAAAATTCCATGCCCCACTTTTCAAATGGCTCAAGAGCCACTTGAGGGTGTAAAGGCATTTCATCCCTTTGTGTGGGTTTCCCCATCCTCTAGCACTGGTCACACATGTTGGTGTACCTTCTGGAATCTCTATGAAGGGTATGCCAATAGTATCCTACCTGTAAAACTTTGTAAGAAATTCTCTTTGCAGAAAAGTGGCCTCCACATGGGCTTTCATGACATACAGAGAGGATATAAAAAAATTCTGCCTCCCTCACACATCTCCTTAGGATTTCATCAGGGCCTAGATTTAAAATCCCCCCCCCCCCAATCCATGTGAAAGGGGCACTTTTTCTGATGATTCTTCTCCTCTCCCTGAATGAAATATTAGGAGGGAGTCTCCCAGCAACCAAGTAGCTAGCTATATCAGAAAACCATGGTGAGAGTGTTGATATAGCAAAGAGGTGCTCATCTGGAAGTTGGTCATCCACCATTCCTTCTTCTCTTGCAGGGAGAGCTAACCTGGACAAAATATATGCAACAACATTCTCCTTTCCAAGTTTATCAATAATAGTCAAATCAAATTTCCACAAAAATAACAACCATATAATTATCCTATCATTCACATCTAGTTTATTCATTAAATGCTTGATGGTTGCATGGTAAGCGTGAACAAATGTCTGATATCTAGTTACATAATGCCTAAATTTGTTCAATACATGGACAATGTCTAACATATCCTTCTCAGTAATAGCATAATTTAGCTTGGCCTTTGACAAATTATTGCTGATGAAATAAATGGCATAAAGGATTTTGTCCTCTAATTTTCCTAATGATGCCCCTACAACTTTTTCAGATGCATAAGTGTGGATGTGGAAAGGAAGAGTCCAATTTGGACCTCAGAGGATGGGGGAAGTAGTTAAATTTCCCTTAATGAGCTCGAAAGCCTCTTGACAAGGACCATACCAAATAAACTTATAATCTTTGGCCAATAACCCAAATAATGGTGAAGCCATATGCTAAAATATTTGATGAACCTTCTATAGTAACCAGCTAAGCCTAAGAAACTCCTGACATATTTCTTCTTTTGAGGAGTAGGTACCCTTTTGTACTGATCTTTATTCTCTTTCAAAATTTGTCACAACTGCTTCTCTTATTCATTTGAGAGGTTTGGGTTGATTTTTAGAGACTTGGATGGGACAAAATCAATAGCCTTGGTAGATTCGGAGGTTGACTCAAATGAGTGCACTTCCATCCAAGGTTGGCTTTTAGACTCTTTGACTAAGGTTTCAAGAGGAATGTTAGTGGAGGACTGGTTTTGAATGGCATGGTCGATGAGCTCATCTTCATCAAGCTAACCCCCTCTAAGTATAACATCTATGGTACACATAGGGGCAGTGTTATATAACTCCTATTATTCATCCTCCAACCATATAGGGAGATCATGAACAATGGAAGGCTAGGATGGAGGTTATAACACTAGCTATTTAGACAAAGGCCCATTTTTTATAGTCATGTTTCCATCCTGACAGCTAATATAAGCATCTCCAGTGGCTAACCAAGGTCTCCCTAAGATGAGGGGATAGCCATTGAACTTAGTTTTTGGTTTTAGGACCAGGAAATCTGTAGGATACTCCCAAGAGTCAATGGTAACTATAACATCCTCAACAATTCCTTCCAGAGTTATTGTGAATCGATCTGCAAGTTGCATAACCATTGTGGTTTTCCTCAAAGCCCCTTGGAGATTAATTTTCAACATAGTTTCCTTAGTCATGAAATTGATGGTAGCCCCTAGATCAATCAGAGTGTTGGGGACTCTGACACCATTTACATTCACATCAACAAATATACTACTAGGTTCCATGTACTTTGGAAATATCACCCTTCCTAGCATTAGGTCAGAAAGTTGTCCTACCACATTGGTGGTGGGGGTATCTCTTTTTCTTCTCCTAGGTTTCTTGAATCACTTTTATTTGATGAGCCTATTGTATATAGGGACATCCTTAATGGCCCGTAGAAGTGGTATATTTACACAAAAAATTTCCAATTCTCCTAGGAGTTCAGTCTCCTCTAGAGTGTGCTGACTAGGGTGCATCAAGCACTTAGGAAAGGGAGGTGGTTGGATCTGAGTGTTACCTTCTTCCTTTTCCTCCTCAACATCTATAGGTTGAGATGGAGGATGTTTTTCTAGGAGTACTCTTCTCGATTTGAGGTTAACCTTCTATATCTCCATAGCATAAGCTGGATAGCATGTTTCTCCACTGGGATCATGTTGTGCCTATCTATTGTTCAGGTTCATATTGGGTTGTGCAGGTATAGGTAGCCTAGGTGGAGAAGCATGAGTAAGCTGAGGTTGAGGTTGGGGTGGAGGCATTAGAGCAGGTGGTTGATTTTTTAAGGCCTCCACCCCTGGGATGGAATGTTCCATTGAGGTTGTTGTGGAACATACTATTGGAATGGTTGGTTTAATGGTTGAGGATGATATGAAGGGTTGTAAGGCCAAATAGGAGGTGTAGACTAGGATGGAGGAGTGGGGGTGTACGAAGGTTGCATGGGTGCACTTTGATTGTTGTCATAGAAAGAGTAAGGTGCAGCTTGCATACCTTGTTGGTATGGTCGAGGGCCTTGAGGCCTTCTCTGGTTGATGAAACAGAGTTTCTCTAGCATTTCTTACCCGCCTTGATATACAACATTAAGTCCAGGTAAGGAAGAACACTTTTATGTGGCATGATTCTCCTCATATACTAAGAAAACCTCTATGACATTCAATGGACATTCATTTCTTAGGTGCTTCCTCGTACATCTAAGACAAAATATGGCTAGGGATATCTTTGCTTCCTCTTGCTTCATTTTGACCTGCATTGTGTCCATTTTCAAAGCAAAGGTTTGCAACATGTCACTCTTGAATTCCTCTAGCATGTTTCCAATATCATGTTTTATGAATGTGGAAGAGGAAGGGGTATTGGATGTACCTTGGATAGCTCTGCCCTTCTTCCTAAATGCCCTAGAATGGTTATCGATGATATTTTTGATTGCTTCATAGGGTTTTTGGTATATATCTCCTCCTGATAGCATATTTAAGTTTTCTATCATCTATTCACTGATCCCTAGAAGAAGTACAAGTTTAAGTGATTCAGGATCAAGAGTACAATTAACTCTCTTATAGTTCAGTTGAAACCTCTCTTCATAGTCCTCTAACGATTCATCCAGCCCTAGATTCATCCTAAAGATCTCATTCTTAGTTTCCTTGGACCTACAGTAGTCTTTGTATTTGTTGTTGAAGCTCTCTTCCATCTATGCCCAGGTAGTGATGCTATCCCCTGGCAGACCCATGAACTAGTGCAAGGTTGCATCCTTAAGGGTGGATGGGAATAGATTCGACTTATAATAATCAAAGGCGTATTCATAAGTCCTACAAACAAAAAAAATTGAAACATGAATGTGTGAGGGTCCTCAGAGGAAATTCCATGGAAGTGTGGAAGAGATGAGGGGCTAATTTCTTCATCTTAGTTTCCCCATTTGCCTCTCTAATGGGAAAGGCTCTTTGGATCCTAGCCATGGTTAAGATAGGTGAAGCAGTTCCCTCAGTTGAAATAAGGTCTTATTATTCTTCCCCAATAGGATCCTCAAAATATTTAAAAGGCTCTCATAGAGGGGGTTCACTCTCACTGCCACTGAAGAAGAGTGAAGGGTGGCCAAGAGGTGATGTGGGGGTTTTAGGTAAGGTTTGTATTTGAGTATTCCTAGTCATACGAGGCATGAAAATAAAATCTCTTTATATTTTTTTCAATATTTCTGAAATGACATGAAAATAAAGGAAAGTAGAAAAAAATGCTAAAGAAAAATCAAAGAATCTACTAGAAACCTCCCCGACAATGACGCCAAAAAGTGGTGAGCCCTGGTATTGCACAAGGAGTGATACAACTCCCAAGGGCTGCCCTACTTTACTTTATCAACCCGGGGTTCGTACAAACATGGAAGTGACAGTGTTATACACACATAAGATGCACTCTGTTCATGTCATCCTATTCTTCTTTATGAAAGGGTGTTGTTTCTTAAACTATGATAAAAACTGAAAATTAAATTGCTGAAACGAAATTACATAAAGGAAAATAAACTTAATTGCTGAAAATAAATGACAAGAATGAAAATAATCTTATTTGAAGAAAAGAAATCATAGAAAGGAAACTAATTTAACTGGCTAAAAATAAATGGCAGAAAGGAAACTAATTCTAAACCACACTTAACTTGGCCAAACAGCTAAATGCACTCTTCTTATCCTATGGTATATCTATCATACTTCTACTCATCAGACTAAGCTATTCATGATAAATTCTAATTAAAAAGAGTGTTGATTTTGCAGCTTGGAGGGAATAAAAGGGCTAAAGAGGATAATGGAGGGCTTAACACATGAAATGAGGCTTAGAAGTGGAAATCAGTGGTTTAAACCAGATTAAAGTTTTTTTGGAGTGCAAAGAGGCCTTGGAGCAGAATAATTTGAAAAGTGTGATGGTGGTGTGTGATGGGGGACGAAAGTGTGATATGCAATATGAAAAATAGCAATCGCAATATCGCAAAGTTAAAGTGGTAAAGGTTAACAAGAACACAACAAAAACTGCAAAATGTGTAGACCAATATCGCAATCGCAATATTTCCGATTTGGAGCAGTAAGTATTAAAGGGAGAAGGGAAATGTTGCGAAGTGAAATGTGTGATGTGGTGGAGTTATCGCATCGACGGAATGAGTGGTAAATGTTAAAATAAAAAAGGTAAACATTGCGAACTACAATTTCAAAATATCACAATCAACGGAAATAAGCGGTAAGAGTTAAAAGGAAAAGGTAAACAGTGTGATTTGCAATTTGCGCTTTCACAATATCGCAAGTGGTGGAAACAAGCGGTAAGTCTTGAATAAAAAGATAAAACTTTGCGATTTGCGATTTGTGATTTCACAATATCGCAATTGTCAAAAATCAGCAATAAGTGTTAAAGAAAAGGGAAAAAGGTCACTGCGCGTGATTGCAATGCAGTGGAGTTGTGGTAAGTTGTAAAGGCAGAACTAAACACTGCGATTTGCGGTCAGCAAAGTACGATAATGGGAATTTCGAGGAGGAAAGGTGGAAGTTGAGTTTTTGATGGTTTTTGAATGGTTTTTTCATGTTATGCGTTAAAAAGGGTAAGTTAACTATTAATAACAAAACAAAGGAATAAGGCAGGTTGAAGGGCTTAAGTGCATTTAGGGAAAAAGGTAGGGTGCAACAATAAAAAGAAGAAGACAATAGGAGGGAATGGTGGAGCACCAACAATGCACAAAAGTGTAACACACCTATGGATTCATGCATGGAAGGAAAACAAAAATGCATGATAACAATAGTGAAGGAGTGACCTGGACTTGGTAATGCAGTTCCTTCCCTAAAATAAAATAGAAAGAAATTTTGGCATGTGGGAAGGTCTACCCTACTCGAAATCTATTGATAGAGATGAGAGGGGGAAGCTTGACCACATCTTTTGGATTTTTTCCTCTATTCTACTACTCACAAGAAAATGAAACTACAATAGCCTACTGAAAGAAAAATAAAAACAAAAAATTGAAATTATTAAAAGAAGAACTAATTGAATGACAGAAAGAAATCTAGCTTAATGGCAGAAAGGAAAATATAGTAACAACAGAGAAGCTGAGGCACATGGATTGGGCCCTAACCCATGAGCCTATCTCTCTAAAACTTAAATCAGTAGAACAAAATCATTCTTCACATTTAATAAAAGAATAACCTCATACATCTCTGAAAGTTTGATCACTGAGTAAGAGAAAAATCTCAATAGCTTGCAACAAAGTTCCAACTAAAATCAATTCACTGAATAACCCTTCCTAGCTCTATCTCTGCTCTATTGATTCTACAGGGCACCTACCAAGATCTCCCTAAAAAATAGTGGTTGAGTCCACTTGACTACAAGTAAACAAATATTGAGTGGGTGGCTGCCCTTAGAAATCGAATTGCTGGAGAGAATCCTTAGGGATCCTTTGGATGCCTTTGGAATTAGAATTGCTGGAGAGAATCATTGGGATCCTTTGGCTGCCTTTGAGAGTCAAATAGGGTGGAAAATCCTCCAATAATTTCTCCTTGCTGTCTCCTCCAAGTATTTATGATAAAGTTCTTATAAAATTTCTTAATAAATCATGATTTTTTGCACTCAAACTCATATTAGGAACTCAGAGTATGTTAGCCTTAATCACCACTTATACTAGCATCATAAAACGAAATAATAATAAAAATGCAAGAAAAAAAGATCTAAGAAGGAAAAAAGGTGACCATTAACCCCTCCAAATATGTCTAATGATGGAGCTCATCATCACCCCCCTATTGCATATTTTCTCATCCTCTGACCAACTAATCCTCCTCTTGTATTTCATTCAAGGCTTTGATAGCCCCCCTGATTTCCTGAGGAAGAAGTGTGGGAGTTTCCCCAAAGGGGTAAAATCCATTATTATTTTCTGCACTCTCCCATTCTCTATCTTCTGCATCTTTGTCGTCTTCATCATTCATACCCAACAACAAAGTTGGGATGAGATTTAGTCCCAACCACTGGATATTTTAGGCCTGCATGGCCCTCTTGTAATAGGATTCCCTTTCCAATGCACCCCTCAGTATTTCTAGAGTATGGTACTGCCTATTCTTGAGGCTGTGAGGGAGTTCGTTCCATCTCCTCTGGCTAGCCATAATGTACTCATCTGCTATCTACCTTGATACATCATCAAAGTTGCCTATCACCTGGGTTTGAGTCTGAAGGTATCTTTTAACCAATGCAGGCTCCCCTTCAATCTCTCGATGGTTAAGGATGACTCCTCTTGAGCTGAAAAAATCTGGTTTGATATACAAGGGCTCTCTATTTCTTCTTCCCATGACCCTCCATAACTTTGTTGCTCTAGTGTCCTCATTCACCATCCAAGATGCTAGAGCCATTAACTGCATATCCCCCATTATAGGATTAGGGTCCCAAATATCCATATTCATCAGCACAAGGTTATGCACATAAAACTCTTCCATCTTTAGCCATTTTAGATTTCTTGTAGAAATTAATTAATTGACTATAATCTTGGAAAGGTAGTGATCCATGGGCATGGAAAATTTTAGGGGCTAATATTCGCAGGTGGGCTAATTTTCCATGGTTTTTCAAAAAAAAAGATTCGCCAATTTCCATTTTTTTAGAAAAATGATTCGCCCAAATTTTACAATATAAAATTATTTTACGCTAAAAATCGCAAAAATTATATAGACAATATATATAATATCATTATAATTTTGAATAATTTTACAAATACATCAATAAACATTTTATAGCTTGCATATTAGGGACTAGTGAGATTTGCCAATTTTTTAAACTTCAAGATAATTTTCCATCCTTAAAATTATCCCTGTCCATGGGAGGCTAGAGTTTTGATTTGAAATAGAAGCCATCTCTCCTTGAGGTACAAAACATATGTGTCAGAAGGGAATCTGTTATGAAGGGCTTCTATGCATAAGTCTGCCATGGTGGCTACTTGCTCCCCGTTTTCCTGCAGTTTCTCCTTAAGTGCTACATTCTTTGCTTGTGCCTTCTGCAGCTACTCCTTCATAATTATCCTTTCGATTCTTTCCTTCCCCCATGGTGATTCTTCAATGATAATTTGGCTCATGGGAGAAGTTGTTGGCTCTCTCTGACTCTTATTAGCTTTGGAATGCATAGAGGTCTGTCTTTTTCTCTTTGAACTCAGAGGAGATATGGTGGAAACCAACTTTTTGTATGGAGTGGATGTGGTGCTGTGTTGTGAGTCTGTTTCTTACCCACTTTCTACTATCACTATGACTTCTATGTCCATGTCTTCTGTTTTTAATTGGCCCTTTGTCGCTTCCTCTTCTTCTTTTGGTTCTTCTTATTTCTCTTCTGGTTCTTCTTCTTTTCGTTCTTCTTTTTCTGGTTCTTCATCTTCTTCTGGTTCTTCCTTTGCTGGTTCTTCTTCTTCTTCTTTAAGCACTGTGAGCTTCCATCGGTATCTCGCCCTTTAAAAAAAATTCAATTTATTGGTTTGTATGAGACGACATCTCCTTTTATTAGATTTCATAGCTAATTTTGGAGTGCTTATGTAACTCATCGCAGCTCCATTTCTGTTGTAGAGAGTTGTTTCCTTCTCCCTGTTAATTCGTGATGGATAACATGTTTCCTCTCCTTGTTCTCCTCTATTCCACTTGATTTAAATTCTTTTCTCTTGAATGACCAGGTGGTGTGTACTTCCAATTTTTCAGTCATACCTCACGGTGGTGGCCAAGTTAATTGGCCACCTTTCTGCCCCTTAAACTATAAGTCTGAAAATTAATTATTTCTGGCTATTATGGATGTGTAGCAAGGGGTGAGAAGTTATACCTGAGTTTACCTATCCTTTCCAGGGCGTTTGCATGAGCTGGATTGAGGAGACAAGCCTTTTAGATGTTGTGTCCATCACTTTTTCTATTCTCTAAGTGAGAAACTCGCTGAATGAGAAGCTATATGAGTGAGTTGTTGATCTATCCTTGCTATTTCTTCCCAGTGTAGACATTGCATGTGGGTGCTCCAGATGCCATGGGTGGAACTCTTGTATTTCCTAGGGTCTTCTTCATGAGCTCCTCCCCAATTTTTCTTATTGTTTAAGAACATGTATTTGCGTTGTAGGAATTCCCTGATGTCTATAGCAATCTGTGTTTTTCTTTCCTTGCTACATTGTGCTCAGGAATGGAGGAATGTGGTGCATGGAGGTGATGGAGGAGGTTACAAAAATGAATGGAGTGAATGATGGGATGGATGGAAAAACAGGAGAGAAAATAAGATGAATTCTTCCCTGTGTTTCCAGAAACCATTAATGACCTACAAAAATAGAAAACACAGAAAACACAGAGATGTAGATGTAATTTATTTGTTTTTTTATTTTATTTTATTTTATTTTTTGAAAGAAAGTGGGTTGCTTCCATGGAGGTTTTTAATCCACAGACTTTTCTTGGGCACCTCAGAGAGGTTTTCACCCATGGATCTTTATTCTCTTTTTTTTTCTTTTTCTTTTTTTGAGCAAGTGAGCTGCCTCCATCGAGGTTTTCAGCTCACAAGCTTGCCTTGGGAGCCTCAGAGAGGTTTTCACCCATGGATATTTATTATTTTTCTTTTTTTTTTTATCTTTCAAGAGGTGTGGGAAACTATGGATTTTTCCATCACATACACCTCTCTTCTTACTGAATTTATGAACTCTGACTTTGACAAAGGCTTCTTGTAAAGTTTAAGTATGTGACCATTGACAAGCAAGGGGATTCCTTCCTCATCTATGGTTCTGATTTGAAATACACCATTATCATAACATTTTTTCACTGTGTAAGGTCCCAACCATATTTTCATTAGCTTGCCTTTGAAATATTTAAACCTTTCATCGTACAACAATGCCAAATATCCTTCTTGGAAGGTCTTTTCTTTGATGTTATTTTCATGCCATACTTTCCTTTGCAATTGAACTACTTCTGTGTGAAGAAGTGTTTGCATTCTGAACTCATCCAATCCATTTATTTACAACAACCTCTCTTTTGGGCATGTTGGTGCTGGAATCAACACTTGGACTATAGCAAGCGTCTACCCTAAACTATAAAGAAATTTAATTATTTGTTTTATGAGATTGGTAGGTGGTAAGAACTCAGATTCATTGAAAAGAGATTTCAATCAAATCCACAATTCTACTAATGAGGGTATTGTAACTTGATGTGGTAGTTGGGTGAAAATTTGTAACCTATGAGGAGAGGAAACTATAATATGAGTGAGGAAATCATAGGTCTGTAGAAAATAAATCTACTGCATTTGGTAGAAATTCACAAAAGTAGTAGTTTGAGAATATTCCATTGAGAGAAAGCTATTTCTAGTCTGACAATATTCTCACTGAAATATCATGAATGATAGCTATCATGAGTGATGCTCTTCCACTATTATAACATATAATTTACCAGGGATGCTCACTGTGTGAGACTCATAAAAATTGATAAAACACATAACCTATTCAAGAGGCTAATAAAAACACATAACAGTATGAGGGATTACAAGTTGCTATTGAAGATAATCAGATATGGAAACATAAGAGAAGATTAACAACACACACACCATATTGATAATAAGTCCTCAGAATTTTCTTCAATTTTGTTCAGTGAAAATAGTAGTGATCATATGAGCCAAGATTCTAAAATCACCAACCAACCCCCTTTTTACATAGCAGCTTATCACATATATACAAAAATAATAAACTGCCTGTTACACGTTATTTTGTCACCATGACATTTGAATGTCTATATAGGTTCATCACTACCTATATTATGCTCCCTTAGAAGTCAAAAACCCAAATTTCCCCAACCAAGTCTTGAAAATGGAGAAAATCTCATTAAAACCCTAAAAAGTCTAACTCCACACTTTTCCTAGCCCTTGCCTACAGATCCGCAGATATTTTCTCTATAGCCTATGGAAAATCTACACGTCTTTATTATAAAACTTACGGACACCCATAAACAGTCAAATAAAGGAAAAATTAAGTTCTAGAAGCCCAGCTGGATGACTATTATCCCAACTGGAAGCTTCTAGAGGCACTATCAGTTCGAGCTTTATCCCTCCACTCATGGAGCTCTATCCCTTCACTCATGGATTTTATCCTTTGGTATATGGAGCTCAAATCCCTTCATGAGAGGAATCCATCCCCCTCTTCATGGAACTGAAACTACCTCCATTTCCCTATAAATTGAGCTCATGTTTCAGTCTCAAGGGTAGACTATACCTTGTAGAGACACATATGTGGTAATTGTTGAATAAATTCTTATGAGACCATATTCTCTATACTAGCCATTTTGATATGAGAATGATCACACATTCATGTCAATAACTCTATGATAGTTCAGAGAGTATAAGGCTTGTCAACATGAGAGAGGATGGTTGTTCAGGACCCTAGAAGAACCTGTATAACATCAAAGTGACAGGTTGTAAGGTAATTTCTTATTATACAAGTTAATACAAATGGATTCAATTTTCTCAATGAATTGTTCATGTATCTATTTGAGTAATTAAATTCCTAGATTCCTTGATCACTAAGACAGATTAGTGTTTTCTCAATTATTATATCTTGCAAGTACTTTCAATCCTTTTATCTATCTTTGATTATAGGTTTCACATGTTTAAGTGACCTCTTTTGGAGTGTCTAGATAAAAGATTTCGGCAAGCGTTGGAATTCATGTAGGGACATGTCCTCGTACTTTGTTATTAATAATTTTGAATCAAAAATGATCTAGAGAAAATGGTTTTCATTTGTTTGTTTGTTTATATATATCATTAGGATACTAGGGAGATCATTCTTCTCTGCAAGAAGGATTTATCCGCATAACAAAATGGTGACTCCACGGGGATTAGAACTTAGTTTCTATTTTTATTTTTCAGTTTGATTTTTTTATTTTGATTAATATAAAACTAGTTTGGGTAGATAGCTTACCAGAATCACTGAAAAGTAAATCTAAATTTTTATTTTTTCTATGTTTTTCCTAGCCTCCATAGTTTTTGTTTAAAGAAAGTGCGGTAGCCTCCACAATTTTTAGTTCAGAATAGTGTGATACCGCACTGTTCTCTATTGAAACCTTTGACCTTGTGGAAAATTTTTGAAAAATTAAGAATTATCTTTTCAGGAGCCAGATTACAGATTCTTTGTGGTTGCCCCAACTTGTATTGACTATCAAAGTCTTATGTGTGAATTTCTTTCAGTAATTCTTGTGTCTGAGTTGTTTTCCATCTAAATTTCATTTTATAAGTGAGTGTTTTCCCTAATTTCTTTCTTCTCTATATTAGAAACCATCATATACCTTAGCTTATTAGTATGTTGTTGTTTTCTTGCTAAGCCTTTGAACTTGTTTCAAACCTTGCTTTGATGAAAATTGAATTTTATTTTCATTTGCAAATTTAGAAGAGTCTTAAGCTTGATAAGACCTGAATTTCACTTTAAACCATTTGTTTGATGTTTTGATTTTTACTGAGATAAGTAGAAATCATTCTTGGTTCTATCAAAAACTAAGAACAACATCCTCAAAACTTTCTAGATAGAATTCAACATTAGTGTTTTCTTTTGGTTTTGAATTTTATGTTTTTAGGAGTTTTCGATAAGGTATTATTTTTGGAAAGAGTTTTTTAAATGATTTGTATTTTCTGATTTTATGGATGAAGGATTTCATTTTGAACGATTAATTGATCATTGTATGAAATTGAGTTCTCAAATAAATTGTCTTCTTTTCAAATATTTTTTTTTATAAGTGAAAGAATTAGTGCTTTGAAAGTTATCTAAATCTCTCAAATATTTCCTTTAAATATATTTCGTTGAAAATAAAAGAGTTGCATTTTCATATAGATGCATTTAGCGTATTTTTGAGTCAGTTCATTAAAACATCATTGAAGTTTCTCTTCCATACCTTTTGTCTTAAGAAACAACCAAATTAAAAACAATGCTTTAATTAAAATCAATTTAAACATTTTTACATTTTCTAGGGCTCTTTTCCACCAACATAGCTTAGGCTAGTGTCCTGGAATAGGTTGTAATTAATATTACAAGATAGTTGAAACAAAAAAGTAGCAATCTTGTAGTAGGAAAAATCCAATTGTAGCATGTATGCTCTGGGAAGCTCTTCTTAAAAGATTCAAGCACAAGATCATGTCCGAACTAGTGAGGTAATCATACCTATATCATTGGGAAATATAGTAGATGTGCACGTATTAAAAAGGGTAAACCTAGGATAGACCATTGTCAAGGAGCCTGGGGTCAATTGCTGGTAAACCTTGGATTATATAAAGGAGACTTCAAGGGGATTGAGCTAGTTACTCCGCCCTTGCATGTATATATGATCGTAGACTCTTCCCCTAGGTATATTTGTTCCCGTTGGTGACCTTAGTGGCTATAAACTTTAGGATTCTTTCCCAAGGTGACGATGGAGGAAAGGTCCCACTGTACCTAGAGCAGATGTCGACTAGACTCACTTGGACTTTCTAGAGGGTTATATTCATTTCAAGATGGTTTAAGTGGAGAAACTTGCACCCAACTCAGGAAAGTAACCAACTCAAGGAAAGTACCCAAATCAGGGTCCACATCCTCTTCAAAGATAGTACCCTACACCAGGGAAATAGTCTTTCCAGGGACATCAGCCTCCTTTAGGGCCAAAATTCTACCTGGAGCAACAATTGTTTCAAGGAGGTGGGAATTATCCAGCTAATTTTCAAGCATATGTTCCGAATTATCAACCTAGTTATGGTCCTTCTTATGCAACACAACCTTCAATGGGACCATCATATCTTGGAGTAAACATGGTGTGGGATCCATCCCAAGTTCAATTTTTTTTTCAACCTAATGTGCAAGTACCCTATTATCAACCTGGCTAGCCAATTGGTTACAGTCAAATCCAACAACCTGTCCAACCTATGATTTAGGTACATGCATCTGGTACAGTTCAATAGATTGGTCTGAGTACACCTAGAACTCCACCTAAAACTGTTGCACCAACTTCTATTCAAGCTACCACACCTATTCCTGGAGTTTATGCAACCTCTATTTCTATAACCCCTTAAGGATCACAACAAATCCCTGTAGTTTCTGCACCAAAACCTGGACCCACAGTTCAGACTACTATTCAGATGCCTACAAGACCACCTGGTACAAGTACAATTGTAACAAGCCAACCTCAGTTTGTTTATCAACCATATCAAGGGTAGTATCAATATGGGCTTGTAACACAAAATCCAGTATAACAACATCAACCACACCCTGGTTACATGTATCAGATACCTGATCAAACCCAATATGATCCAGCTAATCCTAGTTATACAGGAGGTATTCCAATCCCAAATGCACAGGCTATTCCAGGATATCCTACATATCCTCCTCCTAGTATTGGTATAGTTCCGCAAGGTTATCAATTTTCTCAAGACCCTAACCGTCGGTTGCCATTCATAGAAACTTTGGATTTACCTAATTTGTCATGCCTAACAAATGATCCCATCTATTATCTTCCGTATTGGTTGCCAATGCCAAACAAGTTTCCTAGTGATATCCCTAAATTTGAATGGAAATCAGGAGAGGACCCCTCGAACCATGTCATGACTTACTACCTATGGTGTGCATCCAATTCTTTTATTGATGATTCTATTTGATTACGACTGTTTCAGAGAACACTAATAGGTTTAGCTGAAAAATGGTAAATTGAATTACCACATGGCTCATTCAACAATTTCAATGCTTTAGCAACTACTTTCTTAACACATTTTCGGCTGCCAGTCAGATACGACAATGGAATGAAATTATTGACTTCATTAAAACAATTTACATCTACATACATATCTGATCACACACATGAATGGAGACATAGAACACGTTTGATGAAAGTTTTTATTCTGGATCAGATCTTGGCATAATGTTTCATCAAATAATTACTTCCAAATATCACTGAAGACGTGGTTAAGGGAGGAGTTGTTACTGAAGAATAGGTCATTACTCAAGCTCAGTAATTATATCTCGTATATACACAGTCTGGTACTTTCTATGAAAAAAATATTGATTTACCACATCTTGGTCAAATAATTGCAGCTCCTTCAAGGTCTCATGCTGTAGATAGTGTAATTAGTTTAGTTAACAAAAATAAAAGTAAGAAGAAGTCCTAAAAAACTACTTCTCCTATAATAACTTTACCTAATTCACTCAAAGGAGATTCTTCCATTGAAACTTCTGTTGGCATTCACGTTGTAGATTCATCTACAACTAAATCTAAAACTAGTAATAAGAAGAAAGGTAAGAATAAAAGCAAACAGACTCTATCTCCCAAAGAGAAAACCAAAAAAATTTAACCATATGATGATAAACAAAAACCTCGTTATCCTTTTCTTATCTGTGACGAGGATCGCTTTACCAAAGAGTGCCCACATCGGTCTGAAGTCTCTAAATTCGTCAAAGGTTAGCTCACACCCACTGTCTTGAAGGATCCTTTTCCTAATCAAGATAGAAAAATGATAGGATCTTCTTCACACTCATCAACAGATATTTTAATGATGTTTGAGGTTATGGTTGTGACACGATCGCAAGACTAAGGAAGTAAAAATCCTGTTACTGGTAAAGAAGTAGAAAATTCTAATTCAGCACCAGCTACATCTCCTTCAGTTTTTAATCCACTTCATATCGAGAAACCTAATCCTGATCTAGTAATTAAACCACCTGCTAAAGGTGTACTTCGGAAATTAGCTTTCAATCCACATGCGAGAGCTACTCAGAACTACAACATTGTTGAAGACTTAGCGATTTCCCCTTCAACAATGTCGGCCTTAGAAGTGCTGCAATCATGTACAGCATAGAGGAAATTAATTTTATCAGCTATTAGAGCTATATATCCTCAAGATTCTAACCGTATGGTCTTCAATCTAGAAAATTTTACACCAAGACTCCCTCATCAGATGGCATTTCAGATTCCGGTATTAGTAAAAAACAAAAAAAAAAATCATACTGTAATTGATGAGGGGGCATTCACATGCATTATGTCATTAAACTGTTGGAAAAGTCTTGGTTCGACACTTAAGAAATCTCTAAAAATCCTTAAATCTTTTTATGGAATAATATTCCATCCATTTTGAATTTTACAAGATCTACCTGTAGAGGTAGAAGGCAAAACTATTAATCTAGATGTGGAAGTAGTTGATGCCCCTCTGGATTACAACCTTCTTCTGGGTCAAAGTTGGTCTTATGCTATGACTATTGTCGTATCATCCATATTTAGGTTAATCATGTTTCCTCATAAAGGAAATATTGTGAAAATCGATCAACTGTCATATTATTCGTTAGACCCAGCCTCTACAGATAGTATCCAACATGTTGAAAAATCGACTATTCCTTATGAAGATGTTGGAGTAGGTTTAGTAAAGGACTCTGCTTTGGTGGAAAATTTTTCTATGCCTCCACCCAATGTACCACATACCATTTCTAATATCAATATTATTTCATTAAGTACTATTCCATTTGATGATCCTTGGATAGTGCCCTAAGAGGCATAAATGGATTCTTTCAATGGCATGATGCCTTTGATTCCTTTTGAGATAGCATATACAGTAGTACAGTAATTTTCTAACACACCTTCAACTAATGATGATACAATTAATGTGGTCACCAAATAATCTTCTTCACTATCAAGCTTAGCCTTGACATCTATTTTCGATCCTTTCCAACAAGTGTTTTATACTGATGAAAGTATTCGTGAATTTTTGTCTATGGATGAATTACCCTGGGATGATCTACATCATTTTTACCTAAAATCGATAGATTTGAAAATGATTTTTTGTCTATTTTTACAATTTATTATGTAAATGAACCACAAAATCCAATCACGATTGCAAATTCAGATTCTGAGATTAATTTGGGAAACATTTCTACAACTGTTCCTATTGACATATTGGTTAAACCTGGAGTTGTTGAAAACATTCATATAGGAGCTTCTTGTATAATTGATGAAATTAATACATATAAAGCCCTATTTAAAGAATTTCATGACATATTTTCTTGGTCCTACCAAGAAATGCCAGGAATTGATCCAAAAATTTTCGTTCATGAAATAAAGACATACCGGAAGCAAATCCTATTAGACAACGTTTACATTTGATACATCCTTGAAAAGTTGCTGCTATTAAAGCTAAAGTTGAGAAACTACTAAGAGCGATATTTATTTATCCAATCCCATTAGCAGATTGGGTATCTAATATAGTTCATGTTACTAAAAAACAATGCACTATATGAGTATGTGTCGATTATAGGGATATCAATAAAGCTTGTCCAAAGGACAATTATCCTACCCCCTATATCGACCAAATCATTGATGATTGTGCCAAAAATGAGATGTTTTCATTTATGGATGGATTTTCCAGATATAATCAAATAAACATACTCCCTACTGATCAACCAAAAACAACATTCATTTGTCCTTGCAGAAAATTTGCTTACTGTAAATTACCTTTCGGATTAAAGAATGTTGGTGAAAATTTTCAAAGGGCCATGTCTTATGCTTTTCATGACATCAAACACATTGTGCAGCCTTATCTAGATGATTTCCCTACTCACTCGTTGCACAAGGAAGATCATCATACTTAGTTACAAGCAATTTTTATGAGATGTAGGCATTATAGGATTCGTTTGAATATGCACAAGTGTGTGTTTTGTGGGAAATTTGGATTATTACTGGGATTCGTTTTTTCCAAAGCCAACATTCATGTCGATCCCTTGAAGGTTGAGGCCATCATAAATTTACCTCCTCCTTCCACACTTCACCAACTCCAAAGCTTGCAAGGGAAAGCAAACTTTCTGCATAGATTTATCCTGAACTATGTTGAGTTAACAAAAGGTTTTACCAGGTTGTTAAAACAAAATGTTCCTTTTATTTGGGATGATATTGTTGATCAATTTTTTGATGCTCTAAAACACACGTTAACCCATGCACTATTATTTCATTCACCCAATTACAACCAGGAATAATTTTTATATCTAGCAGCCTCTGATTCCACCATTGGAATGGTTTTAGTTCAAGAGGATGAATTTCACAATGAACATGTGATTTACTATCTAAGTCGGAATCTGAATTCAACTGAAATTAAGTATTCACATGTAGAGAAATTGGCCTTGGCAGTAGTTGAAGCTGTCCAAAGATTTCGTCATTACATACTGTTACGCAAGACAACTGTAATTTCTAATTGTAACCCAATGATGTATATTTTGATAAAAAAATTACTTGGGGGAAAATACTCTAAATGGACTGTCATCATACAAGAGTTTGATTTGGAATTTGAAAAATATAAATCAAAGAACTCACTTGTGTTTGCAGAACTTATGTGTGACTTTCCCAATACTGAGACGAAAACTGTGGTAGAGAATCTGCAGATGAATATATGTTTCTTATCAGTACATTGGATCCATGGTATGGAGATATAATCATTTATCTTCAAACCCAAACCTTTCAACCAGAATTTTCACGATCAAATCGATGGAAGATTCATTACCAATCTCATCAATACAATATTGTTGGAGAGACACTTTATCATCGTGGTGTGGATTCTGTTTTTTGATGTTGCATAACTCATGAAGAGGCTGAAAGGGTTTTGAATGACTGCCACTCTAGAGCGTGTGGCGGTCATATGTCTGGGTATGCCACAACCCAAAATATTTTGCGCGCTGGCTATTTTGGTCGTCATTATTCAAATATTACATTATTGCGGTCCGGAAATGCCACAACTGTCAAATATTTGATTGAAATATGTGTGCACCACCAACTCCTCTTCACCCCATAATTGTTGTCGGTCATTTTGTGAAATGGGGCATTGATTTCATTACATGTAACCCTCACTCAACTGGGGGGCATGGGTATATTATTCTCGTTGTAGATTAATTTACCAAATGGGTTGAGGCGATGCTTACATTCATGATATATGGAAAAACTGTAGTTACGTTCGTATTCAATCATGTAATTGATCATTTCAGTGTACCCCAAGCTATTATCACTGACCATAGGAGTCATTTTCAAAATACAATGATCACCGAACTTTCTGATCAACCTAGCCTATGTCATGATAATTCTACTCCATATTACCCACAAGCTAATGGTCAGGTTGAAGCCATTATTAAAGTTTTAACCACCATGATCAAACGGATTATCAGAAATCACAAATTGAATTCTCATACCATGATTTTTTCGGCACTATGGGCATACCAAACCTCAGCAAAAACTGCTACAGGGTTCACTCCTTTTCAACTAGTTTATGATTTAGAAGTTGTGTTACCCATTGAATGCGAAATGTTTTCACTCCAATTAGCCATAGAGTTACTACTAGCTACCTTTGAAGAGGAAAAATGCTTTTCGTACTTAGCACAATTATATGAGACTCGGCATATCGCTACATTAGCAGCCGAAGCTCATAAAAAATGCCTTAAAGCTCAGTATGATTGAAGTGTTACACCTCGTGTTTTTTTAGAAGGTGACCTAGTCTTAATATATGATCAAGCTAACGATAAGCTATGAGCTGGGAAATTCGAACCAATGTGGCATGGTCCTTACATTTTCAAGTGAGTGCTTGCCAAAGGAGCCTATGAATTGACTAATTATGATGGGGTCTCTTTAGATAAGCCTAGGAATGGTCATTGTCTAAAGAGATATTATTCTTGATTCTTGTGTGAAGATCTCAATTGTATATTAGTTATTTTTCTAGTTAGTGTGCCTGAGATTAAATAGGTGTGCCTAGTTTAAGTTTGTTATTTCTACTATCTCTGCTTATCTTGATTACTCTTGATATTGTAGATGTTTACATCCCTTCAAACATACATTGGTCTTGTTGATGGTGTCTGTCGTAGTACACAGAATATTTCTTCTGCATCTTGGGTTATCTATTCACCCACTGATGAGTTAGTTTCTATGCATGGGGTAAGCCTTGGTCAAACAACGAACAATATTGCAGAATATAGCACAATGATTGAGTTTTTATCTGATGTCGTTTCATTTATTATTTGTTGTTTGATCATTAGGTTAGATTCAGAACTCATTGTATTACATTTAAAAAGAGTATACACAATGAAAAATCCAGTGTTATTGAGATTATTTTTAAAGGTTCGTCTCTTGGAAAGACAATTTGGTTACATTGAATATCAATACATTTCAAGAAATTTAAACACATTGGCTGATGCATTAGCTAATCGTGTTCTAAACAGACATTTGCAATGTTAAAATAGTAAACCAAAACAACTTTCGATACATGTTGAACAAGATAATCAGAGAAAGTATTAATATCATAGGTAGGAGTTTTTGTTTTCAAAAAATATTAAATAATCTACAATCATAGGTTTAAACACCTTATGATCTGAAAAATACTAATACAAAAAACAAAATATGTCAATCCACGATGATCATCCACTATCCGTGGTGATGATCATGGTAGTAGACTATCACACACACCACCTTGCGCAATAATCTCCTAAACTAGCTTGGAACACTAGTAACATGTCTCCAGAGACGGAGAGGAATGTTGTTTTTCGATGTCTTGGGGATATTTATAGTCAACCTCTCTAGGTTGTGTTCCATGTCAGTGAGGATTTCTATTGCCTGATCCTATGGCTATACTATAGGATTTGTTTGTCGCCTTTCAAAGAAATGGAATGTAGTTGGCCGTCATGGACTAACATCTGCATTTAAAGTTCTGTTATCAATATTGGACGATTAAAAATAAATAAAAATTAGAGTTAAAACACATCAAAATTATTCGTTTATCTGATTCATCCCATTCTGCCGCTGGAGGTAAGGACATCTCAGGATCACATTTGAAATCTATACCCACATATGGGAAATCTTGAATTGTGGATATTTGGTTTTGTAGCCACATAAAATACGCATGAGTGAATCAAACTACCATACTATTGTCGCCACTATGGCGGGCCATCAGTGCAACCTAATGTACCATACGAGGTTCTATAAGTTCACCACAATCGACATGAATAAGCTAAGGGGCGAGGAATGGAATCCTCTCCAAAGCAAAAGAAATCAAGATGGCACCATACCCAAAGTTTTTCAACTTTGCATTTTTTTCTCTGGTCAGTTGGCCTTTCATGTTGGCCAATACCCCTTCGCACTATTTGAAAATGGTGCCTCTGAAAAATTCAACCGTGGTCTGCATCTGAGATTTGGTGGCCACATGTGGAGTTGCACTTCCACACAACCTAGTTACTTTGAATGCAATAACTTTAAGATCAAGTCGCAAGATAGTCTTTATATCTATGCGATTATCCTTTGGTTCCGCTTCATCACTGCAAAACTCTTGTTTGTAAGTAGCAACGGGTAGGACACCCTGCATAGCTCGAAACAAAGAAATATTTTCTCCTCTTTTGGATAATCTAGTGAGAAAATAAATATCTTCGAGCTCAATTTCGAGCCAATGATCGCCAATGATAAAGCACTAATCTTGAACATCCCACTTGTTCACTAGCCATGTCATCAGTTCCACTTTTTCCCTCATAACTTGAATTGCCCAGAATTTATATAAACCAAAATTTGTAAGTGCACGCATTGTGGCTGGATCATTCATAGCCACATCATCTATACCTTCATGCTCTGGTTCTCTCCACTCTAGCATGGTGGAATAGTCTGCAAATGGACGCATTTGAGATTTAGAAATTTTTAGAGTGGGAAATTTAAACCATTTTTGTGAGAAATTGTCAATTTTCATTTGGTCATGGCACCTTAGTAGTTTTTGTGTAGAGTCATGGCAGACGTCCACACTGTCTCTACACGAAAACCGTGGTAGCCCAGTCATTTTCCTTTAAGAAAATTATCGAGGTCCACAGGTAGCGCATGTATGACTCGTGGACCCCCAAGAGCAGAATTTTGAACATAATTCCTCAAAAAATGATTTTAAAGCCTAAAAAGAGAATTTAATTGGATAGAAATGAAGAGAAGAGTGTTTTGGATTACATGGTTCTCCCGTTTTCAACTCCAGAATTGTTTTTGCCAAAAGCTCTCAAATTACAACTCTGAAGACAAAAGGTGAAAACAACTTTGTTAAAATCCTTTTTATAAGATTTTTGGAATGAATAAAATTATTATATTTTATTTATTTTCCACTTTAAAATGTAAATTTTTGATGTTTTTACTTATTGGTAACAAGTATGTTTAATCTTTCAAGTTTTTGTGCAGAGTACGGTTTTTTTCGATGAAAAGAATTATTTTGATAGTGAGTACACTTTTATCACTTTTTCGGGCCCTTGAAAATTATGGAAAAGTGAAACCATAGAGTTATCTTTTAAGTCCTTTTCAGACTCTCTAAACATGAAAATATCGTTGAGTACTTGACTATTCAAACTCATTAAAGGAAATGAGCAGTCATCCTTTCAGTATAAGTTTACCCCTTTTCTAGACTGAAATGGACTATTTACAAAAAAGGTATACGTTGACTAATCATGGTCAATAGAGTTCTCTCTTGTATTATTTTATCCTTTTTCAGGCTCAAGAGATTAAATTCACGAAAAAGTACAACCACAAAGTTTTCTTATGTTTTTCTTCTGACTCCCTAAAATTGAAAAACATCGAGTTTCACCTATACTGGCTCGTTAAAATTTAATAGTAAAGGACCTGTTGATTACAAACATGAATGAACCACTCATTCTTAGGGTTTGATTTTAATACTAAGTTTGACTCATCTGAAGGATGAGCTTACACAACAAGCAAATGTTATCCTCCTCAAGCTTGTCAAAAATAAAAAGGTACTTGACAGAAAAGGTGGGGGGAAAAGAGAGAAAATGAATCTAGTTGTCAAAATTTGTTTTGAAAAGTAGTATGCCACTCTTGAACATGACACTTTTGTCACACTTATAACTAGGTTGGGAAAATCCTTTGTCTAACAGTTAATCAAACTATATTGAAAGTCTTCAGCCGGTTTCTGGGTATTAGCTTTAGGTAAATTGTTACCAAACCATCTACAATGTCATTATGTGTTCAAGAGAGAGTTCAAATAAACCATTCATTGCAAACATTTATCTCCATTCGCATTGACCATCCCTGAGTCAGTCCTTGAAAATATTTCTTCAAAACTTGATCTAATGGTTTCATTTCGTGGGCTTTCCTCCGACAGGTCGCTTTCTATCGACAACAGCTCATCATCTAGAAAGTTGATCTCAAATTGTATCAGTTTCTTAAGGTCTGCATGCCCTAATGGCAGGTTTCTTGCCTTCGATGACAGGTTGCATCATTGACTTTCGATCAAATGATTTCGTGAAGTGTTCGACTGAAAATCATTCATTCACACTTCATGAATTGTACTGATTACTTTGAGAGCCATTTTCATTATTGGTGGTTTCTCTCACACTTGTTAACAGTTCACATCATTGATTGGTAATCAAGTGGTTTCTACCATGTTCGATTTCGACATAATCAATGGCATGGATAGAATTGTACTAGTTCAAGGAACGAAAATCAAGACCCTGGATCTAGTTTCCACCATCCAGGCTACAAGGGTTTTTTCATGATACAGTAGACTACTTATGACAGATGGTTGCGTCGATGCTGTGTCTAATACTGATGTAATTTTAAAATCATTTTTGTACCAAAACATGTATTTAGTTTTGATCTGAGTATGGGAATGCCTACCTCAGCGATGATATACATATATATGTTTGCATTAAATGTTTTTATAGGATTTTGACTGGTGTGTCCACAATCCAATCCTAAAAAAGATAAAGCACTTCACTCTTCAAAACTACCTCAGACTTCGCACTTTAGGGGGCAACCTGTTACATGTTATTTTTTCACCATGACATTTTACTATCTATATAAGTTCATATCTAGCTATATTATGCTCCCTTAGAAGTAAAAAACCCCAATGTTCTTAAACCAAGCCTTGGAAATGGAGAAAATCTCATTAAAACCCTAAAAAGTCTAACTCTGCACCTTTTCCAGCCCTTGCCTGTGAATCCACATATATTTTCTCTATAGCTTGTGACACATCCCACACATTTTTCTTATAAAACCCACGGACCCTCATAAAAGTTCAAATAAAGGAAAAAGTAATTTCTAGGAGCCCAGCTGGAGGAATATTCTCCCCGCTGGAAGATTCTAGTGGCATGATCAGTTCGAACTTTATCCCTTCACTCATGGAACTCTATCCCTTCACTCATGGATTTTATCCCTTGGTATATGGAGCTCAAATCCCTTCATGAGAGGAATCCATCCCCCTCTTCATGGAACTGAAACTACCTCCATTTCCCTATAAATTGAGCTCATGTTTCAGTCTCAAGGTAGACTGTACCTTGTAGAGACACATATGTGGTAATTGCTGAAGAAATTCTTAAGAGAAAATACTCTCTATACTAGCCATTTTAGGTATGAGAATGATCACACACTCATGTCCATAACTTTATGCTAGTTCAGAGAGAATAAGGCTTGTCAATTTGAGAGAGGACAGTTGTTCAGGACCCCGGAAGAGCCTGTATAACATTGAGGCGATAGGTTATAAGGTTACTTCTTATTATACAAGTTAATAAAAATGAATTTGATTTTCTCATTGATGTAGGTTTTAACCCTGTATAGAAATTATCTGCAAAAAAAATATTAAAAAATAGAAAATAAACAATACCGAGAGCATAAAACATAAAACAGATATACACATAGATTTTCCTCTAGATCTCAAATCGGGGCGACCAACTTGATTTTTCATTATATTCCTTTTAGTGTTACAACACATATATATACATGCCAAAGCATACATAAACCCCAATCCATTTAACCCTAGATTATAACATAACCGTAGTTCCCTTGACCGGATCTACAAAACACTAGGGGCCTAAAACCATCATGCCCCAAAACCATGTGAAAATCCATGCACAAAACCATGGGCGGGTCCGCCCACCAAAAAATAGGGCCCAAATAATATAGCACATATCCAACATTCTCCCACTTGTTGTTTTCTTTCCGTAGGGGGCTACATGAGAGCTTAGTCATTAGCCCAACTTTGCAACAACCATTGTTTCTCTACACCAAGAGAACGTCTAAGTGCTCAAGTTTAGTCAATTTATTTTCCTAAATTGCTAACATAAATTATCGACCAGGGCTAGTAAACTGATGAAGTGTGATGCACTATATGTGCCTAAGTATCCATTTTTCTTACTTAGTTGCTTTCAGTGTTTTATTGATGTTTTGGGGTTTTTATGTTTGATGCTTAGTATGCTACTCTATGCTAAAAAGATGAAGTTAGATCTATGTCAAATGGGAGAAAAGGAAATGTTAATAAATGAATTAAAACAGAATTTATTTGCAAGTTCTGTTCCTAATTAGAAAATAATGAAAATAGAGAGTCCTAATCCATGGATATTACAACTTCTAAATGAACATTCATGAAATGAAAAGTAACTCAAAACACTACAACTTAATCTGATTTATTTAGTTAGAGATTTATTGGAAGAGCTTGTGAAAAAAGATTAATTCTAATGCAATGAGAATCTCCTAAAACATAAAAGGAAATGTTGAAACAAACAGTAACTTAGAACATTACAATGAAATCTCATTCATTTGATAGAAGTTTATTGGAAGAGCTTAAGAAAAATATTACTATAATGTGGTAAGGATATCCTATGAAATGCTGAAACAACTTATAGCATTACAACTAAATCTCATTCATCAGTTAGAGGTTTATTGGAAGAGCTTTTGAAAGAGATTAATCATAATTTGATAAGGATCATCTATGAAACAAAACAACCAATAACTCACAATATTACAACTTACTCTCATTCGTGAATTAGAGGTTTATTGGAAAAGCTTTTGAAAGAGACTAACTGCAGTATAATGATGATCTTATTTTTAACTAAATAATAGAAAATGAAATGCTAATAACTCATAATATCACAATTGAATCCCATTCATTTAATAGAGATGTATTGGAAGAGCTTTAGAATGAGATTAACTGCAATATCATGAGGATCCTTTATATAAGAAAATGACATGTAAAATAATTCTAAAAATTATGATTTCAGAAAGCAATCTAAGTAAGGAAATATGACAAAACATAATTGAAAATGAATTATCTAGAAAACATGTAAAACCTCCTCAAATAGCAGGGGCCCTCTGCTACCAATTTGGTGAAATTCCTCATCTCCTTAAAGTTGTAATCAAAATAACATCAAGGAACTGAACTTCTTTATTGATAAACTCACAAATCTACATCCCATTCCATCTTAAGCTTCGTTACAAAACATTCTCTAATCATTTCTCTTCTTCTCCTATTTTTCACTACCCTTGATAGGAAAAAGCTTCCCCTATTTATACAAAAATATGAGAAGTTATCTCATTAATGAGAGTCCATGAATCTCTCCCTCTATCTCTAGAGTTACAATCAAAATAGGAAATGATAAGACACATGTATTTTTAGAGTTTCAATACAAAAAAGAAATGAGACACATATCTTTTTAGAGTTTCAATACAAAAAGGAAATGAGACACATATCTTCATGATCCCATGATCTTCTCCACTCAAATTCGAATTCGGTTTTGGGAGGCCACATAAAGGTATTTTAGAAGCTTCCTTTTGACCTACACATGTCACAAAACTCATAACACATATATAGATATATGAAACTATGTTAATTTTCTAGTTTCTAATCATAAATTCACTTTAAACACATAAAATAAATAACTTTGGAAGGCAAGGATCCTAACCCATATATTTATTAAAATGGTTACTTGATGTATGGTTTTAAGTCAGATAGTTATGAAATGAGAGCTAAATGGTAATGACATAATGGAAATATGTGTGAATATAAAAAACACTTTTGAGACTCAACATACCCCCAACTGAAGTTGTTGCATGTCCTCATGCAACTATTACAATGATTCATTTGTTCATGAGTTGATCTTTTATGAGTTTTGAATCATATTTATTCATTCCAAACTTTGCTTTCTAATATTTTCTTTTGGAAAAGTATAATACATTTGATTGCAACATTTTTTTTATGGTTGGTTCTTGTGTGACAACCGTTTTTTTTTTTTTTTAGCAATGGTTCTTGTGTAACAATGCTTTATTTTCTTTGTTGCATCAAAGTTCATGAAAAAATTTAGAATCAATTACTTCATCAATGAATTGATCATTTGCAAGGCATATAATCTTTTGGATCATGTTGCAACAATAGTTGGTTGGGAAGTATACGCGGGTGGAAATGAAATGAAAATGTGTGATAGTGTATGACATGTGGATATGAAATGATGTCCCTTTCCCTCCAACTAAAGATATGACAATGTGAAAAAGGAAGTGAGGAATTTTTCCAAAGTTACAATTTTAGCATTCTAATGAATTACATGACTAAAAATTAGAAAACCACATACCTTCACTTACCTTAAATGTGGATGAGTTGTGTATACTGAAGAGTGTAGCTGTTGATGTTGTTGGATCAGGAACTATGTAAACAAATGAATTTGATCTGCTTCTTTGTTCTTTTTGTTCTCTTTGTGCTGATGGAAATATTGGGATCTTTATTGTTGTTGATACAAATTGATTTGTGCTGCAAACTGCTAAAATGATGTAGTCTTCAATTGTTACAAAATTCGATGGTACAATTCTAGTCATGCGAATAAATGTGTTGATGTCGAGCATGAAGAGAAGTCATTGGATTACCGACCATTGATGAATGTCGTTAACCAATGCGAGGAAAACTCACCATTAATGTTAATGAGTGCCAAGGTACCTAAGTACATCTTGCAAAGTGTGAATAAATGGCTGATGTCGAGCCACTTGCAAGATCTGACGATCAAGGGACATTGATGTATTCCCATGATTGTCAACGAGAGAACTTGTCATTAATGCATACAAGCCTCAAGGTACTATTAAGGACTCTAGTCTTGGACCTAGATAATGTGCTGATGTTGATAGGCCAAGACTTGTTAGAAGGGAGACCTTAAGGAATCCTCCATCATCTAACGCGACCACGAAAGAATAATTTTTGAATGACCATGGATTCAATAATTTGCATTGAAGTAAGGTTTATTTGCAAAATGAAAAGGATAGGAAAAGGAAAATGGAAATGGACAATGGAAAATGACAATGGGAAATAAGCATGTAGGTGAGCTTCTTGCTTTTATTTGTGGAGTAGATAAAAAAAATGGGAAGTGTATGTGAATGAAGGAAAATGAACAACTAACTCTTGCTGGGAAAATAATGGTGGTTTGATTTGAATTTCTTGGTTGGATTTACAATTCAAAAAGAGAGGAAAAGTAATGGTCTTGATGGATATGAACATGGACTTGTTCTTATGTTTCTCATGAAATCGGTTCTTTGAAAACCAATCGTGCGCACAATTAGTTTCCTTCAATGATCATTCGATCATCCGAAATCTGCAAAAAAAAATTGACATAAAGAACATAAGTGTGTTAAAAAAGAAGTAGCTAATTTCTTTCTGATTCTTACGCAAAAATTAAATGTCAAATGAAACAGATTAAGGTAAATCAAAAAGTTCTATATTCGATCCAATTCATGATATCGATAATAATCCATTTTTAAAGAATAACCATGAAAAATAAATCAACTTCCTATTGTCGGATGACTTCGTGCACTGTGCTTAGTAAAACAATTGGCATCACAAATATTCGTTGTGTTTTTCAAGTTAAAACTTTATAGAAAAATACACATCAACAATATTAATTCCAAATGTTTAGAAATCATCGAAATAATCTTCCAATTGTCCTGCAAACCATTATTAAGAAGAATTAATTTTTTTTTATTGTTTTTTTTTTGAATTTTTTTTGAATTTTTTTCCTTTAATAAAAAAGAAATTATTAATAAAGATTTTATTTTATTTTATTTATTTATTTTTTAAATAATTTATTTTATTTTATTTTATTTTTATTTTTAAATGAAATAAAGCATGGATGAAATAATTGTCCTTATGAATATTTTTGAAACAAAGTCATGCCAATGCCTCTTTCATGCAAGATAAAAATAAAAAGCTTGAAATTTCTAAAATCGAGTTCCTAACTATGAAGGAGATGAAGGCAGAATCCTTCTCAATTTATACAACTTGCATTTGATGCACATGTGATAATGTCTTTGCCTAAAATAATCCATTTGTCACTCAACATGTACCACCACAAATGAATTCTGCCACATTTTCCTTCAAATAAGGAAATCAAATCCTTGATTATTTCTCAAAATTGAATTTTATAAAACCGTGACTGTTTTCATAAAAATAAAAATAAAACATTTTTCTCTCACGCACACTACAACCCTGAATTTCTCCCAAATGGCTACGAATTTCAGAAAGTTTTTATAGGATTACCTAATTCACCCCATTCCCGAAAAAACCATGTTTTAGTTTTTTCTAATTCACCTCGGTTTGCTCAGAAAATTCGTTTTAAAATCAGGTGTTTTTGACAATTATGCATTTCATTTTCTGGCAATTACTTGTGGTTTGATTTGTTTTTATTTGCAGGTTTTGAAGTGTAATGGTTTGTATCTCACATAGAATTTTAGATCGATCTCCTTTATTCCAATTACTTGCAATGGAATCTGCAATCTTCTCTTCATCAATAGTTTGAAATCTTCTCTTCATCAACAATTTCTTCATATGATACACTTCCATTGTCTGTCCCTACAATTGAATTTGTAATCTTCTCTTCATCAGCAATTTGCAATCTTCTCCTCATAAAAAATTTGCAATCTTCTCCTCATCAATAGTTTCTTCATGTAATATACCTTCATTGTGTACAAATTTTTAAAAATGATTTCTAATAACTGTTGTTTGAGGAAAAACGAATACGGAAAAGAGAAGGTTCTTTTTTTTCTTTTTTTTTTAAATTGTAGTGCATGGGTCTTTGTGTGGATTGAACGACTGCGTATATGCATAAAGCCAAGCCAAAGGTTGGCCTCATGCATATGCGTGAGTCTTATTTCCATGAGCCAATTTTTTTTTAATTGATTTTTTAATAAAATTATATATTATATTTTCAAAAATTCAAAAATATACATATATATTTCATAAAACAAAAAAATTATTGAAATCAAAATTTTTCATCATTTTTAAAGTTTATTGTAAAATGAAATGAAATGATGAAAACATAATTTATTATTATTTTTAACGCAAAAATTATTTTTCTGATCCTCTAGATCACACAAAGTGCAGGAGGAGAGCATACTTGAGAAATTATTAATTTTTTTTTTAGATGTAAGAAATAGAACTACCTAGTTACAGTTCCTCGGCAACGACGCCAAAATGTTTAGTCAATTTAGTGTTCTAAATTGCTAACATAAATTATCGACCAGGGCTAGTGAACTGATGAAGTGTGATGCACTATATGTGCCTAAGTATCCATTTTTCTTACTTCGTTTTTTTTAGTGTTTTATTGATGTTTTAGGGTTTTTATGTTTGATGCTTAGTATGCTACTCTATGCTAAAAATATGAAGTTAGATCTATGTAAAAAGGGAGAAAATTAAATGTTAATAAATGAATTAAAACATAATTTATTTTCAAGTTCTGTTCCTAATTAGAAAATGATGAAAATAGAGAGTCCTAATCCATGGATATTACAGCTTCTAAATGAACATTCATAAAATGAAAAGTAACTCAAAACACTACAAATTAATTTGATTTATTTAGTTAAAGATTTATTGGAAGAGCTTGTGAAAAAATATTAATTCTAATGCAATGAGGATCTCCTAAAACATAAAAGGAAATGTTGAAACAAATAGTAACTTAGAACATTACAGTGAAATCTCATTCATTTGATAGAAGTTTATTGGAAGAGCTTGAGAAAAATATTACTATAATGTGGTAAAGATCTCCTATGAAACGCTGAAACAACTTATAACATTACAACTAAATCTCATTCATGATTTAGAGGTTTATTGGAAGAGCTTTTGAAAGAGATTAATCATAATGTGATAAGGATCATCTATGAAACAAAACAACCAATAAATCACAATATTACAACTTACTCTCATTTGTGAATTAGAGGTTTATTGGAAAAGCTTTTGAAAGAGACTAACTGCAGTATAATGAGGATCTTATTTTTAACTAAATAATAGAAAATGAAATGCTAATAACTCAGAATATCACAATTGAATCCCATTCATTTAATAGAGATGTATTGGAAGAGCTTGAGAAAGAGATTAACTACAATATCATGAGGATCCTTTATCTTAGTAAATGACATGAAAAATAATGCTAAAAACTATGATTTCAAAAAGAAATCTAAGTAAGGAAATATGACAAAATAGAATTGAAAATGACTTGTCTAGAAAACATGTAAAACCTCATCAAATAGCAGGGGCCCTCTGCTACCAATTTGATGAAATTCCTCAGCTCCTTAAAGTTGTAATCAAAACAACATCAAAAAACTGAACTTCTTTATTGATAAACTCACAAATCTACATCCCATTCCATCTTAATTTTTGTTACAAAACATTTTCTAATCCTTTCTCTTCTTCTCCTATTTTTCACTACCCTTGATAGGAAAAAACTTCTTCTATTTATACAAAAATATGAGAAGTTATCTTATTAATGAGAGTCCATGAATCTCTCCCTCTATCTCTAGAGTTACAATAAAAATAGAAAATGATAAGACACATGTCTTTTTAGAGTTTCAATACAAATAAGAAATGAGACACATATCTTCTTAGAGTTTCAATACAAAAAGGAAATGAGACACATATCCTCATGATCCCATGATCTTCTCCACTCAAATTCGAATTTGGTTTTGGGAGGCCACATAAAGGTCTTTTTGAAGCTTCCTTTTGACCTACACATGTCACAAAACTCATAACACATATATAGATATATGAAAATATGTTAATTTTCTAGTTTCTAATCATAAATTCACTTTAAACACATAAAATAAATAACTTTGGAAGACAAGGATCGTAACCCATATATATATGAAAATGGTTACTTGATGTAGAGTTTTAGGTCATATAGTTATGAAATGAGAGCTAAATGGTAATGACATAATGGAAATATGTATGAATATAGAAAACACTTTTGAGACTCAAAAGCTCATAGACTTTGTCAATGCATTTGCAACATTCTTTGAAGTGTCCACCTTTACCACCAACACCTTCTTAGCCTCAACCATATCTCTCACAAAGTGATATTGAACATCAATGTGATTTGTCTTTGAATGATAAGGAGGGTTCTTAGCTAAAAAAATTGCACTTTTGCTATCACAGTCTATCCTTATAGCTTACCACACCAAACTAATACCTGAACACAATCTCTACAACCAAACTGCTTCCTTGCTTGCATGAGTGGCTGCCATGTATTCAACCTCTGTAGTTAAAGGACCCACTACAGACTGTTTTTTACTCATCCAACTAACTACACCTCCAAATAGGCTAAACACATACCCACTTGTAGATATTCCTTGGTCCAAATCTCCAGCACAGTTTGCATCAACAAAACCACAAATTTCTAACACTCTTTCCAATCTTGATCTTCCCTAGTAGCACAAGCCATAATCACTAGTGCCATGCAAATATCTGAAAACCTGCTTCACTATTGTCCAATGCTCATTCCCTAGGTTTGACATAAACCTGCTCAATACTCCCACTGCATGTGCAATGCTTAGTTTACTACATACCATTGCATACATCAGGCTATCCACTACACTTGCATATGGAACATGGGACATATCCTCCTCTTCTTCCCATGTCTCAGGACACTGTTTAGTAGACAACTTTACACCTATAGGAATCAAAAAATTCACCCGTTTACTATCCTGTATATTGAACCTCTGTAATATAGTCTCGAAATACTTCCTTTATTTTAACCAGAGCCTCCTCTTTGCCTAATATCTCTTAATTTCCATGCCCAAAATATAGTTTGCAGCACCAAGATCCTTCATGTCGAATTTGGAGAATAATTGGGTCCTCAAATCTTGGATAATTTCTTTGTCATTTCCAATCAAAAACATATCATCCACATACAAGACCAAATAAATAACACGGTCACCAATTAATTTAAAATAAACACAGTGATACTCATTGCTTCTGGTGAAGCCAAGTCCCCATATATAGGTATCAAATTTCTGATACCACATCCTTGGTGACTGTTTTAACCCATACAGAGACTTATTTAACTTGCATACCAGTTCTTTCTTCCCCTTCACCATAAAGCCTTTAGGTTTTTTCATGTAGATCTCCTCTTCCAGATCCTCGTGAAGAAATTTTGTCTTCACATCCATCTATTCTACCTCAAAATCAAATGCAGCAGCAACAGATAGAAGTAAATCTAATAGAGGTAGCTTTGGCAAGAAGAGAAAAAATATCACCAAAATCAATTCCTAGCACCTGGGAATAACCTTTTGCTACCAACCAAGCTTTGTATTTCTCCACCTTTCCTTCTACATTCAACTTCTTCTTAAACACCCATTTGCTCCCGATGGGCTTCCTTCCAACTAGAAACTCCACCAGATCCCATGCCTCATTTTTATGCAAGGATGCCATTTCATCAACCATGGCCTCCTTCCAGAGTTTTCCATCCTCTGAATCTACTGCCTCCCTGATGATTATGGGATCATCATCAGTTATAGCTACAGAAAAAATTTGAACATAAAGCAGATGGACTATACCTTTTTCGTTTTCTTCTTTCTCGAACTAATCTTGTCACAGCTCGATTTTGTGGCTTTTCCACTTCTGAGTCTTCTTTTGTTGTAGAGTCTAATTCATCCTCCTTTAGCTCAAACTCTATCTTCACAGGTTCCTTTGGTAGGAATTCATGTTTAACAACATTTTTCACCTCTCTAAAAACCACATCTCGACTGTACACAACCTTCCTTATGTCCGGGTTCCAAAGCCTGTAACCCTTTAAACCATCCTTATACCTAATAAAGATGCACTTTTCAGATTTATTATCCAATTTGGTCCTTTTCTCCTTTGGAACATGTACATATGCATCACATCCAAATAACCTCATATGTGAAAGAGAGGGTTTCTTACCATTCCATATCTCATCTGGAGTCTTATCCTCCAACACTGATAAAGCTGATCTGTTAACAAAGTAACATGTAGTCTCCACTGCCTCTGCCCAAAATTCTTGTCCTAACCCGGTACCACTAAGTATGTTTCTTGCCTTTTCCATTAGCATTCCGTTCATTCTTTCTGCAGCTTCATTTTGCTGAGGTGTGTATGGAGTATTCTTCTTCCATGCTATACCAGACTTCTTATAGAACTCTTAAAATTCCTTCTTGCAGAACTACCCACCATTATTTGTCCTCAACACCTTTATCTTTTTCTCTATCTGGTTTTCCACCAGAGCCTTAAATTCTTTAAATCTGTCAAAGACTTCAGATTTATTCCTCAAGAAATATATCCATGTATTCCTTGAGAATTAATCTATGAATGAAACATAATATACAGACTTACCCAGTGATGGAACCGACACAAGTCCAAACACATCACTGTGCAAAAACTCTAATATCTTATTTTCCCTCTTAGCACCAGAAGGAAAACTCACCCGATTTTGCTTCACATATACACAATGTTCACAGAAATAGAAATCCAGAGATCAATTAGACATAGCTTCTACCATACCATTTCCATGTAGTATCTAAAGGCCCTTCTCTCTAATATGTCCAAGCCTTTAATGCCATAGCATGGTCTTTTCTCCAGAGACCGCTAGGATTTCTGCTCCACTTTCGGGAACCATAGAACTGTTGCACCCATTAATAACAGTGATGCCCTGAAGCTTTTACAGAGTTCCAATACGAACTCCCCCGCATTAATACCAGTGCTCCCCGAACCATATTACAGGTATCTTTCTCGAACACTGTTTTTACACCTGCATCATCCATATTGCATACAGAAACCAGATTTATGGCCAATGCAAGAATGTGAAGAACACCAGGAAGTGTTTTAATCCTTCTACCTTGCAGCTTCAACTTGAATTTTCCACATCCAACGATTTTGTCCTTCCTATCATCACTTAAGAAGACATCACCACCATCATATTTCTCATACTCGCAGAACCACTCCCTATGGAGAGTGAAGTGAAAATATGCACCCGAGTCAATCAACCATGACTCATAATCTACATGTGTATTTGAAGAAGAAGCCAAATAAACATCCCCACCTTCATCCGAGGTGGTTTTTTCCTCTGCAGAAGGAGCATCATCAGATCCATTTCCTTTCTCAGGAGCTTTAGATTTGCAATTATTTTTGTAATGCCCTTCCTTTCCACATTTCCATCACACCTTTACAAACTTTCCAGGAGATTTAGATCTCCCTCTAGATTTAGATCTCCCACTCGAAACCTTATTCTTATTTCTATTATGGGACTTTCCTCATACAGATAAGGCATTTCCATTCTAACCCTTCATATTTCTCCGTCCCATTTCCTTAGATAGCAAGGCTGAGACAATGGCATCAAAATTCAAGGTAGTTGTTGTTGAGCCCCAAGATTGTTCTTTCTTTCATCTTAATTCACTCCATTTTCCTTTGTCCATTTTTATCCTAGACCCAAATGATCAATAAAATTAGTTAAAATTACTTTTAGAATGAATAACATGGCTAACTTGCTAAGTTTTGTGATTTTGTCATTGTAATGCATTTTGAACTGAAACTAGCTACAGAATGCAGACATTCCGAAGCTAACCACCAGTTCTGCAGCTGTCTTCACGTTCAAGCATGTTCCAGGTGTCCTCTCAGGAAAAGCCACACATGGGTTTATTCCACATCATGTCCTCAACGTTTGTTGCTCACCATGAAGAATAAACTGAATTCTGGACGTGGTTTTGTACGTGGGAAATCATACAAGGAGGCAGACCCCTAATAGGACAAGGACAGTCCAGATGTCCTTTTTCCTTTACGCTGCCATCTTTAGAGTTCTAATACGATTTTGATATGAAAAGACAATGATCCTCGTATTGTTGCAAGTTCTGTTATGAATATTTGTTATAAATGTACTCGGGAAACCGAGAGACAAGCTCTAGATTTTGATTAGATTTCATGGATTGACTGTTATATTTCTGAAGACCGAGAATACTCTGTTTTAAGTTATTCTCCTTTAATGAAGAAGACAACATTGCTTTGAACGTGTTGAGTTGATCTTGAGTTAGATTCCATCTGGTGGTAGAGGGCCCCTGCCTCCTGAACGACTTTACTTTCGTAATTTAGATAAGTATCTTAGTTCGTTTTCACGTTTTTGAAGTTTGAGTTCATATTTAATTTCATTAGTCACTATAGCTATACTTTTTCTAAGAAAATCTTCCAAAAAATCATTATGATGAATGAGAAAATGGTACAACATTCTGATATTAATTTCAATTTCTTTTGTTCATTATCATAGTTGAACTTTTTCTAAGAAAATCTTCCAAAAAATCATTATGATGACTAAGGCATGACTGTGATACTGAAGGTTTCAATTTTTTTTTTACACTAAGTAGCATAGCTGATCTTACTCTTAAAACGCTCTTCCAAAATATCATAAAAATGGGTAGGAAATAGTTGTGATGTCTTAGTTTTTAATTGTAATTTCTTTCAGTTTTCATGTTTGAATTTGCATTGAATTGTACAGCCAGGATTGTTGTAACAAGATATTCCAAAATACCATTCATGATGGAAAAAATAGGCTGTAGAATCCCATAGATTAATTGCATGATAACTTAGTTAGAGTACTCCGGAGTCAAATTGCATTCAATTCATGCTCTGTTATTTCGTTTCAATTTTGATAATGGCTTGTTAGTTTAGCACTGTTTATTGTAGACTGGTAGCACTCTAGTTTAGTTTTAGCTTAGCTCACTGTATTTACATTCCACATTTAGTTGTCATCCATTGCATATTAAATTGCATTAGTTGTCAAACTTAAATACCATGGTATTCATTATTTACAAAACTTCTTTTGTTCTAAAACATATATTGACTCATAATCATCTGAACAGAAGATAGTATCAGTCCATGGCCTGGAGTAATTTTGCAACCTTTTTACCATTTCACAAACAAGCCTTTCCTCAAGACTATTCTAAAAGGAAATCTGTAACTTTTGAGTGAGGTTTAGTGGTGTTAAACTAAGCTGCAGAATATAATTAGGAGTTAGTTTTAGAGTAAAGATCTTTTTATGTTACAAATGTTCTTTTCCAGATATGTTTCAAAAACCTTTAATTACGAATGAGATGTTGTATCATTACAAGTTTATTGTTTAATTGTTTTAGTTAGGAGAATTTTTACACTTAGCTGCCCATTTCTCAAGCTCTTCCAAAATATCCTTAATGAATGGATTGGACAAGTTAAGTTCATGTTGTGATTTATTTTCTTGAAGTCATTATCAAGCTTTGTATTTTGCTAAGTCATAGTTTAGGTTTAGTTCTGGCTCAATATTTTCATTTGTCATTTGTCATCAACAAATTAGGCTTCACTCTGTTTTTAACCAGTAGCTTCTTTCCATCAGCATTTAGTTCTTTTCCTTGTGAACATAGAACCATCAAAATACCAAAAACATCATAAAACACTAAACACAACGCAGTAAGAAACAAACACCTAGGCACATACAGTGCACCTCACTTCAGCAGTTTACCAACCCTGGTTGACAATTAAATGAACTCAATTTAGAAGACTAGGTTGAGCACAAACATTTTGGCGCCGTTGCCGAGGAAGTGAAAACTACGTAACCTTTGTTTCTTAACTCCCAAAAACAATTATATGCGTAGAGAGAGAGACTCATGGGGTAGATTCATAAGCATCAGAAGCAGAAGTTTGATTCCTAGAACACCACTTGTTTGACCTAGACCAAGAGCTAGTACACCTTCAACTCAGACCCACATTCCATCCTTTACTAATCCTAGACTTCTAGAAGACCTAAGATCAGATATTCCATTAGAGAAACCTTCCACTTCATCAACTGAACCTACCTTAGAAGAATATTCAAAGACTTCTGTTAGGGACACAAACTTTTCCACTTCCACAGGAGAATCAACCATGGCAGAAGAAAGGGGAGGAGGAGTCTTTAATGGAGAACACACATTATTTGGAGGAGGTAAAGGAGGTAGAGGTAGAGGAGTAGGAGGTAGAGGTGCAGAAGGAGGAAGAGGTAGAAGAGAAATGGGAAGCTCTTTTGGGTTCCCTATAATAGATGAAGAAACCAACACAACCATGAAAAACATTTCACCCTCTGTCCTCCCAAACTTCTATGGACTTAAAACTGAATATCTTGAAACCTTCCTATTTGAATTTGAAATCCTGTGTATAACTTATGACTACTTACAATATGCTCAAAAACTTAAACTATTTCCTTCAACATTGAAAGGAGCAGCATTGAAGTGGTTTATGAGTTTGATCAACAGTTCTATTAGGACATGGGAAGACATGAAACAAGAATTTCTAGAAAGGTATCTGGATTATTGTATGCTGGTCAATCATAAGGAAGAAGTGTTTAAGATGTTACAAAAAGAATATGAAAACTTGGAAGATTTGTTGGAGAGATTTCATTACAACATCAAAAGAGCAAAAATGGAAAACTTAGATCAAGACACCTTAAAAGCTCTTTTGTTGAAAAAAATTAGGGATGAATGGTTGGATATCCTTAAAATGATGGGAAAAGGGGATATATCACAGCTCACATTACCTGAAATATCTGAGTTATGTATCAACCTTTCAAGAGGGAAATCTAAAACTGTAAAAGGTCCAAGAGATCCTGCTCTTGCAAGGGCAAGTAAGTCTGCTTCTAGAATAGTAAGTAGGTCAGAAATAGGACATATGCTTGATGATTTCAAATCTGACATCTTAGGGAGTCTTAGTGAACAAATAGACACCCTTAAGATACAAAAAAAGCAAAAAGTTGAATCTGATGCCTTAGCAATCTTCTGTCCCAAATGTAGAAAGAAACATGCCTTGATAGAATGCCCTTTGGATGTAAAAGTTGTAGAGACCTGTGTCATTTTTTCTGCAAAACATGAGACCAAGAATTGTCCTTCTCTTCCTGGTCTCAACGCTGTATTTCAAGAGGAAACTCCTACAAACTCCATAGACTCTCTCAATTTTGTCTCTAGAAGGCCTTGGCAAGGACTTGAAACACAAGGATTCCATGATCAAATGTATAACCAACCTCGACCTTGGAATTCTTGGCAGCAACCTTGGCCTCAATTTCAAAATCAAACTCAAGCTTGGGAACAAGGAGCACAAAATCCCTATGGAAGATAATCTCAGTACTATCAGTATCCACCATCCTATCCACCATACCCACATTTTTATCCTCAAATCCTCAACAAAATTTTCCTCAAAATCCTCATCAAAATTTTCAACAAAATCCTCAACAACATCATCAGAACCTACCACATCAAAATCAACCACTTCTATTACCATTTCCTCAAAAATCAAATTAGTTACCTGCTCAACCCATACCAAACCCCAATAATAAAAATCCTCAGAACACATACATGATAGAAGGCCAACAGTTTCCAACTTATTTAATTACTCCTTTAGACTTTAGTGATGTTCAACTTAGGTCTGGAAAAATACTTGAAAAGAGGAAACCTTCTGTGATCATACAAGAACAAGATAACTCTGACGAAGATTCTCTATGGGTGAATAAAAGTCTTGAAGAAGATACATCTTTTCAAGACCCAAAAACTGAAAAATTAAAGCAAAAATATCCAATAATTTCATTGAGCATGAAGAAAACAAGAAAAAGAATAAGAGAAACAAAGAAAATTCAACTGGCAGGAAAAATAGCAGACATTATGATGGGTAAGATTGCTATTCCAAAGTATCTTCACCCAGGAAATCCAGTTGTTAAAATTCACATCAATGGAATTGAAATCCAAAACACACTCATTGATTTAGGAGCAGCAATCAATATCATGAGTAGACAAATCATGGATAAAATGAAAATTCCTAATCTTCTCTTTACACCCACATTATTACAATTAGCAGACAGATCTGTGATCAAAACTGATGGGGTAATAGAAGACATTCCAGTGTCCCTAGATTCTTGGGAGTACCCTGTGGATTTCATGATCCTAACTCCTAATAATAATCTAGGAGGACATCCTGTTATATTAGGAAGACCTTGGTTGGCTACAGTTGATGCTTTTATTAGTTGTAGATCCGGTGATATGTACATCTCTGATGGTAGTTCAACTAAGAAATTCACTTTATATCCTCCAGCTAGGACAATTACAGATCTAGATGACACTCAATGGATAGAGGATGAAGAAGATTTACAACCTCTCTTCAAAATTTCAGAAATTAGTGAAGATAATCAAATTCTGAATACTCTAGAAAACTTTGAATCCTCTCTAGAACACAAACATGAATCATTTCAAGAGGGATCCAATATTGAGTTTTTGTCATCAAGGCAGATGTCTCTTCATTCTATGGATAAATTTGGTAGCTCTACAAGTGAGATATTTCCAGGCAAAACTTTGAACATAAATAAGAACCTAGAAAAATCTCAACAAGAAGAGTTAGTCAAAGTATTACAGAGACATTCTTCTGCATATGCATGAGAATACACTGACATGAAAGGGATAAGCCCCAATACTTGCACTCATAACATCTATATAGAGGAAAATTGCAAACCAGTCAGACAACCTCAAAGACGGATGAATCCAAATCTTAGGGAGATTGTTAAAGAAGAATTGCAAAAATTGTTAAATGTCAACTTCATCTATCCCATTTCAGATAGTCAGTGGGTTTCTCCTTTGGTAATTGTGCCAAAAAAAATGGTAAATGGAGGGTACGTGTTGACTACCGGGAATTAAACAAAGCTACTATTAAAGACCATTTTCCCTTACCTTTTATAGATCAAGTGTTAGATACATTAGCTGGCAAAAAGTACTTCTCATTCTTAGATGGGTTTAGTGGTTACAACCAAATCCAAGTAGCACTTGAAGATCAAGACAAAACCACATTTACCTGTCCTTGGGGTACCTATGCTTACTGAGTATTGCCATTTGGATTATGCAATGCACCTGCAACATTTCAAAGGGTAGTATTAGGAATATTTTCGGATCTAATACATGATTGTGTAGAGGTATATATGGATGATTTCACAGTTTATGGAAACACATTTGAAGAAGCCTTAGAAAACTTGGAAAAAGTTTTAAAGAGATGTCAAGAAGAAAATCTTTCACTTAGTCATGAGAAATGTTTCATGATGTTTACTGAAGGTATTTTTTTGGGGCATCACATTTCAGGGGATGGGATTAGAGTTGATGAGTCAAAAGTTGAATTCATCTCTAACTTATCTATTCCAAGTTGTCAAAAAGATGTTAGGAGTTTTCTGGGATTTACAGGATATTATCGGAGGTTTATAGAAAACTTCACCAAGATAGCATCTCCACTCTTCAAATTACTTACCAAAGACTGTGAATTCAAGTGGAATTCTGATTGCTAGTTAGCCTTTGAGACCCTAAAAACAAAAATTTCCGAAGCACCTATTTTAAGGGGACCTAACTGGAAGTTACCTTTTCATATTTCAACAGATGCCTCTGATATAGCTCTAGGAGTAGTATTAGGACAAAAAGACCTGATTCCTTATGCCATCTACTATACCAGTAAAAATTTGACTCCTGCAGAGTTAAACTATACTGTAACTGAAAAAGAGTTTTTAGCTGTTGTTCATGCCATAAAAAAATTCAGACACTATATAACAGACTATGAAACTTTTGTTCACACAAATCATTCTGCAATTAGATACTTAATGAACAAATCAATTACTAATGGCAGAGTCATAAGATGGTTATTGCTTTTACAATAATTCAACATTACCATTCTAGATAGGCCTGGAAAACAAAACACGGTAGCTGATTTCCTATCTAGACTCCAAAATATCAAAGATGACACTCCAGTTGAAGATCAATTTCCTGATGAATATCTTTTTGCAATCTCTACTCAAACTCCATGGTTTGCTGATATTGCTAATTATTTAGTTTCAGGAAAATTTCCTTCAATTATGAATGCAAGGGATAAAAGAAAAATCATTTGTGATAGTGCAAAATATTCATGGGTTTCTAATGAGTTGTACAAGACAGGTCCAGATTTGATCATTAGAAGGTGTGTTCGTGAAGATGAGATGCCTGAGATTCTCAAGGCATGTCATGATGAACCTTGTGGCGAACACTTTGCAGATAAGAGGACAACCTATAAGATCCTTAATTTAGGATATTATTGGCCATCTTTGTTTAAAGATGCAAAGGAGTATGTCAAAAGGTGTGACAGTTGCCAAAGGATAGGGAAACCTTCTCCTTCAGGTGAGATGCCATTACAACCTCAGGTACACATTGAACCTTTTGAAAAATGGGCTTTGGATTTTGTGGGACCTATTAGTCCTCCATCAAGACAAAAGAAATACATATTAGTTTGCACTGATTATGTTACTAAGTGGGTAGAAGCTAAACCATTACTTGTTGCTAATGAATCATCTGTAGTTACTTTTCTTTTTGAGGATATTTTTACTCGTTTTGGTGTCCCAAGGGAAATTGTTACGGATCAAGGAGCTCAATTTACATCAAGGCTAGTGGAGAAAATGATGGAGAGGTACAAAATCAGGCATAGAAAATCTACTCCTTATCATCCACAAGCAAATGGTCAAGTGGAATCTACTAATAAGGTCATTGAAGGAATCCTAACAAAGGCTGTTCATTTACATAGAAGAGATTGGGTAGATAGGCTTCCTGAAGCCTTGTGGGCCTATAGAACTACATGGATAAACACAACAGGCCATACTCCTTATGAACTTGTTTATGGAAAGCAAGTTTTGTTTCCCATAGAGTTCCAGATTCAAACTTTCAAAATGGCAGTTCAGCTAGGACTTGATTTAACGGAGGCACAAAAGCACAGATTGGAGCAGATTAATGAATTGGATGAGATCAGACAAGATGTAGTTCAGAAAACAAGTCTAGTCCAACAGCAAAGGACTAGATGGCATGACAAGTACATCAAAGAGAAGAAATTCAAAGAAGGTGACTGGGCTCTCTTGTTTGATTTAAAATTCAAGGATTTTCAAGGTAAATTTCAAACACATTGGCTTGGGCCATATGAAATTGTTGAAATTTTTGACAATGGAGCAGTAAAAATCAGGACAATAGATGAAGAAGAGGTCACTTTTCTTGTGAATGGTCATAGATTGAAGCTATATCACAAACCACTCTCAAGAGAAGAATTTGTCAAGAATTTCCAAGAAACAGTGATGTGAAGTTAATGAAGAAGAATCTTTCTTCTTCATCAACTTGATTGAATTTTCTGAAAGCATTTCTTAAAAAATAAAAAATAAAAAAAAAAATAAAAAAAAAATAAAAAAATAAAAAAAGTATAAACATGAAAACCAATCACTGATTGGCATGTTTATACAGAAAAGATAGGGTGAAAATCAGAGTCTTTCTGACACTCTAACTTTTCTATTTTGTTTCTGCAAGTAGTTGTTACAAAATCATAAGTTCAGATCCATTGCACTTATGATCCATCTCATTTCATTTCATTCCATTTACTTATCCATCCATACTCCATTTCATTCATTCATTCATACTTCACTTCATTACATAAGTCATTCATCTCATTTCATACTTCATCCACCTCATTTTCATATCAAAATTTAAAGTTTGATGTCTTTCTGCAAATGAATAACACATGTCATGGATTGCAGGCCATTTCTTATATTCTTCCACTCCATTTCATGAATTGTAATCCATCCCATTCCATCATTCACTTCATACACATCCCATTATACCCATTTCATCATTTATCTTCACTCATTCCATATAATATTCCACTTATATTCCAAACCACTCCACTCCATGATTAAAACTCTCTACAGGTACATTCTGCAGCTAAACAAACATTCTGCAGCTGATCAGACTTTCCACAGCCAGACAGTCATTCCGCAGCTAGGAATCTTGAAGGCACTGATCAGCAGACATTTGAATTGCAACAAGGTGATCCTGTATATACATGAACAAGAAGAATAAAGAAGGATTATGAAGACTCACCAAGTAATAATTTCTAGAGGAGAACAAAGTATACAAAGACCACAAAAAGCAGATGAAAAGCAAAGGTAAATTTTTTTTTTGATTATAATGGCATGTCATAAAATTTAGTATAGTTTTAGTTATGAATCATTTGAAAAGTTGTTTTGATTATTTTTATTGATCATGCCAAATATACCCTCCACAAAACTTTGGATAAAAATCTTTCATTTCAAATCCTATACCCGATCATCATCTAAGCGGTTAAAATGCTGAAGTGATTGATTTTCTCACGTCACCCAGCCAAATCATTTAATGATGATTTTTGAAGCCGTTGTAAAAGAAAAATCTCCACAGTCTTTTCACTCATTGATTTGTTTTCTTCACCTCACTTCATTAACTCGTTCCGTAACCACTCCCTATTACTCCATTCTGTAGCCAGCCCTTCATCATTTCATTCTGCAAAACAAAGGTATCTATATCACCGTGAGCAGAGTTATACCAGTTTGAAATTTGAAGCCACTATCACCGTGAAGCAGAGGTATACCAGTTTGAAATTTTAAGCCACTATCACCGTGAGCAGAGGAATATCAGTTTGAAGATTGAAGCACTATCACTGTGAAGCAGAGGTATATCAATTTGAAGGTTGAAGTCATTGTATCCGTGAGCAGAAAGAGTACTAATCTGAAGATTGAAGAAGAAATTATGGGCCTCATCGTAAGAACTGAACCAGTGGGCACAAAATACCTGGAAGGATACCCTCAAAGTAGAGAAATGTTGCAACAGGCAGGATGGCTGCAATTCCTTGAGAAATTTAATGGCTTCCACAAAAAAGTTACTAAAACATTTGCAAGGTCATTCAAAGGAACCGAGGTTGAAGTTGGAGATGTTAAATTCACTGTCACAGAGGTTTTTATTGCAGAAGCAACAGGATTTCTTAGACATGGAGAAAGATGGTTTAAGAACAGAGAATTTCATAATGAATCATGGAAGCAAATCCTCAAATCACCAGGTATGGATGTCACTGTGTTTAAAAAGGGAATTCCAAGCTCTGCATTAAAGAATAAATGGAGAAACATATTGCTTATTCTACAAAAATTTATCACTTGTGAAGGTAGATATGGTACTTTTTATGTTTACCATATTAGGTTGATAATGCATTTTCTGGAAGAAGAGCTTAATTTTCCCTATTTCTTGCTTCAAAGTTTAAAAAATATGGCTTCAAGTGTTCAAAGGAGAGTCCAATTCCTACAGACAACTCTATATCATCATGGCTTGGTTAAGATTCTCGTTGAACACCATTTAGCCAAAACAAAAGATACTTGGGATAATTTCTTGGTAAGAAATCACTTTGAGGAGCCAAAAGAGCCTTCACCTGAACATCAGCCTACAAAGAGAAGCAAAAAATGGAGAGCCTCTAAAATTGAAACTGATAAAGCAATTCAAGATAGCAGTGAAGAAATAATCTCTAAGAAGTTGACCCATATTAAGAGACAGCTTAATAAAGAGAGGGTAATCAGAAAGTTTGCCACAGAAAAAGGAGAGGGATCATCCCAACCGAGAAGAAGCCATAGACTCAGGGGGAAACTAAGGAAAACACAGATCAAACAAACCGGGGTGATAAAATTAGAAGATGAGGAAACATCTATTGAAGAAGATGTTGAAGAAGATTTTGATGAAGAAGCCCCTGAAATTGACCCTGCACAACTAGAGATTTATAACTATGTTGAAACATTGGAAAGGAAAGCTTCAGAGAGTAGAGATAGAACCCCTAGTCCTCCACTGTCCGAAATAGATGTGTTAAGAAGAGATAGGTATGAGCTGGAAGTACTTAATAGACACATCAGAACTGAGAATGATATTCTAAAGGAACAAGTCAAACTCAAAACCAGTATGAACTCAACCTTATCTCTACAAATGGACAAAGTGGAAAAGGCTAATGAAAAGTTGAAAAAGAGGAACAAGAAGCTAATCAGGGCACTTACCAATTTAAGGTTCAAGTTAGTCATCAGGAAACCCAGAAGACCTTTAACTTCCAGGCAAAGAAGAAGAAGAGGGTTGGATTTTCTTGCAGAAGTCTCTGAGTTTATGGAATAAGTTGCATGAGGACATGCAAGAAGTGAGTAGTGGGGGTATGTTAAGCCCCAAGATTGTTCTTTTTTTCATCTTACTTCACTCCATTTTCCTTTTTCCATTGTTTTCCCAGACCCAAATGATCAATGAAATTAGTTAAAATTACTTTTAGAATGAATAACATGGCTAACTTGCTAAGTTTTGTGATTTTGTCATTGTAATTCATTTTGAACTGAAAATAGCTACAGAATGCGGACATTCTGTAGCTAACCGCCAATTCTGCAGCTTTCTTCACGTTCAAGCATGTTCCAGGTGTCCTCTCAGGAAAAGCCACACATGGGTTTATTCCACATCATGTCCTCAACGTTTGTTGCTCACCATGAAGAATGAAATGAATTCTGGACGTGGTTTTGTACGTGGGAACTCATACAAGGAGGTAGACTCCTAATAGGACAAGGACAGTCTATATGTCCTTTGTCCTTTACGCTGCCATCTTTAGAGTTCTAATACGATTTTGATATGAAAAGAAAATGATCCTCGTACTGTTGCAAGTTCTGTTATGAAGATTTGTTATAAATGTACTCAGGAAACCGAGAGACAAGCTCTAGATTTTGATTAGATTTAATGGATTGACTGCTATATTTCTAAAGACCGAGAATACTCTGTTTTAAGTTATTCTCCTTTAATGAAGAAGACAGCATTGCTTTGAACGTGTTGAGTTGATCTTGAGTTAGATTCCATCTGGTGGTAGAGGGCCCCTGCCTCCTGAACGACTTTACTTTCGTAATTTAGATAAGTATCTTAGTTCATTTCCACGTTTTTGAAGTTTTAATTCATAGTTAATTTCATTAGTCACTCTAGCTATACTTGTTCTAAGAAACTCTTCCAAAAGATCATTATAATGAATGAGAAATGGCTGTAGTGTTATAGATTTTAATTGAAATTCCTTTTGTTCATTATCACAGTTGAACTTACTCTAGTAAACTCTTCCAAGAAATCATTATGATGACTAAGGCATGACTGTGATACTATAGGTTTCAGTTGCTTGTTTACACTAAGTAGCATAGCTGATCTTACTCTTAAAAAGATCTTCCAAAACATCATAACAATGAGTAGGAAATAGCCGTGATGTCTGAGTTTTTTATTGTATTTTCTTTCAGTTTTCATGTTTGCATTCAAATGCATTGAATTGTATAGTCAGGATTGTTCTAACAAGCTCTTCCAAAATACCATTCATGATGAATGAAACAGGCTATAGAATTCCATAAGTTAATTGCATGATAACTTAGTTAGAGTACTCCGGAGGCAAATTGCATTTAACTCATGCTCTGTTATTTCGTTTCAAGTTTTATAATGGCTTTTTAATTGAGCACTGATTACTGTAGATTTGTAGCACCGTAGTTTAGTTCCAGCTTAGCTCAGTGTGTTTACATTCCACGTTTAGTTGCCATCCTTTGCATATTAAATTGCATTAGTTGTCAAACTTAAATACCACGGTCTTCATTATTTACAAAACTTCTTTTGTTTTAAACCTATATTTATTCATAATCATCTGGACAGAAGATGGTATCAGTAAAAGGCTTGGAGTACTTTTGCAACCTTTTTACCATTTCACAAACAAGCCTTTCCTCAAAAGACTATTTTAAAAGGAAATCTGTAAATTTTGAGTAAGGTGTAGTGGTGTTAAACTAAGTTGCATAATAGAATTAGGAGCTAGTTTTAGAGTAGAGATATTATGATGTTACCAATGTTCTTTTCCAAATATGTTTCAACAAACCTTTAATCATGGATGAGATGTTGTATCATTATAGGTTGATTGTTTAATTGTTTAGTTAGGAGAATTTTTATACTTAGCTGCCCATTTCTCAAGCTCTTCCAAAATATCTTTAATGAAAGAATTGGACAAGTTAAGTTAATGTTGTGATTTATTTTCTTGAAGTCATTATCAAGCTTTGTATTCTGCTAAGTCATAGTTTAGGTTTAGTTCTGTCTTAGTATTTGCATTTGTCATTTGTCATCAACAAATTAGGCTTCACTCTATTTTTAACCAGTAGCTTCTTTCCACCAGCATTTAGTTATTTTCCTTGTGAACATAAAACCATCAAAAGACCAAAAACATCATAAAACACTAAACACAACGTAGTAAGAAACAAACACCTAGGCACATACAGTGCACTTCACTTCAGCAGTTTACCAACCCTAGTTGACAATTAAATGAACTCAATTTAGGGGATTAGGTTGAGCACAAACAATTGTGTTGCTACCTATTGCAATAACCAGACTATCCCATGAGTCTGGTAGAGAACACAACAAACTGATGCACTTATCTTCATCTGAGATTTTAATATCAACAGATGACAACTGACTTACCACAGTATTGAAGGCATTCAGATGCTCTGTTACCGAGTCTCCATCCTTCATCCTTAGGTTATACAGCTTTTTCCGCAGGAACAACTTATTCACCAGAGACTTAGATTGGTACAAAGTCCCAATTTTTTCCCACAAATTCTTCACCGTAGCTTCCCCAGATACATTCAACAATACTGAATCTGAGACACACAACCGTATTGTGCTCTTAGCCTTCCGATCCAGTTTCTTCCAATCTTCATCTGACATTGCCGTTGGTTTAGTACTTGGATCTACCGCGATCCACTGATCTTTATCCACCAGCAGATCCTCCATCTTGAGCTTCCACAACTCAAAACTCTGACCATTAAATTTATCGATCTCTATCTTTCCGCCGCTCGCCATATTCTTTCACCGCAAGAATCGATCCCGCAGATCTCCCACTGCACAGGGTCTACCACAGGCCCGAGCAAAAAACCCTCAACAACAAAGGCGTCCCCTTGAAGCCGAAACAGCTCTGATACAAAATGTAGGTTTTAACCCTGAACAGAAATTATCTACACACGAATCTTATAACAGAAAATAAACAATTGCGAGAGCATAAAACATAAAACAGATAAACACAGAGATTTTCCCCTGGATCCCAAATCGGGACGACCAGCTTGATTTTTCATTATATTCCTTTTAGTGTTACAACACATATATATACATGCCGGAGCATACATATACCCCAATCCATTAACCCTGGATTAGAACATAACCGTAGTTCCCTTGACCGGATCTACAAAAATACCAGGGGCCGAAAACCATCGAACCCCAAAACCATGTGCAAACCCATGAACAAAACCATGGGCAGGTCCGCCCACCGAAAAATAGGGTTCGCGCGTGACTAGTCGTGGAAAGAATATAACACATACTCAATAATTGAATTGTTCATGTATCAATTTGAGTAATTCAATTCTTAGATTCTTTGATCACTGATATAGATTAGTGTTTTCTCAACTATTATATCTTGCAGGTGCTTTTGATCCTTTTATCTATCTTTGATTGCAAGTTTCACATGCTGAAGTGACCTCTTTTGGAGTGACTAGATAGAATATTATGGAAAGCGTTTGACTTCAGGTACAGGAATGTCCTTATACTTTCTTATTAATAATTCTGAATCAAAAATGATCTAGAGAAAATGGTTTGCATTTGGTTGTTTGTTTCTATATATCCTTAGGATATTAGGGAGATCATTCTTGTACAAAGAAGTTTATCCACATAACATAGTCATCTCCACAAAGGTATCCTTTTGTTCCCAAAAGTTATTACGATCTCGTGCAAGAGATGAGGCTTATCCTAAAACTTTAATACAAAGTGCTATGACATAATGAAAATAATAGCATCAAGGCTAATAATTGGAAGTGGTTTTTATGATGTGGTAGTATCTGGGAAGACTCCTCTTCTGTTCTAGTGCAACCAACTCCATAAAAAGTGTAAAAAAAAGTGAAAATGACATATGGATGTTCCTTGAATGCTTCCTGGTACTTTGTAGAAACGGGATGGTGTTGAGAGTAGTGGTAGAAAACTATTTCAGAGAAAATTTGTTGATGTTTCCCTATTCCTTTCCTTACTTGGTGGAAAGCCCTTTGTAATGGTGGAAAACTTGAAACTTTTTGGATAGAATGGTGGAGGTTCATTTTATGAGAAATTACAAAGAAACCCTTTGAAAAAGTTTTAATTGATAGGGGAGGCGTGGAGCAGAATGAATGGTAAGCAAGAGGAAAAACCCTTTTAGACATATATCGCAACCGCAAATTGGGGTCAGGTTGTTTAAAATTAAGACACAAATAGGAGAAAATGTTGTTTGTGATGGGGTGATGGCATGGCAAAGAAGTGGGACTGATCGTAGATTGCGCATCACATGTTTTTTTATGAGACACAAGAGTTAACTATTAAAACTCGCGAAGTGGGATGTGTGATGAGAGAGGAGATGACGTGGCATAACAAATGGTGGGATCACCCGCATCACACATCGAAGTTTTATTATGAAACACAAGAGCTAAACATTGAAACTGGCAAAGTGCGATGTATGATGAGATGAAAGGTGGGGCCCTTTAAATGAATTTTCAAAGCAGAAAGTGAAAACTTTGTTAAGTCATGGTAATATGATAAAAACACACCCGAAGCATAAAAAATGCTTTATAACATATTCGAGGCATATCAAATGGAAGTATGGGTCCCAGACCATACCATAATCACATTTTAGGGCTTTTGTAGGAGATGACAATTGTAACGTGAATGCGAGTTAAAACTATGAAGATTCGATTGTGATGAAAGGTAAGGGGAGTGAAGTAAGTTATATCATATAATATATGATATAACCAAGTTTTTTTTGTGGTGTAGGTAAAAGATGCGATGAAATATATGGTAAGTTAAAAATGAAATATGATATGGCTGTTGATGGGTGTGCAGAGCTTTTTAACTATAAAAATTGGATTTTATGAGTTGAAAAGGGGTTTTGAAAAGGGAAATGAGAGGCTGGACTTTGGGTTTTTTGGGAAAATGAAAGGTGAAAGAGATGAAAAGAAATGAATGAATGTAGAAATGAAATTTTCTCACCACTACACTTTGACAGCGACACTTTCATCTTATAATCAAATTGAAAAGGTAGATTGATTCCTTGGAGAATGATGAACTAAAATTTGAAAATATTTGGAAAAATTTCACTGCTAATAGTGGCTCATATTGGGGATGAAGTCCTCCTTGTGAAGCTTCCAGGACTGTAGACTCAATGCCTTAAAATTTTTTGAAACTTATAAGACTTCTTGAAAATTAATATTAGGACTGACCATTGACTGACTGGACTCAATATTGACTATATATGCAGACACAAATACCATTGGGCATGGATATTATTGAAATATCACACCACAAATTTACAATGGAGTGACTCAACTAACTTACTAAATAAATAACTTCTTAAGAAAATTACCATTGACTGGGTCTCCAATTAGCTGATCATTATCTATATGTTTGAGTAGAAAAGTATTATTCTCCAAAACTTCAGCAATTCTAAATGGCCCAAACCACAAATTGTCAAACTTACCATGCTTTCCCTGACCTTCTATCCTAAAATCCTAACGCATCACCAAATCATTCTCTTGAAACAACTGCTGATTTTCTCTTTCACCAACAACAAATTTGACTTTAGCTTGATATTTTTGTACTTTTTCCGGCAATGATTCTTTGATTTGGTGTGCCTCTATCAACTGTAGCATTCTACTTTGGATTGGATTTTCATTATCAACTTCATCATGTAGGAAATTAATCACAGGAAGAGTTAATTGCAAAGGCATTACAACATTAGTACCATATACAAGCTGAAATGCAGACATTCCCATTGACTTTTTACCATTACTCTATCTGCCCACAGAGCATGTATCAGCTGAGTGTCCCAATTCCTCTTATTTTTAGGCATTATTTTTGTTATAATCCTCACCAAAATTTTATTGGATGACTCAGCGAATCCATTACCTTCAGGGTAATAAGGCATGGAATGATTCAATTCAATCCCATATTGCTGACAAAAGTTGTACATATTAACATAATTAAAGGCCATTACATTATCAATTACTAATTTCTGTGGACAACCAAATCTTGACTTAACATTTTCCAACAAAACCTTAATAATTACCATATTGGTAGCATTCCTGGTTTGTACAGCTTCAATCCATTTAGTGAAATAGTTTGTAACTTTGAGAATCCATCTATGCTATCCTGATGAAGGTGGATGAATTTCACCGATGAAGTCTAGCCCCCACTACTGGAAAGGAACATATGCTGAATGAGAGGTAATGGTAGCAATTTCTGTTTACCAGAAAATTTATGACATTTGACACAACTCCTGACTTTGGTAAAGACATCAGAGAAAAGAGTTGGCCAATAATAGACAACTCTTAAGATTTTGTTTGCAGTGGTTTTCCAATACAAATTCCCTCCCCACACTCCTGCATGTATCTTTGTCATAATCTCCTAGGATTCTGCTTCATCTACACATCTTAACAAGACTCCAAAAGGATCTTTCCAACAAGTGCCTCACCAGAAACATCCTAAGCTCTAAGGAAAATTTTTATGATTTGAGTAGGTTTTTGGAAAGTAGTTGGATCTCAAGCACTCTGAAAGGAATCTTTAACAACTAAAAGTATTTTGTACCCATTATTCCCTTTAAATATGGAAACCTGCACCAATTATTACCTTTAAATCTAGAAATAATTCAATGAACTGCTATTGATGCTCTTCCTTGAAATCAGGGTCAAATATGCCACCTAACCAACCCTTAAATCTACTACATTCAAATATCTGGGAAAATAGCTACCTGCTAGGTTTGCTGTAAAAACCATATTTCCTGTAAAAGGCAGCTATTCCTTGGAAATGACTAAAATTCTCCTGACATAGTAAACTGTGAGGCTCAATATCTACAGCAAAATTAAGCATGATAATAAAATGTTGCTAGCAGCATGATCTTCAAAAATTAAAAACAAACCAAAACATGAGATTTACTTAATTTTTTGGTTATCCTATATATCTTCTGAAATTCAGTTATATCCTTCTTGGGTTAAAATCAGACAAACCTTTTCTAGCTAAGGTTGGTTGACTAGACTCAAAATGTGACACATCATATGGCTGGGAAAAACATTTGTAGGATCAAGAACCAAAAAATACTTGATGGATTCTAGATCCTTGACAGTCTTCTGCCTATCCACTACCCTTTCTGTAATCCCTAATCAGGGCATTATAAGTGTCTCGAGCTGGAATGATTCCAACTTTCTTCATTTCTTTGAAAACTCGAGCAACATGAACATAAATACCATATTTCCCGCACATAGCCACCAGAGTATTCCATGTGACCCTATCATGGGTATATCCACCAAACCTCATTTCATCTAATGTTAACATCAGCTTTTGGAATTTTTCATTTTTTTCTGTTCATACCAATGATAGTATTGAAAATGTAGAGATGGGGATGACAACCTTGCCTTCTTCATCTTCGTGAAAAAATTCAAGGCTCTCTCCTATCTTACCATAGTATCCATCAGAGAAGCAGCTTCATCACAGAGTGCGGCAGTAAAAAAAGGTGAAATCAATTCATTGTAGATAAAAATATTGGGTTGGCACTGTTTTTTGTTCTCCATTTCAGTCAAAATATTGAGCGCTTCTCCATGTAATCCTGATTTCCCATAGACATTTAGGAAGCACATTGTATGTGATTCTACCAGGGACACATCCTGCTACCTTCATATCCTCAAAAATATTTGATGCTTCTTCACATAGATCTCCTCTGGCACAGGTAGCAATGATGGTGTTGTAGGTGTATTCATCAGGCCTAAGTCCCTGATTTTTCAACTCCACAGAGAGTAATAATACTATGTTCCAAGAATTACCCATCTTGCCATATACATCGAGGATTACATAGTAGGTGACATTAAAATTAGGTTTTCATCCATATCCCCCCATTCTCTTGAACAGATAAATAGCTTCTCTATACATACCACTTTGGGAATAAAGAAATTAAAGAAGTGCACGCATACACATATATAGGATATCTTTCTAGCTGAAGCTTAAAAAATAAATCAGTTGCTTTGGAGCACTGAGCTTCTCAGCATAAAGTCTTGATTATTAGTGCAATCGCTTGAGCATTTGGCTTGTGATCCTCATGGTTTCTCATCCATTCAAATACATCAAAGGCCTTCTTCCATTTTCTAAATCCGCATAGCCCCCTTAAAATTTCCAAAAGATCACCTTCTTGTATTTGAGCCGAATCTAGAATTTTGCCCAAATCCCCACCTTGATCGAGAATAAATTCTATTGGAACTAGAATCACTTGAATTTCATCACTCTTTTTCATCTCATTTGGAAAAAAACAATTCACAAATTTAATTTCCTGCCCACTATCTGAAAATCCTATAATCATTGTATTCCATGAAGCACCAATCCGCTTGGGTATTTTATCAAACAACTCTCATGCCTTTTCTATATGCCCACATTTTTCACAAGACAAAATAATAGCAGCATAGGTGAAGTGATTGTGTTCAACTCCCACTGCTTGCATTTGGTGAAACAATGCCAATGCTTCTTCAACAAATGCATGCCTACAGTAAGCTGCAATCATAACGCTCCATGAGCACACATCCTGTTTAGGAATTTCATTAAATAGTTTTCGAGCATACTTGAGACTGCCACACTTGGTATACATGCTAACAAGGGTATTTTGTAGAATTTTTGTAGGCATAAAACCAATCTCATTCATGTGGGCTTAGATTAGTTTTCCTTCAGACAAGGCTTTCTTCTTAATGCATGAATGCTACAGAGAAGTGTATGTAGATGAGTATATGGGCAGGTGCGTGTCCCGCAATATGAGTACTATGTCTTGTGAGTGAATCTAATTACATAATAATTTAACATTCTGTGTAGAAATATTTGGGTCGTTGCCTCTTATACTAAGGCGACTTAAATATTTTACTGCAATTTTTACAATGGGAATGTAAAGAAAATGCTCTGTCTTCCTCCTTTGGTTTTCCATTGACATCACTGGTATCGTTATGCATATAGTTGTACATTTTATAAGTGTTGGCGATGAAAACCCTTCCTCCATCTTACTTTATTTTGCTAGAGGTGTTGGGCCTTCCAAATCCTCAACTACTAGTGCTTGAGAGGCTAAATATTCAACCTTCTTACTTGCGTGCTAAATCTTCAACCTTCTTTACTTGTGTGGCTTTAGTTTACTGTTTGCTCCTATTTAATGGGAATAATCACACACTTTCTAGGCATGGAAGACACATATTGTTTTTAATAGGTGTCAAGTTAATATTCGACAACGATGAGCCTGAGGCTATACATGTTTTGACATTTTCTTGGGACTTGGCGCGATGTGACCTCCCCTCATGACTTGGACTAGGATTTAGCTCTTGGAATTAGCTCTCAGTTATATGACACTTGGTTGTGTGATGAGGATCTGAGATGAGGCTAGGGAGCTCGATGAAGCATTTTTTTTTTTTTTTGCTAAAAATTATAATAATTTCATATAAAAAAAAATATAAAATTAATATAATTTTTATTTGCCCTTTTTGGAAAATAAATGACTAGAATAGGGAATAGATAGGACATAATATCATTAGGTATCTTTTAGAGATGCAAATGGATAATTAGGAATAGTTTATGGTGTTTTTTAGCATTTGAATGCAAGTATCCAAATTAAGAATAATTTGAAGATTTTTGGAAAATAAGGAAAGGAAATGGAGAAAATGATGAAAAGGATGAGAAAGAATTGAACCATAAGGAGCTAGAGGCGAAGAAAAATGACAGCGAGGATGGATTTTGAAAGGAATCAAAACTAATGCAGACTATCAATAATTGTAGTTCCAATGCCTTGTCTCTCCAACCAGTGATCTTTATTTTTAACTCAAAAAACCATCATGCCTAGCCATTGCGTAATGGAGTCAAAAGCATCATTTCAATTCTGCAGCTTATTTCTCGAAATTGAAACTGGATTCAAACTGAAAACTGCAATCTAACTTTCTATAAAAATGCTCAAAACAAAGAGCTTATTTATTCCTTTCCTTCTAAGTAGATTTGAATGGAAATTTTCATGCATTATGGAACTTGTCGTACAACTATTCAAACAACTGAAAAAACCTCATATGGATTCTGAATCTAAAAGGAAGAACTGAAAGAATTCATATCATAACATAGTGCAGCTCATGATGAAAATAATCACAACGGAGGATACTCATAAAGCATTGAATGTCTGCACTATGAGAAGACTCCAAATCATCAGCTGCTCAATGAGGAAAAACATTAAATGCTACCTCTATAATGATGTGCCTTTCAGAATTTCGAAAGGTGTAGTTATTTATCGAAAACTTCCACTGAAAATATGATCTCAGCATCCTCGTGAAGTCGCCACTGGATCTGGAACAATGGAGCTCCTAGGTGAAAAACTACAGTCCTCTTCAAGTTATCAATTCCTTTTCACCTTCAAAAATCAATCTTCAACAATTAAAACAAGAGACTTGAGAGAATACTTCGTTCCAAGGCTTTCGTCTCCTGGAAAATGCGCCAAAAGATGTTGATGCGGGAATCCACACTTGGACTACAGCAAGCGCCTCACTAGACACATCCTAAACTATAAAGAAATTTAATGATTTTTTTTATGAGATTGATAGGTGGTACAAACTCTGATTCACTGAAAAGTGATTTCAGTCAAATCCACATTTCTACTAATGTGGCTATTGTAACTTGATGTGGTAGTAGGGTTCAAATTTGTAGCCTATGAGGAGAGGAAACTGTAAGATGAATGAGGAAACAATAGGCCTGTAGAACATAAATCTACTGCATTTGGTATAAATTCACAAAAGTAGTAGTTTGAAAATATTCCATTGAGAGAAAGCTATTTATAGTTTGACAATATTCTCACTAAAATATCATGAAGGATAACTATCATGAGTGATGCTCTTCCATTGTTATAATATAAATTTTACCAGGAATGCTCATTGTGTGAGACAAATAAAAACTGATAAAACACATACCTATTTAAGAGGCTAATAAAAACACATAATAGTATGAGGGATTACAAGTTTCTACTAAAGATAACCAGATATGGAAACACAAGAGAAGATTAAAAATACACACACCATATTGATATTAAGTCCTCAAATTTTTCTTCAATTTTATTCACTGAAAAGAGTACTGATCATATGAGCCAAGATTCTAAAACCACTAACCAGCCCCCTTTTTACAAAGCAGTTTATCACATATATACAAAAATAATAAAAAATCATCTCCACAAAAGGAATAAACATGTTCCCAAAAGTTATTATGTTCTCGTACAATAGATGAGGCTTATCCTAAAACTTTAATAAAAAGTGCCATGACATAATGAAAATAATAGCATCAAGGCTAACAATTCGAAGTGTTTTATATGATGTGGCAGTCTCTAGGAAGACTCCTCTTCTGTTCTGGTGCAACCAACTTGATAAAAAGTGTAAATAACACTTAAAATGGCGTGTGGTTGTTCGTTTAATGCTACTTGGTACTTTGTAGAAACGTGCTAGTGCTAAGAGTAGTGGTAGAAAACTATTTCAGAGAAACTCTGCCGAAGTTTCGTTGTTCCTTTCCTTCTTAGGTGGAAAATCCCTTGTAATGGTAGAAAACCCAAAAAAATTTAGATAGAATGGCGGAGGTTCATTTTATGAGAAATTACAAAGAAACCCCTTGAAAAAGGTTTAAGTGATAGGGGATGCGTGGAGCAGAATGAATGATAAGCAAGAGGAAAAATAATTTTAGACATATATCAGAATCACAAATTAGGGGCGGAGCATTTAAACTTACGACACAAACGGGAGAAAATGTGATTTGCGATGGGGTGATGATGTGGCAAAGAAGATATTAGATTTCACATCACAAGTTTTCTTATGAGACACAAGATTTAAATGTTAAAACTTGCAAAGTTTGATGTGCGATGAGAGCGGAGGTGACATGGCATAACAAACAGTGGGGTCGTCCGCAGACCACACATCAGAAGCTTTATTATGAAACACGGGAGCTAAACATTGAAACTGGTGAAGTGTGATGTACGATGAGATGAAAGGTGGGGCCCTTTTAACGACTTTTGAAAGCAAAAAGTGAAAAATTCATTAAATCATGGTAATAAGATAAAAAGATGCCCGAAGCATAAAAAAGTATTTATAACATATTCGAGGCATATCAAAGGGAAGTATGGGTCCTAGACCATACCGTAAATCACATTTCAGGGCTTCTTTAGGAGACGACAATTGTAACGTGAATGGTAGTTAAAACTGTGAAGAGTCAATTATGATGAAAGGTAATGGGTCCACAATGTTTATTAGGTGTGGTAAGTTATTTCATATAATATATGACATAACCAAGATTTTGTTGTGGTGCGGGTAAAAGCTGCGATCAAATATATGCTAGATTAAAAAGGAAATATGATATGGCTATTGATGGGTGTGGAGAGCTACTTTTTAACTATAAAAATTGGATTTTATGATTTAAAAAGGGGTTTTGAAAAGGGAAATGAGAGGCTGGACTTTGGGTTTTTTGGGAAAATGAAAGGTAAAAGAGGGAAAATGAAATGAATGAAGGTAGAAATGAAATTTTCTTATCACTACACTTTGACAACAACACTTTCATCTTATAATCAAACTGAAAAGGAAAGTTGATTCCTTGGAGAATGATGTCCAGAATTTGAAAACCTTTGGAAAAATTGCAGTGCTAACAGTGGCTCCTATTGGGGATTAAGTCCTCCCTGTGAGGCTTTAAGGACTGTAGACTCAGTGCCTTAAACATTTTTAAACTCATAAGACTTCTTGAAAATTAAGACTAGGACTGGCCATTGACTGGATGGACTCAAGACTCACTATATATACAGACATAAATACCATTAGGCATGGAATTTATTGACACATCACACCAGATATTTACAATTGAGTGACTCAAATGACTTACTAAATAAAGAACTTATTAAGAAAATGACCATTGACTGGTCCTCCAGTTAGTTGATCATTATCCATATGTTTGAGCAGAAAAGTATTATTATCCAAAACTTCATCAATTCTAAATGGCACAAACCAAAAATTGGAAAAATTACCATGCTTTCCATGGTATTCTCTCCTAACATCCCAACATAGCACCAAATCACTCTCCTGAAACAACTACTTATTTGCTCTTTTATCAAAAATAGATTTGACTTTAGCTTGATACTTCTGTACATTTTCCAGTAATGATTCTGTGATTTGGTGTGCCTCTATCAACTATAGCATGATCCTTTGGATTGGATTTTCATTATCAACTTCATCTTGTAGAAAATTCATCACACGAAGAGCTAATTGTAAAGGAATTACAGCATCATTACCATACAAGCTAAAATGGAGACATTCCAATTGACTTTTTACCACTTACTCTGTCTGAGCACAGAGCAAGTATCAACTAAGTGCCCCAATTCCTCTTATTTCAGACAACATTTTCGTAATAATCCTCACCAATCTTTTATTGGATGACTCAGTCAATCCATTACCTTCATGTTAGTAAGGCGTGGAATGAGTCAATTCAATCCCATATTGCTGAAAAAATTTGTACATCTTAGAATATTAAAAGGTCATTGCATTATCAGTTACTAATTCTTGTGGACAACCAAATCTTGACATAATATTTTGCAAAAAAAACCTAATAATTACCATATCAGTAGCATTCCCTAGTTGGTACAACTTCAATCCATTTATTGAAGTAATTTATAGCTTTGAGAATCCATCTATGCTATCCTGGTGAAGGTGGATGAATTTCACTGATGAAGTCTAGCCCCCACTACTGGAAAGGAACATTTGTTGAAATAGGAATGAGAGGTAATGGTAGCAACTTTTTTTTCCAAAAAATTTCTGACATTCGACACAGCTCCTGACTTTGGAAAAGACATCAGAGAAAAGAGTTAGACAATAATATACATCTCTTAAGATTTTATTTGCAGTGGCTCTCTAATACAAATTCCCTCCACAAACTCTTGCATGTATCTATGTCATAATCTCCAAGGATTCTACTTCATCTACACATCTTAACAAGACTCGAACATGATCTTTCCAACATGTGCCGAACCAGATACATCCTAAGCTCTAAGGCAATTTTTTATGATTTGATTGGGTTTTTGGAAAATGGTTGGATCTCAAGCACTCTAAAAGGAATGGTGAATAGATAAAAGTCTCTTGTACCCACTATTTCCTTTAAATAAGGAAACTTCCACCAATTATTCCCTTTAAATATGGAATTAATTCGATGAATTGTTACATATTCTCTTCCTTGAAATCTGGGTCAAATCGGCCACCTAACCAACCCCTAAATCTGCTGCATTCAAATTTCTGGTAAAATAGCTACTTGTTGGGTTTGCTGGAACAATCATATTTCTTGTAAAAGGCAACTATTGCCTAGAAATGACTAAAATTATCTCGACATAGTAAAATATGAGGCTCAATCTCTACAAAAAAATTAACTTTTGGAATTTTGCATTTTTTCCATTCATACCAATGATAGCATTGAAAATGTAGAGATTGGGATGACAACCTTCCTTCTTCATCTGTGTGAAAAAATTCAAGGTTCTCTCCTCTCTTACCATAGTATCCATGAGAGAAACAACTTCATCACAGAGTGCAGTAACACAGAAAGATGAAATCAATTCATTGTAGGTAACAATATTGGGTTGGCACTGTTTGTTGTTCTCCATTTTAGCCAAAATATTGAGCGCTTATCCATGTAATCCTGATTTCCCATAGACATTTAAGAAGTACATTGTATGTGATTCTACCAAGGACACATCGTGATGCCTTCATCTCTTCAAAAATATTTGATGCTTCTTCACACAACTCTCCTCTGGCACAAGCAGCTATGATGGTGTTGTAGGTGTATTCATTAGGCCTAAGTCCCCGATTTTTCAACTCCCAAAAAATTAATACTACTTTGTCCCAAGAATTACCCATCTTTCCATATATATTAAGGGTTACATTGTAGGTGAAAACAATAGGTTCACATCCATATTCCACCATTCTCTTGAACAAATAAATCGCTTCTCTATACTTGCCACTTTGGGAATAAGTAGAAATTAAAGAGGTGTATGCATAGACATCTATAGGATATCTTTCTAGTCGAAGCTTAAAAAATAAATTAGTTTCTTTGGAGCACTGAGCTTCTCGGCATAAAGTCCTAATTATTAGTGCAATCGCTTCACTATTTGGCTTTTTATCCTCATGGTTTCTTATTAATTCAAATACATCCAAGGCCTTCTTCCATTTTCTAAATATGCATAGCCCCCTTCAAATTTCCAGAAGATGCCCTTCTTGTATTTTAGCTGAATCTAGAAATTTTCCCGAATCCCCACCTTGATCAAGAACAAATTTTGTTGGCGTTGGAATGAGTTGAACTGCATCACTCTTGTTTGTCTCATTTGGACAAAAAAATTCATAGATTTGATTGCTTTCCCACTATCAGAAAACCTTGGAATCATTGTATTCCATGAAGCACCAATCCGCTTGGGTATTTTATCAAACGACTCTCGTGCCTTTTCTATATGCCCACATTTTGTGCAAGACGGAATAATAGAAGCATAGGTGAAGTGATTGGGTTCAAATCCCACTGATCGCATTTGGTGAGACATTTCCAATGCTTCTTCAACAAATCCATGCCTGTAGTAAGCCGCAATCATCACACTACATGAGCACACATCTCGATTAGGCATTTCATCAAACAATTTGCGAGCATCTCTGAGACTGCCACACTTAGTATACATGCTAACAAGGGTATTGTGAAAAATTATGGTAGGCATAAAACCAATCTCATTCATGTGGGCATAGATTAGTTTTCCTTCATACAAATATTTCTTCTTAATGCATGACTGCAACAGAGAAGCATATGTAGATGAGTGTATGGGCAGGTGTGTTTCCCGCAAGATGAGAAGTGTGTCTTGTGAGTGAATCTGATTACATAAGAATTTTAAATTCTGCATAGAAATGTTGGGGTCGCTGCCTCTTCTACTAAGGCCACTTAAATATTTTACAACAATTTTTGCAATCGGAAAGTAAAGCAAATGCTCTATATTCCTCCTTTGGTTTTCCATTGACATCACTGGTATCGCTATGCATATATCTGTGCATTTTATAACTGTTGGTAATGACAACACTTCCTCCATCTTACTTGATTGTGCTGGAGCTACTAGGCCTTCCAAATCCTCAACTACTAGTATTGGAGAGGCTAAATCTTCAACCTTCCTTAGTAGCTGATGATGAAGAATCCAAATCATCAGCTACTAAATGAGGAAAAACATTAAATTCTACCTCTGCAATGATGTCCCTTTCAGAATTCTAAAATTTGTAGCTATTTATCCAAAACTTCCACTGAAAATCTGATCTTTGAATCCCCGTGAAGTCGCCACTAGATCCGGAAAAATGGAGTCGCTAGGTGAAAAATTGCAGTCCTCTTGAAGTTATCAATTCCTTTTCACCTTCAACAACCGATCTTTATTAATTAGAACAAGAGACTCTAGAAAATACTTCGTTTCAAGGCTTTCATCTCCCAGAAGACACACCAAAAGATGTTGGCGCTGGAATCAACGCTTGGACTGCAGAAAGCACCTAACCAGACACATCCTAAAACATAAAGAAATTTAATGATTTTTTTTATGAGATTGGTAGGTGTTACAAAATCTGATTCACTAAAAAAATATTTTAGTCAAATCCACAGTTCTACTAATGAGGGTATTGTAACTTGATGTGGTAGTAGGGTGAAAATTTGTAGCCTATCAGGTGAGGAAAATGTAAGATGATTGAGGAAACAGTAGGTTTGTAGAAAAAAAATATACTACATTTGGTAGAAATTCACAAAAGCATCAATTTTAAAATATTCCTTTGATAGAAAACTATTTCTATTCTAACAAGATTCTCACTCAAATATCATGAAGCATAACTATCATGCGTGATCCTCTTCCATTGTTATAACATATATTTTACCAGGAATGCTCACTTTGTGAGACTAATAAAAACTGATAAAATACATAACTTGTTTAAGAGGCTAATAAAAACACATAACCTATTTAATAAGCTAATACAAACACATAAAAATAGGAGGGATTACAAGTTGCTATTGAAGATAATCAGATATGGAAACACAAGAGAAGATTAACAATACACACACTAGATTGATAATAAGTCCTCAGAAGTTTCTTCAATTTTATTCACTAAAAAGTATACTGATAATATGAGCCAAGATTCTAAAAACAACAACCAACCCCCTTTTTAAATATTATTTTACCACATATATACAAAAATAATAAATGTCATCTCCACAAAAGGAGTAAACCTATTCCCAAAATTTATTACGATCTCGTGCAAGAGATGAGGCTTATCCTAAAACTTTGGCAAAAATTTCTATGATATAATGAAAATAACAACATCAAGGCTAACAATTTGAAGTGGTTTTTATGATGTGGCAGTCTCTAGGAAGACTCCTCTTCTATTCTGGTGCAACCAACTCCATAAAAAATGTAAAAAACAGTGAAAATGGTGTGTGGTTATTCCTTGAATGCTGCCTGGTGATTTGTAGAAACGTGCTTGTGTTGAGAGTAGTGGTGGAAAAATATTTCAGAGAAACTCTAACGATGTTTCGATGTTCCTTTCCTTATTTGGTGTAAAACCCTTTGTAATGGTAGAAAACCCAAAACATTTTGGATGGAATGGCAGAGGTTAATTTTATGAGAAGTTACAAAGAAACCCTTTGAAAAATGTTTAATTGATGGGGGAGGCGTGCAGTGGAATGAATGATAAGTAGGAGGAAAAAGACTTTTGGACATATATCACAATTGAAAATCAAGGTTGGAGAATTTAAACTTCAGAAAAAAAAAGGAGAAAATTCTATTTGCGATGGGGTAATGACATGGCAAAGAAGTGGGACCGATCGCAGATCGTGCATCACAAGTTTTGTTATGAGACACAAGAGTCAAATTTTAAAACTCGTGAAGTGCGATGTGTGATGAGAGCAGAGGTGACATGGCATAAAAAATAGTGGGGTTACCTATAGATTGCACATCAGAAGTTTTATTATGAAACACAGGAACTAAACGTTGTAATTGGAGAAGTGCGATGTACGATGAGATGAAAGGTGGGGCCCTTTAAATGAATTTTCAAAGAAGAAATTGAAAAATTTGTTAAGTCATGGTAATATGATAAAAATATGCCTAAAGCATAAAAAAGGATTTATAACATATTCGAGGTGTATCAAAGGGAAGTATGGGTTCCATACCATACCACAAATCGCGTTTTGGGGCTTCTGTAGGAGACATCAATTGTAACATGAATGGGAGTTAAAACTGCAAAGAGTCGATTGCGATGAAAGGTAAGGGGTTCAAAATTTTTATTAAGTGGGGTAAGTTATATCATATAATATATGATATAACCAAGGTTTTTTTGTGGTGCGGGTAAAAGCTGCGACGAAATATATGGTAAGTTAAAAAGGAAATATGATATGGATGTTGATGGGTGTGCGAAGTTGCTTTTTAAATATAAAAATTGTATTTTATGAGTTAAAAAGGGGTTTTGAAAAGGGAAATGAGAGGCTGGACTTTGGGTTTGTTGGGAAAATGAAAGGTGAAAGAGGGTAAATGAAATGAATAAAGGTAGAAATGAAAATTTCTAACCACTATAATTTGACAGCGACAATTTCATCTTATAATCAAACTGAAAAGGTAGATTTCTTCCTTGGATAATGATGACCAGAATTTGAAAATATTTGGAAAAAATTTAGTGCTAATAGTGGCTCCTATTGGGGATGAATTCCTCCCTGTGAGGTTTGAAGGATTGTAGACTCAGTTCCTTAAAAAAATTTGAAACGCATAAGAATTTTTGAAAATTAAGACTAGGAATGACCATTGTTTGACTAGACTCAAGACTCACTATATATGTAGACATAAATACCATTGGGCATGGATTTTATTGAGACATCGCACCAGATATTTACAATGGAGTGGCTCAACTTACTTACTAAATAAATAACTTCTTAAGAAAATGACAATTTATTGGGCCTCCAGACAGTTGATCATTATCCAGATGTTTGAGCAGAAAAGTATTATTCTCCATAACTTCATCAATTCTAAATGGCCCAAACCACAAATTTTCAACTTACCATGATTTCCATGGTCTTATCTCCTAACATTCCAACGTAGTACCGAATCATTCTCCTGAAACAATTGTTGATTTTCTCTTTTATCAAAAACAGAATTGACTTTAGCTTGATACTTTTGTACTTTTCCAGCAATGATTTTATGATTTGGTGTGCCTCTATCAACTGTAGAATTCTCCTTTGGATTGGATTTTGATTATCAACTTCATCCTGTAGGAAATTCATCACATTAATATCTAATTTCAAAGACATTACAACATCAGTACCATATACAAGCTGAAATGGAGACATTCCAATTGACTTTTTACCACTTACTCTATCTGCCCACAAAGCATGTATTAGTTGAATGTCTCAATTCCTCTTATTTTCAGGCAACATTTAATTCATAATACTCACAAAAATTCTATTGCATGACTCATCCAATTCATTACCTTTAGGTTAATAAGGCATGGAATGACTCAATTCAATCCCGTATTGTTGATAAAAGTTGTGCATCTTAACATACTTAAAGGTCATTGCATTATCAGTTACTAATTTATGTGGACAACCAAATCTTGACATAATATTTTCCAAGAAAACCTTAATAATTACCGTATCAGTAGAATTCCTGGTTGGTACAACTTCAATCCATTTAGTGAAATAGTATGTAGCTATGAGAATCCATCAATGTTGTCCTAATGAAGGTGGATGAATTTCACTTATGAATTCTAGCCGCCATTGTTGGAAAGGAACATTTGTTGAAATAGGAATGAGAGGTAATGGTAGAAATTTCTGTTTACCAGCAAATTTCTGACATTCAACACAACTCCTCACTTTAGAAAATACATCAGAGAAAATATTTGGCCAATAATAGCCAACTCTTCAGATTTTGTTTGTAGTGGCTCTCCAATACAAATTCCCTCCACACACTCCTACATGTTTCTTTGTCATAATCTCATGGTATTATGCTTCATCTACACATCTTAACAAGACTCCAACAGGATCTTTCCAGTAAATATGGTATTCCAAAATTCAATACTTCACAGCTCTCAATTTAAAATCTCTCCTTTTAGACTTGTCCATTTCAGGTGGACAGTTGAAATTTAACAAAAAGTAAACTATATCCTTGTACTAATCTGAATTAAATATTTTAGGATAATTAGAAATACCTTCTGAATCTTCTCCTTCAACTACCTTTACATTCAGATTTAAATATTTTCAGTTAGATTCATCCATCAAGCGAGCCAAGCCTTTACCCTTTATCAATTTAGTTGGTTTGATTTCAACATCAATTTCCATAATTTTGGTTAGCCATTGTCCCCTTCTAACATCTGTATCTAGCTGCAACAACACATCTTTAATATTGATATTGGGCACAAAAGCAATTATTTTTTAATGCAACACATAAACTCGAAAAGACTTTAAAGCCTTAACTAGTGCATATGCTTGTTTTTCAGTCATGTTGTACTTTAATTCAACATCCCTTAAAGCATGACTGAAAAATGAAATTTTTTGCTCTAAACCTTCCTTTGTCTTCTGTAATAAGACAACTGCAACTGTTTCTTCTGAAGAATATGAAAAAATCATAAAATCCTTTTAAAAATTAGGACTAATCAAAACTGGAGCTTTAGTCAAAGTGGACTTAGTTGCTGAAAAATAATTCTTTCCTTCATCTCGCCACTTAAATTATGCATCTTTTTTCAGCAAGACATTTATATGTTTGATCAGCTCTACAAATTTAGGAACAAAACTCCTGAGAAAATTGATTTTCCCTAAAAATGACTACAATTATTTTTTATTCCCGGGTAAACCAATCTTCTAAATAGCTTCTACTCTCCCCGGATCAATACAAATGCCACTTTTTGTTACAATAAGTCCCAATAACTTACCTTCTTGGACAACAAAATACGACTTTTTTGGGTTTGAGGACAAACCAAAATTTCTGCATTTGTCAAAAACTTGTTTCAAGTGGTCTTCATCAGATTTTGAATAGACTATGATGTCATCCAAATAGATAACCACAAACCTGTCCTTTTCTCCCACAAAGGCAATATCCATTGCTCATTGAAAGGTTGTGACTGCATTCATCAAACCAAATGGAATTTTGTTGTACATGAATGTGCCCTAGGCTGTGGTAAATGCTATCTTTTCTCTGTCTTGATTGTCAACTGAAATATGATTATAGCCTGAAAATCCATTAATCATTGAAAATCTTTTGGATCCTACAAACTTATACAAGATGTAATCCATATTGGGTAGTGGATAGTTATCTTTTAATGAACATCGATTCAGGTTGCGAAAATCGACACAAATCCTTATTTCTCCATTATTTTTCTGGACCAGAACTATATTAGCTACCCAGTTAGAAAATCTCAAAGGCAGAATTATCTTTGCTTCCAATAATTTTCTGATTTCTTTCTCAATGATTGGGAGCAACATGGGATTGATGTGTCTAATATTTTGTGCTACGGGCTTTGCATCTGTTTTCAAAGGGATCTTATGCTCCATTATGTTCCTACCATAAGTTTTTAGTTCAATATAAGACCATGCAAAAATATCAACAAATTCTTTCAGCATTTTGATATTTATTTCTGGTTTCAAGAGAAAGGAATTTGGACACTTTGACTAATTTTTGCTGATATTTTGTATGAATGTTACATTATATTGTACTCTCCATGAAACTTTCTTTCAATATTGAGAAAAACATCATTATTATCAAATAGCCTTTTCAAAGGAACTAAAACCTTAGGAATAAAATTATTTTTCAGATCTATAATGTTTTTCCCAACCATAGTTTTATTAAAAGGGATGCTATTTTAGTTTTCAACAATCTCTTGCTCATCATCAATTTGTATGTTTGCAAAGTCTTCTACACACACTAAAATTTTTTGAATCTCCCTGTCATCCTCAAACACTTGCCATTGCTTGATGTTATCAGGAATTGAAGGTTTTTTTTTTATTTGAACATCATAGGTTGCCTTGACATCTAGAGGAACTTTGAAATTACCAGCAGCAATAGCAAGTGAATAAGAAATTTGATTTTCTTCATTTCATAAGCAGGTGTATCATTTCCAAATGTAACATTCTTTTCTTTTTCTAGGGAATTATATGCAAGAAGTTTGTTTTTGTCACCCGTCATATTTCCTTCTTTTTCCACACTTTGGAGCTTGAAGGAACATGTTCTTTTGGCTGGACTTTGCTCCTGCATTCAGATTCTTCATGGCCAAATTTATTGCAATAAGCACATTCAACTTCATTTTGAAGAGGAGAAAATTTGTTATAGTGTTCTTCCTTGGTTCAATATCCATCCTTTTCTTTCTTGCTTCTCTTGTCATGATGGTTTTATATGCAACACATTGAACGACTTTATGACCAAAATTGTGACATGAGAAACATTGCCCATTGAAGTAGAAATTTTTGCGATCATGAAATCTTCTATTTGAATTTACCTGATGGTTGTAGCTTCTTTGAAAGATATCCCTGTTATTTTTCCTTGAATTGAGATGATCATGCTTTACCTGTAAAGATTCTTTATTCCCTTACTGAGTGGCAGAATGTAGTAAACCAGTTGTAGCTGCTTTTAGATAATTTGGTGCTGAAGCTTGAGAAGATTCTTCGGTATATCCAAGACCTGTCTTTATAAGAGGAGAACGTTGTACCTTGATAATCTCACCTAAGGTTTCAGATCCTTTAGCAAATCTAAGATTTAGAGTCTTTTCTTTCTCAAAATCTTTTCCTACACTTACCACTTCACATTCTAATTTCTCAATGTGTTTCTTTACTTCTTCAAACTGCTTTTCCAAAGTCTCTATGGTTATTTTCCTTTCTTATAAGAGTATTTTATATTCTTCTAAGCATATTTTGAGTTGATTGTTTTCTTCAAGAAAATCATTTTCCTCTAGAGCATCCACAAATGTATCCTTTTCTTATTTAGATTCAAATGCCATGAGAAGTCTAAGATCTTGTTCACATTCTTCCTCACTATCAGATAAGCCATCACTGTCTTCATTAGTATAGTAACTTTTTTTAGTGCTAGATCGGTTCTTATTCCTTCTTGCTACTTCTTTCCCTTTAGCATATGTTTCTTTATAAGGACACTTTGCAGCATAATGACCAACTCTTCCACAATCAAAACATTTGAAAGGAAGCTTACCTTTGAATCTTTCGGTTCCTAGTTGGAGTCTTCTCACAAAATTTTCCTCATCTTCTTCTGAGATATATCCTGATGCTTCTGCTTTTAGAACTTCTTTCCCTTTTGTAGAAGCTTTAAAAAAAACTTCTTTGACTTCAAATGGTCCTCCTCTCCTCATTTCATATGCAGTCAGTATGCCATGAAGTTGCACCACAGTAAGAGTTTGAAGATCCTGTTTTTCTTCAAGAGCAGAGACTTTTGATTCAAATTTTTCCATTAGGGATCTTAAGATTTTCTCAACCAAAGTAGATTTCGTGATTGTTTCTCCCAGATTTCTCATATGATTTACAACATCATCAAGACATAAAAAGAAACTGGCAATACTTTCATCACTATGCATTTTTAAATTTTCACATTCAATTCTGAGAGGTTGAAGTTTTGCACTTTTTACCTTTTCATCACCTTCATAAATTAGAATGATTTTATCCCATTTTTCCTTTGCTGTATTTAGCTGCATGACTTTGAAAAATTCAGATTTAATTAGACTTCTGGTTAGAGCATTGACCGCCTTTGCATTTGATTCATAGTCCTTCCTTTCAGTTGGATCTGTTGGTATAGCAGCTGGATATTGATATCCTTGTTTAACAATGGCCTATATATCTACTCCCATAGACTGAAGATAGGATCTCATCCTTATTTTCCAGAAGATTAAATTACTTTCGTTGAAGAGTGGAGGCTTGATAGATGTTTTTCCCTCTTGATTGCTCATCTTGCTTGATCTTCCTTCTAGCGGTTAAGCCTTTTCAGAAGGACCTACTTTGATATCAATTGTTGGGAAAAATAATGAGAAGGGGGGGGGGTGAATCAGTATTTAGTGCAGACAATAAAACTTTGATATTTCTTTCTTAAAAACCCATACGCTACTTTCCTGAAGCCAACTTGCGTATATATGCGGATATCCTTTATAGAACTCGTGTATATACAGTGATATAATTATGCATTTAGTCCTTGACTTAGATCATTGCATTAATCATTCATCAGATGTTTAGAAAATAGTAAACAGGTGCAGAAATAACAGAACAATCATCACACATAAGAAACACACATGAACACCAGGATTTTTAGGTGGAAGCCCAATTCGGGAGAAAACCACCACTACTGTCGTCTTAGTCTTCATTCTTTATTATTAAGAAAACTTCTTACTACATGTACTGGCGCAGACTCATACCAGCACGCAGGCACCCACCTGCAGAAGGCTACAACCTTCTCTCGTTTACTAGCCTCTCTTGGAAGGGAGCAACAACCCCCTGCTCTCGTTTACCAGCCTCACCTGGAAGGGAGCTACTACCCCCTGATATTAACATCAGCCTCTACTGGCAGAAAGCTTCTACTTTCATACTGAAGGCTTCAACCCTCAGATCCACTGCAGACCATGTTTCATCAATTTTGAAACTAGATCAAACAGCTTCAACACAATTCTTCAAACATCCTTTTCATTGCATCAAACAGAACAGTGAAATCACTGTAACCAGAATATCAGAGATAGCCCAAACATCAAAATAGATATGCAGAAACTCAATCAGCTTTGAGCAACCATCAGTTAAAATACCATACACACTTTTCTTTAATTAGACCTGTTTATATACACTCTTTTAATGAAGCGAACCCGCATATACATTTGTGCACTTTTCAGAAGAAAACCCTAACAGCCCATACGCGCCTTTGTTTGAACAGATCCGCGTATACACACGCTTTATATGAAATGAAATTGCATATAGATCTATAAAATATAAACTCTGCAGAATAGACCATATCTATGAACTTACCCAGATTTCTTCAATTTCTTCAACAGATTTGCGCCAGGTCTTCATTACCTCTTTTCAGATCATCCTAGAGATTCATCATTTCCAGATCTATAGATTTTGAACCTTCATCATATTCATAGGTGCATCATAGATTCAGATCTATTGATTAAGAACAGAGTTCAACCATACAGATAAACTTCAGAGTGAAGTATTCATTAAAGCCCAGAAACTTGCACACCCACTTCACAATGATTTTCTTCTCCTTATATAGATTTAGCCTTTGACAATACCATGAGCCAAAACCACATCACTTCTGATGGTATTCCTGGACGGGATAAATTAGACAATCAAGCACTCAATACAATGGGTCAATACCATGGTAAAGTCCCCTGGTTTTATAAATTTAGAGCGCAATTAGGCATACACGACTTGGCATGATCTTTTCCGCATGCATACACGACTTCCCCTAAACAAATCTGCGTATGATTTGTGACATACCTTGTTTAACATTCTTCTTGCACATACTGGAGATTATTTCTTCTGCAACTTCTGTACTGATTGTAGATACATCAGATTTACATCATTAACAAGTTCATCAAGTACAACTTCATCATATAGGTTTCCATCAAGGACAACACTCTGCATTATATTTCCAATCATCTCATTTCATCAATTAAGTTTCCATCAAGGACAACACATGCCAACATACCCAATGGATAGGCATGCTGGTTTTTTGAGTTAAAAAGCTAGATCTCTGGTTGGAGGGACAAGGCACTGGAACTATGGTTCATGATATCCCCTAGGGGGCATATCATCCCCAATTAGAGCCACTGTTAGCACTAGTTTTGATTCCTTTCAAAATCCATCCTCTCTGTCATTTTTCTTGGCCTCTAGCTCCTTATGGTTCAATTCTTTATCATCATTTTCATCCTTTTCTCCATTTCCTTTCCTTATTTTCCAAAAATGACTAAATTCTTCCTAAATTGGCTATTTGCATTCAAATTGTAAAAACACCCTAAATTGTTCCTAATTAGCCATTTTCATGTCTAAAATCTATCTAATGATACGATGTCCTATCTGTTTCCCATTCTAGTCAATTTTTTTCCAAAAAGGAAAAATAAAATTATATTAATTTTATATTTTTTTATACATTAAATTATTATAATTTGTAGAAAAATAAAAAAAGGCTTCATCGAGCTCCCTAGCCCTCAACTGATATCCTCATCATAGAAGCAAGTGTCATAAAACAGAGAGCTAATTCCAAGAGCTATGTCCTAGTCCAAGTTACGAGGAAAGGACACATTGCGCCAAGTCCCAAGAAAATGTCACAACGTGTATAGGCTCGGGCTCATCGTTGTCCAATATTAAACTTGATACCTATTAAAAAAAAATTGTGTCTTTCATGCCAAGAAAATGTGGGATTATTCCCATTGAATAGGAGAAAATAGTAAACGAAATCCACACAAATAAGGAAGGTTGAAGATTTAGCATGCAAGTAAGGAAGGCTGAAGATTTAGCCTCTCGAGCACTAGTAGTTGAGGATTTGGAAGGCCTAGTAGCTCCAACACAATCAAGTAAGATGGAAGAAGGGTTGTCATTGCCAACACTTAGAAAATGCACAACTATATGCATAGCGATACCAATTATGTCAATGGAAAAATAAAGGAGGAAGACAAAGCATTTGCTTTACTTTCCCATTGAAAAAATTGTAGTAAAATATTTAAGTGGCCTTAGTAGAAGAGGCAACGACCCCAAAATTTCTATGCATAATGCAAAATTATTATGTAATCAGAGTCACTCACAAGACAAAATGGTCATCTTGTAGGGCACACACCTGCCCATATACTCGTCTACATATTCTTCTCAATTGCAATCATGGATTAAGAAGAAAGCCTTGTCCAAAGGAAAACTAATCTATGCCAACATGAATGGGATTGGTTTTATGCCTACAATAATTCTGCACAATACCCTTGTTAGCATGTACACTAAGTGTGGCAGTCTTGGAGATGCTCGCAAACTATTTGACAAAATGCCTAAATGAGGTGTGTGCTTAGGGAGCGTGATGATTGTAGCTTATTGCAGGGATGGATTTGTTGAAGAAGCATTTACATTGTTTCACCAAATGCAAGCAGTGGGAGTTGAACCCAATCACTACACCTATGTTTCTATTATTCTGTCTTGTGCAAAATGTGGGCATATAGAAAAGGCACGAGAGAAGTTTGATAAAATACCCAAGTGGATTGGTGCTTCATGGAATACAATGATTACAAGATTTTCAGTTAATGGGCAGGAAATTAAAGCTGTGAATTGTTTTTTCCAAATGAGAAGAACAAGAGTGATGCAGTTCAATTGATTCCAACCCCAACAAAATTTATTATCGATCAAGTTGGGGATTTGGGAAAAATTCTAGAATCGACTCAAATACAAGAAGGGGATCTTCTAGCAATTTTAAGGGGGATATGCAGATTTATAAAATGGAAGAAACCATGATAAACCATGAGGATCACAAGGCAAATTATCAAGCGATTTCACTAATAATCAGGAATTTATGCCAAGAAGCTCAGTGCTCCAAAGAAACTGATTTATTTTTTAAGATTCAGCTAGAAAGATATCTTATAGAAGCCTATGAATACACCTCCTTAATTTCTACTTATTCCCAAAGTGGCATGTACAGAGAAGCGATTTATCTGTTCAAGAGAATGGTGGAAGATGGATAAGAACCTATTTTTGTCACCTATAATGTAATCCTTGGTGTATATGGAAATATGGGTAGTTATTGGAACAATTAGCATTAATTTTTGAGGAGTTGAAAAATCGAGGACTCGAGCCTAATTAATACACCTACAACACCATCATAGTTTCCTATGCCAGAGTAGAGCTATGTGAATAAGCATCAAATATTTTTGAAGAGATGAAGGCAGCAGGATGTGTCCCTGGTAGAATCACATACAATGTACTTCTTAAATGTCTATGGGAAATCATGATTACATGGAGAAGTGCTCAATATTTTGGCTGAAATGGAGAACAACAAAAAGTGCCAACCCAATATTGTTACCTACAATGAATTGATTTCATCTTTCTGTACTGCCGCACTCTATGATGAAGCTGTTGCTCTAATGGATACTATGGTAAGAGAGGAGAGAACCTTGAAGTTTTTCACACAGATGAAGAAGGCAGGTTGTCATCCCAATCTCTACATTTTCAATGCTATCACTGGTATGAATGGAAAAAATGATAAATTCTAAAATATGATGTTAACATTGGATGAAATCAGTTCTAGTGGCTATACCCCTGATACGGTCACATGGAACAATCTGGTGGCTATGTGTGGGAAGAATGGTATGCATGCTCATGTTGCTAGAGTTTTCAAAGAAATGAAGAAAGTTGGAATGATTTTAGTTTGAGACACTTATAATGCCCTGATTGGGGCTTATGGAAAGGGAAGTGGATAGGCAGAAGACTGTCAAGGATCCAGAATCCATGAAGTCTTTTTTGCTTCTTGATCCTACAAGTGTTTTTCCCATCCATATGATGTGTCACATTTGGAGTCTGGTCAACCGACCTTAGCTAGAAAAGGTTTGTCTAATTTTAACCCAAGAAGGACATCACTGAATTCCAGAAGATATATAGGAAAACCAAAAGATGAAGTAAATCTCATGTTTTGGTTTGGTTTTAATTTTTGAAGATCATGCTACTAGCAACATTCTATTATTAGGCTTAAGTTTGTCGTAGAGATTGATCCTATAAGTTTACTATGTCAGGAGAATTTTATTAATTTCTTGGAAATAGTTGTCTTTTACAAGAAATATGGTTTTTACAGAAAACCCAGTAGGTAGCTATTTTCCCAGAAATTTGAATGCAACAGATTTAGGAGATTTTTAGTTGGCATATTTGACCTAGATTTCAAGGAATAACTTAAGTAATAGTTCATTGAATTATTTCTATATTTAAAAGGAATAATTGGTGTAGGTTTTTAAATTTAAAGGGAATAATGGGTACAGGTGACAGACGGTTCCACATTTCTTGCAGCAGTTGAGGATAGTCAAGACATGTGGTAAAGGGTTTAAGGCAGGTGGAAATCATCATTAACAAGTTATAACTCTCAGCAGTTGCACTTTTGGAGGAATATTTTGCACAAATCCTAGGACAACATTCCACATCATCAATTCATCTTCATAAACAATTAAAATTTCATGTAGTGTTTTGTAAATATACTATTGTACATCGAAATTTTTTTTGTTAGATAAGCTTTACTATCTTTAGTAAATTGTAATAAATTTCCAATTAACAACTTACCCAAAGATATGGATCTTATAAGATCTGTTAGTTTTGTATAAATATAGAGTAAAGAAATAAGGTCAAAGGGGAAGAGAGGATTGGCAGCACTGGGTTGTGTGCCCTGTTGCTAATTCTCATGTCATTCTTGAGCAGTGTATTGTTGAAGATATAATAAATTCCAGTTACACTCTTGAGGATTCACAAATAATATGGTGTGTGTATTTTCCTTATGTGTTTCCATATCTTAGATCTTCCTTTCTATATATATATATATATATATATATATATATATATATATATATATATATATATATATATATATATATATATATATATATATATATATATATATATATATATATATATGTTGTCTCATGCTTTTGTTAGCCTTATGATACAATAGTACATGATTATCAATCTTTGTTAGTCTTGTTCTACAAGCTTTCTTGATAAGATGTGTATGGAAAATTTGTTCATAAGAATTCCCTGTGACAAAAATATTTTAGATGTATGATGAGATTCTTGTAAGTCGTGTGAAAGCCTTCTTTCATTAATGCTTTTCAGGTCTAGAATCCTTTGTTATCTTTTCATCTACGTACTGGACTTCTACCTTATAAACCCATTGTCTTTGTTCTATTATTCTGACTATTTGACTACAAACTCAACCTTGCTACCACATAATATATCAGTGCCCTCATATGTCTCAGAGACTTTTAGCTGTTCATCATTCCTTTTAGATAGCTCGAGATCCAACCACTTTCCAAAAACCTAATCAAATCATAAAAAAATTCCTTATAGCTTAGGATATGTCTGGTCAGGCACTTGATGCAGTCCAAGTGTTGATTCCAGCACCAACAGGGCATTTGATAGATCTATATTTCATTTATATTTCATTCTTAAATTATTGAATTCAAACTCTACTGAAAGTAGAGCTTTCTTACCATTGACTAGTTTAGAAGGAGTGAATCTTGTTGTTGTCTTCCAAGTAGTGTCGTAGGCCCAAGTAGATTCTACGAATATTTCTATCAAATATTTTCTATTGTTGCTCACAGCCTTGGTGAGGATGCTCTATAAAGCTCTGTTAGTCACTTCTACTTGGCCCTTCACCTGAGGGTGATAGGTAGTAGAAGTTCTATGCTTAATCTTGTGCTTCATCAAAATATTCTCAATGAGGTGGGAGGTGAATTGTGTTACCTGATCAGTGACTATTTCTCTGGGGTATAAAAACATGTAAAACACATTCTCCCTCAGAAATTATGCTACTTTCACCTCAGTTTCTACCCTCACTAATTATTTTTTAGTCGAATTTTTTAGGTAATCAATGCAGACTATGATATACTTATTTTTTCCAGATAGTGGATCGATAGGCGCAACAATGTCCGTGCCCCACTTGTCAAATGGCTTAAGAGCCACTTGAGGGTGTAAAGGCATTTCATCCCTTTGTGTGGATTTCCCCATCCTTTGGCACTGGTCACACCTGCTAGTGTATCTTCTGCAATATTGATAAAGGGTAGACTAATAGTATGTTGCCTAAAAAAATTTGTAAGAAGTTCTCTTTGCAGCAAAGTGGCCTCCACATGGGTTGTCATGACATGCAAAGAGGATATAAAAATCTTCTTCCTCCCTCGCACATCTCCTTAGGATTTTATCTCAGCATAAGACTGTGATGAGGACCCCCGGAATATTACTGTTCCATAGTCAAAAGGGGAACGTCCCATTGAAGAACCTTTGCTACAGGTAGTTTATGTAACCAAACCATTGAAACAGAAGGAAGACAACATTGGCACGGAAGCACAACCAAAGATGGCAAAAATTGGGGATTACTGGGATAGTGATAGAGTGGGAAAGATCATGGAGCTGCTGACCAAATATCAGGATCTATTCCCCACAATTTTCTCTAAACTGAAAGGGATCATCAGGGATATGAGATTTATGAGGATTACCTTGAAGCTGTATGCGCACCCTCTAAAACAATGACCTTATCGCCTGAACCCTAAATATAAACAGAAAGTCACAGAGGAAATAATGAAGATGGTGGCCACAGGTATCATTGAACTAGTGGAACAATCAGATTGGTAAGCCCTATGGTGATTCAGGAAAACAAGTCTAAAGGAGAGATAAGGATCTGCGTAGACCTATGCAAGTTAAATGATTCCTATGTACATGATCCCTTCCATACACTCTTCTCCGAAGAAATTATGGATAATGTGGGAGGTCAGGAAGCATACTCATTTACTGATGGGTTCTCAGGGTACCATTAGATCTGCATAGCACCTGAATACCACAACAATACAACCTTCGCAACTAAGTGGGGATCATTCCAGTACATTGTCATGCCATTTAGGCTGAAGAATTCTCCTGCCATATTTTTGCGGGTAGTTGTAGAAATATTCAAGGAATTCATTCATAATTTTATGGAAGTCTATTTGGACGATTGGAAAGTTTTTGGCTTAGTAAAGAACCATGTGTCAAACTTGCACATGATGATGGATGCCTACAGGAAACACAAAATTTCGCTAAAAATCAAAAAATGCATATTCTGTGTCCCATTTGGGATTCTATTGGGACACATGGTGTGTCAATAGGGATTGATGGTTGACCCATCCAAGATCGCGATTATCATTAATTTAGAAGTCCCCACCACTAAGAAACAACTGTGTTCCATCTTAGGCCACACCGGGTACTACAAGAATTTTATTCAAGGATATGCTTTGATCACTGCACCAATGGAAAATTTGCTAAAGAAGGATGTTTTCTTTTTTTTGGGATGACCAGTGTCAGAAGAGCTTTGAGCTACTAGAGGAAAATATGGTAATTGCACCTATTCTTATATTTCTCGACTACGCAAAGGTATTTCATGTGCATGTGGATGCATCAGGGATAACACTAGGAGCCGTCTTAACGTAGCCAGGAGAAGGAGACATCGATCATCCGGTTTCCTTTGCTAGAAGAAAACTATCGAGTGCAGAACGTAACTATTCTACCATGGAGCCCGAAGGGTTGGAAATTTTCTATGCCATACAAAAATACATGCATTATTTATCAGGTGGACACTTCAAGATGTTCACAGATCATTCAACTTTAAAATACTTGGTCAATAAGCCTGTGTTGGCGGTGAATATTGTAGGTGGTTACTATTGTTCCAAGAGTATGATTTTTAAATCATTGTGAAATCAGGGAGATTGAATGCAGGGCTTGATCACTTATCTTGGATTGAGAATGGGGAAGAGTCGACTAATTTGGAAGAAGGATTACTTAACGCACAGTTGTTTTCTATCAAGGTGTTGGATGATAAATTTGCAGACATATTCATTTTTTAACCATAGGTATGGCCCTCGACGACTACTAATTACCACAAAAAAAATAATTCGTTTCCCGCGCAGCCAATTTTACCATAATCGCGGGACAAATCTATAAGTTGGGTGTAGGTGAGGTGTCGTGGAGGTATGTATTGGAACATGAAAGACAAGCTATCTTGGATGAGGCCCATGGAGGAGTGGTAGGAGGGCACTATGCAGGAAATGCCACTATGAAAAAAGTGTTGAGGGCTGGGTTATGGTGGCCCATATTGCATAACAATGCCCATGCATATTTTTAGGCCTGTGACGCATGCCAACGGATTGGGAAACCCTCATGTCGAGATGATATGCCCCTAAAACAACAAATGGCCCTGCAAGCATTCGAAAAGTGGGCCATAGACTTTGTAGGACCCATCAATCCCCCAGGAAAGAAGACGGGAACATAGTACATCATCATTGCCACTGACTATGTAACCAAATGGGCAGAGGAAAAATATGTCAACGACTGTACTACAGATACCGAAACACACTTTATTTTTTAACATATTATAACCAAGTTTGGTTTCCTAAAGATCCTAATGAGAGACAGAAACTATTGCAGCTTTGACTGAGGAGTTCCATATCCACCATGCGAAAAGTACCCCATATCACCCACAGACGAATGAGACAGTAGAGGCCTTCAATAAAATTCTAGAACATCCACTCACTAAGATCTGTAATGCTGAATGAAGTGATTCGGACGTACATATTCCCTCAGTAATTTGGGCCTATAGGACCACATGTAAGAAACTCATGGTAAAATCACCCTTTAGAATGGTCTATGGGAAGGAGGCCATCATGCTTATGGAATACATTATTCCCAGCCTGTGCATTTCGGCTTTTACAAACATGGCGGAACCAGACATCATGGAGGAATGATTGGCACAGATGGTGGCCTTGGAAGAGGATTAGTTCATAGGTCAATTCCACTAGCAATTTCAGAAGGCTTGTGAAAAATCTTGGCATGATCGACATATTTGGCAGAAGGTATTTAAGGCAGGTGAATTGGTATTACTTTACCACAGCTAGTTTGCACGCCATCCAAGAAAGTTATGTAGGCATTGGTTGGGTACATACATATCAAAGGAGATTACCGATGATGGTGTGGTCAGGTTGGCTATGCTATGCAGATATTACTTGTCAGGGTACTTTAATGGAAGTCATTTGAAACCCTATAGGGAGAACCTGGCGCCGACCAAATGACTATATGGCCAGAGTAGTTGTGTAAAGGATGTTGCACGTGCCTAAGAAAAAAATCAAAGGCATAGTCAAAGGATACACAGGGATAGTGCGCGGGCCATGCAATGAAAAAAGGTGTGACACAGGTGTAGGGGTGGTACACAACTGGAAAAACTAGACATTGAAATGGGGCAACTCGCTGAAAAAGTGATTTTACCATTGAACGGAATGGGAAATTGGCAATTAATGTGGTGATATGGGAGGATTTTTTACCATTTCCCTAATGATAAATTGTAATTAATGCTAATATGACCATTTTTACCAATTGGGGGATATAAACAGAGGGGCGTTGGTCAAAATGGGTTTGGTTTCTTTCCGAGATTCTTGCACCTTGTGCTCCTCTATGACCTCGGTCTATTCTATGCCATTGCTATTCGTATGTCTAGGCGAGCTACCCCTTCTGATAACAACAACCCTGAATTCATATTTTGGTTAAGAATGACTGCTACTAACCTCGCTGAATCATTGTCTGTCACGGATTCCAAGGAAGTTGGGTCTGAAGATGTATTAGAAGTAACCCCTGAGATGGTGGAGGTTTTGTCTACGTCGGCCAAAGGAGGGAAAAGGGAAGGTGAAGGGAGTGGAGGAAGGAAAATATAAGGATATGAAGTGGGCCTGGGTGAAGCCACGCACATCCCCTTAGATTGTACATTCCCCTCGAAAGGTTCTTAAGGGTCTTTTGCTCGATTCATCAAAATTCCCTATGATAGCTTCGGAGGAAGCTCTGCATGCGACTTCACTGTCCTGATTGTCGCCATATGGTAAGCCAAGCAAGCCAGCATTGTGCATCCCCAAGAATTTTGATGTTGTATACGCCTACCTGTAGATGCATTTGGTCTCGATGGAGGTTCCCCTGGTTGGTGATATGTTCGGAGGCCTCCCCCTCCTTAAGTTTGATGATCATGATCTAGCCAATCTGGAAGCCTTCCAAGCACTGGCTCCAGAATTATATCTTGAAAGAGTGATGTATGGTAATGTGTCAAAGGTGGAGCCAATGTGTTGGGCATGCAGATTGACCAGTTCTGGGATATTAAACTTGTTGCACATCCCCCACTTTGGCCGGTACAAAATCACCAGCCTGGTTGTTCGCCAACTGTTGGTGCTGGTCCAGGATGGGTGTTTTTGGATCTAGGGTTGCATCTCGATTGATGTTGCCTTAATTCACCGAATCACCGGCCTCCCCATGCATGGGAAAAATCATAAGGAGGGCATCGGTAAGAAGTACGAGAAGCATATTTCTGATGAAGTTAGGGATAAATATCACGTTTGTCACAACCAGAGAGGGTTCTTGGTAGACACAATAAATGATCCGGGAGTGCAAATGGGTACCCTACTGTTTTCCTACAAAATTATGTGCAAGTTCCATGCATAGACCATCCTCACCTATGTAATTCATCTTGCCAGTAGATGCGAAAAAGTGGTCTGCTACAACTGGTCATAGTACGTTGTTGATGAATTTTTAGATAATTTGCGTGAGGCATAGGAAGAAGGAAAGGCATTCGGCTACTCCTGGCTGATGCTGTTAATTGCCTTTTTTGCATGGGAGGCACCTGATGAGGCACTGCTCCCTGAAACCAAGCCAGGTATGTGTTAGCATGTGCGATTTGCAAACCTATGGGATTCAAAGGATCCTAAGCAGTTCGAGGAAAAAAATGTCTTCTGGGTATTATTTGATAGAGCCCTGGCAAAGGCAATTCATTCCCAGCTGCACTTATTGCCCAAGGTCCATGAAAAGTAAAAGGATATTGTGGTATTTCAGATTACTATGCACAATGTGCAGATTAGGGCCCATGAAAATCTAGCTTGGTATACTCTTCCTTATATGGCCACAACTACAGAGATTGACCTAGCGATTTCCACTTGCCCATCGGCGTGGAAGCTTGGCTTCAAATCATCCAGCCCAGGTAAATCAGGCACATCTGGCCAAAGTGCAACCCCCAAGGATACTATTCTGCAAGAAAGAGAAAAGGAATCTAAGGTACATCCTACATAGAAGAGCACGACCAAAGAAATCCCTAAGGATGTTAACACGAGGACAAAAGCAGGAGTCGCAATAGGATCAGGGACTCAAGGGGGTTGGCGGTAGAGATGCGGTGTCCCCGCATGGTATCAAATGCACCATTGAACCTACCAAAGGGCCTAGGAAGAAGCACAATGCTATTAATCCTGGCATAGACATAGAGGTTACGTTGACAGAAGATAACTTAGAGAAAATTGCGGACGCTGTTACCATCGTGTCAGAAGATCGATGGGCTACGTTGGAAGGACAACATAAGGCTGTGGTAGAAGCTTTGCAATCTGAAATACAAGAACTTCAGCTAAAGTTAGACATAATTTAGGTGAGCATGGATCAGGCAAGGTAGAATCAAGCAAGCCAAGAAGCTACTATTACAACCTTGACCACCGTAATGGACAGTCAGGTCTGCCCCCTCCCGGGCCCAAATTTTGCTATGGTACCCTTGGTATTGTGTTAAGTCCCTATATTAATAGTGTAGCCCCTTATTATGTTAGTGTAGCCCCCCTTATTGTTATTATTGTACCCCTGTAACCCCCATATTGTTATTATTGTGCCCTTACATTAGTATTGTTAGGTCGGCTAGGATTACATTGTGGCCCCACTAGGATTATATTATGGCCCCATGGACTCCTATATATAGAAGGAGGTTTTGTTCATTTGTATCATCCAAGAATTGTTCATTCATGTAATGTATTGGAGGTTGCCCCCTCGAAGTGGCTCATTTCTAAGACGTGAATATCTCTTTTCTTCTCTCTTTAGAGCTGGTTACACAACATTTGGTATCAGAGCTTTGGGATTCCAGGGTTTCGCTGCTCCAAACAGGTCATCGTGGAATTTTCGCTATAAATTTTTTTCTGCGAAGCTTCAGAAGCTGAAATTTTTAGGGTGCGAAGCTGAAAGCTTGAGGAAGGTTGTCTAAAAATTTCAGATCTTGGTTCGCAATATTTGAGGAGATATCATCTGTGGAAGTTAGGTATTTTTTCAGGCTCATAAACAGGTCATCGTGGAAATTGCGCTATAAATTTTTTTGTACAAAGTTTCAGAGTCTGAAATTCATATGGTGCGAAGCTGAAATCCTGAGGAAATTCGTCAAAAAATTTCAGAGCTTGTTTCGGAATATTTTTGGAGATATGATCTGTGGAAGGTAGTGCTTTTCAGGCTCCTGAATTTCATCTCAAAGAGGTGATCGTGGGAAAACTTCAATAACTCTCTCTCTGGGCATTGGATTGAAGTGCCGTAAAAAGTGGTCACAAGTACACAGACTGAAGTTTCTTCGCTATCAATTTCAGAGACAAAGGACAAAACAATGACACGTGGAAATTCGTACAAGTTCGCTCTACTGAACCAGTCCAGAATTAGGTCATTGTGGGAGATTGGACACAAATTTGTCTTGGAGAATCCAAATCAGGTCAGACCTGTGGCATTTGAAAGAAGCTTCAGAGATCTACTACAGAGCTAAATTTCAGATATCGAAGATTTTCAAATACAGAGATAATTCAATTTCAATATCGAGCTCCTAAAAACTAGTAAAAGGTGTGTATTTTTTTTCCCAAAATTGCATAAGTCTTGTTTGAAGAATCAAGTTGAATTGATTCCAAGGGCATATTGTAGAATAGATATCAATATTGAATTCTAAAATGGCCCCTAAAAAGAATTCAACACCCATCAAGCCTTCAGAAGGCTCTACCATGACTCATGAAGATGAAGAATTGCAACATGATCTATCAAAATTACAAGAACAAATGCAACAAATTTCACTCTCGCAAAGAGCAGCAAAAAATGAAATGGAAGTTTTGAAGAAAGGTGTGGAAGTGAAGATGGATGGTTTGAAGAAAGGCATGGAAGCTAAGATGGATGCCGTGGAAGTGAAGATGGAAGGTTTGAAGAAAGGCGTGGAAGATAAGATGGATGGTGTGCAAGCTAAGATGGATGGCGTGGAAGATAAGATGGATGGTGTGCAAGCTAAGATGGATGGCGTGGAAGCTAAGATGAATGGCATGGAAGCTAAGATGGATGGCATGGAAGTGGGCATGGAAGCTAAGATGGATGACATGAAAGACAACATAGAAAACATGAAGAATGATCTAAAAGCATACATGGAAGGCTTTATGACAAGCTTAAAACCAGAAATGATTCCTAATGGCGGAAATATAGGAGAAGAACCTCATGATGAGAACAAAATAAATGTTAATCATGATTTCATAAACTCGAATGTTGGTGGGAAGAACCACCATATCCCAAAAATGGATATGAGGAAGTTTGATGGAAAGGATCCTGTAACATGGATACTACAGATGGAGCAATATTTTGATCTCCATAACGTGCAAAACACACAAAAGGTACGCATTGCAACTTTACAATTAGAACAAAATACATTTGTATGGTATCGATGGCTTTGTTCCCGTAAAAAAATTGTCACTTGGTCAATTTTTACGGAGGAAATGATAGCACATTATGAGGATACAAAGAGCAACACCTTCTTTACCCAATTGATAAATCTCAAACAAAAGGGTTTAGTGGGGCAGGACATTGAGGACTTCCAAAAATTGAGTATAAGGGTAACTGATATTTCAGAGGACCACAGGATTGATCTCTTCTTAGGCAGTTTAAAGGATAACATTCAACATGAAGTTCGTGGTCTGGAACCTGATTCATTAGAGAAGGCATTCAGGTTGGCAAGAAAAGTTGAATGTAAAATTATGGCAACAAGGAAGTCTACTACTCAATTCTATAAAGAAGGAAGTGTAGCTACATCTAGATTTCCACAACCTACAAGGTTGACACCACAACAATTGGAAGAAAAAAGAGCAAAAGGGCTTTGCTACAGTTGTGATAGCAAATACACTAAAGGTCACAAGTGTGCTGAGAAGAAATTATTTTACATAGATTGTGAAGAGGAAGAAGAAAATGAACAAGAAGAGGATATACACCAGGAACCAGCCCCAGAAGAGGAAGAAATGAATCCAACCATATCGTGTAATGCACTGGCAGGAATTACCACTCCTCAAACTCTCAAGAGAAAAGGACAAATCAAGAAGAGAAAGGTAATAGTGTTGATTGATTCAGGTAGCACCCATAATTTTATTCATTGTAAGGTAGCCAAGGACTTAAATTGTTTCCTATACCCAGCACCTGAATGTCAAGTGATGGTTGCAAATGGAGGAACTATAAATTGCTCTGGAAAATGCAATAACATCAAGCTAACCATGGGGGAATATGTGTTGACTAGTCCAATGCTTTCCATTCCTATGGGAGGTGCTGATGTTGTACTAGGAGTACAATGGTTACAATCTTTGGGGACGGTAGCTTTAATTTTCAAGAACTTTTCTTGAAATTTTTTTCAGAAGGAAAGGAAGTCGAATTACGGGGTATTGAAGGGAAGCCAGGAAGGATAATAAGCTCTAATGTCATGACAAAGCTTCTAAAGAAAGAACAACGAGGCGTAATTGCACAATTATGCTCACTAGAAGTTCCGACATCAAAATCATCTATTTCTGCATATCTCCAACAAGTCTTGGACAATCATTCCAAGGTGTTTGAAACTCCCAAAGGACTCCCACCTATTCGTGATCATGATCATGCTATTCATTTGATTCCAGGAAGTGTTCCTCCAAACATCAAGCCCTATAGATATCCTTACTTCCAAAAGAGCGAAATTGAACGTATGATTGCAGAAATGTTAGAGGCGGGTATAATTCAACCTAGTCAAAGTTCTTTCTCTGCTCCTGTAGTATTGGTACACAAGAAGGATGGATTATGGCGAATGTGTCCGGATTATAGGGAGCTCAATAAGCTCACCATTAAAGATAAATTTCCCATTCCTGTGATTGATGAATTATTGGATGAATTACATGGAGCAATTTATTTTACCAAGTTGGATCTTCGTTCAGGATATCATCAAATAAGAATGAAGACCGAAGATATTCCAAAAACAGCATTTCGAACTCATGAGGGTCATTATGAATTTTTGGTCATGCCTTTTGGCCTTACCAATGCACCTTCTACATTTCAAGGGTTGATGAATTCCATTTTCAAACCCTTCCTTAGAAAATTTGTGCTAGTATTTTTTGATGATATACTAATCTATAGCAAGTCTTGGAAGGATCATGTTGAGCATGTTGACAAGGTGCTCAGACTATTGCAAGAGAAACAATTATATGCAAAAGCATCCAAATGTTTCTTTGGAGTACAAGAGGTGGAATATCTGGGTCATATTATATCCCACGAGGGTGTTAAAGTAGACCCTAACAAAATTAAAGCCATTAAGGAATGGAAATTCCCTAAGACAATAAAGAAGTTACGAGGATTTCTCAGGTTAACAGGCTATTATCGTAAGTTTGTTAAGAATTATGGAAGAATAGCAGCACCTCTAACAACATTATTGAAGAAAGATGCATTTTCATGGACTCCTGAAGCAACTAAGGCCTTTGAACATCTTAAAGAGGCAATGTGCCTAGCACCGGTCTTAGCTACGCCAGACTTCACAAAAACCTTTATTGTGGAATGTGATGCCTCAGGAAATGGAATTGGTGCAGTTTTAATGCAGGAAGGAAGACCCATTGCTTTTGAAAGTCGTCCAATCAAAGGAAAGTATTTACAGAAACCTATTTATGAGAAGGAAATGTTAGCAATACCGCATGCACTAAAGAAATGGCGAACTTACCTAATGGGAAGACACTTCAAGGTAAAAACTGATCATGATAGTCTTAAACACTTTTTGGAACAAAGACTATCTTCAGAAGAGCCGCAAAAATGGGTCACAAAGATGTTGGGTTATGACTTTGAAATAATCTACAAAAAAGGAAAGCTTAATGTTGTTGCAGATGCACTCTCAAGAAAGAATGAAGAGGTGGAAGCATTGCTTTGTGCCATTTCTATTATCCAACCAGATTGGATAACTCAAGCAAGAGATGAATGGAAGAAGGACAAAGATGTATGGATACTCATTCAAAAGTTGCAGCAAGATCCTAGTACATCTGATACATTTAGTTGGAAAAATGATTCCTTATGGTACAAAGATCGCTTATATCTTTGTAAGAATTCCCAACTAAAACAAAAGATTCTTCCGGAATTGCACACTTCTCCTTTAGGAGGACACTCAGGATTTTTAAAAACTTACCACAGGGTGAAGAAAGAATTTTTTTGGGATGGCCTTAAATCTGATATTCGAAAGTTTGTGGCGGAATGTTTGGTTTGCCAAAAGAATAAAGTGGAAACAATTAAGACCCCAGGACTTCTACAACCTTTATCCATTCCAGGTCAACGTTGGGAGGAGATTTCAATGGATTTTATCACAGGTTTACCTAAGTCCGAAGGAAAGAGTGTCATCATGGTGGTAGTTGATAGACTTACTAAGTATGCACACTTTTGTGCATTATCTCATCCATTTAAAGCAAGTACAGTTGCTACTACATTTATGGACAGAATTCAAAAGTTACATGGAAGCCCAAGGGTTATTGTGAGCGACAGAGATCCCATTTTTACTGGAAATTTTTGGACGGAGTTATTTTCTTGTTTGGGTACTCAATTAGCTCATAGCTCATCTTATCATCCTCAATCTCATGGTCAAACTGAGATAGTAAATAAATGTTTGGAAGGATATCTTCGTTGTTTTGTATCTGATAAACAAACACAATGGGTCAAGTGGTTACCTCTCGCTGAATGGTGGTATAACACTTCCTTCCATACTATAGCAAAAATGACCCCATTTATGGCAATTTATGGATATCATCCACCATCCATCACATCATCTTTAAGGGAAAATTCGAAGGTTCAAGCAGCGGAAGATCACATCGAGCATCAGAAAGAAGTTCTCCAACTCTTAAAGGATAACCTGAATTTGGCACAAAATCGAATGAAACAACAGGCAGATCAACATCGTAGCGAGAGAAGTTTTGATGTAGGAGATTCGGTATTTTTATGGCTACAACCATACAAACAAATGTCCCTCAAGCAAGCAAATAAGGATAATAAATTATCGCCAAAGTACTATGGTCCTTACAAGGTGTTGCAAAAGATTGGTACTATGGCATACAAATTGGAGCTTCCTGCTTCTTCGCGAGTACATCCAGCTTTCCATGTTTCATGCTTAAAGAAGGTTATAGGTGAAAATATTCCAGTTCAAACAATATTTCCAGAACTTGATGAGGAAGGAAAAATCATATTGGAACCAGAAGCGGTCATGGAAACAAGAACTCGACAACTACGGAATCGATCAATTTCAGAGTATCTCATCAAGTGGAAGAACTTACCCACTGAAGATTCTACATGGGAGGATGAGAATTTTATACAGAAGCACCTGAAGCTACTCAAGTGTTGAGGACAACACTTTTTTGAAGGAGAGGGGCATGTTAGGTCCCTATATCACTAGTATAGCCCCTTATTATTGTTAGTGTAAACCCCTTATTGTTATTATTGTACCCTCGTAACCCCCATTTTGTTATTATTGTGCCCTTAAATTATTATTGTTAGGTCGGCTAGGATTACATTGTGGCCCACTAGGATTACATTATGGCCCCATGGACTCCTATATAGAAAGGAGGTTTTGTAAATTGTATCATCCAAGAATTGTTCATTCATGTAATGTATTGGAGGTTGCCCCCTCGAAGTGGCTCATTTCTAAGGCGTGAATATCTCTTTTCTTCTCTCTTTAGAGCTGGTTACACAACATATTGTGCGACCAAGTCCATGTGTGCTCTTTGGTTGACCTCGATGTTGCGCATCTGATGGGTGCGCAACTGCATGACCTACTTACCTCCATCACCAAAGAGCTTCAGCATAGAGAACTGTGGTCGCAACAGCAACCTAGTGAGGTTGAGCAAACTATTGTGACCAAAGCTACCAAAACTACGTAAACAAAGGTCACACAAATTGCCTCCATTGCATAGTAGGATTAATTAGAGCAGTTGATAGACTAGATCTGTGAGGATATGCCAGAAGTAATTCCTGCCTCCGCTGCACCGCAGGCCAAGGTCGAAGGCTTGATCGTTGCTTTGACGGCATCACAGAATGAAGTGCAAGTTATTAAGGCTGATTTGGAACTTTAGATAACATCACTGTAGGCCAAGCTCCAGCTTGAGATCCCTCTAGAGGTGCGCATCCAGCAAGCTGCGCTTGTCACAAAAGCTACAAACAGTATTAACACAGATATCACTCAAGGCACCCCATTGTTCGAGATTGCTATGGAGTTATGGTCCTAGGTGCAATGTGATCCCCTCATACACCAAATAAATTAGGATATGCACCAAAAGGAGAAATATTTTGAGCAAATGGAAGCTACTACGACCACCCTTGTCCCAACCCAATGACTAGCATGCCTTCAAACCAGCCACGCTCTTAGAACTGAAATTGTAGGGCTCCGGCGTAATAAGTAGGTACTCAGGGACCATCTGACACCATGGGCTGACAAATCTCTCAAGCTTTCACAAGAATTAGATGGAGCTGTGAATCAGTTGAATCAGACCTTGGAGAGTGTCACCGCCGCTACTAAAAGCCCAAATTCACAAAAGTTGGTGGATGTTGAGCAGAATGCAGCCACACAAAGCATAGAAGTTCTTCCCCATTTGGCTGCCACTATCGAGCAGCTCAAGGAAACGATGAAGACCCAGTTGACGTTGTGACTTGGGATGAGTCATAACATTGTGTTGGGGGCCTATTGGAGCAACGTCCCCTAACCACATTTTTCATCCAGTTTTTTAATATTTTATAATATTTAGTCTAGCATAGAGGCTTTGGGGTGGGTAAAAGCCCCCAATGAATTGTAAAGGGTCAAAGGGTAGACCAGGAGTCCACAAACCTGTAGGTTTTAACCCTATACAGAAATTATCTGCAAAAAAAGCCTAAAAATAAAAAATAAAAAATAGTGAGAGCATAAGACATAAAATATATATACATAGAGACTTTCCCCTGGATCCCAAATCGGGACGACTAGCTTGATTTTTCATTATATTCCTTTTAGTGTTACAATGCATATATATACATGCTGAATCATACATAAACCCCAATCCATTAACCCTGGATTAGAACATAACCATAGTTCCCTTGACTGGATCTACAAAATACCAGGGGCCAAAAAGCAGCATGCCCCAAAACCATGTGCAAACCCATGCACAAAACCATAGGCGGGTCTGCCCACCGAAAAATAAGGCCCTAAAAAATTTTCCTGGGGCGCTACCCAGGACCCCAACAAGGGGGGTTGTCGCCCCCCCTCTGACCCCCCTGTTGCACTCGGCACAACATACAGGTGGGTCTATCGCCCCCCCTGTGACCCCCCCGCGCGTGACTTTTCGTGGAAAGAATATAACACAAACCCAACATTCTCCCACTTGTTTTTTTCATTCTGCAGGGGGCCATGGGAGAGTTGAGTCATTAGCCCAGCTTTGCAACACCCATTGTTTCTATATACCAAGATAACTTTTGAGTGCTCACAAACTTCGTCAATGTATCTGCAACATTCTTCAAAGTGTCCACCTTTACCAACAACAACCTTTTAGCCTCAACCATATATCTCACAAAGTGATATTGAACGTCAATGTGCTTTGTCTTTGAATGATAAGCAGGGTTCTTATCCAAGAAAATTTCACTTTGGCTATCACAGTCTGTCCTTATAGCTTGCTACACCAACCCCATATTTGAACACAATCTTAGCAAACTAACTGCTTCCTTGCTTGTATGAGTGACTGCCATGTATTCTTCCTCTGTAGTTGAAAGAGCCATTATAGACTGCCTTTTACTCATCCAATTGACTACACCTCCAAATAGGCTAAACACATACCCACTTGTAGATCTTCTTTGGTCCAGATCTCCAGCCCAGTTTGCATCAAAAAAGCCACGAATTTCCAACACTCTTTCCAATCCTGGTCTTCCCTATTAGCACAAGTCATAATCACTAGTGCCTCTCAAATATCTGAAAACCCGCTTCACTATTGTCCAATGCCCCTTCCCTGGGTTTGAAATAAACCTGTAAAATACTCACTGCATGTGTAATGTCTGGTCTAGTACATACCATTGCATACATCAAGCTACCCACTGCACTTGCATATGGAACACGGGACATATCCTCCTCTTCTTCTTTTGTCTTGGGACACTCTTTAGCAGACAAATTTACACCTACAGGAATCATAACATTCGCCAGTTTACTATCCTACATATTGAACCTCTGCAATATAGTCTTGACATACTTCCTCTAGTTTAACTAGAACTTCCTCTTTGCCTGATCTCTCTTAATTTCCATGCCCAAAATATAGTTTGCAGCACCAAGATCCTTCATGTCAAATTTGGAGAATAGTTGGGTCTTCAAATCTTGGATAATTTCTTTGTCATTTCCAATAAACAACATATCATCCACATACAAGACCAAATAAATAACACGGTCACCAATTAATTTAAAATAAACACAGTGATCTTCCTTGCTTCTGGTGAAGCCAAGTCCCCGTATATAGGTATCAAATTTCTGATAGCACATCCTTGGTGACTGTTTTAACCCATACAGAGACTTCTTTAACCTACATACCAGTTCCTTCTTCCCCTTCACCATAAATCCTTTAGGTTGTTTCATGTAGATCTCCTCTTCCAGATCCCCATGAAGAAATTTTGTCTTCACATCCATCCGTTCTACCTCAAAATCAAATCAAGCAACAACAGATAAAAGTAATATAATAGAAGTAACTTTGGCAACAGGAGAAAAAATATCGCCAAAATCAATTCTCGAAACCTGGGAATAACCTTTTGCTACCAATCGAGCTTTTTATTTCTCCACCTTGCCTTCTACACTCATCTTCTTCTTAAACACCCATTTTCTCCCGATGGGCTTCCTTCCAACTGGAAACTCCACCAGATCCCATGCCTCATTTTTATGAAAGGATGCCATTTCATCAACCATGGCCTCCTCCCAGAGTTTTCCATCCTCTGAATCTACTGCCTCCCTGAGAGTTATAGGATCATCATCAGTTATAGTTAAAGAAAAATTTTAACAGAAAGAAAATGGACTATACCTTTCTGGTTGTCTTCTTTTCCGAACTGATCTTCTCACAACTGGAGTTTGTGGCTCTTCCTCTTCTGAGTCTTCTTCTATTGTAGAGTCTGATTCATCCTCCTTTAGCTCAAAATCTATCTTCTTTGGTTCCTTTGGTAGGAATTCATGTTTAACAACATATTTCACCTCTCTAAACACCACATCTCGGCTATCCACTACCTTCCTTGTTTCTGGGTTCCAAAGCTTGTAACCCCTTAAACCATCCTTATACCTAATAAAGATGCACCTTTCAGATTTATTATCCAACTTGGTCCTTTTATCCTTTGGAACATGTACATATGCATGACATACAAATACCCTCAGATGTGAAAGAAAGGTTTTCTTACCATTCGATACCTCATGTGGAGTATTATCCTCCAACGAAGATGAAGGTGATCCGTTAACCAAGTAACATGTAGTCTCCATTTCCTCTACCCAAAATTCTTATCCTAACCTAGTACCACTGAGCATGGTTCTTGCCTTTTCCATCAGCATTCTGCTCATTCTTTCTACAACTCCATTTTTCCGAGGTGTGTATGGAGTAGTATTCTTCCGTGCTATACAACACTTCTTACAAAACTCTTCAAATTGCTTCTTTCAGAACTCCCCACCATTATCTATCCTTAGCACCTTTATCTTCTTCTCTGTCTGGTTTTCCACCAAAGTGTTAAATTTTTTAAATCTATCAAAGACTTCAGATTTATTCCTCAAGAAATATATCCATTTATTCCTTGAGAAGTCATCTATGAATGAAAAATAGTACACAGACTTACCTAATGATGGAACCAACACAGGTCCAAACACATCACTGTGCACAAGCTCTAATGTCTTGTTCGCCCTCTTAGCACCAGAAGGAAAACTCACCCGATTCTACTTCGCATATACACAATGTTCACAGAAATCGAAATCTAGAGAGCTAATATACTTACCTTCTACCATACCAGTTCCATGCAGTATCTGAAGGCCCTTCTCTCCAATATGTCCAAGCCTTTGATGCCATAGCATGGTCTTTTCTCCAGAGACTGCTAGGCTTTCCGCTTCACTTTTGGGAACCACAGAACTATTGTACCCATCAATAATAGTACCCTGAATCTCGTATAGAGTTCCAATACAAACTCCCCACATTAATACCAGTGCTCCCCGAACCATCTTACATGTATCTTTCTCGAAAACTATTTTTACACCTGCATCATCCATATTGCTTATAGAAATCAGATTTCTGGCCAATGCAGGAATGTGCAGAACACCAGGAAGTGTTCTAATCCTTCCACCTTGCAGCTTCAGCTTAAATTTTCCACATCCAGTGATTCTAGCCTTCCTATCATCCCCTAGGAAGACATCACCGCTATAATATTTCTCATACTCGCGGAACCACTCCCTATGGGGAGTGAAGTGAAAGGATGCACCTGAGTCAATCAACCATGACTCATGATCTACATGTGTATTTGAAGAATAAGCCAAATACACATCCCTACCTTCATCTGAGGTGGTTTTTTCCTCTGTAGAAGGAGCATCATCAGATCCCTTTCCTTTCTTAGGAGCTTTAGATCTGCAGTACTCTTTGTAGTGCCCTCTAGATTTAGATCTCCCACTCGAAGCCTTATTATTGTTTCTATTTTGGGACCTTCCTTGTATAGATAAGGCATCTCCATTCTGGCCCTCCATATTTCTCCATCTCATTTCCTCCAATAGCAAGGCTGAGACAATGGCATCAAAATTCAAGGTAGTGGTATTGCTACCTATTACAGTAACCAAATTATCCCATGAATCTGGTAGAGAGCACAACAAACTAATGCACTTATCTTCATCTAATATTTTAATATCAACAGATGACATTTGACTTACCACAGTATTGAAGGCGTTCAGATGCTCTGTCATCGATTCTCCATCCTTCGTCCTCAGGTTATACAACTTTTTCTGCAGGAACAATTTATTCACCAGAGACTTAGATTGGTACAAATTCCCAAGTTTGTCCCATAAGGTCTTTCTCGTAGCTTCCCTAGAAACATTCAACAATACTGAATCTGAGACACACAACCGTATTGTGCTCCTTGCCTTCTGATCCATCTTCTTCCAGTCTTCATCTGACATTGCCGTTGGTTTAGTACCCGGATCTACCATGATACACTAATCCTTATCCACCAACAGATCCTCCATCTTGAGCTTCCACAACTCAAAACTCTGACCATTAAAGTTCTTGATCTCTATCTTCCCGCTGCTCGCCATCTTATTTCATCGCAAGAATCGATCCTACAAATCTCCCACTAAACAGGGTCTACCTCAAGCCTGAGAAAAAAACCCCTTAGCAGGAAAGCTGTCCCCTTGAAGCCGAAACTACTCTGATACCAAATGTAGGTTTTAACCTTATACATAAATTATCTGCAAAGGAATCTTAAAAATAGAAAATAAACGATAGTGAGAGCATAAACCATAAAAAAGATATACATAGAGATTTTCCCCTGGATCCCAAATCGAGATGACCAGCTTGATTTTTCATTATATTATTTTAGTGTTACAACACATATATATACATGCCTAAGCATACATAAACCCAAATCCATTAAAGCTGGATAAGAACATAACTGTAGTTCCCTTGACTAGATCTACAAAATAGCAGGGGCAGAAAAACATCATGCCACAAAACCATGTGCAAACCCATGCACAAAACCATGGGCGGGTCCGCCCACCAGAAAATAAAGCCCAAAATTGTTTTCCCAGCATGCTGCCCTGTGACCCCCCTGTTGTGCTCAGCGCAATGTACAGCGGGGGCTATCGCCCCCCCTATGACCCCCTTGTGCATGACTAGTCGTGGAAATAATATAACACAAACCCAAAAAAACCATGGTTTGTGGACCAGAGAGTAGCACAGGACTAAAGTGTTATAAATAGATGGATAAATTGAGTCTACATGGAGGCAAAGTGTGGGATTAAGCTTGGATATGACCTTGTGGATATTTTGTGTCGATTTTCTGGGTAAGGGCTCCTACTGGCTGTGTTCGCGAGCTGGTAGATAGAGTCTGTAAGTTGGATATGGATATGAATGATTGAGAAGACATTTTGTGATATTTATTTTTTTCTGTGTTATGGTTATCAGCTACGGTTTATTTTATTTCTAAGATTATACTTTCTCGCTGAATATTGATGATTACTGATGTGCACGTGGATACGATAATATGAATACATAGATCTAGGTTAAGTGCTCTACCCTAGTTATATTTTATTTGATGATTTATGATATTTTCTCTGTCGCTATAATGTTAAGGGTTTATGTGATAGGGATTCCCCTACGCAGGTCTGTTTGATATAAAAGGACCAACTTCAATTAAATTTCTCTCTCTCAGGGTGTGATAACTTGGTTCTAACACCCTTTCATACTACTTCAGGTGAGACCTTGACCTGCGCAAGTAGGCCATTTCTGAAAGGGCCAGTAGTACAGGGGTTTGTTGGTAAGCCTTAAAACCGAACCTGGGTCAAGACCCCTCAAGCCAACAAGTATGCAATAATCCAAATATCTTTGTAAAAATGCATTTTTCATATCATTCCATGTCCTAATATATTGTTTGATTAAACCAATGAACCATGTTAAAGTTGATCCTTTAAGTGTTGCAGGAAATAGCTTTAGTTTTTGAGAGTCTTGTAAGTAGTCATAAGATCTACACAGAACTTCAAATTCAAACAAAAAGGTTTCACGATCTTCATTCTTTAATCCATGGAATTTTGGAAGAATGGAAGGTGAAATATTTTTCATTGTGGCATTTGTATCCTCATCAACTATAGGAAATCCAAAAGAATTATCATCTTCCCTATTTATTTTGTTTTCTTCACCTCCTCCTCTGTTCCCTCTACCTCATCCTCCACCTCTTCCTCCTCCAATTCTTACATTTTCTCCATTTATAATTTCTCCTTCTCCTTCTCCTGCCATTGTAGATGCCTTAGAGTTAATATTAGGTTCTAACTGTAAAGTTAATTGATCTTCCTATGGTTCTTCTATCAATGGGATATTGAAGAAAGTTCCTTCTTCTTCTCCACTAGGAATTTCTAATTCTTCAGCTAGAATATGTTCTCCTGTAGAGGTGAAAAAGGTTACTCCTTCCGTTGGAGATATAGGATCTTCTTCCTCTAAGACTGCCTCAGTGGATGAGTTGGAGATTCTCTTGGTTGGATTTCTGACCTTAAGTCTTTAGGGAGTATATTTCTGGTGAAATATGGAATATGAGTTTGATATGGTGGTGTAGCACTTCGTGGTCTAGGTGGGGTGAGTGGTATTGTTGGAATAAAACTCGTGCCTCTTGCTATGAATATACCCCTAGAATCTCTTTCTCTACGCATATCAATTTTTTTTAGATTTAAGAAATAAAGCTTCCTAATTACACTTCCCTAACAACGACACCAAAAATTTTAGTCAACTTAATGTCTTAAATTGCTATCCTAAATCACCAACCGAGGTTAGTAATCTGATGAAGTGTGGTGCGTTATATATGCTTAGTTAACCTTCTTTCTTACTTCGTTGTGTATGTTTTTATATTGTTTTGGGTGGTTTTGTTTATTTATGTCTAAAGGAATTAATCTGAGAAATTAAAACTATTTTAGTGATCAACTAAATATAATGAATTTTAATATTAAAACTAGTTTTGAAAGAAGGACAAAAAGGAAATGTTCTTTAACTATTTTAAATTGCATAAAAACGAATCAAAATTTGAATGGTTAGAAACTGATCTAAAAACATATCATTTATTCTAATGACTTTTATCTTATGGAATTAAAGCTGAATTCTATTCTATCTTAATCTAATTCTACTCTACGGATTGAAAGCATAAATGAAATTGAAATGACAATGCTAATCTAAAGAGAAAGAAAAATCAAATTAATTGAAAGGAAACTATGATTCATTGCATGATCACATATCATTCAATTGGATGATGATAAAACCACCTTCTTGAGATGATTAATCAAGCATATTATTATTCATTTAAATTGTAAACTTAATATAAGAAAGTAGTTAAAAATCATGTAAAAGGAAACTAACTACTGTATGACCAAATACTCAATATAATTCAATTTTGGAAAATGAAAAAGTAATCTTCTTGAGACGATTTAACAAGCATATTATTATACATCTAATTAAAGATTTAATATAATAAAGTAATTAAAAATAATGTGAGAAAGGAAATTAACTATTGTATGACCAAATACTCAAATATCATTCATTTTTTAAAATGACAAAGCCATCTTCTTGAGATGATTTAACAAGCATCTGATTATAAATTTAATTGGAAATTTAATCTAGGATAGCTTTATAAAAACATCTAAAATAAAACTAAGATAATTTTATACTCCAATGCTTCAAACACAATCCAATTCAGAAAATAGAAAAACTACTTTCTTAAGATTCTTTGATAACCATAAGATTACACAGAATTTAAAAATAATTCTAAGAACGCATTCATCAATTTAATCTATGAAATAGTAAGAAAATTAATCTAAGAATCAATTGCAAGTTAACTATAAAAGAAATGCAAATTTAACTACAAATTGAAAAAACAGAGAAAATAAAAATCAAACTAAAACAACTAATAAAACCTCACTTCTGTGCAAGGGCCCTCTACTATAGAACAAGTTGAAATCCTAACAGACTATGTATGCATCAAGAAGGATCTCGAACAAACACGCATGGTCTTTGTATTATCAAAACAAATTTTTAAGGCGTACACAACATTCACAATAATTAAGACTGTCTTCCAGTTTCAAAACGACTGATATTTAAAAAACAATTCAATGTACCTGTCTTGAGGCATTTCTACCTACAGATGGAAATTATAATTGAAATACAGAAGAAAAATCGAAGTAGCTAACTCTCGATTTGCTACGTGAGAGAAAATCGAGAGTCTTTCGTTCTCGGATCACGTCCTTTGGTTGAACTTTGACCACGGTCATAGGCACCTTTTTCTTTTGAATTCAAATAGGTGGATTCGATGGGATCCATCTGTGGATCATTCCAAAGATGCCCATGTGACTCATTCCTTCATTCACTTCTCAAAACCTGTCAAACCATCACAGTAGTTGCGGAAACAACAATTAGCTGTAGAATAGAACACGTTCTACAGCTGAGTTACAAAAATTCATTTAAATAACAAGAAAAATAAAAATATAAAATAGAGACCATTCAAATGCATTCTCTGAGATAGAATATGTCATTTATCATTGATTGGAGTTATGGATTTATGAAAAGGTAGGAAGAAGTGATGAAAAAGGGTGTCACAGAAAGAATAATTTTGAGGTTTAACACAGACCAAAAAGAATAGTTGGTGTTCTGGAGGGAATATGGTTGACACCATACACGGCTATGCTGATTCATAGACTTCATACTTCATCCTTGAATTTTTCAAGTCATGTATCCTCTATATGCTTCATGGTTATTGAATCTGTTGGGATTCACATAAATCCCAACTCATTTCTGTGCAAGGCATTCCATCCCTGCAACATAGCTAATTCTTTGCAACAAAAGAGCCTTTGAATCCTTGGGATTATAGGAATGTGCCTTAATATCTTGAAAGGAGTACCACGTGATTTACCCTTCTTTTTTTATTTATCATACCTATCATGCCCACATTTCGGACATATCTCTTTGTCTGCATATTCTCCTCTATATAGAATACAATCATTTGGACATGCATGATATGATATGTATTTAACACCCTACATTTTCAACAATTTCTTTGCCTCTTTGCAGCTACCGGGCAAGGCATTATCACTCAGAAGAACCTTATCTTTGAATACCCTATAGTGAGTGATTATGGAAAATATTAAATGTAAATTAATGCCAATATAATTATTAACGTTCATAAAAATGACCATTTGTAGTGTCCATTGTGTGATTATATTTTTCAAAATTATATAAGGGAGGACTTTATGGTCAATTACCTCAAAATTTATGAGAAACATGCATTTGAAAAACCAAAATTTGCTTTCAAGTTGTATAGTAACATCGTTGTCCCCAAATAAGTAGAATTTGACTGAACCCCAGGTCCAAAGAGAGGTATGGTGGAAGAAAATTTAAGGCTTTTGAAAAAGGTGTCAGCGATATGAGAATCATCCCCTAGCTGATCATCGTTTTGGAATGCATCTAACAACATTATCTCCATGGAAGTCATATCCCTTAAGTAATCATCCATACCAACCTCTACTTGATTACCTCCATTGCTAGCTTGTGAAGAACTACTAATGTTGTAGTCATTCCTAATTGGTGAACTTGGATGTAGTGGGAATTGAATCGGTGGTTGATTCAACCATTCTTGGTATCATTCCTCTTTGATTTTTTCTCTTAATTCAACCTTCTCTCGATTTGATATTGTCGTTGGGTGCAATGGAAGATGGTAGGTATATCACTCATCATCGCTATAATCCTAATAATTTCAAAAAATATATTTGAACATGATTAGTACAAAATCTATGATATCAATTAGTAAGAACATTGACAATGCATGATTAATTGGTTTGACGTTGAAATAATTACATTAATGTACCAAAAAATTATTATTAGCATCATTGTCCCTGGATTGTGGCTAGAAGATGCAATTTTGTTACAATTGTTAGGGTTAAGTGGCAATCAATTTTCATCTACCAAATGCACCTTGCGGTATGCTCCCCCTGATAAGAGCTTCCGACGTTTTGGAGTTATTTGAATATTTTTTTCATCTGAACTTGATTCTTAATCTGCATGAACCTGAAAATTTGTATACATTATAAATTTTATTAAGGTGATTCACATGGATAAAAAACATAATTTCAATTAGATAATGAAAAAATAAATAAAAGTTGAAGTAAATATTGTGTCTCGAGATGGATAGGGAGAACTCTGTGATGGAATTTGAGAAATATTATGGAACGAGCTAGATTTTGAAGAATTTTCAATTCGATATAAATATGATATTTTCTCACTGCATTTGAGAAAAATCAACAATAAATTTTGGTGTACACACCTTAAAGTAAATTTGGTGCCTTAAAAATGAACTTATTGTTATCGATGCTAATGTACAGATAACCGTACTGATGCATTTTAGCTACTGCACACCAGTGTAATTTGGTTAACTAATGCACTAGTGTGGTGTTATTAATTGAGCACCAGTGACGAATAGCCACAAATAAAAAAAACACAACTTTATTTTTTTTAAGTGAAAAAATGCGTTAAATTGAAAAATGGGTGGAAAAATATTTTCAAAAATCTATTTTCATAAAACAATTCTTTAAATACTAAACCCTTTTCATTATTTCACTATTTTTGCAAAGAAAATCTGCCATAGATTTGCACGCGACATACCTAGAGCAAGAGAGAATGAGAGCACTGTGGAGAATGTTGGGGAAAAATAATTTCCTATCATTTAATTTGTCAACCCTAGGGTTTCATAAACTGGTGAAGCATGTGTGCACTGTATGTGCTAGAAATTGTCTTTCATTTTAGATCAATCTAACTACAAAATAATGAAAACCAATTTATCGAATCTATGAAATCAAATAATGAAAATTAAATTCAACTAGCCTATGAAATCAAGTAACGAAAAGAAAGAAAACAAATTCAAAATAAATATAGCGCACACATTCACACTTGCAGGAATTGAAATTTTAATCTAAGTAGGCATTTCAAAGCATGTAAAGGAAAACAAGTAAGGTACGTTCAAATCACTTCAACATCCAATATGATAGAATCACCCACATGAGATGATGTACAAGCAACCGATCATACTTTATTCTTTAGATCTAGGAAATAAATTAAAGCATGTAAAGGGAAAACTCAATAATTGCATAAGTTAGATATTCAAGTATTCAATTTAAAAATATGATAAAATCACCTTCTTGAAATGATCTTTAAGAAAACCCAATTATACAATTGAATGAGGATCTAAAAATCAATGTAAAAGCCTGTAAAACTAAAGGTCAATGATTGTATAGGTTGAACATTCAATCACCCAATTTGGAATACCTTCTTAGCCTGATCTTTTAGGAACATTCAATTATACAATGAATTGGTAGTTTGATATAAGGAAGTAAATAAAATAACATGAAAGGAAACTAAATAAATGTGAGCTCCATGACCTCAAAATTAATCCAATTGGAAAATAGATAAATCTATCCTTTTGAAATGTTTTTAGAAAAGAAAATATTACAAAGTCATTCTAAAACTAATACTAAGAAAACAAATAAAGTTTAATATATAAAAGCAAGTAAATCTCACACATTTTAGGTAGCTGATCTAAAAGTATGAGAGATGGTAAATCAAGATGCTCCATATATAAAAAAAAACCAATTCAAAATGAAGAAACATTCACGAGTAAGGTGCCACAATCTAATTATGTATTCAAAGTTTGAGAAAAACTCCAACTTTACACATGAAATGATAGGAGAAAGCTTCTCCTATTTATACAAAAGATGAGAAGCTATCTCATTAATGAGAGTCCATGAATCTCTCCCTATATCTCTAGAGTTACAATCCAAATAGGAAGTGATAAGGCACATGTCTTCTTAGAGTTACAATACAAATAGGAAATGAGACACATATCCTTATGATCCCATGATCTTTTCCATCCAAATTCGAATTTGGCCTTAGGAGGCCACATAAGAGTCTTTTGGAAGCTTCTTTTTGACCTACACATGGCAACAAACTCATTCCACTTGTTAGGTATAAGTATGTGCATATTATTTTCTAATTTTTAACCATAAATTCACTTAAAAATACTAGGAATTAATAAAGTTTGGAAAAACATAAATGTAACCCAATAGTGGTAATGGTAAGGTAAATGTAATGAAATGGAGGTGGAGTGAAGGTGATAATATGGAAATATAAGTGAAAATGTAATGGAAGTAAATGATAATTTCAAGGCCCAACATACCCCCCAACTGAATTTATTGCATGTCCTCATGCAATCTATTACATTAATTCTTTTTTATCCTTTGAGCTTTGGCTTAACTTTGCATGATATCATTTGATAACTTCATACTTCTGCAAAGTCTTTTAGTTGAATTGCAACATGGTTGGTTCTTGTGTTTCAACCATATTTTGTTGTTGCATTCAATTTTGATCTTTGAACTTTGCATAATGATAATTTGATTATTGTTGCAAAGTATATCTTTATTGGATTGCATCATGGTTGGTTCTTGTGTGACAACCATGATTGTGTTTGCATCCAATTATCTTTTAAGTACTTTTGAAAAACCATTGTATGCTTATAATATATTGTAATAGTTAATATATTTTGAAATTATGTGGGATTTTGAATGTGATATGAATGTGGGAAAATGTGAATATGAATGTACGCCCGGCCCCCCTCCCCCCCAAAATCAACTTATGGTATTGGTAATTTTATGAAATGAGGAAAATAAGTGTTTTTTGCAGAAATTATCATTCTAGATTTTCAAGGATTTCTATGGTAAAATGTTAGAAAATGACATACCTTAACTTACCCTCTGAAAATAGATGAGTTGCATGTGTGGTGGTTGCAAAATTTTGATCATAATCTTCTTCAAGTCGTTGTACAAGTTATGGATAAAAAAGTCAAGTTGACTCTTTATTACTTCTACCAAAGCTACTAAATTTGCTACGAAATGATGTTGATTCTGTAGCTGCCATCTAATTCTACAGTTTCCATATGATTCTGTTGCTACCCTATGATTCTGCAACTGTCATCTGATTTTGTTGTTGTCATCTGATTCTACAGCTGCAGAATGGTGTTGATCTGTTGTAGTTGCATATCTTCTTCATTTGCTTCAAAATGCTAAAAATGATAGTCTTCATGTCTTTAAAACTTGTTGGCGTAGTTCCTGCTATGTGAATAGATGTTCTGATGTTAAATATAGCAGGAAATTTTTGACTTAGTGGCCATTAATGGATGCCACTAGTCAACACGAGAACTCTTACCATTGATGACAATGAGAGTCAAGATGCCTAAACACATCTTGCTAGGTATGAATATTTTTGTTGTTGTCAAGTACCTAGAAGATTCGATGAACAAGGGACATTAATGTATTCCCATTGTTCGTCAGCAAGAAGACTTGCCATTAAGGAATGGAAGCCTCAAGGTGTTTTTGTAAGGATTTTAGACTCAAAGGACTATGGACTCAATAATTTGCATTAAAGCAAGGTTTATTTGCGAAATGAAAATGATAGGAGAAGGAAAATGGAAATGGAAGATGACAATGGATAATAAGCATGTAAGTAAGCTTCTTTCTTTTATTTGTGGGTTAGGAATAGACAAAGAGTAATGAAAAGCTTATGTGAATAAAAATGAACAACTGACTCTTGCTGGGAAAGTAACTATGGCTTGCTTTGAATTTCTTGATTGGATTTATAATTCAAAAGGGAGGAAGGATAATGGTCTTGATGGATATGGACATGGACTTGTTCTTATGTTTCTCATGAAATTGGTCCTTTGAAGACCAATTGTGCACACAATTGGTTTCATTCAATGATCATTTGATCATCCCAAACCTGCAAAATAAAACTTGACATAAAGAACATAAGTGTTTTAAAAAAGAAATGGCCAATTCCTATCTGATTCTTACACAAAAATTTAAATGTCAAATGAAACAGATTAAGAAAAATAAAAAGTGTTGAATTCAGTCCAATTCATGATATTGATAGCAATCAATTTTTAAGAAATAACCATGAGAAATAAATCAACTCCTTTTTGTCGGATGACTTCAGGCAATGTGCTCAGTAGTATGATTGGCATCACAAAGATTCGATGTGTCCTGCAAGTTAAAGCTTCATAGAAAAGTACACAGCAACATTAAATTTTTAATACCAAATATTCAGAAATCATCTAAATAATCTTCCGATTGTTTCACAAGTTATTGTCAAATTGAATCGTCATCTGTGCTGCAAAAGCATGTTATCAAAAATATTTGAAGTGGTAAAAAAAATTACTTGCATGTAAAATTATTTCAATCAAATTTTGCAAGTATTTTTCGCCTTATAAATTGCTTCAATAAATCGATTGTATATGCAATTTTTTTTCTTATTATTTTTTATTATATATATATATATATATATATATATATATATATATATATATATATATATATATATCATGAGACAAATAGGGAATGCGACACATATGTGTCTAAAATATAGTTTATTAAATCAAATTGGACTTTTAGACCACGTGCCATATCGAGCATAATTTTTTATTAACTTTGATTCTTCTCCTTTCAACTTTCCATTGTTAAACAATTCAAAACAAATCATTTTTCCCTCATGCAATCTGCAAAACGGAGCTCTGAATAATCTTGAATTTCTCCCAAATGGCTATGAAATCTAGTAAATCGCTCATAATTTTCCTAATTCACCCCATTCCTGAAAGAACCCATGTCTTAGTTTTTCCTAATTCATCTCGGTTAGCTCAGAAAATATGTTTTAAAATCGGGTGTTTTAATAGTTACGCTTTCTGGCAATTATGTTTTCTGCAAAAAATAAAATTGTTGTGGTTGCTGGGGAATGAAATTGTTTGCTGTGGTTGCAGGTTTTTTTTTTATTTGTAGGCTGGGATGATACCTATAGTCTTGAATTGAATATATAACAATGATTTCAATTATCATGGAAATCGTAATTGAGCAGATGCAAAGATTCTTAATTGTCGTAATAATGTTCTTGATTCGATCAGAAGGTAAACAAATTAGAAACTGTATATCACTTTTTTAACCTATAAAATTATTATTACTGAAGCCCGAGGAAGTCTAAACGAGCAACACTTCATCCTGTTGAGATTGATGAGTAGTATGGTTGTTATGGACAAAAGCGCAAAGAAAGAAGCAGAAGATTTCAACTTCTTGAAATCCAAGAGGTGTTGTGAGGATTAAGCTTGTATTTAGAAAGCAAGAACTGGCAGAATTTCTATGTAATGGATTGGCTAAGCTTATTGGTTTTTCTGGAGAGATCAATGTGTAGGGAGAGCAACACAAAATATTAGATGTATTATCAAATCAAGGCTCTCATTATTTGATTCTTTTTGTAATGTTTTAGTTAAAAAATAAATTTATATATATATATATATATATATATATATATATATATATATATATATATATATAAACAAAACAAATTTTTTAAATGTGTTAGTTTTGTTCAAAATATATATATATATATATATATATATATATATATATATATATATTACATTAAAAATATATACATATATATTTAAACGAAATAGTTTACTAATAAAGAATATAATATTTTTAATTTTATTTTTAATTTAATGTTTATTGAAAAATCAAATCAAATTAAATCAAATTATGGAAACAAAAGTTTAGCTGCAGAATTGCATTCTGTAGCTAAATAATTTTTTTAGATTTTTATGATATACTAACAAAAAAAAAATATTTTTCTGATCCTGTAGGTCACATGAAGTGTAGAAGGAGAGCATACTCGAGTTTTTTTATTTTATCTTTTTAGCATAATCAAGATTTTATCAATCAATTCATCTGTAAATTATGCAAAAATAAAATGAAAATGATCGATATCATACCTTAAATTATCGCTTGTGATATTTTCTTGTGTTCCTTGTTCTCAATCATTTGTTTTATTGAAAATATTTTTTGCCAAGAGTTAGGAGATGGATGGTTCTTGTTACACCACAAATCATCAAATTTATCCTAAAATGATAAAAAATTAATTTTATTTTTCCTATCTATCTAAAAAAACAATATTTTTATTTTTAAGTATATTCATGCTTCCAATGAAGCAATTTACGGATTAGAACCTTTGAAATATTCATATCCAAACTTCAAAAATGTACTTAATTGTTTGTAAGGATATGAAAAGTCATCTTGACCTTTTGATTTGACGCAAGTATTTCTTGAAAAATTGATGAATGTTGTGGCTCAATCGCTTTTTGATACCATTCCTCAATGTAGTCTTTGGGCTGCATTCTAGATCCTCTATCCATAAATTGTTAGTAAAAACTAAAAACTAAAAATAAAATACACTCTATACTGAAAGCTAGTTCTAATGCACACTTCCCCGGCAACGACACCAAAATGTTGGGTCAAAATAATTGCCTATCATTTAATTTGTCAACCTGGGGGTTTCGTAAACTTGTGAAGCATGCATGCATTGTATGTGCTAAAAATTGTATTTCAATTTAGATCAATATAACTACAAAATAACGAAAACCAATTCATCTAATGTATGAAATAAAATAATGAAAATAAAATTCAAATAACCTACGAAATTATGTAACGAAAAAAAAATTTCAAAATAAAATATAGCGCGTGCAATCACACTTGCAGGAATTGAAATTTTAATCTAAGAAATCATTTCAAAGCATGTAAAGGAAAACAATTAAGGTACATTCAAATCACTTCAGCATCCAATATGATAGAATCACCCTCATGAGGTGATGTACAAGCAACTGATTATACTTTAGTCTTTAAATCTAGGAAAGCAATTAAAGCTTGCAAAGGGAAAACTCAATAATTGTATAAGTTGGGTATTCAAGTATTCAGTTTAAAAATATGATAAAATAACCTTCTTGAAATGATCTTTAAGAACACCCAATGATACAATTGAATGAGGATCTAAAAAGAAATGTAAAAGCATGTAAAAGTAAAGCTCGATGATTGTATAGGTTGAACATTCAATCACCCAATTTGGAACACCTTAGCCTGATATTTTAGGACATTCAATTATACAATGAATTGATAGTTTGATCTAAGAAAGTAAATAATAGAACATGAAAGGAAACTAAATAACTGTGAGCTCTATTGCCTCAAACTTAATCCAATTGGAAAATAGATAAATCTATCATTTTGAAATTTTTTTAGAAAATAAAATATTACAAAGTCATTCTAAAACTAATACTAAGAAAGAAAATAAACTTTAATCTATAAAAGTAAGTAAATCTCACACATTTTAGGTAGTTGATCTAAAAGTATGAGAGATAGTAAATCGAGATGCTCCATATTTAAGAAAATCTAAGTCAAAATGAAGGAACATTCATGAGTAAGGTGCCACAATCTAATTCTGTATTCAAAGCTTGAGCATAACTCCAATTTTACACATGAAATGATAGGATAAAGCTTCCCCTATTTATAAAAAAGATGAGAAGCTATGTCATTAATGAGAATCGATGAATCTCTCCCTATATCTCTAGAGTTATAATCCAAATAGGAAGTGATAAGGCACATGTCTTCTTAGATTTACAATACAAATAGGAAATGAGGCACATATCCTTATGATCCCATGATCTTCTCCATCCAAATTCAAATTTGGCCTTAGGAGGCCACATAAGAGTCTTTTGGAAGCTTATTTTTGACCTACACATGACAACAAACTCATTCCACTTGTTAGGTATAAGTATGTGCATATTATTTTCTATTTTTTAACTATAAATTCACTTAAAATTACTAGGAATTAATCAAGTTTGGAAAAACATAATGTAACTTAATAGTTGTAATGGTAAGGTAAATGTAATGAAATGAAGGTGGAGTGAAGGTGATAATATGGAAATATGAGTGAAAATGTAATGGAATTAAATGAAAATTTCAAGGCCCAATAGAGCAACGAAATACTTTCGAACATAACTATTTAGACAATCAGAATTCCAAACCTCTAGTGATTCAAATCCTATAGCATAGAATTTCAAACGATCTCGTGATTAAATTTTATTATTTTTTTTTACATTTTTTGAAATTTTTTTTACGCAATAAGTACAAAATTTAAATCTAATGTTCATCTTCAAGAAAACAAACAAACAAACAAACAAACAAAATCCATTTTACCCTAAACCCTTCATTTTTTTTTTCTACCCTTGCTTCTTCCTTTTTATGTGATTTTAGAATTAATGCTTTTCATTTTATATCTATAGGGTTTGTATTAGTATATATATAGGCCTATGACATCTAACCCACTGGATGATTTGCATAGTCAGATCCCAATCCATATCTTCTCTTGCGTGAATTTTTAAAAAACTGATTTTTTTTAACCGATGCACCCTATGTAAACTAGCCCACCAATGCATTGTTTTATTATAGCACATCGCACATGTACTATTTGATAAGAAAAAAAAATTATTATTATTTTTTTTTTTGCGCCATATGTAAAATAGGATACCAGTGAACTACTTCATTATAGCACACTGCACACGTACTGTTTGGCAAGAACAATTTTTTATTTTTTGTGCTAATCGGTGCACCGTTTAACGTATAATGCATTAGGTCTCCTTGTTGACAGAGAACACATTACGGTGGTCCCCTGTTTTCGTGGTGCATTTATAAGAGTAGGCCGCCCCGCCCCCTCCATGACACCATATGGTATAAAAACTAACATTAGATGAATATTATTAATTTGTATGTGTTAACTAGTGTGTTGGTTAACATATAACGTACCTGTGCTCTTTGTTGACATAGAGCATCGTACAATGTTTTATACTGTTTTGGCGGTGCATTTATAATAATACGATGCACTGACGTCGGTGCGTAGAACATTAAAAGCACACTGGTTTCTTGATATTTTTCTTTTACCTAAAACATTTATTATTTATTTAAAAATATATTAGTGAATGATATGGTACATGTTTCATATTAATAAAGAAATGCCTGACAAGCGATCAAGAAAAAAAATACTTATAGCACATAAAGAAAATTAAAAAAGGTAAGTTCTTTATAAATTCTTTACAAAAAATATAATTTTTGAACTATATGTAAGTTTAACTAATATGTATTGTTTACTGTGTATCATTCAGAGCCACAAAATGACGAATCTCAATAAGATTATTTATGAGCATAAAATCTTGATGGAAAAATTGCAAAATGTTGAATAAGGTGAATGAGAAATACTGTCTATCCAATATGAGTTTTTTTTTTAATTTTCATTAATAATATACTTAAAATTATTAGATAACATGTGTCAAACAATCTATTAATTCACATATGTTTAATGTTCTACAGGGACCAACAACTTAGAAAATGAATATTGTTCTAAGAAAATAAAAGAAATAGAACATGCAAATGAAAATGAATTGCTCCTTAGCTCATCTAGAGTGGTGTTGGGGATTAGCGAAAGGGGTGAAATTTTTTTACAAAAGTCTGAGGGACCTAGTGGAATGAATGTATAGACGTTCTTTCCACTTACAATAAAGAACCAATCCAATGATTCCAGGAACCAAATTTTATCTAAACTACAAGAAGATTTTCCAAAGAATTAGTCAATGAGACATGTTAGACTTTTAATAGAAAAAACATACAACAAAAAAAAAAGGAATGAAAAAGTAATATTCATTTAAATGTTTTTCTAGAATTATTTATAAATATCACTTTTGTTATATTTACTTTTCATATATCAATATAAAAATTAACTAGTTTATTGTCATGTTACATTTTCAAGAAGATTATGAAAATCTCAAAAGATGAATGAGCTGATATCAGAAATATGCAATAGGAATGTCCAAAAAAATGTACAAGGAGATGGTCAAAGAAATGGACATAATTGCATCACACGAGGAGCCATATCAATAGCAACGTTCTTCAAATGTAATATGCAATCATTGAATTTTTTTATTAGGTACAATAAATAAACAATTTAACATTAAATATTAATTTTCAAGTATTTTCTTGCAGAAAATAAAATAAAATGGAACCCATTCAACACATAAAACGGGATGACAAGGAATAAAAGGGTTGATATCTAAGTTTGTGAGTAATTTTTACTTCCTTATAACAACTCAACTAGATTTATTTTTTGTATATTTTAAGTGTTTTTACAACAATCATTATTGAATGTCTTCAAAGAGACTAGCTAACATACAAAGAATAACCATTAGATGAATTGATTGACATTGGGTTAAATATGGGTCGTCAGTATATGTTGCCATATCAGAAATTAATTGTGGAATTTGTAAGCATCTATTGATCTTGTTTTACTTAGCTCCGTCTATAAGTAATAGAACAAAAAAATATTTTATATTAAATATATGATTTTTCATGGGGTATCAAACTTGCAAGAAATAAATTATGGAATTGCGCCAACAAATGAAATCTTGAAAGATGGCATAAAATTTGGTCTTGAAAGAATGTGTATAGTTCATGAGTCAATTGTTTCTATGGTATGCCATTTCTTTTAGATTTACATTAATATATATTATTTAATATTGCAATTTTCATTATTCTCACTAATGTATATGCACTCATTACAATTTATTTTTATTTTAGATGGAAGGTGAAGAGGAAAAAAAAACACTCCTCAAGATAACCCAAGTCATGAATGTAGCTCGAGCAGTGACAACAGTTGAAGTGAAGAATGATGATCATTATGTTTAGATATCAAAGCAAGGAATTATATTTTTTGAAATATTTGTCTGTGAAATCAGACATTTTGTTTAATGTAATGGACATAGCGTCCCAATTGAAAGACAAAGGGATACCAATAAGTGTGCCATTTTGTATTACAAAGAGTGTATTATTCATATATATATAATAAAATATGTTGTAATTTATTCTATTGCGTTCTCCATTGTCGCTGTGAAATGTAACACCACTGATTAAATATATGGATGATTAAATGTTACAATGAAGAGATGTGAAATCTGATGATATGATATAAAAAATTAATTCGAACATCACATTAAAATGCACTAATAAAAAATTAATTGATATGAATACTATTATAAGATATGTGTCTACTTTTGATGAATAATGAATTTTAAAAAATCACAATAATTTCACCGTCACAGGTCGATGTTTCTAAAAAATACAAAATGAAAACCAATGCGTGTCAATTACTGTACACCAGTGTGTTTGTATGATAAAGCACATCGGTACATTTCTACGACCTATGGGCATCACAAAAGTACCAATACAAATTATAACTCTTGGTGCATTTGTGCGATACTGTGCACCGATGCATTTATGTGAGACTACTCACCGGTGCTACGACCTATGTGCACCTCAAAAATACCAATATGAATTAAAAAAATCGGTGCATTTGTGTGTTACTGTGCACCAATGCGTTTCTATAATACTATGAACTGGTGTGTTGAGACACCCTATGGGAGCCACACAAATCCCAATACTAATTAGAATGGCTCGATGCATTGTATCACCTACAGTGGGCCCGGTGCAGTTTTAGACCTTTACGGCCCAGTGCATGCACCTTCGACCGCCCCAGGACAACCATCTAGATGACACGCACCGGGACTCTTATAAACATCCTGGGGCATATTTTATTTGTTTTCTGTCCTGGTGCTTTGTAAGTGTTATGCAGATTAATCCCTCTTGCAGATAAGAGTGATCTCCCTAATATTCAATGAATAGCTAGAAACAAACATCCATTTCGAAACATTTTTCTCTAGATTAATTGCATTTCAGAATTATTATAAGAAAGTAAAGAGGACATGCCCCTACCTTGAAATCCAACATTCAATGCAGTCTTTTTTCTAGTCGCTCCAAAGAGGCTTCTCCAATAAGTTGAACTTGCAATTAAAGACAAGAAAACAAAATCAAAGCATATGCAACATATAATAATCAAGAAAGCTAACCCAACTTAGTGATCAAGGAATCTAAGTATTGATGTTATTCAATAAGCATAAGAACAACTCAATGAGAAAAAGAGATCCATATGTATTATCTTAAATGAAAAAAGTAATCTTATAACCTGATGTCTTGATGTCATACATATTTCTCCTGGGGTCCTGAACAATCATTCCTCCTTCAGTTTAACAAGCCTTTGTCTCTGAATACGGACATAAAGTTATAGACATAAGGGTGTGATCATTCTCATGCCAACAAAAACTATTGTAGAAAGTATGCACTCTTGAGAATTTCTTCAGCAACTATCATGTATGTCTTTAAGCTATCCTTCAACCTAAAACTTGAGCTTAATTTATAGGGAAATGTATGTAGTTTCAATTTCCATGAAGAGGGGGATAGATTCCTCTCATGAATGGATTTGAGCTCTATATACGAAGGTATAAGCTCCATGAGTTGAGGGATAAAGCTCAAAGTGATCGTGCCTCTATAAGATTCCAGTTGGGATAATATTCGACCAGCTAGGCTTCTATAATTTACTTTTTCTTTTAGTCTACTTTTCACACGTGTCCACAGGTTTTACTAGCAGAACATGCGATTTTTGTCGCAGTTTACAGACCAAGTATCCACAGACCCACAGGAAAAGGCTAGAAAAATTTTGGAGGTAGAATTTTAAGGGTTTTAAAGACCTTTTCTCCAATTCCAAGACTCGATTTAGGAACATTAGGTTTTTTGACTTCTAAGGGAGCACAATATAGGTAGTGATAGACATATATGGACAGTAAAATTTCATGGTGAAAAAATAACATGTAACAGATTGCCCCCTAAAGTGCAAAGTCTGAGGTTATGGTGAAGAGTGAAGCACTTTATCATTCTAAGGATTGGATTGGAGACACTAGTCAAAAATCCGTAAAAAAATTCAATGCAAACACACACACAAACACACATATATATCTTCGTTGAGGTAGGAATTCCCATACTTAGATCAAAACTAACTAAATGTTCTAGTACATATATGGTTTCAATATTATATCAAAGTAGAAACAGTATGGGTGCAGCCGTTTTCCATGAGTAGTCTACGGTATCATGAATAATAAAACTCCTCGCAACCTGGATGGTGGAAACTAGATCCAGGGTCTTGATTTGTGCTTCCTGAACTAGTACGATTCTATCCATGTGATTGATTGTGTCAATTCGAACATGGTAGAAACCAATTAATTACCAGTTAATGATGTGAACTGTTAACAAGTGTGAGAGAAATCACCAATAATGACAATGGCTCTCAAAGTACTCTAGTAAAATCTATGAAGTGTGAATGAATGATTTGCAGTCGGACACTCAAAGATTCATCTGATCCAAGGTTAATGATGTAACCTGTCATCGAAGGAGAAAAAATTTCCATTAGGGAATGGAGATCCTAAGGTACTGATAGGATTCTATATTAACTTTCTAGATGATGAGTTGACGTCGATATAAAGTGATTCATCACAGGAAAGCCTACGACAAGAAACCATTAGATCAAGTTTTGAAGAAATATTTGCAAGGACTTACTCAGGGATAGTCAATGTGAATGGAGGCAAATTTTTGTAATGAATGGTTTATTTTTAACTATCTCTTGAACACATAATGACACTACAGATGGCTTGGCAACATTTGACCTAAACATAATACTAAGAAACCGACTGAAGACTTTCAATGTGGTTTGATTAACTATTAGACAAAGGATTTCCCAACCCAAGTACAAGTGTGACAAAGTATCATGTTCAAGAGTGGCATGTTTCTTTTTAAACAAGGGTGACAACTAGATTATTTTTCTTTCTTTTCCCCCCACCATTACTGGCAAGTACCTCTTTATTTTTAACAAGCTTGAAGAGGATAATATTTGCTTGTTTGTGTCACCTCATCCTTTGGGTGAGTCCATATTAGTATTAAAATCGAACCCTAAGAAGGAGTGGTTTTCTCCTGTTTGTAATCGACAAGTCATTTAATGTTAAATTCTAATGAGTCCAGTATAGGAGAAACTTGACATTTTTCAGTTTTAGGGAGTTAGAAGAAAAATATAAGTAAACTTCATTGTTGTTCTTTTTTGTAAATTTAGTCTCTCAAGACCAAAAAAGGATAAAGTAATACAAGAGAGAACTCTATTGACCATGATTAGTCAACGTATACCTTTTTCGTAATTAGTCCATTTCAGTGTGGAAAAGGGGTAAAATTATACTAAAGGGACGACTGTTCATTTACTTTAACGAGTTTAAATAGTCAAGTACTTGGTGATCTTTTCATATTTAGAGAGTTTGAAAAGGGCTTAAAAGAGAACTCCAAGGTTTCACTTTTTCGTAATTTTCAAGAGTCCAAAAAAGTGATAAAAGTATACTCAGTGTCAAAATAATTCTTTTCACCAAAAAATCATGTATCCTGCACGAAACTCAAAATATTAGATATATCTATTTCCAAAAAGTAAAAATATTTAAATATAGCCTTTTAAAGTGAAAAATAAATAAAATAAAATATTTTTATTCATTTAAAAACTATAAAATAGAGTTAAAACAATATTATTTTCACCTTTTGTGTTTAGAGAAATGTATTGAGAGATTTTGGCTAAAAAGTTCTGGAGCAAATATCGGGAGAATCGACCGTCAATTCCTTGAATAGTCAAAACTAAGTAATCCACATCGTCTTCTTCTTCATTTCTATCTGTTTCATTTTTATTTTTTAGTCTTAATTTCATTTTTTGGGAGGACTCTGTGTTTAAAAATGTGTTCTCGGGGGTCTGCAGGTCATGCAGGCGATAACGACAGATCTCGTTAATTCTTTAGATAAAAAGATATCGAGCTACCATGTTTTTTGTTTGGAGTGCATGCAAACGTCTGCACTGTCTCCTCAAAAAAACTGTGGAGGCATCGTGAAAGTTTTAAAATTAAAAATATCTCTTAAAAATGGTTCAATTTTTTCATCCAAATGGTTTCTAACTTTCAAATGTGTTGATTTATAGGTTTCTCTGCCATGTTGGAGTGGAAAGAACGTGAACATGAGCTTATAGAAAATGAAGCTATGGAAGATTCTACAACAATACGTGCACTACAGACTTGTGGTTTATATAATTTCTAGGCTATCCAAGTTATGGAAGCACAAGTATAGTTGAAGACATGGCTAGTAAATGCATGGGAAGTTCAAGACCAATGCTTCATCATTGGTGACCACCAGCCATTTCCTTACCGGATTGTATCAGAGAGGAGGAAGCATATCCTTGTTTGGGGCTAGACATGGAGTTTTTCCTATTGCTAGCTATAAACAACAACATTGCAATGATGAAGCAGAATTAAAGGATAGTCGCATAGATATTAAAACTATCTTGCAATTGGATCTCAAAGTGATTGCATTTACAGTAACCAGATTGTGTAGGAATGGAGCTCCACATATAGCCACTAAATCACAAGTGCAGACCATAGTTGAGTGTCTCAGAGGGACCATATTTAATTGGTGCGAAGGAGTATTGGCCAACATGAAAGGAAAATTAACTAGATCAAAGAACAAGAAGTTGAAAAACTTCGGGTATTGCGCCATTCTTATTTCATTTGCTTTAGAGAGAATCTTGTTTCTCACTCCTCATATAATTCTAGGAGATCATGGGGAACCTCGGGAATCTCAGATGGTATGTTTGGTGGCATTAATGGCTTGCCATGGTGGTGATGGCAGTTCAGTGGTTCAGTTCACTCTGATATACTTTATGTGGCTAAGGAACCAAGTCTTCACCGTCGAAGACCTCCCCTATGCAGGAATGGATTACAGAGGTGATCTTGAGACATATTTGCCTCTAAGGGCATAGTGGGATGAGTCAGGTAAGCGAATAATTTTGATGTTTTTTTCATATATTTTTTCTTTTTTATCATCCAATATTGACAAAAATATTTAAATGTAGATGTCAATCCATGATGACCAGCTACACTTTTCCGCTTTGATAGGCAGAAAGCACAACCTATAGCACCTCCACAGGATCAGGCAGTAGAGATCCTAGCAGATATGGAACACAACCTGGGGAGGTTAACCATAGAAATTCCTGAGACGAGAATATATGACATTCCTCTCAGGCTTAAAAGACATGTGACAGGTGTTCGAGGACCATTTAGGAGATTTCTATGCAAGGTGGTGAGTGCCATAGTCTATTACCATGATCATCATCATGGATAGTGGATGATCATTGTGGATAGACATTGTTTGGTGTTTGTATTAGTATTTATTAGATCATAAGGTGTTTGAACCTATGATCATAGATAATGTAATATTTTTTTAAAAACAAACCTATCTATGCTAATGATATTACTACTTTTTCTGAGTATCTTGTTCAACATGGATCAAATTTTATTTTGGTTTACTATGTTAATGTTTCAAATGTGTATTTAGAACATGATTAGCTAATGCATCAACCAATGTGTTTAAATTTCTTGAAATATGTTGATATTTGATATAATCAAATTGTTATTCCAAGAGATGAAGCTTCAAAAATAATCTCAATAACACTGGATTTCTAATGGCATAAACCTTGTTTAAATGTAATACAATGAGTTCTAAATCCAACCTAATAATCATACGTCGAATACCAAATGAAATGGAATCAGATAATAACTCAATGGCTGCACTATATTCTGCAATATTGTTCGTTGTTTGACTAAGGCATACCGCATGAATAGAAACTAACTCATCGGTTGGTGAATAGATAACCCAAGCCATGGAAGAGATATTATGTGTACTACAAAAAGAACCATCAGTAAAACCGATGTATGTTTGAAGGGGTGTTGACATCTGCAATATCAAGAGTAATCAAGCTAAGCAGCTATAGTAGTAACAGAAAAACTAATCTAGGCACACTTATCTAATCTAAGGCACACTATCTAATAAACAACTATTTTATAAGAGAGATCTTCACATGAAATTAAAGCATAATATATCTTAAGATAAATATCATTTATGGGTTTATCTAAAGATACCCCATCATAATCAGTCAATTCATAGGCTCCTTTTATAATCACATGCTTGACAATATAGGGACCATGCCACATCGATTTGAATTTTCCAGCACCTAGCTTATTGTTACCTTGAATGTATGCTAAGACTAAGTCACCTTATAAAAAAATATGAGGGGTAAAACTCTGATCATACTAAGCTTTCACACGTTTCTTATGAGTTTTGGTAGCTAATGCAGTGGTGCGCAAAGTCTCATCTAATTGTGCTAAGTATAAAAAGTGTTTTTACTCTTCATAGGTAGTTGGTAACAACTGAATGGTTAATTGGAGTGATGGTATTTTGCATTCAATGGGTAACGCAACTTATAAACCATAGACAAGTTGAAAAGGAGTGGACCCTATAGAAGTTTTTGCAGAGGTTCGGTATGCCCATAGTGCCGAAAAAAGCATGGTATGCCAATTCGATTTGTGAGTTCCGATAATCTGTTTAATCATGGTGGTTAAAACCATGTTTATGACTTCAATTTGACCATTAGCTTGCAGGTAATATGGATTATAATTATCATGGCGTAGGCCAAGTTGATCGGAAAGTTCGGTAAACATTATATTTCAAAAATGACTCCCATGGTCTGTGATAATAGCTCGAGGCACACTGAAACGAGTAATCACATGATTGAATATGAAAGTAGCTGCAGTTTTTCCATCTATCATGAATGTAGGCACCACATCGGCCCATTTGGTAATGTAATCTACAATGATAATAATATACCCATGCCCCTTGTCCAAGTGAGGGTTACATGTAATGAAATCAATGCCCCATTTCGGAAAAGGACTGACAGCAATGATAGGGTGAAGAGGAGATGGAGGCGCATGCATATTTCGATAAAAAATTTGGCAGTTGTGGAATTTTTTACCACAATAATACAATATTTGAATAACGACGACCAAAAATAACCAGAGCGCAATATATTTTGGGCTGTGGAAAACCCATACATATGACCACCACATGCTCCAGAGTGGCAATATCGGATTCTCCATCGATTTGAACATGAAAGCTCTGGGTGAAAGGTTTGGGTTTGAAGATATATAATGGTATATCCATACCATGGATCTAATGTACTGTTGAGAAACAAAGATTCATCTGCTATGGGATTCTCTACCACAGTTTTTGTCTTAGTATTGGGAAAGTCACACATAAGTTCTGCAAACACCAGTAATTTCTTTGATTTAGATTTCTCAAATTCCAAATAAAAAACTTGTAGGATGACAATCCATTTAAATTATTTTCCCCTGAGTAATTTTTTTGTTAAAATATTCATCATTGGATTGCAATTAGATATCACAGTTATTTTACGTAACAGTATGTAATGCCGAAATCATTAGACAAATTGAATTGCTACCAAAGCCAATTTCTCCACATGTGAATATTTGATTTTCGTTGGGTTGATATTATGACTTAGATAATAGATCACACGCTCATTATGAGATTCATCCTCTTGAACTAGAACCATTCCAATGGCGGAATCAAAGGCAGCTAAGTATAAAAGGTAGTCCTGGTGGTAATTGGGTGGATGTAATAATGGTGCATGGGTTAATGCGTGTTTTTGTGCATCAAAATATTTATCAGAAATCTCATCCCAAATAAAAGGAACACTCTGTTTCAACAACTGAGTAAAACCTTTTGTTAACACAGCATAGTTCAGGATTAACCTACATAAAAAAATTTATTTCCCTTGCAAACTTTGGAGTTGGCAAAGTGTGGAAGGAGGAGGTAAATTGATGATGGACTCAACCTTCGAGGGATCGACACAAATTCCATCTTTCGAAATGGTGAATCCTAGTAATTGTCCCAATTACACACAAAAAACACATGTGTGGGTTCAAATGAATCTTGTAATGCCTACATCTCATGAAAATCATTCATAAGTGTTTAGGATGATCGTCCCTGCATAAATAATGAGCAAGTAAATCATCCAAATAAGGTTGTATAATATGTTTGATATCATGAGAAGCATAAGACATAGCCCTTTGAAAAGTTTCACCAACATTTTTTAATCCGAAAGGTAATTTTCAATAAGAAAATGTCCCCTAGAGACATATAAATGTTGTTTCTAGTTGATCAGCAGGGTGTATATTGATTTGATTATACCCAGAAAATCCATCCATAAATGAGAAAATTTCATTTTTGGCATAATCATCAATTATTTGGTCGATATAGGGTGCAGGATAATTATATTTTGGACATGATTTATTAATATCCCTATAATCGATGCATACTCATATAGTCCCTTGTTTCTTGGTAACGGAAACTATATTAGATACCCAATCTGTCGATGGAATTGGATAAATAAATCCTGCTCGTAATAGCTTTTCAACTTCAACTTTGATAGCAACAGCTTTTCGCAGATGTATTGGACATAATCTCTGTCTAATAGGCTTGGCATCCGAGAATGTCTTAATTTCATGAATGACAATCTTAGGATCAATTCCTGGCATCTCTTCGTAAGAGCAGGAAAATATGTCTCGAAATTATTGAAATAGGGCTTTATATGTATTAATGTCTTCAATCGTACAAGAAGCGCCTATATGAATGTTTTCAATAATTCCAGGTTTAACTGATATGTTGATAGGAACTGTTGTATAAATATTTCCTAAATTAGTCTCAGAATCTAAATTTGTAATCGATATGGGATTTTGTATTTCAACATAATCAACTGTAAAAATAGACAAAAAAACCATTTTCTAACCTATCAAGATTAGGTAAAAGAAAAGATCTATGATGTAGATCATCCCAGGGTAATTCATCTAATGATAAAAATTCTTGAATAATTTCATCAATGTGAAACACTTGTTGAAAATGATCAGAAAGTGATGTCAAGGCTAAGCTTGATAGAGAAGAGGATTCTTCGGTGATCACATTCATTTTATCAGGATTAGTTGAAAGCATGTCAGAATATGACTGTACTACCACATATGCCATTTTAAAAGGACTCAAAGGAATCTTTCCATTGAAAGAGTCTACTTCTTATTCTAAAGGCTGTACTCAAGTGTCATCAAATGGTATAATGCTTGATGAGGTCATATTGATGTTGGAAATGGTATGCGGTACGTTGAGTGGAGGCATAGAGAAAGTTCCCATCAAAGTGGAGTCCTTTACTAAACCTACACCAACATCTTCATATGGGATAGTCGTTTTTCCAACATGTTGGATATTGTTTGTAGAACCAGGGTCAGATGAATAATATGAAAACTGATCGGTTTTCACAATATTTCCTTTATGATGAAACATTATTAACCGAAATACGGATGAAACGACAATAGTCATGGCATAATACCAACTACGGCCCAAAATAAGGTTATAATCAAGAGAGGCATCAACAACTTCCACATCTAGATTAATGGTTTTACCTTCTACTTCTATAGGTAGATCTTGGAGTATTCTGTATGGATGAAATCCTCTTCCATTAAAGGCTTTAAGCATTTTTGGTGATTGGTTGAGTGTTAAAGAACTGAGATTTTTCAAACAGTTTAACGACATTATGCACGTGGATTCCCCCTCATCGATAACGGTAAGAAAAACTCGTCTGGATTTAACTAATACTGGTATCTGAAAAGCCATCTGATGGGGGAGTCTCGGTGTAAAATTTTCTAGATCAAAGACCATGAGGTTGGATTCTTGAGGATCAGTAGCTCTGATATCTTATAGTAGTAATTTATTTTGTGTTGGAAATGATTGTAGAACTTCTAAGGCTGACATTGCTGAAGGGGATATCGCCAAATCCTCAACAATTTTGTAATTCTAAGCAGCTCTCGCACGTGGATTGAAAGCTGATTTTTGAAGTACACCTATAGCAGGATGTGTAATCACTAGATTATGATTATGTTTCTCGATATGAAGTGGATTGGAAACCGAACGAGATATATTTTGTGTTTGACTAGAATTTTCTATCTCTTTACCAGTTACAGGATTTTTAGTTCCATAGTCTTGCGATCGCGTCACAACCATAACCTTAGACATCATTAAAATATCTGCTGATGAATTTGAAGAAGATCCCATCATTTTTCTATCTCCAGTAGGAAAAGGATCCTTCAAGACAGAGGGTATGGGTGAAACTTTGAAAAACTTAGAGACCTTGGACCGATGTGGGAACTCTTTGGTATAGTGATCCTCATCACAGATAAGACAAGGATAACGAGGTTTCCATTTTTCATCAGGTGGTTCATTATTTTCGGTTTTCTCTTTAGGAGATGTAGTTTTTTTGTTTATATTCTTTCCTTTTTTATTATTACCAGTTTTAGATTTAGATGTAAATGAGTATACAACATGGATGTTGGTAGAAGTTTTAAGGGAAGAATCTCCTTTCGGTGAATCTGGTAAAGTTATGATAGGAGAATTATTTTTTGAGGAATTCTTCTTACTCTTGTTAGTGCTAGCTAAACCAGTTACACCATTCATACCATGAGAACCTAAAGCAGTTGCAGTTATTTGACCGGGACATGCTAAGTCAGGAATTTTTTCGTATAAAGTACCAAACTATGTATATAAAAGTTCTAAGTACTGTGCTTGAGCAATGACCTGTTCTTCCATAACAACACCTCCCTTGGTGACATCTTCGGTGATATTTGGAAGTAATGATTTCATAAACCATTCTGCCAAGATTTGATTCAGAATAAAAAGTTTCACGAAACTTCATCTTCATCTCCATTCATGTATGTGATCTGAAATATATGTAGGTGTAGATTTTTTTAATGAAGTTAAGAGTTCTGTGCCATTGTTGTATCAGACTGGAAACTAAAAGTGTGTTAAGAAAGTTGTTGCTAATGTGTTGAAATTGTTGAATGAGCCACATGGTAGTTCAATATCCAAGTTTGCAGCTAAACCTATCAGTGTTCTCTGAAACATTCTTAATTGAATGGAATCATTGACTAAAGAGTTTGATGCGTGCCAGAGGTGGTAAGTCATGACATGGTTTGAGGGGTATTCTCTTCATTTACCTTCGAACATAGGAATATCACTGGGAAACTTATTCGACATTGGCGACCAAAACAAAAGATAATAAATCAGATCGTTCATTAGGCATGACAAATCTGGTAAATCTAAAGTTGCTATGAATGGTAACTAATGGTCAGGGTCCTATTGAGAAAATTGATAACCTTGAGGAACTATACCAGTTCTAGGAGGAGGATATCCAGGATAACTTGGAATAGCCAGTGCTATTGGGATTCAAATGCTTCTTAGATAACCAGGGTTAGCCGTACCATATTGAGGTTGAGCTAGTATCTGATATGTGTAACTAGGGTATGGTTGATGTTTGTATACTGGATTTTGTGCTACAAGTCCATATTGATATTGCCCTTAATATGGTCGATAAAAAAATTGGTCTGTATAAGGTTGGCTTGTTACAATTGTACTTGTACTAGGTTGTCTCACAGACATCTGAATAGTAGTCTAAAATATGGGTCCAGGTTGATGAGAAGTGACTTGAGGGATTTGTTGTGATACTTGAGGGGCTGTATAAATAGGGGCTACAAAAATTCCAAGGATAGGTGTGGCAGGCTATTGAACGGAAGTTGATGCAGCAATTTGGGGTAGAGTTCTAGGTGTACTCAGACCAGGTTGCTGAATAATACTAGGTGCAGATACCTGAGGTATAACTTGAAGCATAGGTTGGATAGGTTATTGGATTTAATTGTAAGCAGTCAGCTGACTAGGCTAATTATAAGGTACTTCCATGGTAGGTTGCAAATTATGTTGATTCAACGATGGATTCCACACTGTGTTTACTCTAGGATATGGAGCTCCCATTAAAGGTTGTGATGCGTAAGATGGACCATAACGAGGTTGATAATTTGGAACATAAGTTTGATAGTTGGCTGGATAATTTCTACTAAAGGATTGACCTCCTTGAAACAATTGTTGTTCTTGATAAAATTGCGGCCCTAAAGGAGGCTATTGTCCTTGGAAAGACTATTTCCCTAGCATAGGGTACTATCCTTGAAGAGGTTGTGGACCCTAAATATAGTACTGCCCTTCAGGTTGACATTGTCCTTGAGGTATGTGCTGCCCTTGCGATATATACTACCCTTGAGGTTTCCCCCTAGTAGTAAATTACTACCTTGAGATTTCCCCCCAAGTTGTAAATTGCTACTTTGAGGGTCAGGGTTAGGAATGTTTCCAGACATCATGTAGACTTGTTTCGCGTTCAAATTTTTGGTATGAGATTCATTTGGGCCAGATGATTATATAAGTTTTTCAAGAGAGGGAGATGATCCTAAGAAAATACTAGAAAGCGACTGCTATCCAGAAGGAACAAATGGACCACCATACAAATAATTTTTTTGCATTGGAGGAAACATGGATGATTCACCAGACATATTTAATGAAGGTCTATAATTACCTCTTGGTATGGCGTAAAAAGGAATACGGGATGGTGAATAGTTGAGACCAGAATTGTGTAGAAATTCAGTTAGCTAAGAATACCAAGGATCCTGTTTGAAAGGGATATAATAGTAAATCGATTCACTTTGCCTTAGATGTAAATATTCTTGATGTGAAGGAAGTAAAAATTCTTCTTCTGTGTTAGTAATCTCTTCGATGCTAATGATGCCAAGAGGAAGGTTCTCAATGATGAAAAAATACTTGAGGTGAATGAGGATGAACAGGGGTTCGAGTTATGAACTTTGAAGTAGGATCATATGTAGCAGGTTTAGTTTTAGGCTCAGAAATTTTAGGTTCAGTAGCTAATAATTTACTAGTTGTGGAAGCAAGTTCAACTAGTTCAGAAATTTCTAGTTTTCTTGGATAACTTTCTACTATTTGAGGTTGATCTACTTCGTAATCAGGATGTATTATTATTGATGTTTCCTCTTGTTCATTTTATCTGGTCCCTGATGGTTGGCCTTTTTCAAATTTAAGATTTTCTAACTGACTTTTTGTGTACTCAGGGGGTTTCCCCTGCATTCTATGTGGGTGTCTTGGTAATTCAGCCACAGTTAAAAATTTAAGACACGAAATCAAACAAAATGTCAACAAAATAAACCTAAAGTTGCTAAGGAAACAATCAAATCGAACACACACCTACGAAATCTAAGAGAGAAATCCACACACAAACAATATGTTTCCACACTAAAAACACTAGTTGGTGATGAAATCCAACGTCGTAGAATCCTAATGTGGAAAATTTGGCGGTTGGAATAGTTACCCTGACAACCTTCATAATGAAATAGTCTGGTTCAAATCTCTCCACTTATTCCATCTCGAAGTGAAGAGTAACCTCTAGAAATTCCAAGTGAGTCTAGCCGATGTCTGTTCCAGGTACATTGGGACCTTCCCTCCACCATCACCTTGGGAAAAATCCTAAATATTATGGTCACTAAGTTCACCAACGGGAAAAAAAGTACCTTGGAGAAAAATATACGATCCAATATACACGCAAGGGCAAAGTAACAAGCTCAATCCCCTCTAAGGTTCCTTGATATGGTAAATTGAAGGTTTTCCAACAAGTGACCCGAGGCTCCTCGACAATGGCCTATACAAAGTTTATTGTTTGTATTACGTGCACATCTGCTATATTTCCCAATGATCTAGTTATGATTACCTCACTGGTTCTAACATGATCTCCTGCTTAACTATTTTAAGAAGATATTCCCAGAGCAAAAATGCTAAAATTGGATTTTCCTACCACAATATTGCTACTTGTTTGTTTAAACTGTCTTGGAATGTTAATTACAACCTATTCCAAAACTCTAGCCTAAACTATGTTGGTGAAATGAGCCCTAGAAAATGTAAAATATCTAGATTGATTTTATTAATGCGCTGTTTTTAATTTGGTTGTTGCTTAAGAAAAAAGGTATGGAGTTGAACCTTTAATGATGTTTGTGACTTGACTCAAAAATACGGTAAATGAATCTAAATGAGAAGTACAACTCTTTTCTTTTCAATGAATCTTATTTAAGGGAAATATGAGAGTTTTAACAATTTTCAAAGCACCAATTCTTTCATTCATAAACAAAATATTTGAAAAGAAGACGATTTCATAGAGAACTCAATTTGCAAAAATGATCAATTACTCTTTTGAAATGAAATTCATTTAACAATCAAACCAAAAAGTACAAATCAATAAAAAACCATTTCCAAAATAAAACAATATCTAAAAATTCTAAAAACATAAGTTTCAAAATGAAGGAAAAGTCTTTGAAGTCTATCTAGAATTTTTGAGGATGCTCTCTCTTAGTTTGTGATCAAACTAAGAAAAAATTCTACTTATCTCAATAAAAATGAAAGCATCCAAAAAATGCTTTGGTGTGAAAATCATGCTTTAGTAAGCTAAAATATCTTCCAAATTTGTGAATGAAAAAGGGATCAATTTTCATAAAAGTAAGGTTTGCAATAATCTTAATGGCTCATAAATACAATATCATCATACCAGTAAGCTGAGATAAATGAAGGTATCTTGTATGGAGCAGCAATAAAGTAGGGAAAACACTCACTCATAAGATGCAAATAGGATGATAAAATCACATAAACGCAAAAGTTGTTGAAAATAAATTCACACATAAGATTTGAAAACTAAGATAAGTCGGGGAAAAAAAAAGAATTAGGTGATCTAGCTCGAGAAAAGAGAATTTTAATTTTTTCAAAAATTTCCCAGGGGTCCACAGTTTCTAAATGAAAACGGAGTGGTACCACAGTCTTTTGAACTAAAAACCTGTGGAGTTTGTTGGACTGTTTTCTGCTGAAAACCACAGAGGCAAGGAAAAATACAGAAAAAATAAATAATCAAATTTTCTTTTCTATGGATTCTTAAAAGTAATCTACCCAACCCAATATTAGATAAGTCAAAATCAGAAAACTCTAAAATTCAAATTGAAAATAAAAAAATAAAACTAAGTTCTACTCCCCAGTGGAGTCGTCATTTTGTTATGCGGATTAATCCCTCTTGCAGACAAGAGTGATATCCATAGTATTCAACGAATAGCTAGAAACAAACATCCATTTGGAAATCTTGTTCTCTAGATTAATTTCATTTCAGAATTATTATAAGAAATTAAAGAGGACATGCCCCTACCTTGAAATCCAACGTTTGATGTAGTCTTTTATCTAGTCGCTCCAAAGAGGCTTATCCAAAAATTAGAACCTACAATTAAAGATAAGACAAAAGAATCAAATCATCTGCAACATATAATAATCAAGAAAATCTAACCCAACTTAGTGATCAAGGAGTCTAAGTATTGATGTTATTCAATAAGCATAAGAACAACTCAATGAGAAAAAGAGATCCATATGTATTATCTTGAATGAAAAGAGTAATCTTACAACCTGATGCCTTGATGTCATACATATTTCTCCCAGGGTTCTGAACAATCATTCCTCCTTCATTTTGAGAAGCCTTCCTTTCTGAATACTAGTATAGATTTATAGACATAAGTGTGTGATCATTCTCATGCCAACAACAACTAGTGTAGAAAGTATGCACTCTTGGGAATTTCTTCAGCAACTATCATGTATGTCTTTAAGCTACCCTTCAAACTGAAAATTGAGCTCAATTTATATGGAAATGGAGGTATTTTTAGTTTCCATGAAGAGGTGGATGGATTCCTCCCATGAAAGTATTTGAGTTCCATGGACAAAGGGATAAGCTCCATGAGTGGAGGGATAAAGATCGAAGTAATTGCACCTCTTGAAGCTTCCAATTAGGAGAATATTTGACCAAATAGGCTTCTAGAATTTAATTTTTCTTTTATTTGACTTTTTACAGGGGTCCACATGTTTTACTAGCATAATGTGCGGGGGTTGCTACAATTTATAGACCAAGTATCCACGGACCTACAGGAAAAGGCTAGAAAAAGTGTGGAGGTATAATTTTCAGGGTTTTAATGAGCTTTTATCCAATTCCAAGACTTGGTTTAGGAACATTAGGGTTTCTGAATTCTAAGGGAGCACAATATAGATAGTGGTAGACCTATATGGAAATTCAAATTTCATGGTGACAAAATAATGTGTAACAGTAGGCTTACAGGACTAGTGCGTTTACTCTAAAACACACTGGTGTGTTGACACATGAATAGTGCATCGATGAGAAAAAAATCCGTAATAACCTTCGGCTGCACAATTTTTTCAGTTGTGTTGAAATTCCATCAGAAGTTCCGCCAAAACCTCTGTTACCGAAAATGAATGTTGTAGCAAATGTATTTTTGACATTTTTGGCCAATTTTATAACACTAAAAACCTCTGTTATAACCTCCGCTAGAGGGCCTTTTCCTTGTAGTGTCATTAATTTCAAGGTCATGTCATTATTTGGGTATCTAGGGTCATAAATCAGTTAACATGCCATCATCTAGGTCATGGTATAGGGCTTCTTTTTTATTGTCATCATAATGCTAATCATATTAAAAAATAAGGAAAATAAGAGTCGTTTTCATTATTCAAAGTAACCTTCATTTGGAGTTAGCCAAGATAATAAATAAATAAAAATTGCAACTTATCCTTTTTCAAGAAGTATGATACATTTTCAAAATATTTCAAAAGATATTTTTCCCAATGTATAAGATGATGCCACTAAAGCCATAAGAAAAGTTTGTAATTTTTAAAGGGAAATGAAGCTTCTTTTGAGTTAGTTTCATCCTTTGATTTTCAAGAGCTCCTCTCTCATGCTCCACAACTCTCTACAGCTATCCATAGATCAAATTCAACCACAAAAAACTTATCTAGATTTTTGCATGCTAGTTTCTGCTCCTCGCTACATTTATGGGGCAGCCACGCTACGCTTCTGGCAATTTTCTACGTTTTTGGCATTCAAAGTCCAAGAAGCCATCAGAAAGTTCAAGTTATCATTTTACAAGTTTCAGATGCTTCCAAGACAAGATAATAGGTCCAATCTGTGTTTGGGCCCCTTTTACCTCTTTCCCTTACCGATTTCCAACAATTTCACCTAAACTGTGTTGCTAACCTACCATCCTATCTTCCAAAAATTTTAGGGATTTTTCCATAACTTCAATCCTTCTCATCTTTGTCCCTAAACTCATTGCTTCATTCTCCCCCATTTTCCAAAATTTCACCCTTCCTTTCCTTCACATCAAGCTAGGGTTTTATTTTTGCAAACAAACTTCATGGAAGGTGAGAAGAGAAATTATAACAAGGGAGGTCATCATTCCAAATTTGAGCCATCCAATCTGTAGGAGATCAATGCTTCTCCCTATACCAATAAATCCTTTGAAGACACTATTTGTTTAAGGTTTTGTGAAATAATTCAAGAGGTAGGTTGGCATGGTCGATTGATAAGTTTCTTTCCCACCAATTTTAGGAGAGAGAAGGCTAACATAGCAGGGTTTGAATTCACTATATCAACATAAGCCATAGCCTTAGCAACATGTATCCCGAAGCATGGAGAAAAATGGTTCAAATGGATGGATTTGGGCATTGAGAACGATAAAGTTTTCTTAAAACCACATTACAAATATGATCCTAAACACATCTTTCCCTTCATGCATTTACTTGATAGCTATTATCCTTTAATGAAGCTGATCATAAAGTATTTTACATGTGAAGGGAGGCTCTCAAGGTTATACCAGTACCACATAAGGCTATTGATTCATTTCACTGCCACCAACCAACTCAATTTTCGTCATTATCTATTAAGGAGTTGGGTGAAAATGATGGAAAAAGTACAAAGTAAAGGCAAGGATCACCAATCTAGTTTGTTTCACCATGTTTTGGTCAAGGTTATAGTCTTACATTAGCTCTCACAATTCAATATGTTCTTGGAAAAATTCATGAATTTAGTTTCTTCTATGCCCACTACTAGTCCACCTATCATTCAAAGCATACAATCAACATCATCAAAGCCCTAGGAGATTGGCTCTTCAAGTATACCAACATAGGTTCCAAATATGCCAAGAACATAAGTCACTCAAACTTATTAGAAGGTTAAAAGGTTGGTATTTTCTCCTAAGATCACTAAAGGTGTACATTCACCTAAACCTACAGCCGAACAAGTATTAGAAGAAACTATGGAGCATCCACCTATGCATGAGAGTGATTCAACCTTGCAGCAACATGAGGATAAGTAGGCAGCTTTGGAGGTTGACATGGCAGAGATATCAGAGCTCAAGGACATCCTCTCAAGGGAAAATTTCATGATAACATTGCTACAACAAGAAACCATGCAACTAAAGGTGAAACAGTTGCTCCTAAGAAAACCTAAGATAGATCTTGAGGCAAATAAAGGTAAGGGAAAAGAAGTGATATATGTTGATCAGTTTGAAGACAAATAGGCTCAAATAAGGAAGCTAAGAACAACATGATTAACCAGGCAAAAAGAACGAGAAACAAAGTTATCTCCTCCCTTAGGTTAGCAAAGTTTTGATGATTTGTTTGCTACTGAGATTGAGAAAGAAAAATATTTTTGGCTTTATAGGGTAAATGAGCATATAGAGAAGCTCTTGAAGAAGGTAGGAAGAAACAAAAACCTCCAAAGGCACATGGCGAGACACTACTTCACTAGGAACCAAATTTCCAAAATCAGGGTTAAGAATTTGAAGAAAAACCTTAAAGAAACACTAATTAAGCTAAATAAGAATGAAAACTTGGATTTGTTGGCAAGGCATCTCTAGTTGCCTAGAAAATCATTCAAGGATGCTATGGATCAAATTTCAACAAGTTTTGAGCATTTTTGATAAAAAAAAATTGGGGGAAATTTTTGCAATTTCACTTTTACAGAACCGTATCATGGCCACTCTATGCTGTTTCTTAGAGGGTCAAATGGGGTCAAATTTACATGTTTGGATTTATTTTTATGAGTACATTCCAAATATACCTTTGGTTTTGCATGACACTTCCTAAATTTTAAGGAAAACTCAAAAAACACCTCAATTTTCATGCTTCTACCACTGTTTTTCATCCTACGCTACGCTTATGGAGTAGGCTTGTGTAATATTCCTAAATTAGCATGCAGCTAATTGGAATATTAATTTTTCTCCAAAAACATAGTTAGATGAATAAATGGGTAGGGAGACCCATAAATATTTCTAGCAGCAATAAAAACCCTCTTAATGGGAAAGGGATCATATTCACAGTTGGATAAAACACCTTCATGTGTGAACAAAGGCCAAATGCATGTGGACAAAGTCAAGTTTGACTAAGTCAACTAAGCTAGTATGGAGGATGTGGAAAATTAATGGAGATAACCCAGTGGGAATATGGATTATTTTAGATATTTGGAATAAAACCACCTTGAGTGTGGAAGAAGACATTGCATGGAGACCCAGTCAAGATTGACCAAATCCATCAGTGTTGTTTTGGAGGAGTGGTATTGATGATGGCACAAACCAGTTCTGGAGGGAGAATCATTGCATGAAGATGGAAACCCTAATGAGTGGGACCAAATTTGAGAAGGCACACATCATTTATAAGGAGGAGGGTGACATCCATATGAGGTTAGCTTATGATTATGATTTTCTGATATATGGTATGTTCAGACATATTTCTTTCTCTGGCTGTTTAGCTAAGATAGAGTGTTGTTTAGCACATGGTGTTCCTGATCAGGAATCCCACCTCTTCCATTGAGTATCTCTTAGAGGGGTCTTGCACCATATTTTCCACTATCTCGCTTAAGGACAAGCTTCATCTTCCTTTGACAGTGCAGATCATGTTGAAAGTTTGTCTGTTTCAGTAAGCTGTAATAGGTGGAGGCTAGATCTTTAGATCTAGGCCATTTCAGTACCTCTTTTTAGTGGAGGAGATCTCTTCTCCATTTGGAGGGAAGTATTGAAAGAGTTGATCTTCATTTCCATATCTTGGCTGTAGGCCAATAGTATCTTGTCCCCTATAGTGCAGAAGAAGTCCAGATCTATGTAATTTCTAACGGAGATGTTGCAGGGTGATTCAAAGCACCATTTGGAGAGATGATTTTCTGAGTGTTGGGGAACTACCCTTCACTTTGGAGATCTGTTGGAGGGTGTTGGCTCGAGGGGTCCTGACCTAGGTTCGAAGTGTAAGGTTTGCCAACAAACCCCTATACTATTGGCCCTTTCGGTAGTGACCTGCTTGCACAGGTCAAACTCTCACCCGAAGTAGTATGGGTGGGTGCTGGAACAAGGTTTCCATACCCTGAGAAAGGATAGGTAAGGCAAGAAAAGATGCGCTAGACCATATGATTCCATGATTAACTTGTTCTGTGCAAGGTAAATTAGGTATCTATTCACATACATGTGCACTAGATCTATAATTATATTCTTGTATGACAGTAACAAAATATCGCATAAAATGAACAAGACAGAACATAACAGATCCAAGTATAGAAAACACAATTACACGGATCTTCCCAGCTTAAATATAGAAAATGCACAATGTAGGAATTACCAACAATTCACACAAAGAGTACTCACAGATTTAGTTCTCTATCAACCTTTCTTATTCATTCATCCTTCAATTCTTCCTTACAATTCCCTTCCCAGCCTGCGCACACAGCAGTAGGGTCTACACACAGCTAAACTTGGATCTCCGTGCACACAGCCAAAAATAGTCCTTTCCCAAAAACCCAAACAGATAGCTTAAACCAAAATTCGCATCAATATCTCTTCATTCTCTACCTTACAATACCAAATTTTCCTCTATTTATAATAATCTATCCTAGACTTTCCTATGGTCTGCAAACTGTTGTTTTCGGACCCCTGGTTTACCCTTGTACCCATTACAATGCTTTTAGGGCTTTGATCCACCACAAAACCCCTAATTCTAGACTAAATTTAATTAAAAGTATTCAAAATGGAAAAGTTTTGCAGCTTGTAGGAGACCCTATTACGACAATCCCCCAACACAATCTTGTGACTCATCTCGAGTCACTGTGGTGGTGTGGCCTCGATTTGTGCACGCAACGTATCAAGAGTGAAGAAGAACATAGGGAGTACTTCCTGAATATGGACAGTAGCTCGCTGTGCAATGTTGACAAGCGTCAAGGACGCAGGGCCGTCTGGAGCCGCGGTAACCTGTTCTAACATCCGGTGGAAGCGCGCAATGGTAGTATGAGCATCCTGGGAGATCTGGAAGGCGGTGTCACCCCATGGTTTCAATTGTTTCTTGAAGACATGCTTAGTGTGGAAAAGATTCATAATTATGTCCATGACATCTAGATGTTACCCAAAAACGCTGGAGGGCAAGGGAGCTATGATCTGATCGAGAGCAGCTTCCACTTGCCGTAAGTCATCCTGTATATGCTTGTTACACAGTAATTTGTCACCGTCCCTACCATTCCCCGTCCCGCACAATGGAGGACCCATAATGTGACCTGTGAACACTGTCATGCACTGAAAACATCATCATTGCATCCCTCTGAGTATGAGCTTCATTTCCCCTTGAGACATCTCCTTGCAAAATCCATGAAAAACAGCTCTTGTTGCATTGGCGCGGGTAGACAGTTCAGTACTCGCGCCACTCAGGGAAATCCTGTAAAGAGGTCGCGCCACTTGGCGCTCTGTCATAGAGCAGCAATCGCGCCACCCATTTTAAGGACTGTTTTTTATATATGGATGGCGGAAGTTGAGTTCAAACAAACTCACAACCACTGCCTATCTTGAGTTGGGAGGTTTGGCTACGGGAGTTCTATGGAAGGGAAGTAGTTTTGCCACCTTCTATGGAACCTTCCTTGTTGATAGAGCCAATCCCATAATAATAGGGATCCCAACTCCCTCCTTCCCCATCTATAAAAGCTTGCTCAGATCCATGGCAAGCTAGTCTTGAAGTGCTGAAGCTTTGCATCTCCCTATTCCCAAGTGCCTTTGTGCCGTAAAGAATCCCTTCTTTCCCTTAAGGCCCATTAAAGCGAGGAGACCATTGTTACGAGACTCTGGAGAGGTTTCCCTTTCCTTGGCGAGCTTTGCGAGACGTGGACAACCGGAGACCCGTTCGAAGGAAGCTGCGACGTCAGAACTTGGTTGTAACTTCTATGCGTTTATCACTTTAATAGATGACTATGATTATGGTTCCACTCCTTTTTCTATCATGTTAATGCGAGTAATATCTTTTCTGACCGATGTTTAGTTACGTATGTTGGTTCCTATGCATGTATCTGTTCGTTTCTTCTGCGTGCAGGTGTTCATCCACGGAGATCGTGGAAGGATTGTGATCTGCCAGGGCTGAAGGACGGGGACATCTTCTTCTTCAGATCTAGCGTTGGAATCCGGGTAGGCTCTTATCCCAAGTCTTTCATTCGTAACTAGGAGCTTGCGTCATAGCATTGTTTGTTTGTTGCTAGACCCCTGCTGGGCTAGTAGGGATCGCCTCTGTCCGCAGAGGGGATTTACCTCCTCAACAAATTGGCGACTCCACTGGGGATTTACTCCTCAACAAATTGGCTAGTGCGTGCAGTAACGTGCTATCATGAGCACCATGCTGATTAGTCTCTAGGATTTAGCCACACCATTTTTTGAGAGACACAGTGTCTCCGGATGTATTAAGACACTTATGTATATTAATAAAAAAAACATATAAACATAAAATCAAAAATATGAGGCCTTACCCAGCTCTTCGTCCTAGTGGTCTCCTTCTGGTAGCGGGAGATCCGGGTCCCCTGTAAAGTCAGTTCCCGCATAGGGCCAATCTTCCACAACGATCAGTTGGCGCCGTATCCATCTGAAGAACTCGGGCTTCCAGGACATCTGTTGCCCGCCTCCAGATCTGGGCATCAGTGCTGCCCAGCGAGCCATTCTCGGCTCTCGAGGTACTGGACTCGCCACAGGGGCCTCTTGGCCCTGGAAGGTTGGTATGCGTTCCAGAATGAACGACACCAAGATGGAACCATACCCAAACTGCTTCAGTTTGCCCTTTTTGCACTTTGTGAGCTGTCTTTTCATGTTAATGGTGACAGCTGTTGCCCAGTCATACAGTCGGGGACCCATGCATTCTGAGGCCAGTAAGAGTTGAGTCTTTGTAGCCTCGTGCGGTGCTTGCGATCCAGCAGCCCGCGTAATGGTGTGGAGTACAACTCTCAGTGCTAGGTCGGGGATGGTCGAGATGTACACCTTCTTACTCCCTGTTCCTGTTTGTGCCCCACGGCACACCCGCGCCATTACTTCTTCCATCTTCTCCCCTGATGGTCTGCTCCCAGTCAGTACAGGGATTGGACCCCTGCGAGATAATCCGGTAACAAAGTAAATGTCGGTGACCTCCAATTCCAACACCTGGTCTCGTATTCTGAATACCTGGTCATTTTCATCCCAGAGGTTGATCAAATATTGGAGGAGCTCAGGCTGAGCTCGTAAGCATGGCGTGAGGAAGAATTTCTTTAAGCCACGGTCCCTTAGAGCATTCATGCAATTCTCATTTTGCATGGCCTCTTCGTCCTCATCTCCGTGTTCCCGTTCCTTCCATTCAATCACCATTCTGACTGTTTATCTGCATTCACATGGTTCAAAGCCCCTAATTAGATCTTCTGTGAGCTTAAAAATTCAAGAAATTTGGCATAAATAGAGGATTTTTAGGCGGAAATTTGGGTTGCGTCGCTGGCGCGACTGTTTTGCTGACAGTCGCGCCATGTGGCGCGGGCCCTTTGATAAAAAGAGCTCAGTGGCGCGGGTCCGTGCCCGATACCCGCGCCACTTGGCCTGGCCCTAAAAATTCAAGAGTGCCCTTACAGAGCTGATTTCTAAGGGGAATTCATTAAAAATGCATGGAAAGAAAGAGAAAGGGAGCGCCTCTTACCTGTCACAGACGAGACGCTGAATGGTTGCCTGGATTGGTCGCAATCGATGTCAGAAGATTCTGCTCCAAATGGACCACTGCTACTCTCCACAAGGTAAATAGTAAAAAGTAATTTCATTTTTTACCATTGGACATATTTATAACTTTTCGACGTTAAAATGTGTTTTAAAAGTTATTTCTTGTCAAATATTTGCATGTATTATGTCAAAAAATGGATTTTACGCTTGTTAGGTATGTGCAGTGACAGGTTTTTGCGACTTAGAAGGTGGAAACGAGTTGTATTTTATACTTTTTCGGACTCGGTAAATACACGAAAAAGTCACTCTGGAGTCATCTTTCAGCTCTTTTCTGACTCTCTAAATATGAAAAGATCGCCGAGGCCCTTGTCGTTTCGATCTCGTTAAAATAGACACGAATCGACATTCACCCAGTATAAGTTTAACCCTTTTTCGGGCTGGGCTGGATCGATTACGAAAAAGGAATACCCTAGCCTATCGCGACTAGGAGGTTTTTCCGGATATTGTTTTCTACCTTTTCGGATCTGGGGAACTATTTACGAAAAGGGACCTGTGGAGTTTTCTTTTCCGCTGTCTTTTCAAACTCTCTAAACATGAAAAGACGCCGAGTTCTTTCTTTGTCAGACTCGTTAAACCCTGATGACATTGGATTTCGTCGAAATGACGTTCTCCGAGTTTCTCCTTCCTAGGACTCGTTAAATGCACTAGGATGGATTCGCCCGAAGGGCGGACTTATATCGCAAGCATATGCTATCCCCTTCAAGCTTGTTGTCAAAAATAATTGGGGTACTCGCCAGAAATGGTGGGGGAAAAATGGAACCATTGTCGTTGTCGTCGGCAGTATGTCGCTCTTGAACATGGCACTTGTCTGCATTCGTGTCGGGTTGGGGACATCTCATCTCGTTGTTTCACTTTGCTTCCATGGGTTTGGGTAATATCTTTTGACCTCTCATCTGTTCACTGCCTCGTCGCCATGACCTTTGATCTGTTGATGTCAAATACTGCCAAGTCCATTGTCGTGCCGTTTATATGTTCAAGAGAAGTTGACCTCTGCAAATATCAACCTTCCTCTGTTTCTCGTATGATCCTGATTCACAACAAAACATTGTGTTCCTCTGTCTCGTGTCGATGATGTGGGAATCATTATGGCCCACCTTCGATCAAGGTCACTTCCTGTCGACTTCAACTCATTATCCAGGAAGTTGGTCTAGAGACTCCTGATGGTACCTTGGAGCCTGCATGCCTTAATGGCGGGTTCGTCGCATTCGACGTGAGGTTTTCATCATTGGCCTCCGATCGGATGATTCTACGGGTGTTCGACGTCAGCTCATTTATTCACACGCTGTAGATTGTACCTGTAGTACCTTGAGGACCATCGTCATTATTGGTGGTTTCTCTCGCGTCTGTTAACAGCTTTCATCATTGGCTGGTAATCAGACGATGTTCTTGCATGTTCGACATCGGCTCACACATTCGCATGCTAGAACTTGTACTTGTTTGGGTCGAGATGGAGCGCAAGACCCTGGATTGTGTCTGTTGTAATCCAGGCTGCGATTGTGGATTATTGTCATTATGTACATGACTCAATGATTGGATGGCTGTGACCATACCTGAGTCTATTTGTTTGATCTTAGTTGGATGGCTACGCCCATACCCTAGATCCGGATTATAGCATACTCTGTTCGGATGGCTGCGTCCATACCATATATATACATCATGTACTTGAGATATCAGTTGTATCTTTCTGCGCAGGTTTTCCGACGGCGGGCCTTCAGTTGGACATGTTCTCGTAAAGCATTTCACCCCTCTTTCTCTCGGGCCTCATGCTTTAGGGGGCATCTGTTACACAGTAATTTGTCACCGTCCCTACCATTCCCCGTCCCGCACAATGGAGGACCCATAATGTGACCTGTGAACACTGTCATGCACTGAAAACATCATCATTGCATCCCTCTGAGTATGAGCTTCATTTCCCCTTGAGACATCTCCTTGCAAAATCCATGAAAAACAGCTCTTGTTGCATTGGCGCGGGTAGACAGTTCAGTACTCGCGCCACTCAGGGAAATCCTGTAAAGAGGTCGCGCCACTTGGCGCTCTGTCATAGAGCAGCAATCGCGCCACCCATTTTAAGGACTGTTTTTTATATATGGATGGCGGAAGTTGAGTTCAAACAAACTCACAACCACTGCCTATCTTGAGTTGGGAGGTTTGGCTACGGGAGTTCTATGGAAGGGAAGTAGTTTTGCCACCTTCTATGGAACCTTCCTTGTTGATAGAGCCAATCCCATAATAATAGGGATCCCAACTCCCTCCTTCCCCATCTATAAAAGCTTGCTCAGATCCATGGCAAGCTAGTCTTGAAGTGCTGAAGCTTTGCATCTCCCTATTCCCAAGTGCCTTTGTGCCGTAAAGAATCCCTTCTTTCCCTTAAGGCCCATTAAAGCGAGGAGACCATTGTTACGAGACTCTGGAGAGGTTTCCCTTTCCTTGGCGAGCTTTGCGAGACGTGGACAACCGGAGACCCGTTCGAAGGAAGCTGCGACGTCAGAACTTGGTTGTAACTTCTATGCGTTTATCACTTTAATAGATGACTATGATTATGGTTCCACTCCTTTTTCTATCATGTTAATGCGAGTAATATCTTTTCTGACCGATGTTTAGTTACGTATGTTGGTTCCTATGCATGTATCTGTTCGTTTCTTCTGCGTGCAGGTGTTCATCCACGGAGATCGTGGAAGGATTGTGATCTGCCAGGGCTGAAGGACGGGGACATCTTCTTCTTCAGATCTAGCGTTGGAATCCAGGTAGGCTCTTATCCCAAGTCTTTCATTTCGTAACTAGGATCTTGCGTCATAGCATTGTTTTCATTTCGTAACTAGGATCTTGCGTCATAGCATTGTTTGTTTGTTGCTAGACCCCTGCTGGGCTAGTAGGGATCGCCTCTGTCCGCAGAGGGGATTTACCTCCTCAACAATGCTGAAGCATAGGATGGTACCGGACCGTTGTCTAGAGTTGCGTAGCTGCTTTGACCAATTTCATGCCCCACGTAATCTGCTCCTGAATAATAGTTGTTGCTTCTGCGACCAATGCGACCCGATGTGCCTGGACTTCCGAAGGTATTTCACACTACTGTTGCATAGTCCGGTCATGGTGGCAAACCTTTTGTAACACCGTGGTGTATAATCCTTGTAGCGCTTCACGAGATAGCTACACCAAATCTATTTGGATGTCTGCAGTGGTTGGAGCATGATCATTAACTAGGACAGTGCGAGGGAGCGAACAAATATGGCTTTTGCTTGTTGGTAATCTGGGACTCCGGAGAAGTCACAACATATCCCTATATCTCAGTGTTCATTCCTAGAGCAGGACTATTCATGACCTAATTGCAACACTATTGGTGGGGGACTGTGATAATAGTGTACCCTCCTCTGTTGTATCATCCAGGACCATCCGACTAGCTCTTGTAGTCGTCCCCGGGGTGCGAAGGTCGAGTACTCCTATCGCACAACTATGGTGCCTCTTCGTGCGTGGTTCACAGGAAATTCCCTATGAAGGAGGCCAACGCCCAATCATTTGATCAAACTTGGAATTCCTAGGACCTCTCAATATGATGTCTGTGGGTGCTGAATAGCTAGAGGCTAAAGCATTCGACGGGTGAGGGACCGCCATAGCAAAAAAAGGACAGGCGTCCCAGAAAATGTCAATGATCCCAGTAAGCCAGTCATCGGATAATAGGGGCATGGTGTAGAGATAATATGTAGCCTGTTGCAAAGTTATCCTACTATCTGCACATTTTCCAGAGTTATCTAATGGCGGAGAAACCCGTACGTGAAACTTACCATCGATCGTTCGAATCAAACTTACCATAAATGGACACATTGATGGTCTGCCGCCCATTTTGCGTAACTGTAAGGTTCCTTTATTATCAAATTAGGGTGGGTTGACAGTATTTATTCGTACTTGAGGACTCTCCCACATATTTTCAGACCTCGGATGATGCATACGTGTTATTCGTGTACCCCGAATTAAGGTTGATGTTGGATGTTTTGTAACACGGTTCAGATACCAGTTCAGCAATTTGGCCACCAAACATCTTGATCAGTGTGCCCCTCCCTTGGTCAGGACGTCCTTGTACGGTAGGGTTGCGTCAAGCATCCTCATACCATACATCATTTGAAGTGTTCGTAAATTCTCCCAATGGCAAGTGGGTTTGTGCACTTCCATATTCGAACGCAAACCTAGGTCATTGGTAACCAAGTGAGCCTGTTCGGGTGAGGTCCTATCGTATCCTTGAGTTTCGTAGGTCAGCAAGTATCTGCATAGGTCTACTAACCTTGGGGCCCATCTATCAGCTGGGGTCCCCAAGCGCAGGATCATCCTACTCCAATACTCCTCCCAAGTGAGGAATACCAGCCCTTGCGTATCCCACCAACGCGCAGGTACTCCGCGCAGGGTGAAAGGCAGTGCCCTTGGCCTGTGTTTCTTGGGAATTTTGGCTTCAAAAAAATTCATAATATTACTTGCGTCATCATGGTAGGGTAGGTCTCTTACCTTGGTAGAGATGCAGCGGAAATTCCTGCTAGTCTGAATACATCGTAGCGCCGAAACCTCGAGCAATCATCCTTGCCAGTTTTCCAGTTCCTCATCAAAGTTGGAGAAACATTCACTGTCCTTTTCCCAGCAGAGTACGCCTTTTGTTGTAGGGTTAACCTGATCTTCGTCCCGTGCAGTCAGTTTGTAAATGTGATCTATTTCATCCTCCTCATAGGCTGGCTCTATATACCGCGCACCTTCTTTTGGATATAGTGGTACTATGACGTGTGTACCGTTGTTCTAAAACACCATGCTTCACTTTTTGAGATTGCTGATGTTAGCCCCCCATAAATTTTTGACAAGCAAATAGGGGGCTAAAAAAATTTTGAGCCTTCAGGGAATGCATTTCCCTTGAAAACACATCATCCTTGAAGTCTCCTTGTGCCTTGGGTCCTTTGATAAAATCCCCTCTGTTGTTTTCCATTATAAATCCTCTCTGTTATGAAGAAGAATGCCCAAAAGGCCCTTTTCCCCTCTTATCTCACCCCCACTTAGCTTCTATGTTGTTTCCCCTTCTTTTTCCCTTCTTACCTTTCCAAATCCCCTTTATATCCTTCCCCTACCCTTTGTTGGCCTTTTTTCCCCCTTATTCCTCTATCATTCCTCTTCTAGCCTTTAATTTCATTGAAAATGGGTTAAAAAACCCACTTCCAACCTTATACTAAGGCTTAGCCCATTTTCCACCGCCCCTTTAGCTATTGCCACCTTGTAAACGAGCACTGTGACTAAACACTGCCCCTTGAGGCTCTAATCGCAATATCACATATCGCATCCATCACAGATCGCATTTTCGTGTGTTATGTTCATTAGATCCATCGCAAATATTTGCGATGCGATTTGATCGCGTTGCAAATATTTGCGATGCGATCGTCCAATCGCGTCGTCGCACTTTCCTCCCATCGCACTTATCGCATATCGCAGTTTCATTATATGTATTCGATTGATCCATCGCAAATATTTGCGATGCGATCTGATCACGTCGCAAATATTTGTGATGCGACCGCCCATCGCACTTGTCACCATCGCACTTTCTGCCGATCGCATTTTCCCCATCGCATTTCCGCTCCGTCGCAGAGCGCAAAGCACAGTTTTCTGTTTGGTGCTGATTTCCGCCGTCGCACTTTCTCCATTTGCGATTTTGCGATCAGACCCCTGGGTCCCACATCCACGGCCCCCCTCATTGCATTTTGTTCATTTTCTTTGTATTTCCTCCGTTAGTTAAACCTTTTCATTTTACATTAAAGTTTAATGAATCACCCTCCGCCGTGACCGGGTCCTACCATTTCAAATGCATTTCATGTGTTTGACCTTTCCCTTTTGTAGCTCGGCCAATGGTTAAACCTTATTGTTTAGCACTAAATACATTCTCCGCCATTGTTCCATGTGTTCGCCATTTCCACAGTCGCCACCACCTTTCCACCATGGGCCTCCAAAGCATCTCCCCATCACCACTGCCTGAGTTTGTAATATTTTTATTTGACTGTTCAGTTAGCACAGAGAGGCCAGTTCAGCGGCCAAATGAAACAGCAGAGACTGATTTGAGGGATTCAAGCCGGTTAATTGAATATTAACAATTATAATTTTGCATTCAAAGGAAAAGGCACATTTCGAATATCCAAGCACATTGTTAAAGTCTTATCTGTGTTTAATATCAGCAGGGTACTCTTCTCCAAAAGTACACCTTCCTACAAGAAATATCCATGCCTCCTCGAGCCTTGAAACGATTAATTACACCAACTGAAGCTCATTTAAGACAGTCAGGCAGCAGTTATGGAGGTATGGAGTGGCCTTGCAGATTTTCCACCCAGTTCATTTATTCCAGAAGGCTACCACAGTCCCAGACCGCCGTAAGGACTTAAAGAACATATCAGAGGTCGATCTCGACCTGACAGGCGCTTCCAAACAGTCCATAAATTACAACACAACGCCATTAAGCAGAATGGACTCGGCCTCCTCTACCATTCTGTCTTAATGAGATCCATTTAATTTTTCATCTACCTCTATTTCTCTCTTCTCCTATAAGAATTCCGGAGAACATATTGTAAAGGTTGTTGTTGGCTGCTACCATTGCTGTTAGAGGGACTCATTCTGACTATTAGAACAGTCTTGGGAGGGAATAGCATAGTAGTTGTATGTAATAGGCTGGGAGGATAAGTCTGGACTGTATTAGCCATTGAGCTTATTGTACATGACTGGTTTTGCATCAGTTAATCAAAGCACATTTCACAGGATCGTGGTCTATTACTATCAGTGATGTGTTTCCTAACTCTATTTATTACATTTTCATACTGTTTCATGCTCTTCTGGTAGGCAACAGAAGTATAACATATGATTCACCCTTGCTAGGCGCCCTATGTTTCCTGCTCTCTCTACCTTTAATGTTTTCTTCTTAATGTGTGATCTGAGAATTGGTTTCAGTCAATTTAACCAATGTAGTGGATGTTATTTCCTGCTCTATGATGTATGAATTGGATGGATCGGTTCCTAGATGTTCTTGTTGGGTTTAAGCTGGAAGGTTCGGGAACAATGGGGATTAGAGTTAGCCCTGTCCACTAGGATCCTTGTGCGACCAACTGACCTTTCTATGATCTCTTGTTAAACTTATCTCTGTTTTTCCCATGGAGTTGCTAAAATAGACCTGGAGTTAAATGACCTCTGGTCTGATCTGTAAGCAGCCCCTTTTTCCCTTTGAGAGCTGCCTTAGAGTATGTCCAAGCAGGTCTAGAGTTAAATGACCTTTGACCTGATCTATAGACAGAAATTTGGTTGTCTTTCCTTCTTCCACCTTCCTTCCTTAATGTTACATCCCACCATCTAGTCTAAAAGATCCTTTAGTATTAGATGACTTGCCCTTTGGAGGCTTTGGCTAGTTGTTGCATGTAATTACCTTTCATGACTCCATAGCCTAATGGATGGCACTTTCTTGACCTATCCACTTTGTTGAAATGTCCTGCTGCTTTTCTCCTTTCGTCCCATTACTTCTCAGTCTATGATCTCATGACACAATCTAGCAACCAACCAACCAAATCATTTAAGATCCCTCGTGCTTCATAACTAGCCTAATATCTCATTCTGAGCTTCAAAGATATATCATTCTTTGTTTTATTGGAGAGATCCCTCTCCGGGTCCGGGAGGGCTAGATTCTAGGGCCCCAAAGTGGTTTGATGTTGTCTTATCTTTTGGTATTGCAAAATCTGCCAAAACATAGGAACCCCAACATAATGGCAACTCCGCTGGGGAACAGAGACCAATCAGCCTTGATTTGGTAAACCACTGTGGTGGACAGTAAGTTGTAAATCATCCACCTGGCAACTCCACAATTCCTGAATGATTAAAAGACTCCATAGGTGATCAGCAGGCCACTGATTATCTTGGTTTCATGTGACTCCACTGGGATACCATGTCGCATTACAACATCATCCATGCCGAAGACCAAGCCACGTCACTAATGGAAGACCTTGAACGGTTTGCATAAATGTTTCCAGATTTCATGGCAGGGTGTCATGATACAATTTCTAGTGACTTGGCAGAATTGAGGGTAGAGGACCTTCCAGGGGCTGTTCTCCACAGCTTAGAATATGGACTCATGCTCAGGAAAATATTCTTGGAGCTGGTGGTTGAAAGGTATGAAGCTGAGATTGAACTTTTGAACTCACAAGAGATATCATATGAGTTCAGAGACCCGAGGGCCTTTTTGGAAAGTCTCCCTCCCCCTAAAAATGCAGAAATTCCACTGTTGTTCGGTGTACAAGAAGAAGATGATTTGGTTCTCAAGATCCACTTTGAGAATGCAGTGGAAGAAGAAGAAATAATTGAAGCTGCCCAGGACATAGACCACCTACCAATCATGGCAGGCCTGAAAGAAGACAGCGTGCATCAAGTGTTCATTGATCCTGTGGCAGAGTACATGGAGGCCCTGATGTGCTCAGATACTCCAGCATTGATCTTTAGCACGGGCCAGATTCATCAGAAATGGTCACTACTGATGGTGACCACAGTGTTGAAGAACCACACGCAGAGCACCCTGTGGTTATCTCTGACAGGAAGCCAGTGCTCATATCCTTTTTTGTTATTTCTTGACTTCTTGCATTGTCATTATTGTATTACCTAGTACATCAGAGATTTCCAATTAGAGTAGGGCAGGTAGGAATTCTGAAATAAATCTCAGCCTATGAGTGTGTAGTTAGTTGTTTTTATTTTCTGCAAATTCTAGCAAGTCAGATAGCCTAATCCTGGCTTGATTGTTTCCAATTTTTGTCTTAGAATGTAGTGAAGAAACCTGTTGGACAGTTTAATCCCAGCAGGTACTAGTTTAGGTAGAGAGTCATATGAGACCAACAGTCTAATCTAGTCTCATGGAGTAATAAGGGTAGAAATAGAATAGGTTTATTTTCCTTTTTGTAAAAATAAATGATGTAAAGGGTCTACAGGTCCAAACGCACCCAGAAGAAAAATGCTAGGATCGTAGTCTGGGTAGGTAGTTGTTTGGGAGAATGTTTACTGCTGATATAATCTCTTCATGATTTGTGGCAGCTGATCAAAGAAAGAAATGAATGATTCAAGCACCAGGAATCTGGCCTACACCAAAGATCAATTTCTGAATTCTTGACTCCTTCAAGAAGAAGCCATCCCCATGTGGAGCCACTGTTAGCCCCCCATAAATTTTTGACAAGCAAATAGGGGCTAAAATGTTTTCGGGCCTTCAAGGAATGCATTTCCCTTGAAAACACATCATCCTTGAAGTCTCCTTGTGCCTTGGGTCCTTTGATAAAATCCCCTCTGCTATTTTCCATTATAAATCCTCTCTGTTATGAAGAAGAATGCCCAAAAGGCCCTTTTCCCCTCTTATCTCACCCCCACTTAGCTTCTATGTTGTTTCCCCTTCTTTTTCCCTTCTTACCTTTCCAAATCCCCTTTATATCCTTCCCCTACCCTTTGTTGGCATTTTTTCCCCCTTATTCCTCTATCGTTCCTCTTCTAGCCTTTAATTTCATTGAAAATAGGTTAAAAAACCCACTTTCAACCTTATACTATGGCTTAGCCCCTTTAGCTATTGCCACCTTGTAAACAAGCGTTGTGACTGAGTGCTGCCACTTGAGGCTCTAATCGCAATATCGCATATCGCATCCATCGTAGATCGCATTTTCGTGTGTTATGTTCATTCGATCCATCACAAATATCTGCGATGCGATCTGATCACGTCGCAAATATTTGCGACGCGATCGTCCGATCGGGCCGTCGCACTTTCCACTCATCACACTTATTGCATATTGCAGTTTCATTATATGTATTCGATTGATCCATCGAAAATATTTGCGATGCGACCGCCCGTCGCACTTGCCGCCATTGCACTTTCCGCCGATCGCATTTTCCCCATTACATTTCCACTCCGTCGCAGAGCGCAAAGCACAGTTTTCTGTTTGGTGCTGATTTCCGCCATCGCACTTTCTCCATTTTCGATTTTGCGATCAGACCCCCGGGTCCCACATCCACGGCCCCCCTCATTGCATTTTGTTCATTTTCTTTGTATTTCCTCCGTTAGTTAAACCTTTGCATTTTACATTAAAGTTTAATGAATCACCCTCCGCCATGACCAGGTCCCGCCATTTCGAATGCATTTCATGTGTTTGACCTTTCCCCTTTGTAGCTCAGCCAATGGTTAAACCTTAGTGTTTAGCACTAAAGACATTCTCTGCCATTGTTCCATGTGTTCGTCGTTTCCACAGTCGCCACCGCCTTTCCACCACGGGCCTCCAAAGCATTTCTCCATCACCACTGCCCGAGTTTGTAATAGTTTTATTTGACTGTTCAGTTAGCACAGAGAGGCCAGTTCAGCGGCCAAACGAAACAGCAGAGACAGATTTGAGGGATTCAATCCGGTTAATTGAAGATTAACAATTATAATCCTGCATTCAAAGGAAAAGGCACAGTTTGAAGATCCAAGCACATTGTTAAAGTCTTATCTGTGTTTAATATCAACAGGGTACTCTTCTCCAAACGTACACCTTCCTACAAGAAATATCCATGCCTCCTCGAGCCCTGAAACAATTAATTACACCGACTGAAGCTCATTTAAGACAGTCAGGCAACAGTTATGGAGGTATGGAGCGGCCTTGCAGATTTTCCACCCACTTCATTTATTCCAGAAGGCTACCACAGTCCCAGACCACCGTAAGGACTTAAATAATATATCAGAGGTCGATCTCGACCTGATAGGTGCTTCTAAACAGTCCACAAAGTACAACACAACGCCATTAAGCAGAATGGACTCAGCCTCCTCTACCATTCTTTATTAATGAGATCCATTTAATTGTTCATCTACCTCTGTTTCTCTCTTCTCCTATAAGAATTCCCGAGAACATATTGTAAAGGTTGTTGTTGGCTGCTGCCGTTGCTGTTAGAGGGACTCATTTTGACTGTTAGAATAGTCTTGGGAGGGAATAGCAGAGTAGTTGTATGTAATAGGTTGGGAGGAGAAGTCTGGACTGTATTAGCCATTAAGCTTATTGTACATGACTAGTTTTGCATCAGTTAATCAAATCACATTTCATAGGATCCTGGTCTATTACTATCAGTGATGTGTTCCTAACTCTGTTTATTACATTTTCATATTGTTTCATGCTCTTCTGGTAGGCAACAGAAGTATAACATAGGATTCACCCTTTCTAGGTGCCCTATGTTTCCTGCTCTCCCTACCTTTAATGTTTTCTACTTAATGTGTGATTTGAGAATTGGTTTCAGTCAATTTAACCAGTGTAGTGGATGTTATTTCCTGCTCTCTGATGTATGAATTGGATGGATCAGTTCTTAGATGTTCTTGTTGGGTTTAAGCTGGAAGGTTCGGGAACACTGGGGATTAGAGTTAGCCCTGTCCACTAGGATCCTTGCGCGAACAGCTGACCTTTCTATGATCTCTTGTTAAACTTATCTCTGTTTTTCCCATGGAGTTGCTAAAGAAGACCTGGAGTTAAATGACCTCTTGGTCCGATCTATAAGTAGCCCCTTTGTCCCTTTGAGAGCTGCCTTAGAGTATGTCCAAGCAGGTCTGGAGTTAAAAGACCTCTGACCTGATCTATAGACAGAAATTTGGTTGTCTTTCCTTCTTCCACCTTCCTTCCTTAATGTTACATCCCACCATCTAGTCTAAAAGATCCTTTAGTATTATATGACTTGCCCTTTGGAGTCTTTGGCTATTTTTTGCATGTAATTACCTTTCATGACTCCATAGCCCAATGGATGACACTTTCTTGACCTATCCACTTTGTAGAAATGTCCTGCTACTTTTCTCCTTTCCTCCCATTACTTCTCAGTCTATGATCTCATGACACAATCCAGCAACCAACCAACCAAATCATTTAAAATCCCTCGTGCTTCATAACTAGCCTAATATCTCATTCTGAGCTTCAAAGATATATCATTCTTTGTTTTATTGGAGAGATCCCTCTCCGGGTCCAGGAGGGCTAGATCCTAGGGCCCCAAAGTGGTTTGATGTTGTCTTATCTTTTGGTATTTCCAAATCTACCAAAACATAGGAACCCCAATAGATGACACCCCCCATATCTATAGCCCAGTCCAGTCCTAGGAGTGTAGGGTAAGGATCTGTATCCTCCACAACTTATATGACTTCAAAATCAGCTAGGACCTTTACTCCTTTGATATCTACCATGAATCTTGGCAACCTTCCCAGAGGGATGATCTTCTATTGATTCGCCATGTGCAGTTGGATGGTGGACCATTCCAGTTTAGGTTTTCCCATTCATTGCCATGTTTTCTTTGGTAATACATTCACATCTAACCCAAGATCAAGAATAACTTGATCCATCTCGTAGTCGCCAATCTGCGCAGTCAACCGCATTTCTCTCCTAGTGCATTTTTTATAACTGTATATTTTGTGTACATCCCTAGTCTTAGGAATGGTGTAGGGCTGGGCTGTATATCTATGCAGTAATACTTGAATATTTTCTACAACCTGTGGGTTATGTAGCAGTTTCAGACATGCCTTTAGAAAGGGCTCAACCCCTTCCTCTATCTTGAGGTGCGTCGGTAACAACGCGGGGGCTACTAGTGATTCCTGTTCGTTGAAGTTCACTCCTTCCTGAGATGCAAGATCCTCCTTTGCTCCTTGGGTGACCATCCCCCTGCACGTCATGACTTTTACACTCATATATATATTTCTTAGCTCAGTTTTAAATCTTTGCGCATTCTGCATAGGAGTGGGTTGTTTTTCCTGCATTTTGGCTATTAAAATTGGGCAATCCTCCACCACATGGTCCAGCTGCCTATAATACTTGCATGATGTCCTGGTGGGATTTGGGCATTCTCTAGTGAAGTGTCCTATCTCTCCATAGTTATAACAGATTAGTTGCCCACGTCCTCATCCTACACTTCCTCCCCGACCTCCTCTGCCTCGGGCTGGGGATCCTCCGAGGTGTGCGGACGGACTTGGTGACGCAGGGTCTGATTGTACCCTATACAAGTTCCCACGATCTATCATCAAGTCATAAGTACGAAATTTTTGCTCATCGTGTCCTACCGATCAGCAGAACCTACAGAATTGTTGCTTCAGCTCTAGGACATACGCACCTAGCCGAGGGCAATGGTTTGTATCATGCAGTCCTGCTACACGAAATTCGTCACACCACAGTGTAGGTCCGCTCGAACATGGTCATGATAGGATGGGTTCTCCACTTGCTCCTGGGCGTACCAGACTAGGCCCTCCTACCTACATGTAATCTGCCAGTAGAGGAAACTGATCCTTTGTGTGGCCAGATTCCTGACATCATATGCACCATAGATCTGCGCGGCCATCCTTTCCTCGCTCCTTTCACAGGTTCTGAATTTCCATATGCATAGCCCCAAGTTGTTCCTAAATTTTTTGTACCCCTACTGACGTATCTTCTCTCAGTGTAGCTTCTAGTTTCATAGCAACTTCCACAACTTTTTCCTATGATTAAAAGGTTTGGTGAGTCATTGGCGTGTGCAGGTGAGGTAAAAACATAGCGATGAACCACTCTGTGTGTTGCCTATCGTCATACTTGAACCCTCCTTGCTTGATTGCTCTCTTCAATCGCTGATCAACCTCCCACATTGACTCAGTTGCACCTTGTTTAATGTCCTTTACTTCAACTACCAACTGAGAGTAATATTTTGGCTTCCGGAACTGTTGTTTCAGAGTGTCTTTGATATCTTGAATAGATGCACTCCCATTCTAGGCAATGTATCTCATATACCAGTCTAGTGCCTTATCCTCGAATGCGAGGGACATCTGTGCCCTCGTCATCGTATCGGTTGCCACATTCTGTGCAATCCAGACAAAGTCTGCAACAAACCAAAATCATTCCATATCTTCATCCCCTACCCCCTTGAAGGTAGGTAATCTCAGGTGCATAGCCATATCATTGTTCGGCAGGGTTGGTTGTATGGGAGGGTTCTTACCTTTGTGCTGCCTCGGTGGCGATGTAGCTGGGGGATCTTGTGAAGCTAGTTCTTGCAATAGATTATAGGTGGATCTCCCCCCATAAAGGTTGTTCAGATAGTATTTACCACTACGCGTCACGCTTCCATCTAGATCGGGGGTCATTCAGTCAGTATGACTACACAGAATGCTCTTTTCACATAGTAATATCTTAATCAGAAATGGTAATGTCCTCAAAAAATTGCCCAGGAACCCTTTAAATAATTTTCATTCAGCCTCAGAGAATGATACAAACTGATCAATGGAAAATTCCATCACAAATCCTCCTATCACACTATCCACCTAATGATCGACTGTGCATGTGATAGTATTATCAGTCCTCTCCAGCTACTGAATCAGCTCTGGGGTCCACTAAGTGACTTGATTTTCCTTCAAACACTTCTGGAAATCTACGAGTCTAGCCAACCACTCTTGAAGCTCGATTGAAAATGTCACAAAGAATATTTCGTAGCTTTATTTAAGAATGTACCTATTTTTCCACCTTTCCGCCGTCAAATTTTTGCTGCAATTTTCTTTTACCGCAAATTCTTGGATCTGCTTTTCAAACCAGTCTTCAATTTCCTTTCATTCAGGCATCCAATATTCTCTTGTCATTACCCAATCCCTTTCTCAAGATTCTATAATTCTCGGCAACAAAACCATTTGTTGGCTTGAGGGGTCTTGACCTGGGTTCAGAGTGCAAGGTTTACTAACAAACCCCTATAATACTGGCCCTTTCGGCAGTGACCTGCTTGTGTAGGTCAAAGTATCACCCGAAGTAGTATGGGTGAGTGCTGGAACCAGGTTTCCACACCCTGAGAAAGGATAGGTAAGGCAAGAAAAGTTACGCTAGACCCTGTGATTCCCCGATTACCTTATTCTGCGCAAGGTCAATTAGGTCTTTATTCTCATCCACGTGCACTAGATCTATAATTATATGCTTTTATGACAGTAGAAAAGTATCACATAAAATGAACAGGATAGAACATAATAGATCTAGATACAGAAAACACACTTACAAAGATCTTTGAAGCTTAAATACAGAAAATACGTAATGCAGCAATTACCAATGATTCACACAAAGAGTACTCACAGATTCAGTTCTCTATCAACCTTTCTTATTCATTCATTCACCAATTCTTCCTTAAAATTCAATTCCCAGCCTGCACACATAGCAGCAGGGTTCACACATAGCTGGACTTGGATCTCCACGCACACAGCTAGCAGGAGTCCTTTCCCCAAAACCCAAACAGATAGCTTAAACCACAATTCGCATCAACAACTCTTCTTTCTCTACCTTACAATACCAAATGTTCCTCTATTTATAATAATATAGCCTAGAATTTACTATGGTCCGCAAACCATGGTTTTCGGACCCCTGGTTTACCCTTTTACCCATTACAATGCTTTCGAGGCTTTGACCCACCCCAAAAATCCTGCGCTAGACTAAATTTAATTAAAAATATTCAAAAAGGACCACTTTCGCAGCTTGTAGGAGACCCTGTTCCAACAGGATCATTTTATTGTTTATATCATATCAGATTCACTTTCTAGATCTGAATATTTCCATAGAGCTACAGTATTAGATCTAAGATCTACACTTTGTACATGATGTTTTGCTGAAAACCCTAAGGGGAATTGATAAAGGAGCTTGTATAGTGCATGGATATGCTATAGATCTAAATTTTGTCCTCATACTTGATTTATATCTGATGTACAACATAATGTTGTTGTAGAGGTAATAAAATAATGCTATCATGGTATTCCAGCTTTCAAACATGGTTTCAGTCCCCATTTTTGCATGATTTTTGGTTGTTTATGGCATGGGAGACCTATTTAACTATGCAATAGTGATTTGTTTCTGATTTCCTTTCAGATTTAAGTCTTATAATATCAGATCTAAGGAATTATTGAGCTGTACTTGAAATTTATTACACACATTTATGAAAAATTATTTATTTATGCATGTATTGTTGAGTTTTCCCATTTGGGAATATTACAGTGGTATCATAGCATGGTCTTTGGCTCATGTTGTGTAGATTAATCCGTCTTGCGGACAAGACCGATCTCTCTAGTACAAAAGGTAACTAGCAACAAACAGCCAATTATACTAATCTCTCTCTAAGCATATAAGATCTATAAAAACACTATACGGGTGTAAGGCCTACCTTATGTCCAACGCTTGCTTGATTTTGTTGAAGTCCTTCCCGTGCACTGAAAGAACGTTCCTTGTATTATCTGCAATCACAAACAAGCAAAAATATTAAGCATCACCTGTATAAACATTATTACAAATCATACTTATCATAATGATCAAGGAATTTATGAAATAAACCATGAATTGACAGTTTAATGAGAGAAATGAGTATATTTGTATTAACTTTAAAGATAGAAAACCTTTACAACCTGTGCCTTGATGTTGTGCAGGTCCCCCCGGGGTCCGAAGCAGGAATCTCCTTTACTTTGACAAGCATTGCACTCTTGAACTAAGACAAATGGAGATGAGTGATTTAACCTCACAGAAAGTCTTAGTTAACCAAGTCTAAATCTCAACAGCATTTAACTTCAAATCTCATAAGCTTGAACTCCCTTTGAGGCTACCCAAGGCCTCTTTTTATAGTGAAAGAGAGGAGGTTTCTGGTTCCAAATATGAAGGGATAGATTCCTCCTTCAAAGGGATAAGCTCCTTACATCAAGGGGTTAGCTCCATTAAGTGAGGGATGCATGAACCTCTTCAAAGCGTATCCATTCCCGAAAATTCCCATCCAGAAACTTCTAGAATTCATCTGGAATTCATCTTTTTATCTTTACTTTCTCACCTTTTTATGTTTTACAGAGGTCCGCACCCATTACACAAAGAACGTGCGGTATGGTTCCGCAGGCAGGCTGAGATTTAGGTGCGGGACCACAGGGAATGCATAGAGAAAGTGCGATACCAATTCTTAGGGGATTTTAGGGATTTTCTTCTGATTTTGAAGCTTGATATGAGGAGCTGGTATATTGGACTTGCAAAAGGAGGAAGTATGAGTAATAATGAGCTCATACAATCAGCAGAATGTCAAGGTGACAGTTTTCAGTGTAACAAATTGCCCCCTAAAGTGCAAAGTCTGGAATAGATGAAGCTGTAGTCTGTCATATATGAAGAGTGCAGTACTTTATCATTTCAAAGATCATCCTGTGGACACCCCAGTTGGAACCTGTAAAAACATTCAATGCAAAATATATACATGTATATGTCATCACCGAGGTAGGCATTCCCATGCTCAGATAAAAACTAACTATAAACTAACTGAAATCGTTCTGATACAGGAATGATTTTGAATACATCATAGTACAGATATATGTAGACACAGTATGGACGCAGCCATCTGTTTATCAATAGTCTACTGTATAGATGACAACAAAATTCCTCACAGCCTGGATGGTGGAAACTAGATCCAGGGTCTTGATTTCCGCATCTCGAACTAGTACGATTCTATCCATGTGAATAAATGTGTTGAAGTCGAACATGGTAGAAACCACTTGATTACCAGTCAATGATGTGAAATGTTAACAAGTGTGAGAGAAACCACCAGTAATGTCAATGGCTCTCAAAGTACTCAGTACAATCCATGAAATGTGAATGAATGAGCTGAAGTCGAACATGTCACGGAGTCATTCGATCGAAGGTCATTGATGCAACCTATCGTCGAAAGCGAGAAACCTGCCATTAAGGCATGCAGATTTCAAGGTACTGACGATTTCTGGATCAACTTCCTAGATAATGTGTCGATGTCGATAGAAAGCGATCTGTCGTAGGCAAGCCCACAACACGAAATCATAGATCAAGTTTTGAAAATGTATTGGAAAGGACTGACTCAGGGATGGTCAATAATGGATGACAGATATTTTGCAGATGAATGGTTTTATTTGAACTGTTCTCTTGGACACATAACGACACCGCAGATGGCTTGGTGACAATTGACCCAAAGCTAATACCCAGAAACCGGCTAAAAATTTTCAATATGGTTTGATTAACTGTTAGGCAAAGGATTTCCCAACCCAGGTGAATATAAGTGTCGTGTCCAAGAGTAGTCGACTGAGTTTTCGGACAATTTTAAAATACAACAAACACGCTCATTTTTCTCTCTTTTCCCCCACCATTTCTGGCAAGTACCTCTTTATTTTTGACAAGCTTGAGGAGGATAACATTTGCTTGGTTATAAGCTCATCCTTCGAATGAGTCCAACTTAGTTTAAAATTCGAACCCTAAGAAGGAGTGGTTCGTTCCTGTTGAAGATTAAACAGGTCCTTTACTGTTAAGTTTTAATGAGTCCAGTATAGGAGAAACTCGGTGTTTTTCAGTTTTAGGGAGTCAGAAGAAAAACTTAAGAAAACTCCATGGGTGTTCTTTTTCGTAAATTTAGTCTCTCGAGCCCGAAAAAGGATAAAATAATGCGGGAGAGAACTCTTTTGACCGTATTTAGTCAACGTATACCTTTTTCGTAAATAGTCCATTTCAGTCCGTAAAAGGGGTAAACTTATACTGAAGGGACGACTGTTCATTTACTTTAACGAGTTCGAATAGTCAAGTACTTAGCAATCTTTTCATATTTAGAGAGTCTGAAAAGAGCTTAAAGAGGACTCCAAGGTTTCGCTTTTTCGTAAAATTTTTGAAAGAGTCCGAAAAAGTGATAAAAGTATGCTCTTTGTTGAAAAACGATCATTTCACCTGAAAAATCCTGTTTCTGCACAAAAACTCAAAACATTACACATACCTGTTTAAGATAAGTAAAAAATGCTTTCAAAAATATCCCTTTTAAAGTGAAAAATAAATAAATTAAAAATTCACTCATTCGAAAAAACTTATAAAAAGGACTTTTTCTATTTCATTTTTACCGTTCAGTTGCAGAGTGAAAAGTAAAAAGCTTTTGGTTAAAAAGTTCCCGTGAAGATTCTGGAAAATTCAACCGTTGGAATCGAAAATCGTCAGCCCCAGGTAATCCACGACCTCCTTATCTTGTTTTTCATCCGTTTGAAATTCGTTTTTAGGCTTTAGTTTGATTTTTTTAGGGAAAAAATTGGTTCAAAAATGCGCCCGCGGGGTCCGCAGGCAGGACACAGGTTACCTGCGGACCCCGATTTTTTCTGAACGGGAAAAAATCGAGGGTACCGCACCCGGCACACATCTCGCGTGCGGAGCTATGCTCTGTTTACAAAGAACGGGTGCGGTACCCACGCGGTCAGCTTTTAAAACATAGTTTTGTCATTTTTCTGCCAAAAGTTTTCAAATGAAATCATTCTAATATGCCTTATTTTGTGTTGCAAGATTAACAAGATGCTTATTTGGCGAGAAAGGGAGCATGAGGAAGTGGATGAAGCTGTAATACTTCATTTGCCCACACAAAGGGCATTAAAAGCATGCTGATTATACAAATTCTGGGCCATCTCTGGCATGAGGGCACAAGTGGAACTCTTAACATGGTTGGTAGACAGATGGCATGTGGAGGACCAGTGTTTCTTCATTGGTGGCCACCGGCTCGAAATTGAGCTGGAGGATATATATTTTTTGACTGGTTTTTCCAAGAGGGGTGAACATGTATCCTTGTTTGGGACTAGGCCAGGTGGCCAGACTGTCGCTAGTCTTCAACTCGAATTTTGCAATGATCAAGCAAATCCTCGGGACAAACGGATTGACATAAAACATATCATCCGTCCTGAACTGAAGGTTATAGCATTCACTGTTACCAAACTATGTGGGAGCTCCGCGCTTCATGTAGCTACTGGTTCCCAAATGCGCATTGCTGTGGACTGTTTTCGCGGCACCATCTTCAACTGGTGCGAAGCTGTGTTGGCCAATATAAAAGGCCAACTTACCAGAGCAAAAACCAGGAAACTAAATAACTTTGGATATGGTTCCATTGTCATTTCTTTTGCTTTGGAGAGGATTCCTCAGTTAGCTCCACAGAGTATTTCAGTTGATGCCGGTCGACCTCGAGAACCAAGAATGGTTCGCTGGTCCGCGCTGATGGCCCGTCATGCTATTGAGGGAACTGAGATTGTACGATTCCCTGCTTCATATTTTCGTTGGCTAGATCGCCAAGTTTTCATGATAGAAGATTTTCCGTATGCCGGGATGGATTTCCGTGGCGACAGAGAGATGTCTCTCCCTGCAGGGGAACAGTGGGATGATTCAGGTAAAACATTTTTCAACGTTTGCTAAGTTCTAATTTTTTAATTTTTTTATCGTCTTAGAAAACTAATAACCAAAAGTTTTTCAAATATAGATGTAGGTCCACAATGACCAGCTCATCTCCAACCTTTCGAGAGGAGACAACCAGTTGCGCCCGCACCAGCCCCAGCAGGCCAATCAGTAGAGATTTTGACTGATTTGGAGCATCATCTAGAGCGCTTGACTCTAGATATACCAGAGACCAGCATAGATGACATCCCTCTCAGGCTACAAAGATATGTGATTGGAGTCCCAGGACCTTTCAAGAGGTTCCTATGCAGGGTGGCTCGAGCAGTTGTTTCCTATCGAGATCATCATCAGTGATGGGATGATCATATAGACTCATTTTTGTACTTTTGTATTATCATTTTTGCCGATCATAAGGTGTTTCCAACCTATGATCGAAGACGATGTATATTTTTTGAACACACTCCTATGATATATATCACTATTTTGACGGCTATCTGTATACATATATGAATGTTGATTGTTTTACTGCTTTTAATTATTGCAAATGTCTATTTATCATACTAGAAGAAATTGAATCTGCTAATGTATTTAAATGTCTTGGAATATGCTGATATTCAATGTAATCAAACTCACGTTCCAAGAGACGAACTCTCAAAAATAACCGTAATAACACCGAATTTCTAATGGTATAAACCCTGTTAAGATGTAATACAACAAGTTCAGTTACCAACCTTACAATCAAACTCCGAATTCCAAATGATATGGACTCAGATAATAACTCAATCACTGCACTATACTCGGCAATGTTATTTGTTGTTTGACCAAGGCTTATTCCATGCATGGATACTAACTCGTCAGAGGGTGAATAGATAACCCAAGCTGCGGAAGAAATGTTCCGTGTACTACGACAAGCACCATCAGCAAAACCAATGTAGGTTTGAAGAGACGTCGACATCTGCAATATCAAGAGTAAAACTCAGATAAGCAGTCATAGTGACAAAAACACACTTCTAAACTAGGCACACTTTTCTAATCTAAACACACCAGTAGTAAAGAAAATCTAAACTAACAAAAAATCTCCACACCTTGTTTAAGCGTAATATCGCTTTAGATAAAGCCCATTTCTGGGTTTATCCAAAGGGACACCGTCAAAATCTACTAACTCATAGGCCCCTTTTGCTAACTTTCGTTTCACAATGTAAGGACCATGCCACATAGGCACGAATTTTCCAGCTCCTAGTTTGTCATTAGCTTGATCATAAAGTAAAACTAGGTCTCCTTCTGAAAAATTTCGAGGGGTCACATTACTATCATACTGAGCTTTTATCCTTTTAACATGAGCCTCGTTTGCTATTGCAGCACTTCGTCGATTCTCATCTAATTGGGCCAAGTACAAGAAACGTTTCTCCTCTTCAGACGTAGCTGGAAGTAATTCTATGGCTAATTTTAATGAAGGTATTTCGCATTCAATCGGCAGCACAGCTTCTAAACCGTAGACCAGTTGAAAAGGAGTGAAACCTGTTGATGTTTTGACTGAGGTTCGATATGCCCAAGCGCTGAAAATAACATGGAATGCCAATTCGTCTTGTGAATACCAATGATTCGTTTAATCATGGTGACTAAAACTTTATTAATGGCTTCAACCAGACCATTTGCTTGTGGATAGTACGGAGTGGAACTATCGTGGCGTAGGCCAAGTTGTTCTGTTAGTTCAGTCATCATGATGTTCCGAAAATGACTTCCATGATCCGTAATAATAGCCTGAGGAACACCAAACCTAGAAATTATATGATTGAATACGAATGTTGCAGCAGTCTTGCCGTCAGCTGAATATGTAGGCATCGCCTCGGCCCATTTCGTAAAATAATCTACTGCGAGAATAATATAGGCATGCCCCCCGGCCGAGTGAGGGTTACATGTGATGAAATCGATACCCCATTTTGCGAATGGACCAACAGCAATTATAGGGTGAAGAGGAGCGGGTGGCGTGCGCATTTTCTGATAAAAAACTTGACAGTTGTGGCATTTCCGAACCGCATAAATGCAATCTTTAAATAATGTTGGCCAGAAATAACCTGCACGCAATATCTTTTGGGTTGTGGCATACCCAGACATATGACCGCCACATGCTTCAGAATGGCAGTCATTTAGCACCTTTTCAGCTTCTTCATGAATTAGACAACGTCGGAAAACCGAATCCGCTCCACGTCGATAAAGTGTGTCACCAATGATATTATATTGTTGGGATTGGAAACGTATTTTCCGTCGCTGTGTTTGTGAAATTTCAGGCCGAAAAGATTGGGTTTGGAGATACACAATAATATCCCCATACCATGGATCAAGTGTACTGATAAGAAACAAAGATTCGTCCGCAATGGACTCTTCTGCCACTGTTTCAATATCAGTAGAGGGGAAATCACACATCAGTTCCGCAAAAACCAAAGATTTCTTTGCCTTGGATTTTTCAAATTCCAAGTCAAATTCTTGTAGGATAACTATCCATTTAGAATACTAGCCCCCTAGCAATTGTCTGGTCAAAATATACATCATAGGGTTGCAATCAGAAATTACTGTGGTTTTACGTAACAATATGTAATGTCGAAAACGTTGGACAGCTTGAACAGCTGCCAAGGCCAATTTCTCCACATGTGTATATTTGATTTCAGTCGGATTCAAATTTCGACTAAGATAATAAATCACATGTTCGTTGTGAGATTCATCTTCCTGAACTAGTACCATTCCAATAGTGGAATGAGAAGCAGCGAGATACAAAATGTAATCTTGGTTGTAGTTGGGAGGATGCAATAACGGTGCATGGGTCAACGCGTGTTTAAGTGCATTAAAAGATCGATCAGCGACCTCATCCCAAAAGAACGGAATGTCCTATTTCAACAACCGGGTAAAACCCTTTGCAAGCTTAGCATAGTTCGGAATAAATCTACGTAAAAAGTTTGCTTTCCCCTGCAAACTTTGGAGTTGGCGCAATGTCGAAGGAGGAGGCAATTTAACGATAGCTTCAACCTTCGAAGGATCAACACGAATGCCTGATTTCGAAACAACAAAACCCAGTAAACGACCCGATTCTACGCAGAAAACACATTTATGCGGATTCAACCTTATCCGATAATGCCGACATCTCATAAAAATTGCTCGTAAATGAGTGGGATGATCGGCCCTACGTAATGAATGAGCAGGTAGATCATCGAGATATGGCTGAACAATGTGCTTAATGTCATGAAATGCATAAGACATTGCCCGTTGAAAAGTTGCTCCAGCGTTCTTTAGTCCAAAAGGTAGTTTACAATAGGCAAACGTTCCCCATGGACAAATGAAAGCTGTTTTAGGTTGATCTGCAGGGAGTATGTTTATTTGATTGTAGCTGGAAAAACCATCCATAAAGGAGAATAGTTCACTTCCAGCACAATCGTCGATTATTTGATCGATATAGGGAGTTGGATAATTGTCTTTTGGACATGCTCGATTAATATCCCTATAATCGATACATACTCTTATCGTTCCTTGTTTTTTAGTGACAGGAACAATATTCGATACCCAATCCGTTAAGGGAATTGGATAAATGAATCCTGCTAGAAGTAATTTTTCAACTTCAGTTTTTATAGCAGCAGCTTTTCTAGGATGTATTTGACGTAATCGTTGACGAACAGGTTTAGCATCCGGGTAAGTTTTAATTTCATGAACCACGATCGATGGATCGATTCCTGGCATTTCTTCATAAGACCAGGCAAACACGTCACAGAATTCTTGAAATAGGGCTTTATAAGTCTGAATTTCTTCATCTGTACAACAAGCACCTATATGAATGTTTTCAATTATTCCTGGTTTTACTGAAATGTCAATTGGAACCGTTCTTGATATATTTTCCAAATTTAACTCAGAATCAGGATTTTTCAATGGATTCTGAGGTTCCTTGGCATATTCAGCAGTAAAAATTGAAGCGAAATCATTTTCAAAATGATCTAATTCAGGTAAGAATGAAGACCTGTGATGGAGATCTTCCCATGGTAAATCATCAACAGACAAAAACTCCCGAATTTGCTCATCTGTATGAACAATTTCAGGAAATGTCGTTGCATCTGAACTAGAAATAGAAAGCGATTCCTCTTGGATCCCATTCATTGGATCGGTTTCGGTTGAAAAGAGGTTGGAAAAAGACTGTACAGTCTGGTACGCAATTTCAAATGGACTCAAAGGCATCGCGCCATCAAATGAATCTATCTCGGATTCTGAAGGAATAATCCAAGGATCATCAAACATAACTATGTCTGACGAAATCATATGAATAGTTGCAGTAGAAGACGATACGTTAGGAGGAGGAAAGGAAAAAGTTCCTAGCAAACCAGAATCTTTAACCAAACCTACTCCAACATCCTTATAAGGGATAGCCGTTTTACCAACATGCTGGATTGTTTTTGTAGAGGTTGGGTCTGATGAAAAATAAGTTAACTGATCTATTGTCACGATCCTTCCTTGATATGGAAATTTTATAAGTCGAAAGACCGAAGAGACAACAGCAGTCATAGCATAAGACCAACTACGACCCAGTAGAAGGTTGTAATCTAGAGGGGCATCAACCACTTCCACATCTAGATTAACGATTTTCCCTTCAACCCCTATGGGTAAATCCTGCAAAATACCATAAGGTTGAAAACCTCGACCATCAAAAGCTTTAGAATCGTCGGAGATTGGTTAAGTGTAGGAGAACCAAGAGATTTCCAACACTGAAACGACATAATACACGTTGAAGCTCCCTCATCAATCACAGTCCGAAAAATAGGTCTATTTTTTACTAACACTGGAATCTGGAAAGCCATTTGGTGAGGAAGACGCGGTGTACTAGTTTCTAAATCGAAGATTATAAGGTTAGAATCCTGAACATCAACAGCTCCTATGGCAGACAATAACAATTTACGCTGTGCTGGACACGATTGCAGCACTTCCAAAGCCAACATTGCTGAAGGAGAAACAGCTAAATCTTCAACAATGTTGTAATTCTGAGCAGCTCTCGCATGTGGATTGAAAGCCGATTTACGAAGAACACCTTTAGCAGGCGGCTTGATTATCAAGTCTGGATTTTGTTTCTCGATCTGTAGCGGACCGGAAACAGGAGGAGTTGTATTTGATGCGTTGGCATTAGAAGACTCTCCTTCTTTGCCATCAACGGGATTCTTAGAACCGTAATCTTGCGATCGCGTCGCAATCCTTACATGAGACATCATCATAATAGGCTCTTCTAAAGTAGTCGAGGAAGAACCAATCATCTTACTATCTTGAACTAGAAAAGGATCCTTCAAGACAGCAGGTTGTTGCGATCCTTTAACGAGTTTCGTAACTTCCTCTCGATATGGACATTCTTTCGTGAAGTGATCTTGTTCACAAATGAAGCAAGGATAGCGAGGTTTACGTTTCTCGTCATTGGATTCTTCTCTATCTGTTTTCTCTTCGAATTTTTCTTGTTTTTGTTCCTCCCCTTCTTTTTACCACCGGATTTTGATTTTGCCGTAGATGTTTCAACGACATGAATATCGGCAGAAACTTCTTGAGAGGATTCTCCTTTTGGGGAATCAGGTAAAGTTATAATTGGAGAAGAATTCTTTGAGGATTTCTTCTTACTTTTAGAACTAACCGTACCAATCATACCGTCAGCGGCATGAGACCCTGAAGGAGCAGCAGCTATTTGACCTTGTTTGGGTAAATCGGGAATTTTTTCATGTAAAGTACCTGACTGCGTATAGACGAGGTCAAGGTACTGAGCCTGAGAAATTACTTGCTCTTCAGTAACAACACCAGCCTTAGCTACATCTTCAGTGATCTTAGGCAGTAATGATTTCACAAACCATTCTGCCAAAATTTGATCCGAAATATAAACTTTCACTAAACGTCGTCTACGTCGCCACTCATGAATATGATCAGAAATATACGTGGACGTAGATTGTTTTAGTGAAGTTAATAATTCTGTGCCATTTTCGTATCTGACAGGAAACTAGAAATGAGTTAAGAAAGACGTTGCTAACTGACTGAAATTATGAAACGAGCCTCGTGGCAACTCAATGTACCATTTGGCTGCAAGACCTATGAGTGTTCTTTGAAAAAGACGTAAGCGAATCGAATCATCAATAATCGAATTAGATGCACACAAAAGGTGATAAGTCATCACATGATTTGATGGATCCTCTCCTGACTTACCTTCAAATTTCGGTATGTCACTGGGCAACTTATGAGGCATTGACGGCCAGTTCTGATAATAGAAAATAGGATCATTTGTAAGGCGCGTCAAATCTGGTAAGTCCAAAGTTGCGATGAACGGTAACTGACGGTTAGGGTCACGAAAACCTTGAGAAGCCAAAGCAGATCCAGGAGGCGGATACCCAGGATAACTAGGAATCGGATTAGCATTGGGTATTGTATAACCTCTTGGATAACCAGGATGAATCGGACCATACTGAGGTTGTTGATAAGTATAACCAGGGTATGGTTGATAGCTTGGATTCTGAACATAGGGACCGAATTGCGGCTGTCCTTGGTACGGTTGATAAGTAAATTGAGGTTGACTTGTAACAACTGTACTTGTACCGGCTTGTCCTGCAGGCATCTGAACTGTAGTCTGAACTGAGGGTCCTGACTGAGGTACATAGACTTGAGGGATTTGCACAGATACAGGGATAGCCGAACTCGGGGCTACAGACACTCCAGAAACAGGTGTAACAGGTTGAACAGACGTTGCAGCAGTTGCAGCAGTTTGGGGCGGAGTCTGAGGTGTACTAGGCCCAGCCTGCTGAACTGAACTAGGTGCAGGAGTGTGAATAGCTGGCTGACCAGGTTGCTGAGTTGAACCAGAAACCAATGGCTGACCAGGTTGATAAGGTAACTGCACATTAGGCTGCAAAGGCTGTTGATATTGGGACGGATCCGATACCATCATTCCGGGGTATTTTCCCGTAGAAGGTTGAACGTAAGGACCAAAACCCGGTTGAACGTAGGGTTGATAATAAGGTAAAGTTCCGGCTCCTTGAACAGATGGTTGACCAGAAGGCTGTTGGTAACCTTGCATTGGGTACTGCCCTTGAGGTTGATAACCTTGAGGCGCGTACTGAAGTTGGGGTTGTTGAGGACCCTGAGGAGCATATTGAGTTTGGGGTTGACCTTGAGGAATGTACTGTCCTTGAGGTTGGTAACCCTGGGGTATGTACTGTCCCTGGGGTTGCCCCCCAAAATAATATGGATCCACAGTTTGTCCTGGGAAAAAGCTACCTTGAGGTTGTGCCCCGGGTGGTAACTGACTACCTTGAGGTTGCCCCCTAGGCGGTAATTGACTACCCTGAGGTTGCCCCCCAGGCGGTAACTGAGTTCCCTGAGATTGACCCCCAGAAGGAAACTGACTGCCTTGAGCTTGAGGATTAGGAATGTTACCAGACATCATATAAACTTGCTCTGCGTTCGACGTTTCAATTTTAAGTTCACCAAGACCAGATGATAACACATTTTCGATAGGTTGAGGAGTTGCTCCCGAGAAAGTACCAGACAAAGACTGATATCCCGCAGGAACAGAAGGACCACCATGTAAAAAAGATTCAGGCGTTTGTGAAAACATGGATGACTCTCCAGCCATAATAGATGACGGATAATAACCTCTGGGCGTAGGATGAAAAGGAACTCGAGGTGGATAAAAAGCAAGACCCGGATTCTCTAAAAAATCAGTTAAAGAAAGATACCGGGGATTAGTTCGAATAGGGCTGTAGAAAATAGATTCACGCTCCCTAAGATTTATCGATTGAGGGGAGTTGGGAAGAGATATGTCTTCGTCTGGATTAGTAAGTTCTTCTATAGAAATTAGTCCAGAGGGAAGATTTTCAGTAATGATATTTCTAACCCTAGGTGAACCTGGATCACTAGAAGTTGGTGAGATAAATCTTGAGGATGTTTCTAACACAGAAGATTCAGTTTCAGGCTCAGAGATTTCAGGTTCGTTAGATAATTCTCCAGTAGGAGAAATATTTTCAGTGACTTCAGAAACTGAAATCGGTTCTTGAATATATTCTGTTGTAGGAATCTGATGATCAGGATGTATCACAATAGCAGAGCTTTCAGCTTCTGTTGATCTAAGTCTACGGCTACTGTGTGGTACCAGAGCTCGAAGCCCTTCAAGATGACCTGGTGTAAATTCAGGGGGTTTCCCTTGTATTCTCCGGGATTGTCTCGGTAATTCCGCCACGATGAAAAATTATCTAATCACACGCAAACAAAGAAAAATTTCAATGAAAACACCTAAAGTCTCTAAGAAACAAACAATTGAATCACTCGCTTAAAAATCTAAGAGTTCAAACCACACACAAACAAGTAACTTTCCGTACTAAAATCACTAGTTGGTGATGAAATCCAACTTAGTAGAGTTTTAACACGAAAAGGGCGGTTGGAACAGTTACCCCGACAACCTGCTTAATGAAACAGATTGGCACAAGTTTCTTCACATAACCATCTCGAGTGAAGAGAACCCCCCAGAGAGTCCAAGTGAGTCTAGTCGACGTCTGTTCCAGGTACAGTGGGATCTTACCTCCACCGTCACCTTAGGAAAGAATCCTAAAGATTATGGCCTCTAAGGTTACCAACTAAAACAAATATACCTGGGGGAACAGTCTACGATCCGACACACACGCAAGGGCAGAGTAACAAAGCTCAATCCCCTTGAAGGCTCCTTGAACAAAATCCAAGGTTTACCGACAAGTGACCCCTGGCTCCTCGACAATGGTCTATCCGAGGTTTACCGTTTTTAATACATGTATATCTTCTATCGTTCCCAATGAGGAAGGATTGATTACCCCACTTGTTCAGATATGATCTCGTGCTTAACTCCTTTAAGAGGAGCTTCCCAGAGCATACGTGCAACAACTGGACTTCTTCCTACCGCAAGATATATCTACTTGTTTGTTTTATCTATCTTGGAGAGTTAATTACTCCCTACTCCAAGATACTAGCCTAAGCTATGTTGGTGATGAGAGCCCTAGAAATAAAAAGATTACTAGATGAATTTTATTTAAGCGTTACTTTTAAGAGCTGTTTCTTAAGTCAATGGGTGCGGAAATGAAACTTTGTATGATGTGAAGACTCGACTTCCAAAAAAAACTAAAATGCACCTATGATGATATTCAATTCTTTTCTCTTTCAATGAACTTTCTATCTAAAGAAGAGTTAGAGAATGCAACCTTTAACTTCCTTCTTCAAACATGAAAACTAATTGAAAGAAACTATTTTGTCTTTTCAATAAACTATCAAAGCTCACAAGAAAAACTCTTTTCTTTTCCAAACAAGAAGCTACAAAACAATTCTCTTTCGAAAGAAATCTACAAAAATTAAAACTATTCAAAACTACAAAGACTAATCTTAAGAACTAATCTAAATTGAGTAAAAGCTTTTTAGAGTTTTTTTTTATGAATGTTTCTCTTAGTTATTCAGCAAACTAAGAATCTATTCGTTCAGATAACAAACAGATCAAAAACACTCAAAATATGTTTTTTCAAAACACTCAAAGAATGAAATTCAAAACTTTAAAGCAAGTTCTTTCGAAGATTTGCAAAGAAATCAAAAGGCTTAATTTCTCAACATAGGATGTTTCCACAATCAGGTCGGATTCAAAAGACAAAAAGAGATCAATGTAATCTGAGATACTGCAAATTGTCAAAAGTTCGAATCACTACAAAGACCAAGCAGGAAAAATAATCCAATCGGCAAAATCTCCTAGAAAATCATTCAAAACACTAACACTGTTGGAGTTCATACACAATGAATTCTTGATAGACACAATAACCAGTCTGGGCAGAAACCAAAAATCTAAAAATTAACCAGAAAAAGAAACCTAGAAATTTTCTAAAATTTTTACAGGGTCCGCATGTAAGCAGTGTTGACAGGTGCGGTCCCGCACTGTGTTCTGTAAAGAACGTGCGAAACTGCCCGCACTGTCAAAGTTATGCAGAGTGCGGTCCTAGCAAAAATGATAGAAAAACTCAAAATACTTCTAAATTTTCAAAAACAGAAAAATTCTAAAGTACCCAGACAGATGTGAATCAATAAAAAACCAGAAAAAAAAACGTTTTCTCAAGTCAAAAATCAAAGAGAACCAAGAACAAACAAAGCCTTCCCAGTATGGTCGCCATTTTGTTGTGTAGATTAATCCGTCTTGCGGACAAGACCGATCTCTCTAGTACAAAAGGTAACTAGCAACAAACAGCCAATTATACTAATCTCTCTCTAAGCATATAAGCTTTATAAAAACACTATACGGGTGTAAGGCCTACCTTATGTCCAACGCTTGCTTGATTTTGTTGAAGTCCTTCCCGTGCACTGAAAGAACGTTCCTTGTATTATTTGCAATCACAAACAAGCAAAAAGATTAAGCAGCACCTGTATAAACATTATTACAAATCATACTTATCATAATGATCAAGGAATTTATGAAATAAACCATGAATTGACAGTTTAATGAGAGAAATGAGTATATTTGTATTAACTTTAAAGATAGAAAACCTTTACAACCTGTGCCTTGATGTTGTGCAGGTCCTCCCGGGGTCCGAAGCAGGAATCTCCTTTACTTTGACAAGCATTACACTCTTGAACTAAGACAAATGGAGATGAGTGATTTAACCTCACAGAAAGTCTTAGTTAACTAAGTCTAAATCTCAACAGCATTTAACTTCAAATCTCATAAGCTTGAACTCCCTTTGAGGCTACCCAAGGCTTCTTTTTATAGTGGAAGAGAGGAGGTTTCTAGTTCCAAATATGAAGGGATAGATTCCTCCTTCAGCGAGAGAGCTCACACTGAAGGTGGAAGAAGCTCCACTGCATGAGGATGTATGAACCCTGCGATATCCATCTCGGTGGAAAATCGTTTAGAATTCTTTTTAGAATTCACCTCGAATTAATTTTTCATTTTATTTTTCAGTTTTTTGAGAAATGGTGGACAGAGACTCACACCCATTATAGGGACGCAAGTGGCGAGTTCCGCAGGAAGGCCGAGATTTAGGAGTATTCGACCGCATGAAATGCATAGATTAAGTGCGTATACCAATTCTTGTGGATTTAGGGATTTTCATTGTCCTAGCTTGATGAGCAGGAAGTGATACTGGACTTGGCAGATAAGCATGTAAAGTACAATGAGCCTTGTTACACGCTACACTTGCTGAAGTGTGATGCTGTAACAGCTCAGCCTGTGAGTTTCAAGACAAGATGCTATAAGAAGGAGGAAGAGACCAAAATGATGGGAGGAATCAGTTTTATCTCATCTTCTTTCATATCTAAGAAGGTCCACACAAAAACCAAGGAGGTCAAGCAAAGAAGAAGAAAGGAAAGAAGTGAAACCACATTAGGGTTTCAAGAAGAGGAAGGTCCGTGTACTTCCTATCAGCAAAAAGAAGATCCGGTATTGCATAGAGCTCCAAAGAAAGGTGCTATGCCCTTTTCTTATGAGGAAAAGAGGCATGAAGATGTAGGAAACTTAGATCATGAGATTCTAAGTGAATATCTTGCAGAATATAAGTCTCAACCTAGAGTTATCAAGAAGAATCTAACTCTTCCACAATTCATTCATCTCAAAGAAGAAATGAGACCTTGCAACAATATAAGAATGAAGGGACATAGATTTCTATTGTCTAACTTTGATGAGTCATCCTCATGCATAGCAAAGGCTTGGGGAAAGAATTTGGATGCTTTTTTTCTGCTCTATCCAGTAGTAGAGAAAGAGGCTATTGAGATTGCAACACTACACCTTCAAGGTGAAGCAAAAAATTGGTGGTTTAACCATTTGAGTCATGCAAGAGTGACTACATATGCAGGTTTTACTCAAAGGTTGATCAAGAAGTTTGACAAGAATAAATTAGAGGGGAAGAAGCCTTCACCACCACTTACTGTAGGAGCACTTGTTTCAGGAGGAAGGCCACTTGCACCTTTGTAAGGTGATCTTGATCTCTTGATATCTAGAGTCCCATGCACCATTCTGGAGATGCATGAAGAAGAAGAGACATTTACCAGTGTTGATGAAGCCATAAAAGAGCATCCATTATCATTAGTAGTTGGAGAAGCCATCACACTGGAGGCATTAACCCTTGCAACAATACAAGATGTTCCCAAGTTGTACCAAGGTATGCACATGTTTCCAGTTCCTGTTATTTCAATACATCATATGGAGGATGATGGGAATGTACCATTGCATGACCAAGGGTCAAAATATATTGCTTATTTGGAGCATCAGACTTTCACTGCACTGATCAGCCTTGATTTATTCAAGGAGGAGACAAACAGTCATCCTAGTGTATTATTTTTGAGTTGCACACAACCTTTGGGGTTGGAATGTAGATTCTTGGAGGATTGGATGTGTATTGTCTTGAACAATACATTGCAAAACTATGTGTTTAGCATTAGACATGATCTTGAGGCAACAGTTGCACCATCATGGAAATCAAAAACGTTGTCATTGAGCAGCAGTGATTAGTTGGGGGCCCAACCATTGTTGAAGCATTCCAATGACCTTCCCATATGTATAAAAAAGGATAAGTAGATAGATGATAGAGGAAATCATATGATGGATAACATCTCTCATGTTTGTGTTGGATGCTTCTTGATGAGCCCTACAGATCATGATGGGAGGTTTTTGCCTACCACCTATTTGGATCCTTATGGGATCAACTTGGTCATTGAGAAGATTTCATTTTAACATCCCATGAAATGAAAAAACAAAAATATGATTTGGGAGGATGGTATTCTTCGTTGGAGGAATGCCTCTTTTGGACATAATGATAGACACTCACCATGGTTTGGATGGGTGATGCTAATGAGCAAGAGGTTGAAAAACCACTTGCAGATCTATGACACTGGACAACAGGATGCAAGACTGCGTTGGTTACTCTTGAAAGAGTTTGGTCATCCTATGACACATTCTAATTCAAGTATGATGGTGGATGGAACTTGGCATGGCACTTACATCATATGGAAGCAATGAGTTTGGGTGTATTGGAGTGATGTGATATCCTTAATACCAATTCTCATGTTATTTCTCCATGAATTTTATGGTGAGGGTGTGGGGAGGCAACCAAAGTTGTTGTTTCTTGGGTTGTTATTGAGAGAGTAGGGGCTGATCTTATCCCATACTTTGCATGACGTTGCAAGAGTAGGAGATGGCACTACCAAGGTGCAAAGGGGCTACTCTTTAACCTTGGAGGATGAGGAGGTGCTTCCACTTTGGGAGGGATCACTCACATATAGAAAAATTATGTTTTATGACTTTAGCATGAGGGATGTCAAAGGGAAAGACTACATCATGTGGGGAGCTTCACATTTCATACCTTTAGCATTGTCTCTTAGGATGATCGATCCATATTTGCAGTCTCAACTTTTGGTAGGGTACTCCAAGGATCTTGGTGCTTGCATGATTCTTGATGATATAATGAGATATGGTAGATACATGGTGGATGATGAGGTCATCTATTCTTATGGTAGAATCTTCTTGATTAGAGATTCATAGCTCAAGGAGAAGTTGTTACATGTAGCACATATGGACTTTCTTTATATGCACTTTGATGCATATTATTCCTTGATGAAGGAGTTCACTTGAGAGGGCATCCAGCAAGATGTACATCATCATATGCAGAGATGCATAGCCCAGATGATGATGGAGAGGTTGCCACAACCACTTCGCTACTCACTGAGAAAGAGGGAGAACTTTCAATTGAGCCATTTCAGCTCAATGACCAAAGTACATGAAAGAGGATGATCAGCATATTGTACCAAGGAGGGTCTTTCCTTCTTTTATATTATACTGTGATGTACTTGAGGCCATTCGTAGCATTGATTTTGGCCATTATATTTGTGGTTTGTGGGGGATGCCACATGAATTTTGGTGTGCACCATTGGCACCAAATGTTACTTTCATGATTTAATCTTATAGGATGATTGTGGCAGAAAATAAGTGGCTTAAAAGACGCTTGTTACACTTTTTTTTGAGGCAGGAAAAGGATGCACTTTGCTGGTTCCACATATGGAACTATGATCCACCTCCTAGTTTTCATATGGAAAATTTCTTTTATTTGTTTATGCTCCCATATATTGATGATGTTCTTATGTTTATGGGAATATTTGCTGGGAGAGTGGCACAAGAGTTGAAGGTTCCCATTGGGAGTATGATTCTCCACACTTCATATGTTGCATGTTTCAGAAGAAACAATGGGAAAACCATGATTTCCACAATACACCTCTTGTCTTCATGTGGGAGGAACCATTTGGAGAACTTGAGTTCTTTGGGGAGGCCCCTCATGGATGTTTTATTAATGGGGTAACTTGGATCAATATTGGAAAATGCAATATTTCAGCCCAATATCAGCAGCAGCCCCATACATATCATAAGTGGAGACAGAAGCAGCATGGGATGGACATTTTAGTCCCACATATTCAGCTATGCAGCCCACCTTCTTTGCAGGAGCCTAAGGTGGAGGAGATGTTTCATGAGTTACCATGTTGGAGGGTGACTCACTTTTTGTGTATGATAGCTTGGGGGATGGAGGCTTCACATGGGGATGATGATTCCCAATATATTTCAGATTCCATGCCTTAAGAAGGCCTCTAGACCACATATAGTTGTTTCCATGTATACCCCAATTTTTCATGATGATAGCCATTTGGAATTTTCACCAAAGGCATACTTTTACATAGGGGAGGAACACCTTAAGGACATATTGTTGAGAAAGCATCTTGTTCTTTGGAGGAAATTATCACTTGAGGATGCTACAGGAGGAAGAGGGGAGGCTCTTCAATTCTATCCTTGTAGTTTCTTGAGGATAAGCAACATTTGGGAGGGGAGGACTGTAATATTCCTAAATTAGCATGCAGCTAATTGGAATATTAATTTTGCTCCAAACACGTAGTTAGATGAATAAATGCGTAGGGAGACCCATAAATATTTCTAGTAGCAATGAAAAACCTCTTAATGGGAAATGGATCATATTCACAGCTGGATAAAACACCTTCATGTGTGAACAAGGGCCAAATGCATGTGGACAAAGTCAAGTTTTACTAAGTCAACTAAGCTAGTATGGAGGACATGGAACATTAATGGAGATAACACAGTGGGAATATGGATTAGTATAGATAGTTGGAATAAAACCACCTTAAGTGTGGAAGAAGACATTGCATGGAGATCCAGTCAATATTGACCAAATGCATCAGTGTTGTTATGGAGGAGTGGTATTGATGATGGGAAAATGTAGTTTTGGAGGGAGATTCATTGCATGAATATGGAACCCCTAATGAGTGGGACCAAAGGTGAAAAGGCTCATATTATTTATAAGGAGGAGGTTGACAGCCATATGGGGTTAGCTTATGATTATGATTTTCTGATATATGGTTTTTTCAGGCATATTTCCTTCTCTCGCTGTTTAGCCAAGATAGAGTGTTATTTAGCATAGGGTGTTCTTGATCAGGAATCCCACCTCTTCCATTGAGTAGCTCTTGGAGGAGTTTTGCACCATATTGTCCACTAATTGGCTTAAGGCCACACTTCATCTTCCTTTGACAGTGCAGATCCTATTGAGTGTTTGTCTGTTTCAGTAAGCTGCAACTAGTGGAGGCTAGATCTTCAGATCTAGGCCATTTCAGTACTTCTTTTAAGTGGAGGAGATATCTACTCCATTGGGAGGGCACTATTGAAATATTTGAGCTTTTTTTCCATATATTGGGTATATTCCAACAGTATCTTGTCCCCTACAATGTAGAAGAAGTCCAGATCTACGTAATTTCTGAAGGAGTTGTTGTAGGGTGATTTAGTGCACCTTTCGGAGAGATGATTTGTTGAGTGTTGGGGATCTGCCCTTCACTTTGGAGATTTGTTGGAGGACATAATTTTATTTTTTATATCAGATCAGATCCACTTTTTATATCTGAATATTTCCATATATCTGCAATCTTAGATCTCAGATCTACACTTGTACATGGTGTTTTGCTGAAAACCCCAAGGGGAATTGATAAAGGAGCTTATATATTGCATGGATGTGCTATAGATCTAAATTTTTGTCCACATAATTTCTCTAGATATGATGTACAACCTACTATTGTTGCATAGGTAATAAAATAATGCTGCTATGGTATTCTAGCTTTAATACATGGTTGCAGTCCCTATTTTTGCATGATTTTGGGTTGTTTATGGCACGGGAGGCCTGTTTAACTATACAATAGTGATTTTTTATAATTTCCTTTTATATTTGAGTTTTATAATATCAGAACTAAGGAATTATTGAGCTGTACTTGAAATTTATTGCATAAATTTCTGAAAACTGTGTTATTTATGGAGGTATTGCTGAGTTTTCCCATACGGGACTATTACAACTTGGGAAAATGATGTGTCAAGTGCCTTACATGTGGTCTTTTGAAAGTTTAAAGGTTTATTTGGTTAGAGGACATTCAGGGCTACCTTATCTAGTATTCATATCAGCAAAAATATGCATAAAAGTCACCTGAAAATTACCTCCAAGTGTGCGCTACGCTTTCGTCAAAACACGCTACGTTTATATGTAGAAGGTTTTCTGGACAAGTGTCAGTCACAAATGGTTAAATACTCATTGTAACATCTATATCATGATATTTTTTATGGTTAAGGAAGTATATATATGCTCCTCATTGTTGATTAATCTTGTAATTAATCAAGGAGACAAATACTCCTAGTTGCTAGCTAAATTAGGGGGGTCAGTTTCTAACTTCCCTTAAAACTAGGTAATGACTCATTAGGTGCATTAATGAAGTGATTTGGATCAGGTTTCGACCAAATGAGGTGGAATATTCTCTATTTTATATATTTACTCCATCTCAATTCATTTTAGAGGTTGGATAGTTGATATTGTATTGTGGAGCTTATGTACATATTTTTACAGTGAAATCAAAGACATGTTGGAGCTATAATTCTGGGACTACAGTGGTATGATTATTAGAATTTTTTTTTATCAATCTTACTATCAAATTGAATGTTTATGCTTTCTTGCAATCACATTTATTCTTTGATATGATGATCTTATGATTCTTTAAGCAAAATTCTTACTTTTATGCTATGTTTAATATATTTTTCATAAATTGTTTCTACTTCCTCTGATGAATGAACTCATATGTTATATGCTCATTTTGATTCTCTCTTTTTCAAACCCTATACCACAATGAAAATCTAAGTGTATTTCTAAGTATACCTAACTAGCATAAATTTCATCTCTACAGCTGTTGATTTGAAATATGACCTTGAAACTTAGACCTTGTTCCTAGACTGACACTTCCTATGCAACAAAATTCAAAAGAAAACGCTAATCAAAATCACTGAGCTTATATCTAGCTTAAGATATTTTCCTTTCTAGTCACCTCATTGAATGTGAAATTGACATTGAGAGAGCCCTCTATAGTTTTCTAGGGCTAGCTACCAAATCTAAAGATTGGTTTGAGGTTACCTCCTTCAATCTCCTTTCTTAGCCTTGGGAAATGGAGGGAGTGACACAATTTTGGTGTCATTGCTGAGGAACGAATGTTGAATTTTCCCTTAGAAAATTTCTTTTATTTCACTGAAGGTTAGACTTGTGGGTGAAAAGTGCTGACATTAAAAGAAGGTCGAGTTATTAAATTTGCACCAAAGTGCATATTCTCAAGAACACTAGCTCTCAAAAGGCACATGAGGTCCAATCTAAACCTGAATCCCTCACCAATTGTTAATGACCCTGAGAGTATTTTGAGAAGGAAGAAATCAAATTCTCGAAAAGTTAGAAAAGGTTTACCTCCACTTGTGAATTCTACATCCTGGCCTACAAGGCTAATTTCTCCAGAAGATTTGTCCTTCAATTTCAAATTTGAGACATCTTTGTTTAGGTCCAAGTCAGAATCCTTCCTTTCAGAAAGAGTATTTGACCCCATTGATTTTGAGACGCACTTTCTATTTTTTGAGTCTTCTTATTTTGATGTTGATAGTAAGATATGGTCTGGTTTTCATAAACTTTAGGGTTTGGTCGATAAGTTTCAAGTAACCTTTGAAAAATATTACCAACAACAAGCTTTATCAGCTTCTACATCTACTTTCACACCTTTTCACACAACTACACCATCATCTTTAACTTTCACTCCATCACTTTCGCTAAAGTTATACACTCCATAAACACCTCCACAACCTCCTCCATTAGTCATGAAAATATTTTCTCCATTGACTATACCTTCAAAATGCACCGCATTACCTCAGAATTATGGTCAAATATTTCCTCTATTTTATGGGGCAATAGAGGTTACTTCTCACCAACACATTATTAAGGTGATTTATTTCATTGATCTTGAAGATATTGATAACGATGATGCCAATATGCACATTTTAGCATAATTTGTCTTAGGAGAGGTTAAGAAATGGTTCTGTTCCCTAACAACTACTTTTGTAGCTAATTCACAATAGCTAATTGACTTATTTATGGAAAAATGGGAAGATAAAAAGAACCCTTTGAAAATTCCACCTAAATAAAACTCCTTGAAAAGAATCCTAATGAGTTTGTGCAATATTTCACTAACAGATTCAATAGGATATATGATTATATTCTAGAAAATATCAAGCATCCTCCTCATCTCACACTTCTTCATTATCCAGATGGTTTTGATCCTAGTATGCCATATAAATTGAGGGAAATAAATCCATCTACCCTTGAAGAAATGAAGAGGAATGCAATAAGCGTTGAAGAAAATCTAATTACCAAGAATTCAAAAATAAAATCGAAAAAGAGGTTTTCCATCAAGGAGGAACCATCTACTTCATCTAAGGGAAAAATTATTACCTTGATCAAGAAAATGGAGAATATTATAGACAATTTAGTATCCTAAGAGAAAATTCCTCGGTTGTGAAAGGAATCAGTGCTTAATACATTTTAAAAGTGTGTCACAGAAATAATTTTACATGAGGTCTCGATTCTATCCGACTGGAAACTAGTTTTCTAAAACCCTTAATGATCTGTAATAATAAAATATTTCCCAATGCCATTGACTACTAATATCTTAATGGAAAAGAAGAATTGTAGGGGAAACTCAAAGTAATATGTTGTAAACATAGAATCTATCACTTTTAATTTTAAGAGGAAATTCATGAAGAGAGGGGAAACTCAAAATAACATGTTGTAACATAGAATCTATTACTTTAAAGTTTCAGAGAGAATTTGTGAAGCGAGAAGAGATGAGTGAACAAGAACTTATTAAGTCTATTTAAATATTACCTAGAAACATAAATCAGAGACCAGCTGCTTCTTTACTTCACTTCATTCAAGGAAGAAACCACATAAAATGGCACAAGAAACACGAATCACCATCAAAAATTGAAGGAAAATCGCTACTTATTTCATTCACCCATCATAAGAATAAGTACGAAATGTAGTCCCCAAGACGTCCAGAACTCGAAACCCTTCCTCTCTCTTTCTCTGTTCCTTAAATACAAACAAAAGCAATTTGTAATTTCTCAAGATTATTTAATCTCCCAGACTACCTAAAACTATTAAACTACTTATTACATTGATATATCGAGGAAATCATTGTAGCTTCAAACTTAACAAAGAAAACAAAATAAAACTTGAAATATAATCATTTTTCTAAATCTGATTTGTTGTTGATGTGTCTCCTTTAGTTTCGTCTGTGATATCCTCACATTTTTCATAAACACATCTCCACCCGACTCTGCCCATGCTTTTGCATTTCAAGAAATGTCATCATCTCACCTACTACCTGACTCTGCCTCTTCTGATCATGCTTGTTGTGTTCCGTCTTATTTTCTTCTTTTCTCTACATCGGGTCACTTACCTAAGTCCACTACCTGCGTCCATGTTTCTTCATAAAACCAATGCAACTGCACAAAATCTTGGAGTTTAAATAAATTCCAATTAACCTTTGAATGATATCGTGTCCACCTTTCCATTGCATTTCAGCCTTCGATGTTTATAACATATTCCTTAGCGTCATTCCTCCTGAGCTTGTGATGTGCGATGTGTGATGGTAGGAAGGTGACGTGGTAGGAAAGAGGTGGGGCCGCCTACAAATTGAAAATCAAGGGTTTTGTTATGAAAAATAGGAGGTAAGTGTTAAAACTTGTCAAGTGTGATGTGTGAAGTGCGATGAGTGGAGGGTGATGTGGCAGGACGGAGGTGGGGCTGCCCGCAAATCGAAAATCAAGTTTTTTGTTATGAGAAATAGGAGGTAAGTGTTGAAATTTTCGAAGTGCGATGTGCAAAGTGTGATGAGTAGAGGGTGATGTGGCAGGACAGAGGTGTGGTCGCCCACAAATTGAAAATCAAGAGTTTTGTTACGATAAATGGGATGCAATTGTTAAAAGTTGTGAAATGCGATGTGTGAATTGTGATGAGCAGAGGATAAGACGGAGAGGTAAGTGTTAAAATTTGTGAAGTGCGATGTGCGAAGTACGAGAGGGATGAAGTGGCAAGTGAAGGCGGGGCCAATCACAAATCGCAATCGATGATACAAAACCTGTCACACTTCCCATTTTGGTACTTATAACATATTCGTTAGCGTGATTCCTCCTGAGCTTGCAATTTGCGATGTAGCCTCCGAACAGTGTTCTGCCTGTATATTTTCATGACTCGACCTTGACCTGTGCATAATGTTCTGAACGCATCAATCGACCCAACTCCTAAACTGTTTTTCACGTGAATAAGCCTGACTTGACCCCTGCTACACACTTTTCTTCTTTGTTGCTCCTCTAGCTTAGATTACACCTCCAATGTTGTTTCTTCCTTGATTTTGGTTCTAGTGCACATGTGATGATTAATCATTATTGAGCTTTTGGTTATCCTTTTGAGCATATTACAGCTCCCCTTGAAATTTTAACAATTGTTCCTTAATAACCTTGGATTGCTCAGAACCTCTCTTGACTTTTAGCTGAGTCAAATTAGGCTACAACATCTAGCTCCAATTGGGGATAGCACTTTGCTATCAAAGTGATGAGAAATTTTAGATCAATAGCATTTATTGGGCATGGAATCAAAGAGCACTTGTAGATCAGTAGCCTTTATTGGGCATGGAGTCAAGGATCACTTGTAGATTAGTAGCCTTTATTGGGCATGGAGTAAATCCCAAATGGGAGTTGATCCAATATGAAATCCTCCCGAAACACTTTGGATTCTTTAAATCCTTGTTCATCTCTAGCTTTCATTCTCTTGTAAATAAATTCCAATTTTTTCTTGATAGGCCCTCTTGTCTTCAACAAAACTTGTTCTTTCAGCATGACAGGAAAAATTTCTACAAGCCCACACATTATGTTTGATTTCCTGGGCATAAAGAAACATCAACTCTAGAGTGCAAGGATTTCTCTCCTTGAGATAAAAATCCAAGACAAGAGAAAGAGCCCTCAATTAGTAAACCATAGTTGTAGCTTCAGGAGGTCGAATTTCTTTCGGCATGCTGAAATAAATTTTTTTAAACCCCCTATTAAACTCAGCGATTGATTCAATTCTCTGCCTCTGGATAGAATGTAATTCCAAAAGGTATTTTTCATATGAATTACGCTTTCCCAAATATCTAATAAATATATCTTGAAAACCTTGCCATGAACTAATTAAACTTGCTCCCAAACACTGGAACCATTGTTGAGCACCCTGCTTTAATGAATAACAAAACATCCTTAAAGCAACATCTTCATAAATAATTTGAAATTTTTCTAGAAAGTACTCAAATTCCAAGATATGTTGTTCAGTTGAAATATCCTCCTCCTCTCCCTAGAAACTTGGAAAAAATTTGAATCCTTTTGTAGTATACTGATGGAGAATTGTGGATAGTTTTATGGGTTTAAATATTTCTTTGTTTTTGAGATTAAAAGCATTCGATTGCTTGTGAGACAAAATATTATCACCCAAAGATGATGAATCATCACCTTTATGCCCAGACTATGACTGATTATCTTCAATAATTGCAATGCAACAGTCATCTCTCCTCTCATATTTAGGAGATAAAGTTGTGTCAAGGTCAATGATACAAGCAGAAGAAAATTGTTGTTTCTCCAATAAATAATGTACTTTTTTGGCCTTATAATATTTTGAGAATATAAAGGAGGAAAAAATATTCTTGATATGCAAGGGAAAATAGACCACTGAACTGATAGTGAAAAAACAAAACTTCCTTTAGCATATTCAAACCCTGATACCCATTTTTTACACGATGTTTTCTCATTTTCTTTCCAACAAAATTCCTTATCTAATGAAATATTCATCAGTGGAGTCACCAAGAGAATAATAAAAAACCAAATTTATATCTAAATATTTTCCACCATCAAGAAATAGATCTCAATATCCAAGGAAAAATAACTTCGTTCCTTCGTCCCTGACAGCGATGCTAGAAAATATAGTACCTTAAGAGAAAATCCCTCAGTTGTGAAAGGAATTAGTGCCTAAGACATTTTAAAAGTGTGTCATAGAAATAATTTTATCATGAGTGTGTTAGTGTGTTTGGTGCATGTATATACAAAATCACACAAACTTAAGGGGTGTGGTATTCCCTCTTAAGTTATTGGTCACAAGAAAAAAATATATGGAGTCATGCAAGTTAGTGGAACATGCATATTCAAACATAAAAATTAAACTAAAATTAAAAAAAATAACACAAAAGCTCTAAATAGAGTCAAACAAATTCAATAATCCAAACAACGACACTTACATCCCCTATTATTGAGTGTTGGTAGAAAATGAGGATGAAAATTTAACCCACTTGACAAGGGGCACTTAGAAATTTTGGTTCTAAGTCTAGATGAAATAATTTCTTTACTTCTAACTTGCCTTAGTGAAAAGTCTCCCTCTCTCTACTATGGTGGACTGGATTTGTTAGATGGCCAACAACTGAGTCCCCTCTATCTCTGCTCTAGATCACACACTGCTGTTATTGCTTGGGGAAATTATGGCCAACATAACAATGTGCTCTCCAATTGTTCATCTCTTGGTGGCCTCTTATATAATAATTCAAATCTTCCTTCCCTCCCTTGGTACATTGCGGATAGTGACCCAAGAGAGAAGTGTGATTACATTGTGTGCCACATTTATTCCATTTTGTGCTCCCTTCATGTCCTAAGGAGGCTTGGGTGGTTGTCCTTAGGCGGCTTCAAGTGTGGAATCAATGTCCTGGAGGGTGCCTTGTGGTCCTGGAAAGTGACTTCCACCACTCCCAGGATTGCGCACTTTTTGAGTCAAAAGGCGCGAAAGGGTGCATTTATTGAAGGATTTTGCACGCAAAAGCATATTTGAATAGTCCTTATTGTACACAATTTGATTTTTCCTCAAACCTTAGATATTTTTTAAATACTTTTAGATTCTCTAATGACTCTCAATCCTATAAATCCTTTTTCCTGACATTAAATAATGTCACCTTTTGCTTGTATGATTTTCTAATGATAACAGTTTCCCCCTAATGTGTGAGGTCTAGGAAGAACTATATAGCCGAAATACATTATAGTTTCTTTTATGTATATTGTGTGTAGAGAGAGAGACCTGTATGTAGCTCGGAGTTGGAGACGCTGTGCACCGGGTCAAAGAACGACCATGTACTTTGGGACCCCTGTAAGCAATGGTATAATACAATATATAAAAATTTTCTATGAAGAGGTCATGTCCCATGCTCATAATTTTTTGGCTAGTTAAATAAATATGTTTGACAGATACAGATTCTATCCATGTCACTAATATGGTAGTGAGTTGTTGGTTGAGGAAGACAACTTCTGACGCCCTCAGGAATGTTTCTTATTTTAAAATAGGTGGAAAGTGGTACCCATATGCGTAGACTCGGTATGGCATTTAAATGCACATTGTATGCATAGGCGCTGGCTGGGACCTCCTGTGTAAGCATTTCTAATAGAGACAATTATAAAGGAATGGGTCTTCAACGAATTTGATCAAAGTGCAATGGTTGTAAGCTACAATACCATATTGACATGAAAACTTATGCTATAGTCAAATTTTAGGAGGATCTATGACATCTATGGGAAATGATGTCCCGCACTGTGCCACCCAAGGATGGCCTTTTTATGGAGAGGGATGATCCAAGGTATTGCTTCCTTTTTGGAAAAAAGGTGTTGAGGTCGAAAAAAAGGAAGCCTCAACTGAACGAGGGGGTTGCTCATATGGAGGGTCAGGATCCTAGATTTGATGGGTTTAACATAGGCATGATGGTGAGGGGTGACTAAAAACTGATGATTAGGATTCAGTGGCCCAAGGTCGGAGTATAGAAAGTAGCTTGTCGAAATTCATAACTATTTATGATGGGGAAAGCCCTGGAGTCAGTAGGACTTCCAGGGTGGGTATAAACTGGTTATGAATGTCATAGTGGCTTTTTCGAGAGGGTGGTATACTCGGACCAAGGGTGGTCAACGACTACTACCATGGGAGAAAAAATGAATGAGTGGGTGGCAGACATAATGCATCATTTGTGGTCTTTGTACACTTACCAAAAGAATAAAACAATGGGTTTTGGTTTGTACAAAACAAAGATACTGCTGCCCCAAAACATGAAAGTGTTCACTCACTAATGTTGTGAGGAAGGTTTTTTGCTGAGGGTGGGGGCCCCATTGGTTGGTCTCATGTGTGAGGTTGATGAAGCTGATGAACAATTATCACAAATGGGATTACGTTGATGGAGGTATGGTGGGCCAAAAGCGAGGCACGGTAGTGCGCTTTTGATTTGCTTATACAAACTGGTTGTCCGGGAAAGGGGTTTTATTTCATATGGTAAAAATTGACCTTATGCATGGTGAGTGAATGGGCATGAGGTTCTTCCCAGACTATAGTGGTATGGCCATGCATCACTATTTTTTGTGATATGTGGTCTACTTTGGGTGACAAGCACCATGGAGGGGACGCTCTACCAACCAATGAGAATTATTATCATGTGCAGGGCGAGGTGATGATAAACACGGTTGGATTTGTTGAACCTATCATTAATTTCTGATGGAGAAATGATGTCAGGATATGCAGGGCTTTCTAGGACTCTATCATGCTGGGGGTAGAATGATACCTTCTCTTGGAACTTTTAGTGGATGGAGTTGTGGATGGTTTGCGTGCTTACGTGAAAAAAAAACTACCTCAAGTGAAATCATCTTCTTTATCAAATATTATTGAAAGACATGAGCTTTTAAAAAGAAGATGAGAGAGGGCATACCTGCCGATGCTGAAAATTTATTTTTTGGGGGGTATGAATTTGTGGCATCGCCTTTGTGCATCCAAGTGTTGCTTTCGGTTCGAATAACGAACCTTCTGAGCTCTCATTATGGTCATAAAAAGTTTTTGAAAAGGGAAATATATAGGTAAATATGGCCCTAATTTAATTCATTTGTGTCTATAGAGTATTGAGAGTTCAGAGGCTTCTGTGGACCAGTTCTTGCCGTTGCAATAAGCCTGAGCACTAGGGATTAGCGATATCATGGCCAGGTAAACTCCATGACATCCTGCATTTTAATTTTTTCAGTCTTAGGGGTGTTGGGGCCCATACAATATTGGTTTGTACAGATCTTGAGCCTGCTTTACCCTAGATTGCACGTGCGATCAAGGTAAAAGTGCACCTTCTGTGTGAAAAATTAGGGTAAGGCCGCACCTTATGCGTGCTTTTCTCAGTTTTGGGTGCGCCTTCTACATGATTATGAGAAATATGGGTGCGCCTTCCACGCACTTGTCTGAGGGATACGCGTGGAAAAGGCCAAGGCCGTTTCTGAAAATTTTGCCTGCTTTTTTGATGTTTTTATGGTGCTGATGTGCTCCTATTTGGATGACAAGATGTTGTGGAGGGAGTGATATTGACCTAAGCTCCATACTACTTTAGCCGCTGACGATCGGGCGCACCAACAATTGATGTTATGGGGTCTCCTAAAGTTTGTGGAGAATGACCTTCTTCGATCACATGGCAGACTCTTTTGTTACTTGATTGAGCATTCGAACAGATGGCGCAAGGTGTTTGTGTTGCGTGGGTGTGACCTTGCTATCTGTCCTGAGACGGGTATATAGTTTTTGATTGAGTTATTCCCTCAGGGTGAGGTGCTGCAGTTTCCCCTCCCTTCTAGGAGGGTGGGTTTTGAGTAGTTCCGGATGCGGGACTGTGGTGGGGCGACCCTTTTGGAGGGGTGAATAGCCATTGCATCGGTGATAGATAATGGCCAAGTGATGTGCTCTCACAGCTATTGTGTGACTCGCAGGGTCATCGGCTCCACATCAGGCATCAGGCCTATATGTTGGGGTCTTGCATCGACTAAGGGCCAGATATTTTTTTCGATTTTTCCCGTTTCTACTATGACGGGATGCTAGCACAACTTTACAAGATCCACGATGGATTGAAGTTGTTTTCATATGCTAGTATTTTAAGTAGCATCATGTACGAGTGGGTGGTGATATTGAGACCAATGGTGGTGGTGCCTGTTGGGGGGCCACGAGAGCTTTGTATGAGGAGGTTGGCTCCCGCAATTCCACGAGGAGGTGGGGGTATGGTGGGGCATTACTGGAACGCCACGATGAAGGCCTGGTTTAAGGCCAACCCCCAGATGTTTTTTCCATTCTTGTATGCATGGATGGACTTTCGGGGGGATCCTAAGATGGGTCTCCCTCTCGAATATGCTTGGGGTGTTATGAAACCAGCTCCAAAATAGAAGAAGTGAGAGATCAATTCCTTAGAAATCAGTCACTTTGAGGGGGAAACCTCCAATGTATTACATAAATGAACAATTCTTGGATGATACAAATCACCAAAGCCTCCTTCTATGTATAGGAGTCCATGGTGCCATAATATAATCCTAGCCGTCTTAACAATAATAATGTAAGGGCACAATAATAACAATATTGGGGTTACAGGGATACAACAATAACAATAAGGGGGCTACACTAATAACAATAAGGGACTAAACTAGTAATATAGGTACCTAACATGCCCCTCTCCTTTAAAAAAGTTTTTTCCTCAATGCTTGAGTAGCTTTGGGTGCTTCTGTATAAAATTTTCATCCTCCCATGTAGAATCTTCAGTGGGTAAGTTCTTCCACTTTATGAGATAGTCTAAAATTCATCGATTTCATAGTTGTCGAGTTCTTTTTTCCGTGACCACTTCAGGTTCCAATATGAATTTTCCTTCCTCATCAAGTTCTGGAAATATTGTTTGAACTTGAAGATTTTCACCTATAGCCTTCTTTAAGCATGAAACATGGAAAACTGGATGCACTCGCGAAGAAGCAGGAAGCTCCAATTTTTGTGCCATAGTACCAATATTTTGCAACACTTTGTAAGGACCATAGTACTTTAGAGATAATTTATTATCCTTCTTATCTTTCTTGAGGGACATTTTTCTGTATGGTTGTAGCTGTAAAAATAACCAGTCTCCTACATCAAAAATTCTCTCCCTACAATGTTGATATGCCTGTTGTTTCATTCAATTTTGTGCCAAATTTAGGTTATCCTTTAAGAGTTGGAGAAATTCTTGTTGATGCTCTATGTGATCTTCCACTACTTGAACCTTAGAATTTTATCTTAAATATGGTGCGATGGATGGTCAATGATATCCATAAAGTGCCATAAATGGGGTCATTTTTGCTACGAGAGGTAACCACTTAACCCATTGTGTTTGTTTATCAAATACAAAACAATGAAGATATCCTTCCAAAAATATATTCACTAGCTCAGTTTGACCATCAGATTGAGGATGATAAGATGAGCTATGAGCTAATTTAGTACCGAAACAAGAAAATAACTCCGTCCAAAAATTTCCAGTAAAATGGGATCTTTGTCACTCACAATAATCTTTGGGTTTCCATGTAGCTTTTGAATTGTGTCCATAAATGTAGTAGCCACTGTACTTGCTTTAAATGGATGATATAATGCAAAAAAGTGTTCATACTTGGTAATTATATCAACTACCACCATGATGACACTCTTTCCTTCGGACTTAGGTAAAACTGTGATAAAATCCAATGAAATCTCCTCCCAATGTTGACTGGGAATGGCTAAAGGTTGTAGAAGACCTGGGGTCTTAATTGTCTCAAATTTATTTTGCTGGCAAACCAAAAATTCTACCACAAGCTTTTGAATATTAGATTTAAGGCCATCCCAAAAAAATTCTTTCCTCACCCTGTGGTAAGTTTTTAAAACTCCCAAGTGTCCTCCTAAAGGAGAAGTGTGCAATTACAAAAGAATCTTTTGTTTTAGTTGGGAATTCTTACAAGGATATAAGAGATCTTTGTAGCATAAGGAATCATTTTTACAACTAAATGTATCAGATGTACTAGGATATTGCTACAAATTTTGAATGAGTGTCCACACTTCTTCATCCTTCTTCCATTCATCCCTTTCTTCGGTTATCCAATCTGGTTGGATAATAGAAATGGCATAAAGGAATGCTTCCATCTCTTCATTCTTTGTTGAGGGTGCATCTGCAACAACATTTAGCTTCCATTTTTTGTATATTATTTCAAGGTCATAACCCAACATCTTTGTGACCCATTTTTGCTTCTCTTCTAAAGATAGTCTTTGTTCCAAAAAGTGTTTAAGACTACCTGTTCAGTTTTTACCTTGAATTGTCTTCCCATTAGGTAAGGTTGCCATTTCTTTAGTGCATGTACTATTCCTAACATTTCCTTCTCATAAATAGCTTTCTATAAATAATTTCCTTTGATTGGACGACTTTCAAAATCAATGGGTCTTCCTTCTTGCATTAAAACAACACCAATTCCATTTCTTGAGGCATCTCATTCCACAAAAAATGTTTTTGTGAAGTCTAGCGTAGCTAAGACCAGTGCTAGGCACATTGCCTCTTTAAGATGTTCAAATGCCTTAGTTGCTTCCAGAGTCCATGAAAAATGCATATCTCTTCAATAATGTTGTTAGAGGTGCTGCTATTCCCCCATAATTATTAACAAACTTGCGATAATACCCTATTAACATGAGAATTCCTCGTAACTGATTTATGGTTGTGGGGACTTTCCATTCCTTAATGGCTATAATAATTTGTTAGGGTCTACTTTAACACCCTCGTGAGATACAATATGAACCAGATATTCCACCTCTTGTACTCCAAAGAAACATTTGGATGTTTTCGCATATAATTGTTTCTCCTGCAATAGTTTGAGCACCCTTTCAACATGTTGAACATGATCCTTCCAAGACCTGTTGTATATTACTATATCATCAAAAAATACTAGCACAAATTTTCTAAGGAAGGGTTTGAAAATGCAACTCATCAACCCTTGAAATGTAGAAGATGCATTGTTAAGGCCAAAAGGCATGACCAAAAGTTCATAATGATCCTTGTGAGTTCGAAATGTTGTTTTTGGAATATCTCCATTATTCATTCTAATTTGATGATATCCTGAATGAAGATCCAACTTGGTAAAATAAATTGCTCAATGTAATTCATCCAATAATTCATCAATCGCAGGAATGGGAAATTTATCTTTAATGGTGAGCTTATTGAGCTCCCTATAATTCGGACACATGCACCATGATCCATCCTTCTTGTGCACCAATTCTACTGGAGTAGAGAAAGAAATTTCACTAGGTTGAATTATACCAGCCTCTAACATTTCTGCAATCATACGTTCAATTTCTCTCTTTTGGACATAAGTATATCTATAAGTCCTGATGTTTGGAGGAACACTTCCTGGAATAAAATGAATAGCATGATCATGATCATGAATAGGTGGGAGTCGTTTGGGAGTTTCAAACACCTTGGAATGATTTTCCAATACTTTTTGGAGATTTTCAGAAATAGATGATTTTGATGTTGGAACTTCTAGTGAGCATAATTGTGTAATTACGCCTCGTTGTTCTTTCCTCAGAAGCTTTTTCATGACATCAGAGCTTATTATCTTTCCCGACTTCCATGCAATACCTCGTAATTCGACTTCCTTTCCTTCTGAAAAAAATTTCAAGAAAATTTCTTGAAAATTAAAAGCTACCGTCCCCAAATATTGTAATCATTGTACTCCTAGTACAACATCAGCACCTCCCGTTGGAATGGAAAGCATTGGACTATTCAATACATATTCCCCCATGGTTAGCTTGATATTATAGAATTTTCCAGAGAAATTATAGTTCCTCCATTTGCAGCCATCACTTGACATTCTGGTGTTGGGTATAGGAAACAATTCAATTCCTTGGCTACCTTACAATGAATAAAATTATGGGTACTACCCGAATCAATCAACACTACTACCTTTTTCTTCTCGATATATCCCTCTATCTTGAGAGTTTGTGGAGTGGTAATTCCTTCCAATGCATTACACGATATGGTTGGACTCATTTCTTCCTCTTCTAGGGTTGGTTCGTAGTGTATATCCTCTTCTTTTGAAGATTCTTGTCCATTTTCTTCTTCCTCTTCACAATCTATGTAAAATAATTTCTTCTCAACACACTTATGACATTTAGTGTATTTTCTATCACAACTGTAGCAAAACCATTTTGCTATTTTTTCTTCCAATTGTTTTGGTGTCACCCTTATAGTTTTTGGAAGTCTAGAAGTAGTAACACTTCCATCTTTATATATGTGAGTGGTAGGCTTCCTTGTCGCCATAATTTTACATTCAATTTTTCTTGCCAACCTGAATGCCTTTTCCAAAGAATTAGGTTCCCAAACGCGAACTTCAAATTTGATGTTATCCTTTCAAGTACCTATGAAGAAATCAATCATGTGTTCCTCTAGAATATCTATTACCCTTGTATTCAATTTTTGGAAGTCCTCAATGTGATCCACTACTGAACCCTTTTATTTGAAATTTATCAGTTGGCTAAAGAAGGTGTTGCTTTTTGTATCCTCATAATGTGCTATCATTTCCTCCATAAAAATTGACCAAGTGAATTTTTTTTTACAGGAGCGAAGCCATCGATACCATACAAATGTATTTTGTTCTAAATGTAAAGTTGCAATGCATACCTTTTGTCTGTTTTGCACATTATTGAGATCAAAATATTGCTCCATCTATAGTATCCATGTTACGGGATCCTTTCCATTAAACTTCCTCATATCCATCTTTGGAATATGGTGGTTTTTCCATCCAACATTAGAGTTTGTGAAATCACGATTAATATTTATTTTTTTCTCATCATGAGTGTCCTCTACTATCTTTTTTCCGTTAGGAAACCTTTCTTGTATCAACTTTGCCAAACCTTCAATGTATACTTTTAGATTATTCTTCATGTTTTCCATTTTTTCATCGGTCTTAGCTTCCATGTCATCCATATTAGCTTCCATGCTGAATTCCATGCCATTCATCTTAACTTCCAAACCATTCATCTGAGCTTCCAGGCCTTTCTTCAAACCATCCATCCTAATTTCCACGCATTTCTTCAAAACTTCCATTTCATTTTTTGTTGCTCTTTGTGATAGGTGCACTTGCTCTTGTAATTTTGATATCTCATGTTGCATTTATTCATCCTCATGAGTCATAGTAGAGCCTTCTGAAGGCTTAATGGGTGTTGAATTCTTTTTAGGGGTAATTTTAGAACCCAATACTAAAATATATGCTCAATAGGCCCTTGGAATCACTTCAAACTGATTTTTTTACACAAGACTTATGCAATTCGGAAAACAAAATACACACATTTTTCTTTCTTTTGAGGAGCTTGATATTGAAACTAAATTATCTCTATGACTTTGGATCTTCAATATATGAAATTTGGCCCTGATGTAGTCCTCTAAGTCCTCTTTCGAATGCCACAAGTCTAACCTGATTTGGATTCTTCAAGGCAAAGTTATGTCCAATATCCCGCAATGACCCAATTATGGACTAATTCAATAGAGTGAACTTGTACGACTTGCCACGTGTCACAGTTTCCTCCTTAAGCTTTGAAATTGATCGACCGGAAACTATAGTTCGTGTACTTGTGGTGAATTTTTACAGAATTCCAATTCGATGCTCAGAGAGAGAGAGAGTTATGAATATTTTCCCACAATTACCACTTTGAGATGAAATTCATACGCCTAAAAAAGCCCCAACTTCCACAGATCCTAACTTCCATAATAATGAGAATCATGCACTAAAATTTTTCCACAATGTTCCTCGAAAGTTAGGCTTCTCTCTGTGAAAATTTTATCTTCTGAAACCTCTTAGAAAAAATATTTATAGTGAAAATTTCGTGATGACCTGTTTAGGTTAAATTCAAGATCCTGCAAAAAGCCCTAACTTCCACAGATCCTATTTCCTAAACTATTGTGAACCAGGCTCTGAAATTTTGCGATGAAGTTCCTCAGTATTTTGACTTCGTGCTCAAAAAATTTCAGCTTCTTGACCTTCATAGGAAAAGCATTATAGAAAAAATTCCATGATGACCTGTTTGGAGCAGTAAAACCCTAAACTCTAAAGCTCTGATACCAAATGTTATGAAACCAAATTTAAAATAGAAGAAAATAGAGATCAACACATTATAAATCAGCCACTTCGAGGGGGAAACCTCCAATACATTACATAAATGAACAATTATTGGATGATACAGATGACCAAAACCCCCTTCTATATATAGGAGTCCATGGGGCCACAATATAATCCTAGCCGACCTAAGATTAATAATGTAAGGGTACAATAATAACAATATTGGGGTTACACGGGTACAACAATAACAATAATGGGGCTACACTAATAAAAATAAGGGACTAAAGTAGTAATATAGGGACCTAACATGGGAGCCAGCAGGTATGATTTTTGTTTTCTGCATTTATTTGAGTATTTATGTTTACATGTGTATTTATGGTGACGCTAACATAGTTTTGGTTACTCTTGCAGATGTTGGAGAGGTTGGTCACCCTGTGGCTTGATTGGTTGGCCACAGTCCTCTTAGGAGACCTCGGGGAGCTAGTGGGGGGTTGCAAGGAGATCTTGCATAGCCTCAAGGTGGGGGACTTCGTGGTGAGGCTGGCCCTTTAGGGGAGGGCAGCAGCTTGACTGTTGTCGAGACTGCAGCTGAGCAAGCTCATGCCGATGCAATGAAGAATCAAGTGGACCACTTGACACAGGGGATGCCATCTCAAGGCTTCTTGAATGACCTCGAGGAGGTATGGCTGGAGAAATTTATGGACTGAGAGAAGGACAATAGGTGACTTTTACATTAGGTGGTAGCCTTAGTGTTGACGGTCGCTCTAGTAGTGGTACCGGGAGCGACAATGGGTCTAGGTGCCCCACCTGGGGGAGCACCACCCTAGAGTCTTTTTGTACATGGGGAAAGCACCCATTATGAGGATGCTTCCCCTATTTTTGACGACTTATTGGTGTGTCCTTTTGGGCTGACCAATGGGTCAGAGACACCATTTTTTGTACTTAGAGACATACATTTGATATATATATGAGAGATATTTTTTGTGGATATACATGGTGTGCCCCTTGATCCTACTTATGGATTTATGTTATGCTAATGGATGTCTATGTTTTCTATGTTTTTTTTTTTTATGTATGATGGATTATTCAATATGCATTCTAGTCTAGAATATTGTTTGTTATGTGATCAGTTGTATGGTTTTGATTCCTTGGTACATGTGTGAATATAATGTAGTCTAATTATCTTCTTAATATTTTTGCATGCAAATATCTTCTAAATAGATGTGAATCTCGAATCTCAAATGTTTGGGTTAATTGTGACACTACTAACTGGGAATCGAGATAGACATGCATATGGTGTATGCCTTGATGGAAGGCATCAAACATAAGTCCTATGACGGTGTCACATTCTGCATGATTGTTTGTTGCTTAACCAATACACACAACATTTTTGTAGAGTGGTGATCGGTCAGGGTGGTAGATAACCTAGGCTACTCCTGCTAAACTTTGAGACCATCTTGATGCTGCATCAGCGAATCCGAAGTAATTTTTGGGTTGGTAATCTATTTTGGCACTGGAGCGTGCTTTGTAACAATATTTTTGGTCAAAATTTTAAAGCAGTTGGGTTTGTGTACATTGAATCTAGGGTAGGGCCTTCTTGGCCATTATGGGTAGAACTGCTTGAGGTAAAGGCCATTGACGGGGTTGTTGAGGCATGTCTCGTCTAGGTCCTTAAAGATTTATGCCCCCTGGTGGAGGCATTGTTTTATGATGTAGGGTCCTTTCCACAAGGGTTTGAACTTTCCTGGCCCTAGGGCTTATTTTGTGATATCATAGCAGAGGACTAGTTCTCCCTCGGTGAATGAGCGAGGGTTGATGTGGCGGTCGAATGATGATTTTACCCTTTTATTATGAGCCTCGTTGTCTTGTAGCAACTATCGTGGGCTTTCATAGACGAGTTCTAGTTGTACTAGGTGTTGCTCTAGAGGCTGGGCATCATCGAGGAGTTTGATGACTGCATGAAAATTTTGGATCTCACGTTCTATAGGAATCACGGCTTTGACCTAGTATACCAAGTGGAAGGGAGTGAAACCAATGTATGTCTTAACAGACATGCGATATGCCCATTGGGTGGAGAAGAGCATATGGTGGCAGTTGGTTTTATGGTTATTCACCATGCGTTGTAACATTGTTTTGAGAACTTTGTTTACAACTTCTACCTGTTCATTGGATTGGGGGTAGTATGGTAAATCGAATTCGTGGGTGAATATAAGGTGGTGAGATAGCTCCTTGAAAACTTCATTCTCAAAGTGTTTCCCATGGTCGAAGACTAACTCTTTGGGAATACCAAACCAGGAAATTACATGGTTAAACAAAAATCGAGCGACAGTTTCTGCAGTGTTGTCATATGTGGGCATGGCCTCTACCCACTTGGTGAAATAATCAACATCTACTATGATGTATTTATTACTTCCAGATGATGTGGGGTTTCAAGTCATGAATTCAATTCCCCATTTACAAAAGGGGTCAGAGATGAATTCATGGTGTAGAGGAGTAGGAGGGGATTTTTCCTTACGAGCGAAGCACTGGCATTGCTGGCATCTCTTGATTTTTGTAATGCAATCGTGAAATAGGGAGGGCCAAAAATATACTACCAGTAGGAATTTTTGGGCAGTGACCTTCCAGATAGGTGGCCACCGCAAGCACCTCCATGGAAATCATTGATGGCTTGTTCTACTTGGTCGTGAGTGAGGCGTCGACATAAAATGGTGTCGATGCCCCACCAGTACAAAACATCACTCATGAGGAGATATCAGGGGGCCTAATGGCGTATGCACCGACAGTCATCTCGAGTGAGATGGGGTCTAAAATTTTGAGTTCGTATGAAGAGAAGAATGTCTTTGTACCAAGGGTCATTGGTTGCTACGAGGAAGAGATGCTCTTCAGTAGCTAATCGTTTACTGTTGATCCCTTGGTATCCCTTGGGAGGTCTATAATGAACTCTGCTAAGGTAAGCACATTTTTTCTTTTAGGGGAGTGAAATTGTAAGTCATGTTATTGGAGAATGACTATCCAACAGGTGTACTTATCATTCATTAGGCATCGTGTGTGCAGGTATTTGATGGTATTATTATCTGCGATAACCGTAGTGGTTTTTAAGATGATGTAGTGGCGAAGCTTCTGGACTGCATGTATTAATGCTAGGGTAGTCTTTTCTTCAGGCTCATATCTTAATGTTGGGCCCGATAAGGTTTTGCTAACGTAATATATTACATTCTCCTTCCCATATAGGCATTCATTGATCAAAACTCCAGCAAAAGTGGAATCAGAAGCTAATAGATAAAGGATGTAATCTTTTTCATAGTCTGGGGGGCTGATGAGTGGTGCTGAAGATAAAGTTTCTTTCAGTGCATCGAACACTTGTTGGGAATGATCATCCCATTTGAATGGCATGTCCTGGTGAAGGAGGCACAAGAACCCTTGAGCGCAAGTGGCATAATCTGGTATGAAGTGTCTCAAAAAATTGGCCTTCCCCTGCAGGCTTTGAAGTTTTCTAAGGGTTCGAGGTGGAGGTACTTCTTTGATAGCTTGGACCTTGAGGGGATCTACGTGAATCCTTTTTTGGGACACGATAAAACCTAAGATTCTACCTGCATTGATGCAGAAGACACACTTGAGGGGGTTCAAGCATAGGTTGTATTGACGACATCATTCGAATACCAATCGTAGATCCTCAAGATGGTCTGAGCGCTTCTTGGAGTGGATGGTCAGGTCGTCCAAGTAGGCAAGGATAAGGTGTTCCAAGTCATGAAATATATAGTTCCTGGCCCTTTGGAAGGTGGCTCCAGCATTTTTAGGCCAAATGGCATTACATTGTATGCGAATGTGACCCAGGGGGTGGTGAATGCGGTTTTGTACTATTTTGTATGGTAGATTTAAATTTCATTGTACCCAGAGAATCCATCCATAAAGGAAAGGGCCTCATGACCCGCACAAGCATCAATGACCTAGTCGATGAATGGGGTGGGATAATTGTCTTTAGGACAAGCTTTGATTAAATCCCGAAAATCAATGCAACCGCGTATGGTTCCATGTTTTTTCATGATGGTAATAGGGTTGGAAACCCAAAATGTATAGGAAATGGGGTAGATAAACACAGCTTTGTGAAGCTTATCGATTTCTCATTTTATTACTTTTGCCTTTGATGGGTGCAGTTGACGCTGTTTCTAGCACGTTGGAGGTACGTTAGTCCAAGTGTCAATATGGTGCTTTACGATAGTAGGACTGAGCCCACGCATTTCTGAGTAGACCCACACGAAGATATCTCGATACTCTTTTAGTAATTAGGTATAAAAGGCTATTTTTTCTAGAGATCATGCTGCCCCTAGTGAGATTTCTTCAACCTTTGCAGGATTTTGTGATATGTTCACCTTGACGGTAGGTGAGATGTTTGACATATTTCCTTCCTCGAATGCATCGGGCATCAGGATGGGATTTTTGAATCAATCGACTTTTCCTGATGGGAGGAAATGTTTTGATTCGATCACATATATCTCTTGTTATTTTGTCTTGTCAAGACTGAACGTGTGCTTAGGGAGAAAATGAGAATGGTGATGCATTTCATCCCATGGATAATCTGGCTCTGTCATTACCTCTAGGATTTCATCATCCAAATGAAATAGGGATCCTAAGGGAGATTGATCTTGCACAATATTATGCTAAATGGGTTCAATTCTCATGGATCTGGTTGAGAGAGATGAGAACTATTCCATCGTCAATGTGGTGGAACTAGATTCTGTCGATAGAGTGTAGATAGATTGGGTCTTCATTGTCATAGGTAAACCTACTCTCGTAGTTGTGGCTCACTTGACACCTATGGCAGATGAGCAGACAACTCAAGTCATAGTCCCGATACATGATGATATGAATCGTATATGGTGTATTGTGTCGTCAACGTTTGGTGGGGAAAGAATATATGTGATGGGAATTTGTGTAAGCGCAAGGTTTGGTTCCCCGCTAGGATGGTCAATTTCCTATTGGTAGAAATTGTGCCTAGTGCAGAGGTGTGTGAATGTTTCCATTAGCGGGCATGCATTTAGTTTGTGATTCTAGTTAGTGCAGATGGTGCATGCTACCATTTTGCCAACTAAGTAGATTGTGTGGGAACCAACACTACTCTTCGTCCTAGATGTGGACGCTTGGAAAGGATCTGTAGTAGAAGATGAGATCTTTTGCTTCCATTTCTGTGTCATTTTCTTGGGTGTGTCTAAATCTTTTCGAGAGTGTAGACTTAACACTACTCTTGCCACTCTGATTTTGGGGAGATGCTCAAATTTAATTGTATGATGAAAGTGTTAAAAAATATGGCAATAAGTACGCATGATTTTCTCTTGGTTAGAGAGAAGTTTCTATGGCACAGAAGATACTGTTGGAAAACTGTTTGCGAGGGGATTCAGTTCTTTGCACTGATTGACCCGGTGGTCAATCATGTCACATTGTCTGCATGTTATCCTAGGTTGGGCATAGGTCATGCTTGGTTGGTGCGCTATCCCAGTTTTCCCATCACACCAGTGTGGGTGTGGGGTCGCTTGCCTGGGGGTGATGTATTTTCTATATCTTTTGATAATATCATCCCGTTTCTTCTCTATTGTATGAATCATATCAATTAGAGGACGAACTTGCGAGATATAGGTACAACGTTGTGCACAATGATTACCTTGACATGCTGGGAAAAATAGCCTAGATATGGGGGTCCCATCATGCTCATTTTATGGTCTAGCGGGGTACCAGCGTTGTAACACTACTAAATCAGGGCAAGTGGCAACCACATGATTGGGAGTTTTACATAATGCGCATGTTGGTCATCTCTATAGAGAGAAGTTGGTGTAACTAGGGGCTCCCTGATTGGTCGCTTTTCAGCTGACATGAAGATGATGGATCTGCTCGTCACATCTTTTTGGGTTGTCAATCTATTCATGGATTCTCAGTCTATTCCATCTTCTTGGGAGATGTGGACTATGGCTGAGCGTAAACTAGCAAGTGCTAATTGGAATCGGGGGATATAGTGGCAATTTTCAAGAAGGTGGCTGTCGGTGCATAAAGCACATGTGAATTGTGCTACCTGCAATCCAACGTAATAAACCTGTTCTATAAAATATAATCTATGGATGACTTCCAAGGCTACGCATTCTTCGATGAAGTGACGACATTCATTGCGCATCGTGCAGCGTAGGATAGGAAGGGGGAATATGAATATGCATCTTTCTAGTGACTTTCGTTCCTCTTGCAGGTATAGGATGGTATGAGGTTCATATCTAGATGGATGGGTGGAGGGATCCTCTTGATAGGATCACTCGATGGCATGTAAGGCATCCCTATATTGTGGGACTTCTGGGCAATGATGGGTACAACGCCCATAATTGCTGCAGATAGCACATGCGTGATTGGTACACAATGGTTTTCCATTACTTTTGGTGGCAGGTTCCTTTTTACGGGAACATGGAGCTGCAATATCTACCTCGGAGCTAAGGAGAGGTTTAAATTCATCCAACTCTAGGCAGATGTGGGTAGGGTGTCCTACTACGTCACATATGGTGCAACCTAGTGATTCCCGTTGCATGGCAAGAGTTTGCACTCTCTTTCCTCTTCTGATTTTCTTAGCTGAAATTATCGGTTTTGCAAAGGGGAGTTTCCTTTGTAGGGATTTTCTCAACAATTTCCTAAATGGGTGGGGTCTCCTCAGGACTGAGGGGCTTTAACCCAGTGGCAGTGATGTGTGTGGCTATTATCCCAGTAAGGGGAATGAGGTACCAAATTTCTATTGTGAAGTATATGTTTTCTAATATCAGTGTTTCCAAAACTCTTTGGAATACGAAACGAGCTGGGGGGTAGAGGAAAGGGATTTGGGAAGCATCATAGGCTAGAGAGGCTGTCGTGGCTAAGGACTCGATGTCATTACTTCTTGTGTTTGTGTCCTGACTAGCTTCAAATCTTGATTTGGACATCATGCACACTGGATCCCTTGTGACATCAGGTGATGACTCAAGTATAATAGGGGGATCTCCTTGGAATGATACTAGGATGGATGACGGTTTGAACTGGTCGAGGCCATATTCTTAGTACCGTGAAAGTGCATCCGTTGATGTATCTACATAGGGTAGAATGACATCGGTATATTTTAGGGGCCACTTTTAGCTATGTGTCAATTGGTTGATAGTAATGATGCAGTCCTCATGGTGGAACATCATAGTTTGGAAGATGGAGGAGGCTACAATAGACATGGCATACATATAACTCTGACTGAGGAGTATATTATAGTCCAAGTGCACATCCAAGACGTCAATGTCTTTAAGGACCGTATTTTCAGCTTAGCATACCAGGACATTTTGGTAGATACCAACAAGGGTTGAAGGGTGACCATCGTATGCTCTAAGCATGATGTCTGATGGATTTAGCATAGGAGATCCTAACTTCTGACAAGAATTCTTTGACATGATGCATGTGGATGCACCCTCTTCAATGACACATCAATGAATGGTAATGTTTTGGACCCATATTGGTATCTGGAAGGCAACCATTGAAGGAAGCCTAGGGGTGTCTTTGTTTAAATAAAAATCCATTAGGCATGTAATGGCAGGGTCGATAATGCCTAATGAAGAAAGCAAGGTTTTTCGTTGCTTTGGGCATGACTGTAATACTTCCAAACCTGACATGGAAGGAGGAGATTGAGCTAAATCATCCACAATGCTATAGTTATGGGCTGCTTTGGAATAGTTTCTTACTTGCCTACTTGGTTCCTTAGCCATCTTTGGCAAAGGTTCAATAGGCATATTTGATATGGTAAAAGGTGATGTTGGTGCACTAGTACTAGCCCCTGACGCGTTGGTGTCTGGTGGGGTGTCATAATTTTGATTCCGTGTCTGAAAAACATTTCCTCACCAGTCACGTATATTTTGTGGTTGTTCTTTCCAGAGTTGTCAAGAGTTTGTTGCTGCGTGCTAACTGTCCATTAATGGGGGAAAGGTTCTTGCATGACTGATGGCTGTTGGGCGGATCCCCCTTGTCCATGGTTGCTCTGTAGATTCTTCAGCTTAGGGAGGTTAGGACAGTGGTGAGTGTAATGGTCGTACTCACCACAGATTGAATAAGAGTGGTTTGTTCAGAGAGGTGGCCTTTTTTTTTGCCATTGGGAATTTCTTGGCTCCTAGTTTTGGTTTCTATTGGAGTTTCCTTGAGCCTAAGATTGCGGAGGGTGTTTTTGGTTGCTGCCCCCTTGTCCAGGATTTCCTTTAGGCATTTTTTTCATTTTTTTCTTAACCGTGTTAGGAGGATAGTTTTCCTAGCTATATGGTTGGCATGATTGGTTTTGGGAAGGTTGGACAAAGTTCACATGTGAATTATTTTGCATTGGCGGGTATTGTGCTAGTAACTGAGCATAATGTGGTCCTTGGTTTGTAAATGGATATTGGGGGGAAGCTCTTCTATCAGTGTGTATATCTGCATATTGGGTCCCCTAAGCCAGAGGACAGGGTCCTTCGTGCTGATGGTGATACGACGACGCCCTACTCGTAAAATTTTGTAGAGGCATGTGATGACTTTGGTGGCTGTGTTGTGGTATGTTATGGGTAGAATCATATGTGTAACTGGAGTTTTGAATGTTGCTACTTGGGTAACTTTCGTTCAATGACCCAATCAAACCGTCTGCAGAGTTCGAAGTGCCTGGAAATTCTTTGTAAGTTTGCAGGCGCAGGCCATTCAGCAGGATATTGTAAATATACCTTGACTACATATAGATCAGCTCAAGTTGTTGGGCCTTACAGATGGTTTCCTCTTTGGATATGGGATTTTGTTGTGCCACATCCTTCGAAATATCTATGGTGAGAGTTTTCAGGAACAGGTCTAACAGAACTCGATAGTCGAGTTTGGCTTTGCACAAACTACGACACTACCACCATTCATGGAGATGGTCCGAGATATGGACAGTGGGGGTTTTCCTAAAGTGGGTCAATAATTCCATTCTAGAATCATGATGGATGGATAACTAAAAATAGTTTAGGAATGTAGTGGTGAGGGTGCTAAAGGTTCCATGTGTAGAAGAGGGTTACTCCACATACCATTTCTCTACTACTCCAGTCAGAGTGCGTTGAAACAGTCTCAGTCGAAAAGTATCATCAACGATGTTTTTCGATGAAAAATTTTGAGTGTGTTTGGTGCACGTATGTATGAAATCACACCAATTTAAGGGGTGTGATCTATCTGCTTAAGTTATTGGTAATAGGCAGAAAAAGAAGTGGAGCCAAGAAAGTTAATGGAACAAGCTAGAATCATAAGCATAATAAATAGAGAAATAGCATGCATATATAAACTAAAAATCATCTAAAACTAGAACAAATAAACACAAGCTCTAAAAAGAGTCAAACGACAAAAATGATGCAAATGGCAGCTCTTTGCCCCTCTTATTGAGTGCTAGTAGTAATAAGAGTGAAAATTTATCCTCTTGCCAAATGGCCCCTATACCATGGGTTCTAAGTCCTAATGCAAGTATGTTTTTATCCCAATCTTGCCTCAGTGCAGTCTCCCTCTCTCTCTACTATGATGGACTGAACTTGTTGGATGGCCAAAAATTGAGTCCCCTCTATCTACAACTTTAGCTCACATACTGCTGGTATTTCTTGGGAAATTCGAGCTAGCATAACAATGTGTTCACAAGTTCTTCATCTCATGGTGGCCTTATATAGGAGAATTCAAATCCTCCTTCCCTCTCTTGGTACATTGTGGATGTTGACCCAAGAGAGGGGTATGATTCCTTTGTGTGCTCCAAATATTCCATTGTGTTCTCACTTGATGTTTAAGGAGGCATTGGTGGTTGTCCTTAGGTAGCTTCAAGTGAGGAATCACTTGTCCTATGCTTTGTATGGTCCTGGAAAATGAAATTTCACCACTCTCAAGATTGTGCGCATATCAAGACAAAAAGCACACAAAGGTGCTCTTCATGAAGGATTATGCATGCAAATAGAATTTAGGACTTGTTCAAATTTTATTTTCCTCAGACCTTAGATATTTTTAAATACTTTCCATATTCTTTAATGTCTTCAAGCCCTGTAAATCCTTTTGCCTAACATTAATTAATGTCATCCTCTGATGTACAATTTTCAAGTGTTAGCAGTTGCCCCCTAATGTGTGAAGTCTAGGAAGCACTGTATAGCCAAAATACATTATAGTTTCTTTTCGGTATGGTGTGTAGAGAGAGAGAGAAGCATGAAGGTTGGAACTAAAGACACCTTGCACAGGTTCCAATAATGACCACGTCCTAAGGAATCCCTCTACGAAAATAAAATTTACAATACATATAAAAATTTTCTATGAGGCGGGCATGTCCCATGCTCGTAATGCTGTGGCTACTTAAACAAATCTAGTTGACATATATATGTTTTGTCTGTGTCACTAATATGGTAGTGATATTGGCAGTTGTTGACGATGACTGTTGACACCCTCAAGGGTGTTTTTTTCTTTGAAAATAGGTGGAATATGGTACCCATATGCGTAAAATTGTTATGGAATATAGCTGTGTATTGTACACATAGGTGTTGGCTTGGAGCTTCCTGTGTAAGCATTGTTGTCAGAGACACTTATGGAGGCACGGGTCTTCGATGAAATTGATCAAAGTGCAATGGTTGTAAGGTGCGATATCATCTTAACATGAAAGCTTTTGTCGTAGTCGAATGTCAAGAGGATCATTGACATCTGTGGAAAATGATGTCTCCCATAATGCCACCTGAGGATGCCCCTTGTATGGAGAGGGGTGATCCAAGGTACCGCTTCCTTTTTGGAAAATAGGTGTCAAAGTCGAAAAAATGGAAGCCTCAACTAAACGAGGGGTCGCTGACATAAGGGGTCAGGGACTTGGATGTGATGGGTTTAACATAGTCATTTTGGTGAGGGATGATTGAAAAATGATGATGGGGATTCAGTGGCCCAAGGTCACAGTATAATAAGCATCTTGGCAGCAGTCATAGTTATTTCTGATGGGAAATCCATGGAGTTGGTAGGACTTCTAGGGTGGGTATAAACTTGCTATGACTGTCAATAGGGCTTGTGGGTGGGGGTATAAAACTCCGACCAAGGGTGTTTAGGGACTGCTTCCATGGGAGAAAAGATGAAATGAGAGGGTGAAAGGATGTAGTGCACCATTTGTGGTATTTGTACACTTACCTAAAGAATAAAATAATGGGTTTTGGTTTGTACAAAACACAGAGATAGGTACCCCAAAACATGAAAGTGTTCGCTCACTGATGTTGTGACAAAGGTGTTTTGTTGAGGTTGGGGGTCCCATTAGTTGGTCTCATGTGTGGGGTTGATGAAGTGGATGAAAAATTATTGCAGATGGGATTATGATGGTGGAGGTATGATGGGACAAATGCGAGGCATGATGGTGCGTTTTTGATTTTCTTGTGAAACCTAGTCATCCAGGAAGGGGGTTTTAGTTTGTATGGAAAAATTTGACCTTATGCATGGTGGATGCATGGGAATTTGGTTCTTCCTAGACAGAAGTGGTATGGCCATGGCGTCACTTTTTTTGTGATATATGGTCTACTGTGGGTGACGATTGCCATGGAGGGGAGGCTCTACCGACCAATGAGGATGTTTATCATGTGCAGGGTGAGGTGATGATAAACACGGTCGGGTATGAGGGCCCTATGGTTTACTTTTGATGGAGAAATGATCTCAGGATATGCAGAGTTTTTTGGGACTCTATCATGCTGGGGGTAGAATGATACATGCTCTGGAACTTTATGTAAATGAAGTTGCGAATGGTTTTCCGAGCTTCTCTTGAAAAAAAAAACTACCTCAAGTGAAAGCATCTTCTTTATCAAAATTTATTGAAAATCATGAGTTTTATAAAAAAAATGAGAGAGGACATACCTGTTGGTGCTGAAAAATTATTTTTCGGGAGTCTGAATGTGTGGCTTCACCTCTATTCATCATGGAGTGCTGATTGTGGTGCAACTTACGGTTCAGAGAACGGACCTTCTGATCTCTCGTTATGGTCCTTCAATTTTTTTAAAAAGGGCGATATATAGGTGGATATGGCCCTAATTCAATTCATTTGTACTTGCTGAGTTTTTAAGAGGTCAGAGGCTTCTGCGTAGCAGTTATTGCCATTTCAGTTAGCCTGAGCACTAGGGATTAGCAGGATCATGCTCAGGTAACTTCCATTACATCCTACACTTTAACTTTTTCATTTTGATGGTGCCAAGGTCCTTACAGACTTGGTTTGTATGGATTCTAGGTGTTTTTTCCCCTAGATTGTGTGAGCGATTAGGGAAAGGTGCACCCTATATGCGCTTTTTTGGAGATAAGCATGCTAAAGGAACTATGTTCCCCTTATTTGACATGCCCAAGGCTTTCTTGTGGAAAATAGAGGCACGCAAAGCTGAGGTTAAAATTATTTTCGCTTTTTTCCTATATTTGTGTTTTTTCTATACTGATGGGTATCTATTTTGATGACAGGTTACTGTGGAAGGAGAAGGATTAGACTGAGCTTTGAAATTCTTTGGCTACTGATGCTGGGGAATGCCATTAGCTGGCATAATGGGGGCTCCTAAAGTTCACGAAGAACAAGATTCTTCATTCGCTGGACCGAATGCTACATTACTTGATCCGATGTTGGCGCAGGAGGCATAACATTTTTGTGTTGTGCGGGACAAACCTGGTCATACATCCTAAGATGGATGTGTACTTTGTGAATGAGTTACTGCCTTAGGGTGAGGCACTGATATATCCACTCCCTTCTGGGAGAGTGGAATTGGAGAGGTTCCGGAAGCATCACTGTGGTGGGGCACCTCTTACAGAGGGATGCATCATCATTGCATCAGTGATAGATCTGGCAGAGCGGATTTCTCTGGCGGTGATTGTGTGACTGGAAGGGTCATTTTCTCTACATCAGGCATCATGCTCGCAAGTTGGAGTACTTCTTCGGTTGAGGTCCGAAAATTTTTATGACTTTCCCATTTCTACTTTGATGGGATGGTGACGCAACTCAACAAGGTACATAATAGATCTAATTTATTTGCGTATGCTAGTATCTTGTGCAGCATTATGTATGAGAGGGTAGTGCTGCTGAGACTAGCTGTGGCGGTGCCTCTTGGGGGGCCACAGGAGACTTGGATGAGGAGATGGGCTCCAGTGATGAGGCGAGGTGGTGGGGGCATGGTGGGGCATTACTAGAATGCCACGACTAAGGCCTAGTTCAAGGTGAACACGCAGATGTTCCTACCATACCCATATGCAAGGATGGACTTTCGTGGGGATCCAGATATGGGTCTCCCTCCTGGTTATATTTGGGGGCCAACAGGTACGTTTTGTTATTTTTTCTACATTTACTTGAGTATATATGTACTTATGTGTTTTTCTAGTCACACTGACATAGTTTTGGTTACTCTTTGCAGATGTTGGCAAGGTGGGTCCTCCCGTAGCTTGGTTGGTTGGCCACGATCCTCTTCGGAGTCCTAGGGGAAATCTCGGAGGAGGAGGTGCTGCCAGAGGACCTGGGGGTGGAATAGGTAGTGGTGCTAGCCCTTCAGGGGAGGGCAGCAGCTCGACCACTGGGGAGGCTGCGGCCGAGCGGGCTCATGCTAACACAGCAGTAGCACATGCAGATATGGCAGAGGTGCATATTTTAGAACTGACAGCTTCGGTGTCAGGTCTCAAGGATTCTTAGGGTTGAGTGGACCACTTGACCCAGGGGATGCCTTCTCGGGGTTTCATGGATGATTTTTAGGATGTCTATTTGGAGACCATGATGATGCATGAGAGGGACTATCAACCCATTCTACGTCGGGTGGCGATCTCGGTTGTGACGGTAGCTCCCATGATGGCACCGAGAGTGGTTGTGGGTCTAGGTACCCCACCTGAGGGGGCACCACCCTAGAGTGTACTTGTACATGGGGAAAGCATCCATTATGAGGATTCTTCCTCTATTTTTAACGAATTTTTGTATCTTTGGGCTGGTCATTGGGTCAGCAACACAATTTTTGTACTCAGACATATACATTGTGACGTATATATATAAGAGATTTTTTTTGCGGCTCTACATGGTGTGTCACCTATTTCAGTTGATGTATGATGTTATGGTGATGGATATATATATTTTTGGTTTTTTATGTATGATGGTTTATTTGAGATTCATTCCCGTTTAGGATATTGTTAGCTATGCAATCAACTGTTTGGTTTTGACTTCTTGGTACATGTGTAAATGTGATATAGTCAAATTGTCTGCTTAATATTTTTGTAGGCAAATATTTTCTAAACAGATATGTATCTCTTGTCTCAAATGTTTGGTTTAACTGTGACACTACTAACTGGGAATCGAGGTAGACATGCATATAGCGTATTCACTGGTAGAGGGCATCGCACATAAGTCTGATGAGGGTGTCATATTCTGCCTGATTATTTTTTGTTGGACTGATACACACACCGTTTGTGCAGAGCAGTGATCGGTTAGGGTGATATATGACCCAGGTAGCTACACCTAAACTTTGAGACCATCGTGACGCTCCATCAGCAAATATGAAATAAGTTTTAGGTTGGTGATCCATGGTGGCACTTTGAGCGTGTTTAATAAGTATTTTGGTCAAAAAACTTTAGTGGTTGGGTTTTGTGTACTTTCACTCTAGGGAAGGGCCATCTTGGCCCTTATGGGTGAAACTTGTTGAGGTAAAGGCCATTGATGGGGTTGCTAAGGCATGTCCCGTCCGATTCTATCAATATGTATGCCCCATGTTAGAGGCAATGTTTGATGATGTAGGGTCCTTTCCACAAGGTTTCGAACTTTCCTGGCCCTAGGGCTTCTTTTGCGACATCATAGCGAAGGACTAATTCTCCCTCGGTGAATGTGCGAGGGGTGATGTGGTGGTCAAATGATGCTTTTACTCTTTTCTTGTGGGCCTTGTTGTGTTGCAGTGACTGTCGTCAACTTTCATTGATGAGCTCTAGTTGTAATAGTTGCTATTCTATAGGCTGGGTGTCATCGAGTAGTTCGATAGCGGCATGCAAATTTGGGATCTTGCGGAAATCAATGCAAAAGCGCAAGGTACCTTGATCTTTTGCGACAATAGTGGGGTGGAAATATTAGGATGTGGGGGTGGCTGCAATCCTATCTCTGATATGTGATGATACAAATCGTATATGGTGGATTGTGTCATTGACATTCATGGGGGGAATAATCTCCGTGACAGGAGTTTGTGTAAGCGCAAAGTAGGGTTCCCTACTAGGATGGTAAATTTCTTGTGGGTGGAAATTGTGCCTTCCGCAGAGGTGCCTGAATGTTTCCATTAGTGGGCATACCTCTAGTGTGTGACCTTGGCTAGTGCAGATAGTGTACGGTATCACTAATTCAAGGGAGTATATTGTGTGGGATTCTATACTACTCATCGTTCCTGATGTGGATGCTTGGAAAGGGTCTGTCGTAGAAGAGGCTGTCTTTTGCTTCCATTTCCGTATTGTTGGCTTGGGTGTGTCTTCCTCTTTGGGGGAGTGTACACTCAACGCTGCTCTTGCCGTTCTTAGCTTGGGGAGGTGTACACATTTGATCATACGGTGAAAGTGTGAACAACTTTCGGGGAATTTTGAGGTCTAAAATGGGGCTCCTAAGGAAAATGTACAATCAAAATTCACTTTATGAGAACCAATCACATTTTAGGGGATGACATCATCCCTAATGGTTGAGGTGGGATTGCTTGAGTTAAAGGTACTTACTTGTCACATTATCAATGGTGGATAAAAACTCATGGATAACCATGGTAGTGCTCTAAGTACTTTTAAAGTCAAAAAATAAATACTCATAATAAATGTCATTTCACACTTTTGAATAAAATATTATTATTGTCATTTCATATTTTTTGAAAGAAACAATGCATATCCCTACACAATCTTCATGTATTTACACACTTTTCAATAAATATTATATTTGTATATTTTCATATATTTATATAATATATTAATTACATGTTATTATATAATTTAAATAATATAATTTTTAATTAATAGTATATTTTATAATTAAGAATTTATGAATTTATATTTATATTTTATTTTAAGTTATTTAAGTACAAAGGACAAATGCATTAGTTGTGAAATGATAATGATTTTTTCTTGAAAACCTCATTCTTATTTACAGTCACATGAATACACCTTTTTTATTAATTTTATTTTGGTACAAATTTTGAATTGAATTTAACCATGGTTAGATGGATTTTGGTGCAAAAAGTGAATTGAAAATTAATAAATATTATTTTATTGGTTTAACCATTATTTTATTATCTCCTTAGGAGGCCCATTTTAGACCTCAAAAATCCCCTAATGATTTGACAATAGGTGCACATGATCTTCTCTTGGTTAGAAAGAAGTTATGAGGGAGAGAAGAGACTATAAGAAAAATCTTTGCAAGGTGCTTCAATTCTCTACAGTGATTGACCCAGTGGTTGTTCAGGTCACATAGTTCGCATGTTATCCTAGGCTTGGTCAGGGTCATTCTATGTTGGTGTGTTGTCTTAGTTTTCCTGTTATGCCACTGCAGGGGTGGGGATGTTGACCCAGTGATCTACCTTTTATGCCATTCCTGGAGGTCTTCTTGTCTATTCTCTATGGTATGAATCATGTCTATGGTGGGACGAAGTTGCGAGGCATAAGTACAGTGCTACTCATAATGATTTCCTTGACATATGAGGAAAATATTCTTGATATGGGGGTTCCTTCATGCTCATTTTGAGGTCTGGCGTGGAACCAACATCGTAACACTACTAAATCAAGACAAGAGGTGACCGCATGATTGGGCATTTTCCATAATGTACATGTCGGTCTTCTTTGTAGAGAGTGGTTGGGGGTAACTAGAGGTTCCCTGATTGGTTACTTTTCAGCTGAAAAGAATAGGATGGATCTGCTCATTGCATCTTCTTGGGTTTTGGAGCCGTCTGTGGACTCCACATCCATGTCGTCCTCTTGGGAGAGGTGGACTATGGCTAAACGTAAAATAGCAAGGGCTAGCTAGAATTGGGGGATATAGTGAAAATTCTCAAGGAGGTGATTGTCGATGCATAATAAACATGTGAATTTCATTACCGAAAATCCCACGTAGTAAACCATTTCTATTGGATACCATCTGTGGATGAGTTCCAGGGCTGTGCATTCTTTGAGGAAGTGACCACATTTTTCTCACAGTGTGCAGTGTATAATAGGAGGGGGCACGATTGGGGGTCTTTCTGGTGCCCTTCGTTCTCCTTGCATGTATAGGATGGTACGAGGTTCATTTCTGGATGCCTACGTGGAGGTATCCTCTTGATATGATCGCTAAATGGCGTGTAAGGAGTCCCTATATCACGGGAGCTCTAGGCAATGATTGGTATAGTGCCTGTAGTTGCTGCAGAGAGCGCATGCGTGATTGGTACGTGACACTTTTCCTTTACCTTTGGTGGTGGGTTCATTTTTATGGGAATGTGTCATTGTGATGTTTATCTCAGAGCTAAGGAGTGGTTTTAATTCATCCAGCTCTAGAGAGATATGGGTAGGGTGGCCTATTACGTCGCATATGGCATAGACTATTGATTCCCATTGTAAGGTGGGAGTATCCATCTTCTTTCCTCTTTTTTGGGTTTTCTTTACCGTGATCACCTATTTTGCAATGGAAATTTCCTTTACAGGGGTTGTTTCGACCATTTCTTGGATGGGTGGGGGCTCCTCGGGACTGAGGGGCTTCAACCCTGTCGCGTTGATGATAGTGGCTCCCATTCCTATAGGGGGGATGAGATACCACACTAGTATTGCCAATGATATGTTTGGTAATACCAATGTTGCCAAAACCTGCTGGGAGATCAATCTAGATAGGGGGTAGAGGAAAGGGGTTTAGGAAGCGGTGTAGGCTAGAGAGGCTATTGTTTCCGATGACTTGGTGTCATTACTGCTTATGTTCGTGTCCTGACTAGCTTCGGTGCTTGATTTGGACATCATGCACACTAGAGCCCCTGTGACATCATGTGATGACTCAGGGATAATGGGAGGATTTCCTATGAATGAACTTAGAACGGAGGATGGTTTGAATTGGTCGAGGCCATATTCTTGGTACCGTGAAAGTGTATCCGAGGATGTATCTACATAAGGTAGAATTACATCAACATTTGTTAGGGGTCACTTCTCGATATGCGTCAATTGGTCTATAATAATTATGTCGTACTCATGGGGGAACATCATAATGCAAAAGATGGGGGAGGTTATGGTAGACATTGCGTACATGTAACTCTACCCAAGGAGTATATTGTAGTCCAAGTGAGCATCCAAGACTTCAGTGTCTATATGGACTATCTTTTTGGCTAAACAGACTGGGACGTTTTGGTAGAGGCCGATGGGAGTCGAAGGAAAACTATCGTATGCTCTAAGCATGATGAATGAGGGTTTTAGTTTGGGAGACGCTAACTTCTACCAAATTGTTTTGGACCTGATGCATGTGGATGCACCCTCGTCTATGACACATCGGTGAATAGTGATATTCTAGACCGACACTGGTATCTGGAAGGCGATCATGGAAGGAAGCCTAGGGGTGGCTTTATCTAAGTCAAAAGCCATTAGTCGTGTATCAGCAGAGTCGATAGCACCTAACCCGGAAAGTAGGGCTTTCCGTTGTTTTGGGCATGACTGCAATAATTATGGGCCACTTTGGAGTAGTTTCCTACTCGTCTATTAGGTCCCTTTTCCATCTTTGTCAATGGTTCCATAGGCATCTTTGAAATGGTCAAAGGTGCAGTCGGTGCACTAGTACTTTTCCCTGATGTATTGGTGTTTGGTGGGGTGTCATAATTACGATTCCTTGTTTGGAAAAACATCTCTTCACCATTTATGTAGATTTCATGGATGCTTTCCCCAAAGTAGTTTGGATTTTGTTGATGGGTGCTGACCGTCCCTTGGTGGGGGAAAGGTTCTTGCATCACAGTTGTTTGTTGGGAAGATCCTCCTTGTCCTTGATTACTTTGTAGCTTCTTCAGCTTAGAGAGATCAAGACAGTGATGAGTATAGTGGCCATACTCACCACGTATCAAACAAGAATGGTTTGTTCGAAGAGGTGGCCTTTTCGTCTATCATTGGGCATTTCTTGGCTCCTAGTTTTGATTCTGATTGGAGTTTCCTCCAGCTTGGGATTTCTATGGACATTGTTGTTTTTTGCCCCCCTCTCCAAGATTCCCTTTTGGCTTGTTTTTTGATTTTTTCTTTACCACGTTAGGAGGTTAGTTTTCCTGGTTATATTGGTGTGGTTGGTTTTGGGACGACTGCATAAAGTTCACCTGTGCACTGGTCTACATAGGCGAGTCTTGTGCTGGGGACCGAGAATAACGCAGTCCATGGTTTACACTTGGTTGTTGGAGGGGAGCTCTTCTGTTAGTGTTTCTCTCTATGTACTAGGTCCCCTAAGCCAGAGGATAAGGTCCTCCCTGGTGAGACGCTTGTGCCCTATTAGTCAATTTTTGCTGAGGCATATGATGACTTTGAAAACCGGGTTGAGGTATGTTCTGGGTAGAACTATACATGTAATTTGGGTTTTGACTACTATTGACTAGGTAACCTTGGGTCATTGACCCAATTAGCCTATCTACAGAGTTCGACGTGCCTAGAAATTCTTGATAAGTTTTCAGGCGCGGGGCGTTAGGCAGGATGTTGTAAATGTATCTTGACTGCATATAAATCAACGCAAGTTGTTGGGCTTTGTTGATTGTTTCCTCTTCGGATATCGTTTTTTGTTACGCCACATCCTTTGAAATATCTTCCTTAAGAGTTTTCAGGAAAAAATCTAAGAGAACCCAGTCGTCAAGTTTAGCTTTACATAAACTACGACACCACCTCCATTCATGGAGATGGTCCGAGAGATGGACATTAGGGGTTTGTCTAAAATGCGTAAGTAATTCCATTCCGAAATCATGGTGAATGGGTAACTGAAAATATGTTAGGAACGCAGTAGTGAGGGCACTAAATCTTCCTTGTGAATAAAAGGGTTGCTCCACGTACCACTTCACGGCTACTCCTGTCAGAGTGCACTAAAATAATCTCAATCAAATAGTGTCGTCAATGATACTGTTCAATGAGAACCATAGGTGAAAGGTCATGACATGATTACCTGGGTCTTCTGCTTACTTGCCTTCAAATTTTGGAATATTTGAAGGGAGCTTCGAGGGCATGGGAGCTGATTTAGGATTGTGTGCGATGGGATCATTCATTAGCTTGGATAAATCAAGTAGATTCAACAAAGCTAAGAAAGGTGACTGAGAGGTTGACACCATTACGATGTGCGAAAACACAATGTTTTGGTTAGGAAGAGGGATGGTCTGTGATGTACCTTACTGTGTATTCAAATGGATTCTAGGATGGGATGCACTCCTCTACCCCCTAGGGTTCGTGGGAGGATTAGTGTGTGGTGTGGCATTGGTAGACCGACCAGGGTTCCCAAATACGGCTGCCCCAATAAAGGATGAACCAATAATGGTGGCAGAATTCTGTCTTTGATGCCTAAATGGTGAAAGACTTGGAACCCCTGCCAGTAATGGGGGGAGGTCCAAAAGATTCTTATATCGATGAGGTCTCGTTGGGTCCATCCTAGTTTTGACTAGGTATTGTTTTTGGAAAATTTTGAGATGATAGAGTCTATGGTCAAAGAAAAATTATGGTCACATACATAAAAAAAACGAAAATAAAATAAAATTTTCCCTTTAAATTAATCTATGTGTTCAAGCAATCAAAAAAATGGTTTTTGTTTGTTTGTGTGTGATACTCAAAATCCTAGAAGACCTATTCATCCTCACACACTCAAATGTAACTGGGCCTTGAGAATATTTCTTGCGAGTGCTGGCACAACGTCTCATAAGAGCTGGAGACACCCCCAGTCAGCCGAAGAGAATCCACCAAGGTAAGGGTAGAGGGTCTGGCGCTTGCCTGCACCATCACCTATAGGGAAAGGATGCCCTATTTTTTGGCCATAAAGAACCACTATCCCACATGAGCATTCGAGTCATTGGATTCTTGGTAAGTTAGCTAACAATACCAAGTATCAGTCGGGTCAGGTAGCCCCAACGAATACTGCACGCACTGCACCTAAGCCAACCCCCCTCTGAAACAGGTCTTTTCTGCACTCGAGTTTTCTTTGTCGTGGGCTGATAGGTGGATTTAAAGCTCCCTAAATAGACAAATTCTATGTTTCAAGATGAATTATGATCAAGGCCGCTTATTGGATGTCTACCCCCTTGATCCTAACTTAAGCTATAAATTCTTTTGTGGCCCCCATGGGGAGAATTTAGTGAGTTTGGTTAAGTTAGTTCTAGGTGTATTTTCTTCACTTAGTGGGTGAGTGTGTGTGAGCATAAAGTGGACAAGAACATAGTTTGAATTTTTATATATGCACTAATCCTTTTCAGTATACCTTATTAAACTATGTTGTATTGTTCCTTGCTCAAAATAAAAACATGTGTGAATTATGGACCGCTTTCTATTTTTCCTAGTTAATCTATGTGATCAACTACAAGGAGATGGTGAGTTGTGAATAGGGAGAATTCATATGCTTACCTAGGATCACCGGAGGGTGAAAACGTAGAATATATTACTTGATCTTCTATCAACAATTCAATCCTAGTCCCAAAAATCCTAGTGCAAAAATTGAACTAAACTAATATCTTCTACACTAGGAAAAAAGAAACTAGCTATGCATGTGTGGTCTTGGACCACTTACTTTGGCTAGTTATCTAAGTGTGTTGGTACCAAAATTTGCAAAACATAAAAAAATTTCTCAATGAAAGTTATTTTCCCCCCTACTTAAACTATGTGTGAACTTTGCAAAAATCAACTTGAAATAAAACTAACACTAAGCCTAATAAAAGTAGCTAAAAGTGAGCTTTAGCAAGGTGCGGGGTACCACAACCAGTGCTAGCAGGTGTATTAGGGGCTGCCAAGCACTTTACAAGTAGGAAAAGACAGAAATAATGGAGAAATTTCTCATTCTGTATTTTGCGCACAAAAGGCAGAAACATGTGCGATGTCTGCACCTGGGTCAGCACTGAATGCGTGCCCTAGGCATGTTTGTGGGAAAGAAAAGCACACAAATTCCTACACGAGAATTTTTTGGAGCTATTCTGCTTCAGTCTGTCACTTGGGAGGAACTAGAGACTGCAAGAGAAATCAGGGTAAATTTAGCTCCACTCCATAGTATAGACAAAGGTATTTGCAAAAAAAAAGGCACAACCACATAAACTTGGTAATAAACATTAGTAGAGTTGCCAATCCTGTTTGAGTGTGTTTGTTGCACGTATGTACGGAATCACACCAACTTAAGTGGTGTGATCTACCCGCTTAAGTTATTGGTAACAAGTAGAAAAAGAAGTGGAGTCAAGCAAGTTAGTGGAACAAGCTAGAATCATAAGCATACTAGATAGAGAAATAACATGCATATATATACTAAAACTAAAAAAAATAAAAATGAGCTCTAAAAAGAGTCAAACAGCAACAATAATGCAAATGGTGGCTCATGGCCCCTCTTATTGAGCACTAGTAGTAATAAGAGTGAAACTTTACCCTCTTTCTAAAGGGCCCCTAGACCATGGGTTCTAAGTCCCGATGCAAGGATTTTTTTATCCCAAGCTTACCTTAGTGCAATCTCCCTCTCTCTCTACTGTGATTGACTAAACTTGTTGGATGGCCAACAATTGAGTCCTCTCTATCTTCAGCTCCCACTCACACACTGTTGGTATTGCTTGGGAAATTCTGGCCATCATAACAATGTGTTCACAAGTTATTCATCTCATGGTGGCCTTATATAGGAGAATTCAAATCCTCCTTCCCTCTCTTGGTACATTATGGACGGTGACCCAAGAGAGGGGTATGATTCCTTTGTGTGCTCCAAATATTCCATTGTGTGCTCACTTGATGTTTAAGGAGGCGTTGGTGGTTGTCCTTAGGTAGCTTCAAGTGTGGAATCACTTGTACTATTCTTTGTGTGGTCTCAGAGAATGAAATTTCGCCACTCCTAGAATTGCATGCATATCGGGTTAAAAACCGTGCAAAGGTGCTCTTCACGAAGGATTATACATGTAAAGAGCATTTAGGACTTGTTCAAATTTTATTTTCCTCGGACCTTAGAGATTTTTAGATACTTTCTAGATTCTGTAATGTCTTCCAACCCTATAAATCCTTTTTCCTGACATTAATTAATGTTGTTTTCTGTTGTATGATTTTCTAGTGTTAACAAACACCACAAGTGGAAAGTTGTAATATCCCAAAGGGGAATCATGCAGCAATATTAAACAATACTGCTAAGAAATAACATAGATGAGAAAATTCAAAGTAGGAGGCCAATATGGAGGCTCAATATGTACATTTAAAATAGAAAATTAGAGTTATACTATAGCCCATGAGTTATAGAATAGAAAATAGAAGACTTTACATGAAGAAATCCTCAAAAATGAGGTGTTGCAACCATATATTATGACTGAAAAAGATTGAAAGCATTATTTTATTAGATAAAAGCAGCTATATATTACACTTCAGATCTAGAGCAAATCTGTGTACAAAAATTTAGATCTATATCAGATCTGTACAATAGAAAGGCTCCTTTACAAATCCCCCTTGGGGTTTTCAGCAAAAAGTGAAGTACATGGAGTAGATCTAAGATCTAATGCAGCAGATCTGCAAAATGATTCAGAAATTCTGAAGTAAATTCAACAATATTCAGATCAGATATGAATATGACATGGATTAGATCTAAAATCCATGGATCACCACAGTGAAGGGTAGATTCCCAACACTAGAGATCTCTCCTCCAAAAGTCTGCCAAAACACCCTACAACTTCTCACTTGAAAATAACATAGTACTGGAAGATAAACTACATTGTAGGATTCAGAACATAGGTGGCCTCAAGCCAAAATCTGAACAATGTGCTCCAATCATCCAATACACTCTTTTCAAGGGGATAGAAGGCTTTCCCACTGAAAATAGCCACTAGAATGGCCTAGATCTGAGTAGATCTAGCCTCCACTTGCTGCAACTTACAAATACAACCAAACCCTCAACAAGATCTACGTTGTAGTTGGAATAAGAAGCTTGGCCTTAAGCCTGATAGCGGATAAGAAATGAAAGCCTGTTCCAAGAGGCCTCTCAAGGAAAGAGATGGGATTCCTAAAAAAGAGATCCTTGTGCTAAACAACACTATTCTATACTAAACAGCTAAGAGAATAAGAAATGTATAAATAGAAAAAATCTTCAGAAATCAACAACCTTCTCATGTTTTCCTCCCCTTCCTTATATAAGTTTGTGAGCTTGCAAAACCCTAAACCATCTCAATGAAATAGCTCTTTTCACATGAACATCCTCCAACTAAAACTACATTGTGCCTTAATGAAGATCACTCCTTCTAGACAGAAATATTGATTTGGTCAAGGTTGACCCAGCTAAAACATTTAGCCCCTTTCACACCTAAGGGGATATTAATATTTGTTCACATGTGGCATGGATTTATTTGTTGATTTAGGAGTTTTTATTGTCCTCATTTTCACATTTATTCATGCAACAGGAAAATGAAACAAAAATGAATATTCCCATTAGCTTAGGCTAATTGGGAATATTACAGTCCTCCCCTCCAAAATGTTGCTTGTGCTCAAGCAACTGATAAGGTGAGTGTTGCAACACTTCTCCTCCTCTATTGGTGACCCAAACATGAGTTAATATTCCTCCATGAGCCAAGTGTTCACCAAACCATCCATCCATGACTTTCTCCACCAAAGTTCTCATGAGATGCAAACAACTCATCCCATAAGGAGACAATAAATCACATGAAGCAAACATGGTTTTCCCAATTCCCTCCCTGAAATATGAGACATTAAGTACAAGGAGAGTGGCCATCACATAGGGCACATACATGCCTTCCATCCTTCCTTCATACATCCCCATAAAAAGTACAAGTACATCTTCAATATAGGGGATCAACACAGTTTACATAGAAATAGAAATTTGTGCACATGGAGGTGGGTCATAGTCCCACATGGGGAACCAACGCAGTGCATCTCCTGCCTACATCAGATCTAGATATGGTAAGTGGTTTTCCCACCACTTACCTGCTGTCCATACCATCTCACCATAGCTAAAAATGTGAGATATATTTGGTGCCTTTGGGAAGCATCCATCATGTTGCAAAATCTCCCTTTTCCTTCCAAGGGAGTGGCCAAATTCAGAAATTTTTGTGGCCCAATAATGGCCATGAGGCTTACAAGATATAGTACTCCTCCTTGGATTCATGGCCTACAAAAACATGGTGGAAGAATGCATGACATAAGAATATAAAACATGTGTAACAAGAGCATGTTCTTCACCAACAATCCTCCTCCTATCAATGGAGTGGTGCATAGATATATTCTCTTCCTCAAAGAGAGAAACATAGAGTTGATTCAACTATTACTTAGAGTCATTTTGGTGCTCCCACTCCACAAGGTTCATGCATCTTTAACAATTCTAATATATTTCTTTCTCAAAGCCCTCCCAATAGTAGCTCCTCAAGATGATGTTGTTGAGCTTCATACAGTATGTGTGGCTGAAATAGAACTCTTCATAGGCCCTTTGTAGTAACTTCTCCTTGAGCTTGGAGGCTCTAGAAAATAAGATCCTACCATGATTATATATGGCTCCATCAAGGATTGAATAGCTCTTATCATGTAGCAAGGCATCAAGAATCATTCAAGTGTGAAGATCTTTGGAATATTTCACTAGCAATTGGGATTTCCAGTATGGATCTAATTTTCCAAATAATGACAGTGTTGATAACGTGTCATTTGAAGTGTCTTCCATGTTTTTGTTATCCTGCTTGACATTTCCCATGTCAAAGGTGTATGTTGGAAGGCCAAGCCTCCCATTTGTCTCCTCCTTGACATCTCCCATGCCAAAGGTATAAGGTGGAAGGTTGAAATTCCTTCCTTGTTTCCCTCCTTGCACATGCACATGCTCAAAAGGAAAATGAAGCCGTTGGAAGTTAGTCTCCCATAGAAAGCTATCATCTATCCAAAATCTCCTTGGTTTTTCCAAAGCATGCATGTGTGACCACCATCTAACATCATGTATGGAAGAGTGTTCTCCAAACAGGCTTGTCTCCTTATTAGAGGATTTCCTTCCTTGCTCCATGATGGTGTCATTCTTCCTCCTTGCGGCAAATTTTCTTAGTGCAATATGAGATGAGAGAATGGAAAATGGTGTTAAGGGAAAAATAATTTCCCTCTCCTTGAACTTTCCCCATACTCTCAGCATTTTAGTATGGTCTTCTAGTGCTCCCTTCCTCCTTGAATCTATGAAAGGAGCATCAATGCATGAAACATCTTGTACCAAATCTAAATCAGATGGTCTCCCAGCTGGTATACCACAAGATAATGATGTCTCATGGCTCAGTCCCATTTGAAAAATAGATGGGAACATATTATGACTACTTCCACTATGAAAATCCATCTTTGATTTCTATGTGGAAGTATCATGATAATGGGGTATCACTATTATGGATACAAGAGTGTTTTTGGTTGGAGCAATTTCCCCATCTTCTTCTCCATGTAGTAGAGGATCACCTCCCATAATATCAATGTTGTGATCCTTCATATTCTCTTCTTTATCCACCTTCTACAAGATCTCACAGTATAAGGTGCTCCCTTTAGATGTAGTTAACTCATGAACACCCATCATCTGTTGGACATTAGGTTCAACGCTCCCTGTGTGTTTCGTGACATGGAATAACCACCTCTCGTGGATCCTAACTATGGCGATTTTAGCAGAGACTAATTCCTACAGGTTTTGGTCTAACAACAATTTTTATTCTAACAAGTGATATCAAATCCATAGGTCTCAAGTTCGAAACTCACTCGGCTCACGTTGGGGGGGAGATTGTTGGACACTGGGTTCAACGCTCCTCGTGTGTTTCACAACATGGACTAACCACCTCTCGTGGATCCTAAATCTGGAGATTGTAGCAGAGACTAATGCCTATGGGTTTTTTTCTAATGGAAATTGTGATTCTGACATCATCTCCTTGGTGTGATGAGTCTTGATCACAAAGGGTTGATCTATCACAGTGTGTGTTACCAAAACTGAATGCAATGTTGGAACACATTCCCTCCATTGTTTTGTCTCATTGTCTACCATCATAGACATATGCTGCTCATCCTCTTCATGTATAAGATCCTTAGGGCCTACTTTCAAAGATACAGGAGCCCTCTTGGTGAAAGAAATGGCTTCATCTGCATCTCCCAATAAAAATAGATCTCCTCCTACTGTGACAACGCTGGAGGAACTTTTTAGCTCTTCTTCTTTCTCCTCCTCATCAATGGAACATGCATCATCAATAAGAGATCCTTTCTCTTGATCTCTCCTTAGAAAAGGAACACTCATGTCTTCTTCTTGAGAAGAATGTTCTTGCCGAAGTGGGGCCTTTTCCCTTGGAAAATCATGTAGCAGATCTTTAACCCCATCAACAATGTCTTGGAATGGAGTTATCTTCATGGATGCTTCCATCTCATGCAAAGGTTCTAAATTCTTGGGCTTAGTTTGTTTACCCAAAGAAATTTCAGATGGACATCTTTTCACTAACCTCCTAGTGAACATTGCATAAGTAGAGATTTTTACATTTTTCAATGAAAAAGATTAAAATAACCACTAGGGATAAGCCTTACCTTGGAGGTGCAGCGCTGCTGCTTTTATGGCTTCTTCTTCTTAAACTTGATGCACCTGGAAATATGTGTCAAGATTATTTACCCAAGACTTGGCTGAGCTCTCGGGTGATCCATCAAATGTAGGTAGGAAAGTCCTACCCAAAGTGGGTTGCATGCACCCTCTTCTTCTCTTGTATATGTTAGATATTTTTTTTTCTTTGAGTTGACAAAACTCTGGGAAGCTTAGATTCTCTTTGAATATTTTAGATTGAGATTCATATTCTTGGAGATAGTCACCAAGAGTCTCCTCTTTTGGTGTCCCTCCTTCTACTTCTTCTCTTGCCAGGAATGTAGGCATGCTACAGCATTTCAGATCTGATTGTGTGGCTGAATGATCACACACAAAGTATGAAGAGATGGGGATTCCTTCATGTGAAAATATATCCAAAGGATTTGCATGTATTTCTTTCCTCAATCCCCTTATTTCATTCTTAAGCTCATGCATAGTTTGGAACAGAGTTTTTGAGAACTCTTTCCCTTTCATTCTTCTAGATAAAGTGGTTTGACCCTTGTCTTCTTTGTCTTTAGTGTAATCAATCTTCTTCTTCAGTCTTTTATTTTCATGAAAAGACATATTAGCTTCTTAGAATGCACAGTTTGTGCCAAGATGATGCTCTGATACCACTATAATATACCAAATGGGAATCATGCAGCAATATTGAACAATACTGCTCAGAAATAATGCAGTTCAGAAAAGTAAAAGAAGGAGGCCAATATGGAGGCTCAATATGTACATTTACAATAGAAAATCAGAGTTATGTTGTATCCCATTAGTTATAGAATAGAAAACAGAAGACTTTACATGAAGATATCCTAAAAATGAGGTGTTGCAACCATATATTATGACTGAACAAGCTTGACAGCGTTATTTTATTAGTTGAAAGTAGTTGTAGATTACACGTCATATATAGAGAAGATCTATGTACAAAAAATTAGATTGATATCAGATCTGTACACTAGAAAGGCTCCTTTACAAATGCCCCTTAAGGTTTTCAGCAAAAAGTGAAGTACATGGAGTAGATCTGAGATCTAATGCAGCAGATCTGCAGAATGATTCAAAAATTCTGAAGTAAATTCAACAGTATTCAGATTAGATCTAAATATGACATGGATTAGATCTGAAATATATGGATCACCACAGTGAAGGGCAGATTTCCAACACTAGAGATCTCTCCTCCAAAAGTCTGCCCAAACACCCTGCAACTTCTCAATTGAAAATAACACAGTACTAGAAGATAAACTATGCTGTAGGCTTTAGAACATAGGTGCCCTTAAGCCAAGATCTGAACAATGTGCTCCAATCATCCAATACTGTTAAGTCCCTATATTAATAGTGTAGTCCCTTATTATGTTAGTGTAGCCCCACTTATTTTTATTGTTGTACCCCTGTAACCCCCATATTGTTATTATTGTGCCCTTACATTATTATTGTTAGGTCGGCTAGGATTACATTGTGGCCCCACTAGGATTATATTGTGGCCCCATGGACTCCTATATATATAAGGAGGTTTTGTTTATTTGTATCATCCAAGAATTGTTCATTCATGTAATGTATTGGAGGTTTCCCCCTCGAAGTGGATTATTTCTAAGGCGTTGATATCAATTTTCTTCTATTTTTGGAGCTAGTTACACAACATTTGGTATCAGAGCTTTCGATTCTAGGGTTTCGCTGCTCCAAACAGGTCATCGTGGAATTTTCGCTATAACTATTTTTCAATGAATTTTAAGAAGCTAAAATTTTTAGGGTGAGAATCTGAAATCCTGAGGAAGATCGTCTAAAAATTTCATAGCTTGGTTCACAATATTTTCGGAGATATGATCTATGGAAGTTAGGTTTTTTTCAGGCTCCTAAATAGATCATCATGGAATTTGCGCTATAATTTTTTTTATAAAAAGTATCAGAAGATGAAATTCATAGGGGCATGAAGCTAAAATCCCGAGGAATATCTTCAAAAAATTTCAGATCTTGGTTTGCAATATTTTTGGAGATATGAGCTGTGGAAGGTAGTGCTTTTTCAGGCTCCTGAATTTCATCTCAAAGAGGTGATCGTGGGAAAATTTCAATAACTCTCTCTCTGGGCATCGGATTGGAGTGCCGTAAAAATTTGTCGCAAGTAAACGGACTTCAATTTCTTGGATATCAATTTCAGAGACAAAGGATGAAACAATGACACGTGGCAAGTCGTACAATTTCACTCTACTGAACCAATCCATAATTAGATCATTGTGGGAGATTGGACACAACTTTGTCTTGGAGAATCCAAATCAGGTCAGACCTGTGGCATTAAAAAGAGAATTCAGAGGGATATTTCATTGCTGAATTTAAGATATTGAATATTTTCAATCACAGAGATAATCCAATTCCAATATCGAGCTCCTCAAAAGCAAGTAAAAGATGTGTATTGTTTTTCCCGAATTGCATAAATCTTGTTTGAAAAATCAGTTTGAAGTGATTCCAAGGGCCTACTGAGCATATATTTTAGTATTGAATTCTGAAATTCCTCATAAAAATAATTCAACACCCATTAAGCCCTCAGAAATATATACTATGATGCATGAAGTGGAAGAATTGCAAGATGAGATATCAAAATTACGGTACCAAGTGAAACAAATTTTGATCTTATGAAGAGCAACCGAAGATGACATAGATGGTTTAAAAGAAGAAATGGAGGCTAAGCTGGATGGTTTGAAGGATAAAATAATAGCTAATATGGATGATAAATTAGTGGAAGATGACATCGAGCATAAAAAAAAAGTTCTCCAACTCTCAAAGGATAACCTAACTTTGGTGCAGAATCTAATGAAACAACAGGAATATCAACATCACATCGAAAGAAGTTCTGAAGCAGTAAAAAAAACAATAACTCGACAAGTACGATCAATTTCAGAGTATCTCAGCAAGTGGAAGAACTTTCCTGTAGAAGATTCCACATGGGAGGATGAGACTTTTATACAGAAGCATCAAGAAATAATCAAGCATTGAGGACAACACTTGTTTGAAGGAGAGGGGCATGTTAAGTCCCTATATTAATAGTGTAGTCCCTTATTATGTTAGTGTAGCCCTACTTATTGTTATTATTGTACCCTTGTAACCCCCATATTGTTATTATTGTGCCGTTAAATTATTATTGTTAGGTCGGCTAGGATTACATTGTGGCCCACTAGGATTACATTATGGCCCCATGGACTGCTATATATAGAAAGGAGGTTTTGTAAATTGTATCATCCAAGAATTGTTCATTCATGTAATGTATTGGAGGTTGCCCCCTCGAAGTGGCTTATTTCTAAGGCGTTGATATCTATTTTCTTCTATTTTTGGAGCCGGTTACACAACAAATACACTCTTGTCAAGAGGATAGAAGGCTTTCCCACTGAAAAGAGGCACTAGAATGGCCTAGATTTGAGTATATCTACCCTCCACTTGCTGCATCTTACATGTAGGTTTTAACCCTTTACATAAATTATCTGCAAAAAAATCTTGAAATAGAAAATAAACAATAGCGAGAGCATAAAACATAAAACAGATAAACACGGAGATTTTCTCCTAGATCCCAAATCGAGACGACCAACTTGATTTTTCATGATATTCCTTTTAGTGTTACAAACATATATATACATGCCGAAGCATACATAAACCCCGATTCATTAACCCTGGATTAGAACATAACCATAGTTCCCTTTACCGGATCTACAAAATACCAGGGGTCGAAAACCATCATGCCCCAAAACCATGTGCAAATCCATGCAAAAAACCCAGGGCAGGTCCGCCCGCTGGAAAATAAGGACCAAAAAAAATTTTCCGGGGCACTACCCAAGACCCCGACACGGGGGGCTATCGCCCCCCCCTCCCCCCCCACACGTGATTAGTAATGGAAAGAATATAACACAAACCCAACATTCTCCCACTTGTTGTTTTCTTTCCACAAGGGGCCACAGGAGAGCTGAGTCATTAGCCCAACTTTCCAACACCCATTGTTTCTCTACACAAAGAGAACTTCTGAGTGCTCACAGACTTTTTCAATGTATCTGCAACATTCTTCAAAGTGTCCACCTTTACCAGCAACATCCTTTTAGCCTCAACCATATATCTCACAAAGTGATATTGAACATCAATGTGCTTTGTCTTTGAATGATAAGCAGGGTTCTTAGCCAAGAAAATTTCACTTTGGCTATCACATTCTATTCTTACAGCTTGCTGCACCAACCCCATACTTGAACACAATCTCTGCAACCAAAATGCTTACTTTCTTGCATGAGTGGCTTCCATGTATTCTAACTTTGTAGTTGAAAGAGTTGCCACAGACTGTCTTTTACTCATCCAAAAAACTGCACCTCCAAATAGGCTAAACACATACCCACTTGTAGATATTCTTTGGTCCAGATCTCCAGCCCAGTCTGCATCAACAAAACCATGAATGTTCAACACTCTTTCCAATCCTGGTCTTTGCTAGTAGCACAAGCCATAATCACTAGTGCCACACAAATATCTGAAAACCCGCTTCATTGCTGTCCAATGCTCCTTCCCTGGGTTCGACATAAACCTACTCAATACTCCCACTACATGTGCAATGTCTGGTCTAGTATAGACCATTTCATACATTAGGCTACCCACTGCACTTGCATATGGAACACGGGACATATCCTCCTCTTCTTCTTGTGTCTTGGGACACTGTTCAACAAACAAATTTGTACCTATAGGAATTGGAACATTCACTAGTTTACTATCCTGCATATTGAACCTCTGAAATATAGTCTCAACATACTTCCTTTGGTTTACCATAGCTTCCTCTTTTCCCAATCTCTCTTAATTTCCATGCCCAAAATATAGTTTGCAGCACCAAGATCCTTCATGTCGAATTTGGAGAACAGCTTGGTCTTCTAATATTGGATAATTTCTTTGTCATTTCCAATAAAAAACATATCATTCACATACAAGACCAAATAAATAACACAGTCACCAATTAATTTAAAATAAACACATTGATCCTCACTTCTGGTGAAGCCAAGTCCCCGTATATAGGTATCAAATTTCTGATACCACATCCTTGATGACTTTTTTAACCCATACAGAGACTTCTTTAACCTCCATACCAGCTCTTTCTTCCCCTTCACCATAAAGCCTTAAGGTTGTTTCATGTTAATCTCCTCATCTAGATCCCCGTGAATAAATTATGTCTTCACATCCATCTGTTTTACCTCAGAAATAAATGCAACAACAATAGATAAAGGTAATCTAATAGAAGTAACTTTGGCAATAGGAGAAAAAATATCACCAAAATAAATTCCCGGCACCTGGGAATAACCTTTTGCTACCAACCGAGCTTTATATTTCTCCACCTTTCCTTGTACATTCATCTTCTTCTTAAACACCCATTTGCTCTCGAGGGGCTTCCTTCCAGCCGGCAACTCCACCAGATCCCATGCCTCATTTTTATGCAAGGATGCCATTTCATCAACCATGGCCTCCTTCTAGAGTTTTCCATCCTCTGAATATACTGCCTCCTTGACGGTTCTAGGATCATCATCAGTTATAGTTAAAGAAAAAATTTAACTGAAAGTAGATGGACTATACCTTTTTGGTTGTCTTCTTTCCCGAATTGATCTTCTCACAGCTGGAGCTTATTGCTCTTCCTCTTCTGAGTCTTCTTTTGTTGTAGAGTCTGATTCATCCTCGTTTAGCTCAAACTCTGTCTTCTCAGGTTCATTTGGTAGGACTTCATGTTTAACAATATCTTTCACCTCTCTAAACACCACATCTCGGCTGTACACAACATTCCTTGTTTCCAGGTTCCAAATCTTGTAACCCTTTAAACCATCGTTATACCCAATAAATATGCACCTTTCAGATTTATTATCCAACTTGGTCCTTTTCTCCTTTGGAACATGTACATATGAATCACATCCAAATATCCTCAGATGTGAAAGAGAGGGTTTCTTACCAGTCCATGCCTCGTGTGGAGTGTTATCCTCCAATGCTGATGAAGGTGATCTGTTAACCAGGTAACATGTAGTCTCCATTGCCTTTGCCCAGAATTCTTGTCCTAACCCGGTACCACTGAGCATGCTTCTTTCCATTTCCATCAGTGTTCTATTCATTCTTTCTACAACTCCATTTTGTTGAGGTGTGTATGGAGTAGTCTTCTACCGTTCTATACCACACTTCTTACAGAACTCTTCAAATTCCTTCTTGCAGAACTCCCCACCATTATCTATCCTTAGCACCTTTATCTTCTTCTCTGTCCGGTTTTCCACCAGAGCCTTAAATTATTTAAATTTGTCAAAGACTTCAGATTTCTTCCTCAAGAAATATATCCATGTATTCCTCGAGAAGTCATCTATAAATGAAACATAGTATACAGACTTACCGAGTAGTGGAACCAACACAGGTCCAAACACATCAATGTGCACAAGCTCTAATATCTTGTTTTCCCTCTTAGCACCAGAAGGAAAACTCACCCAATTCTGCTTCTCATATACATAATGTTCACAGAATTGAAATCCAGAGAGCTATTAGACATACCTTCTACCATACCATTTCCATGGAGTATCTGAATGCCCTTCTCTCTAATATGTCCAAGCCTTTGATGCCATAGCATGGTATTTTCTCCAAAGACTGCTAGGATTTTCACTCCACTTTCGGGAACCACAGAACTGTTGCACCCATCAATAATAGTTCTACCTTGAAGCTTGTACAGAGTTCCAATCCTAACTCCCCGCATTAATACCAGTGCTCCCCGAACCATCTTACATGCATCTTTCTCGAACACTGTTTTTACACCTGCATCATCCATCTTGCTTATGAAAATCAGATTTTTGGCCAATGCAGTAGAACACCAAGAAGTGTTCTAATCCTTCCACCTTGCAGCTTCAGCTTGACTTTTCCACGTCCAATGATTCTAGCCTTCCTATCATCCCCTAAAAAGACATAGCCACCATCATACTTCTCATACTCACAGAACAACTCCCTATGGGGAGTGAAGTGAAAGGATGCACCCGAGTCAATCAACCATGAGTCATGATCTACATGTGTATTTGAAGAAGAAGAAAAACACATTTCCCCACCTTCATCCAAGGTGTTTTTTGCCTCTACAGAAGGAGAATAATTAGATCCCTTTCCTTTCTCAAGATCTTTAGATCTCCATTCCTTTTTGTAATGTCCTTCCTTTCCTCATTTCGAGCACACCTTTACAAACTTTCTAGGAGATTTAGATCTCCCACTTGAAACCTTATTCTTGTTTCTACTTTTGGGACCTTCCTCGTACATATAAGGCATCTCCGTCCTGACTCTCCATATTTCTCCATCTCATTTCCTTTGACAGTAAGGATGAGACAACATCATCAAAATTCAAGGTAGTTGTATTGCTACCTATTGCAATAACCAGACTGTCCCATGAGTCTGGTAGCGAAAAAAACAAACTGATGCACTTATCTTCATCTAAGATTTTAATAACAACATATGACAGCTGACTTACCACAGTATTGAAGGCGTTCAAATGCTCTGTCACCGAGTCTCCATCCTTGATCCTTAGGTTATACAGATTTTTCCACAGGAACCATTTATTCACCAGAGATTTAGATTGGTACAAATTCCCTAGCTTGTCCCACAAGGTCTTCGCCATAGCTTCTCCAGATACATTCAACAATACTGAATCTGAGACACACAACCATATTGTGCTCTTTGCCTTACGATCCAGTTTCTTCCAGTCTTCATCTGACATTGCCGTTGGTTTAGTACCTAGATCTACCATGATCCACTGATCTTTATCCACCTACAGATCCTCCAACTTGAGCTTCCACAAGTCAAAACTCTGGCCATTAAATTTCTCAATCTCTATCTTCCCACCACTCGCCGTCTTCTTTCACCGCAAGAATCGATCTCGTATATCTCCCACTGAACAGGGTCTACCTCAAGCCCGAGAAAAAAAACCCCTCAGCAACAAAGGCATCCCCTTGAAGCCAAAATTTCTCTGATACAAAATGTAGGTTTTAACCCTGTATAGAAATTATCTGCAAATTAATCTTAAAACAGAAAATAAACAATAGTGAGAGCATAAAACGTAAAACAAATAAACATAGATATTTTTCCCTGGATCCCAAATTGGGACGACCAACTTGATTTTTCATTATATTCCTTTTAGCGTTACAACACATATATATACATGCCGAAGAATACATAAACCCCAATCCATTAACCCTGGATTAGAACATAACCATAGTTCCCTTGACCAGATCTACAAAATAGTAGGGGTCAAAAACCATCATGCCCCAAAACCATGTGCAAACCCATGCACAAAACCATGGGTGGGTCTACCCATCAGAAAATAAAGACCAAAAAAAATTTCTGGGGTGCTGCTCGGACCCCGACAAGGGGGGCTACAGCCCCCCCATGACCCCCCCAATGTTGTGCTCAGCGCAACGTAGAGGGGAGGATATTTTCCCCCCTGTTACCCCCCACACGTGATTATTCGTGGCAAGAATATAACACAAACCCAACATTACAAAGAAAACCAAACCCTCAACAGGATCTACGTTGTAGTTGGAATAAGAAGCTTGGCCTTAAGCCTGATAGTGGACAAGAAATGCAAGAGTCTTACAAGAGGCCTCTCAAGGAAAGATATGGGATTCCTAAATAGGAGATACTTATGCTAAACAACACTATTCTCTGCTAAACAACCAAGAGAATAAGAAATGTCTAAATAGAAAAAATCTTCAAAAATATGATAATCAACAACAACCTTCTCATGATGTCCTCCTCTTTCTTATATAAGTTTGTGAGCTTGCAAAACCCTAAACCATCTCAATGAAATAACTCTTTTCGCATGAAAATCCTCCAAATAAAACTGCGATGCGCCTTAATTAAGATCACTCCTTTGTAGGTTTTAACCCTGAATAGAAATTATCTACACACGAATCTTATAACAGAAAATAAATAATAGCGAGAACATAAAAACATAAAACAGATAAACACAGATATTTTCCCCTGGATCCCAAATCGGGACGACCAGCTTGATTTTTCATTATATTCCTTTTATTGTTACAACACATATATATACATGCTGAAGCATACATAAACCCCAATCCATAAACCCTGGATTAGAACATAACCGTAGTTCCCTTGACCGGATCTACAAAAATACCAGGGGTCGAAAACCATTGTGCCCCAATACCATGTGCAAAACCATGCACAAAACCATGAATGCGGACTACTCACTGGAAATTAAGGACCAAAAATTTTCACCCAATAGGGGGGGCTACCACCCCCCCTGTGACCCCCCCATTGTGCCCAACGCAAAGGGGGGGCTATCGCCCCCCCTCTTACCCCCCCCGCGTGTACTTAGTCATGGAAAGAATATAACACATACCCAACATCCTTTGAGATAGCGTTGTTGATTTGGACAAGGTTGACCCATTCAAAACATTTAGCCCCTTTCACACTGAAGGGTGCTTATTTACATAGCCCAGATTTAGATTTGTTCACATGTGGCATTGATTTATTTGTTGATTTAGGAGTTTTATTGTCCTCCTTTTCACATTTATTCATGCAAAAATAAAATGAAATAAAAATGAATATTCCCATTAGCTTGGTCTAATTGGGAATATTACAAAATTCATAACATGATTTTTGGGCTCTTTCGCTTGCTTCCCTTTGAACTTTGGAATGTCTGATGGGAGCTTCGTGGGCATGGGAGGCCATATGGGGTTGTGCGCAATGGGGTCGTTCGTCAACTTGGTTAAATATGGTAGATTCAACGAAGCTAGAAAAGGTGATTGTGAGGTTGTAGCCATTTCCACTTGTGAAAACACAATGTTCTGGCTAGGAATAAGGTTTTTTGTGACCTTGCTATGCATTTAACTGACTTCCTGAATGGGTAGCACTGGACCTCTTCCCTCTAGGGGTTGTGGGAGGAGTGGTGTGTGGTGTGGTGTTGGGAGACCGACTAGGGTTCCCAACTAAAGATGCCCCAATAAAGGATGAACCAATAATGGTGGCTATGTTCTGTCTTTGACGCCGAAATGGTGAAAGACCTGGAACCCCTCCCGGTAATGGGGGGAGGTCCAAAAGAAGTCTAGATCAATGAGGTCTCAATGGGTCCATTCTGGTGTTGATTAGGTATGGTTTTGGAAATATTTGAGAGGATAGAGATTATAATCAAAGAAAAATTCTGATCGCATACATAAAACAAAGTGAAAATAAAATAAATTTTCCCTTTAGATTAATCCTATGTGATCAGTCAATAAAAAAAATGGTTTTTTTTTTGTGTATAATACTCGAATACTAGAAGACATAATCATCCTCATACACTCAAATGTAACTATGCCTTGAGAAGATATCTTGCGAGTGTTGGCACAATGTCCCGTAAGAACTGACGATGCCCCTAGTCAGCTGAAGAAAATCCACTAAGGTAAGAGTAGAGGGTCTAGTGCTTGCCTCCACCGTCAGCTATAGGGAAAGAATGCCCTAATTCTTGTCACTAAGTAACACCATCCCGCGTGAGTGTTCAAGTCTTGGGCTTCTTTTTAATTTAACTAACATTATCGAGTATCAACTGGGTCAGGTATCCCCAACTGATACTTGTCCGCACTGTGCCTAAGCCTAAGCCCCTCTGAATCGGGTTTCTCCTGCGCACAAATTTTATTTTCCGTGGGCTGATAGGTGGATTTTAAAGTTCCATAAATAGTCGACTTCTATTTTTCAAGATGAATAATGATCAAGGCATCTTATTGGGTGCCTACCCCCTTGATCCTAACTTGGACTATAAATTCTTTTGTGACCCCTGTGGGGAGAATTTAGTGAGTTTTGTTAAATTGGTTTTTTTTTTCTTTTGTTTTCTTAGTGTGGATGTGTGTGAGAAAGAAGTGAACAAGCACATAGTTTGAACATGTGGATATGCAATGATCATTTTCAAAATCCCCTATTTAAACTATGTTCTATTGTTCCTTGCTCAAAAGAAAAACATGTGCAGATATGGGCTGCTTTCAATTTTTCCTAGTTAATCTATGTAATAACTATACGAAAGTGGTGAGTTGAGAATAGAGAGTGTTCATATGCATGCCTAGGATCACTGAAGGGTGCAAAGGTAGCAGAGATTACCTACTCTTCTATCAATAATTCAGTCCTGGTCCCGAAATCCTAGTGCAAAAATTGAACTAAACTAATGAATTTTACAATAAAAAAAAAGGGCTTAGCTAACATGCGTGGACTTGGGCCACTTACATTGGCTAATTATCTAGTTTTTTTGGTACCTAAATTTCTAAAACATAATTTTTTTCGGAATGCAAGTTAATTTCCCCCTACTTAAACTATGTGTTAACTTTGCAAAAATCAACTTGAAATAAAACTAACACTAAGCCTACCAAAATCACCTAAGAGTGAGCTATAGCAAGCTATAGGGGACCTTAACTTGTGCTGTAAGATATATTATGGGTTGCTAGTCACCTTTAAAAGAAGGAAAAGATGGAAATATTGGATAAATTCCTCATTCTATTTTTTGCGCGCAAAAGGATGAAACATGCGTGATTTCTGTGCATAGGTCATCTCTGAACACATGCCTTGGGGTGCGTCTGTCTTTGAGAAATGCATGCAAGTTCTTGCAAATGTAATTTTTTGGAGCTTTTCTATTTCAGTCTCTCAGTAGTGGTGAACCAGGCAATGAATAGTGGTGAACCAGGCAATGAAGGAGAGAAATGGGGCAATTCTATTCCAACTCCACAACAAAGACGAAGGTATTTGCAAAAAGGAACTACCACCTAAACTTGGAAATAAACGTTAGTGGAGTCACCAATCATGTGGTAGTGTGTTTGGTGCACATATGTACGAAATAAAACCAATTTAAGGGGTGTGGTATTCCCTCTTAAGTTACTGGTCACAGGTTGAAAATATGTGGAGTCAACCAAGTTAGTGGAACATGCTAGAACATAAACATACTAGATAGAGAAATAGCATGCATATTCAAACAAAAAAATTAAACTGAAACTAATGAAAATAGCACAAAAGCTCTAAATAGAGTCAAAAAAATTCAATAATCCAAACGACGACACTTACGTCCCCTCTTATTGAGTGCTGGTAGGAAATGAGGATGAAACTTTAACCCACTTTCCAAGGGGCCCTTAGAACTTGGGGTTCTAAGTCTCGATGCAAGGATGTATTTACTTCCGAGCTACCTTGGCGCAAAGTCTCCCTCTCTCTACTATGGTGGATTGGAGTTGTTAGATGGCCAACAACTAAGTCCCCTATATCTCTGCTCTGGATCACACACTGTTGGTATTGCTTGGGGCAATTCTGGCTAGCATAATAATCTGCTCTCCAATTTTTCATCTCTTGGTGGCCTCTTATAGGAGAATTCAAATCTTCCTTCCCTCCATTGGTACATTTTGGATAGTGATGCAAGAGAGGAGGGTGATTCCACTGTGTGCCACATTTATTCCATTCTGTGCTCCCTTGATGTCCTAAGGAGGCTTGGTTGGTTGTCCTTAGGTGGCTTCAAGTGTGGAATAAATGTCCTGGAGGGTGCCTTGTGGTCCGAGAAAGTGACTTCTGACACTCCCAGGATTGCGGAATTTTTGGATCAAAAGGCGCGCAAGGGCGCGTTTATCGAAGTATTTTTCACACAAAAACATATTTGAATAGTCCTTCTTGTACACAATTTGATTTTTCCTCAGACCTTAGAGATTTTTTAAATACTTTCAGATTCTCTAATGTCTCTCAGCCCTGTAAATCCTTCTTCCTAACATTAAATAATGTCACCTTTTTCTTATATGATTTTCCAGTGATAAAAATGAGGTCTCAGTTCTATCCCACTGGAAAATAGTTTTATAAAACCCTTAATGATCTCGACTAATAAAATATTTCATAATGCCATTGACTGGTGATATCTTAATGGAAAATAAGAACTACAGGGGAAAGTCAAAATATGTTGTAAACAAAGAATCTATTACTTTTAAGTTTCAGAGGAAATCATGAAAAGAGGGGAAACTCAAAATAACATGCTATAACACAGAATATTTTACTTTAAATTTTCATAGATAATTTTTGAAGGGAGAAGAGATGGAGTGAAGGAGCGCTTATTAAGGATATTTAACTCTTACTTACAAATGAAAATCAGAGACCAACTGCTTCTTTACTTCACTTCATTCAAGGAAGAAACCACATAAAATGGCACAAGAAACACGAATCACCATCAATAGTTACAGGAAACTTGCTGCTTCTTTCATTCACCCATCAGAAAAAGAAGTATAAAATGTAGTCCCCAAGAGGTCCAGAACTCGGAACCCTTCTCTCTCTTTCTCTCTTCCTTAAATACAAACAAAAGAAGTTTGTAACTGCTCGAGCTCCTTGAAACTCCCAGACTTCCTAAAACTGTTAAAATACTTATTACATTGAAATAAAGGACATCATTGTAGCTTCGATCATAACAAATAAAACAAAATAAAACTTGAAATATAATCCTTTTGCTGAATCTGATTTTTTACTGATCTCCTTCCATTTTGGCTGTGATATCCTAACAGTCTGCATAAACACATCTCCGCCCGACTCTACCCATGCTTTTGCATTTCGAACACTATCATCATCTCACCTACTACCCGAATCTTCATCTTTTTCTCATGCCTGCTATGTTCCGTTTTCTCTTCTTCTTTGCTCTGCATCAGGTCACTTACCCAATTGCATTGCCTGCATCCACGTTTCTTCATAAAACCAATGCAACTGAAAAAAACTTGGACTTTAAATAAATTCAAATTAACCTTTGAATGGTATTACATCTACCTTTCCAGCACATTTCAGCCTTCGTTGTTTATAACATCCTCTTTAGCGCCATTCCTCCTAAGCTTGCGATGTGTGATGTGCGATGGCGGGAAGATGACATGGTAGGACAGAGGTGGGGCCGCCCACAAATCACAAATCAGCAGTTTTGTTATGAAAAATGGGAGGTAAATGTTAAAAAATTTTAAGTGCTATGTGCAAAGTGCGATGAGCGGAGGGTGATGTGGCAGGATGGAGGTGGGGCCGCCTACAAATTGAAAATCAGGAGTTTTGTTATAAGAAATGAGAGGTAAATGTTAAAAGTTGGAAAGTGTGATGTGTGAAGTGCGATGAGCAGAGGGTGACGTAGTAGGATGGAGGTGGGGCCACCCGCAAATAAAAAATTAGGGTTTTTGTTATGAGAAACAGGAGGTAAGTGTTAAAAGTTGCAAAGTGCGATGTGAGAAGTGCGAGAGGGATGATGTGGCAAGAAAAGGTGGGGCCAATCGCAAATTGTAATTAGTGATATGAAACGTTGTCGCACTTCGCATTTCGATACTTATAACATATTCCTTAGTGACATTCCTCATGAGCTTGCAATGTGCGATGTAGCCTCCCATATATTTGCACGACTTGACCCTGACTTGTGCGCAATGTTCTGAACGAATCAATTGGCCTGACTCCTGAACTATTTTTCACGCGAATAAGCTCGGATTGACCCCTGCTGCGCAATCTTCTTCTTTGCTGCTCCTCCAGCTTATATTACATCTCCAATTTTGTTTCTTCCTTGATTTTGGTTCTAACGCACATGTGATGATGAATACTCGTTGAGCTTGTGGTTATCCTCTCGAGCATATTACAGGTCTCCTTGAAATTTTAACAAATTTTCCTCAATAACCTTGGATTTCTCAGAACCTCTATTGACTTTTAGCTGAGCCAAATTAGGCTACAATAGATAAGATGACCATCGTGGATAGACAAGCTGAACCCTTAATCCGAAATCCTAAATTTAGGGGTCAACAACAACAGCCTCAATACAAGATTAAGAAAAGGGAGAAAAGGGGTCATGATCAACAAGGTCAACAACAAATTCACACTCTGTTTTAGCAGAATTATACATAAGGCCTTGATGAAGAAGAAGAAGGTATTTCAGGCAAAAGTCATCTTTTTGATAAAAATCAGCAACCTATTTTCCTGAATGACGAAGACCAGTTTTTTGAAGAATTTTATGTACCAGATTATCAACAATATGTTCTATCAACGATGATATTTTATCTATATGGAAAAATATTACCAAAGAGGATATCAAAATTCTCTTACCCAGGTGAAAATGAAGTATGGTCTGAGAAATAGAAATGTGTCTATAACTTCAAGTTAGAAAAATCATAATTCTCAAGCATATGCTCATAATAAAGAGATGACTACTTCAAATCAGAGTAAGGATAAATGACTTGTTATTCCTAATAATGGAAAAGGAAATGAAGCTTCTACCAGCAATCATAATAAAGATAAATAATTTCAAGACGAAGGACAAAGAAAGGATATTCCACACAAATATTAGCCTGAAAATAAGGACATACCATCTAAAGAGGTAGAAAAACATTCTACTCTATTTAGTCTTGATAATTAAATTTCCAAACTTAAAGTCTACATTCCATCGACTAAAATAATCCCATTACATTGACTGGAATAATCAATAATGACCAATATAAGTTCCAGGTAGCCAAATTGCTTAGGGTAGACCAAATTTTTGTCATGGTAAATGTTAGTGATAATCACCTTGAGCTTTTGATTCGGCCTGTTCTAGATGGTGACTTAGAAGATAGTGAGGTCCCTCCTTTTTACCTCAGCCTCAAAATTCATGATTTTGTCCTCCATAATTCTATGCTAGACTCTAGAGCATCCGATAATCTCATGCCTAAAGCCATCATGGACAAACTGGGATTTGATATTACTAGACCCTACCATGACCTTTACTCTTTTGATTTAGGAATGGTTAAATGTCTTGGTCTCAACAAATATCTAGTGGTTTCCTTAGAGAAAATTCTAGCTAAGAATGTTCTCATGGAAATTTTTGCAGCTGATATCCCTCCAAGATATGGAATGTTTCTCTCCTAGTCATAGGGATCCAAACTTAGAGGCACTTTGCAGCTAGACTTTTCCTATGCTAATATATTGGTTTTTGCACAACTCAAAAAATTATACCAGGAGAACAAGATGAAGTACATGATTAGTAGCAAATAAAAGCCTAATAATCACCCAATACATGATGTTCATACATATTTAGAGTCTTTTATCTTATTTAATGATGATTTTTCAACATTTTCAGAATTTTTATGGAAGAAAAACCAGAAAATTTAGAGTTTTCCAATTTTGTTAAAAAATTTCCAAGTGTAGAAAAACAAGAAAAGATGCCAAGTAGCTTGCAACCAAGTGCATCAAACAAAACTATAGTTGAAATAGTGAAAGGAACAGAACCTATTGGTACAACAAACCTTTCTCAAATAGTTAGTCACGATCAGTCATCCAAATTGGAGCTTCCTGATGAAGAAAATGGCATGTGGACCATGGATTTCTATGCAGCCTTAGGTAAGGAAGGGGCTGGAATTGGAGTGTGGATTAATAGCCCCATGAATCAATCATATAACCCTCCTCCTAATGTTCAAATGTATTCTTACAAATTGGCATTTTATTTTTCAAATAATGAAGCAGTATATGAGGCTTTGATAGCCAGGCTCAAAATTCTTAAGGAATTAGGTGCCAAGAAAATTTCTGTGTATGGCGACTCTTAATTGGTAATAAAGAAAGTCAAAGGGGAATACAAGACCAAGCATCCTATAATGTGAGCTTACCGCAATGCAGTGTTAGAAATCCTTAAGACTTTCACTGAATATACTTTGTCATTAATTCTGTTAATGTCTTAACGTTTAATGATCAAACATACTCTTCAAGTTTACTTGCTAGTGGTGCTAGGTCAAAATTTCATGTTTTCAAGTCAATTTTCAAATAAATTTTTTTCACTAAATGTTTCTAGGTCGGAAATGCTATTCCCTTCACTCCATTCATGGTCATTACCATTTCATAGGTCATTTCATCCATTATCATCCAGGATCTTAGGTCATTCACCACACCTTCATCTAGGTTAGGGTCTAGGTCTCTTTTGTTTCACCACCATAAGGTACAATTATGTCATGAAAGAATGCAAAAAAAATCTCATTTTCACCATAAAATTCATTTACATAGGGAGTTAGCAAATATGGGAAAATAAGTAAAGGCAATTTTCCTTTTCTCATAAAGTATGTTACTTGATTAAAGTTTAAAAAAAGAAAAAAAAAATTCTTCAAAAGAGTTTATGATTTCACTAGAAGACAAAAAAACAAATTTTGTGATGTTATAAAAGGAAAATGAGGCTTCTTCAACTCATTTCATATTTTCTCATCATCACACTCCACAACTGCCAAGGGTTGAAGAAAAACAAGCAAATTGTGCCAAAATTGTTCCTGCTATGCTTCTGGAAGGCAGTGCTATGGTTCTGGAGGTGGCAGGTGAAATTTTTTTGGTTTTAAGCTCAAAACAACAATGCAAAGGTTCAAATCAGCCTACACAAAGATTCATACAACTCCAAACTAGTAAATGGACACTCTCCATACCTCTCTTAAGTCAAATACTTCAGCAAATGAGTGCATTCCTTCCTTAGGTTTTCTCCACTACATTTTTGGTGTTTTCCATATTTGGTTTATTTTAGTTGATAAAACCCTAATTCCATAATATAAAACCTTCATATAACTTATCCAAACATTCTCTATCACTCACATCCATCCTTGCCACCATTTTCATCGAAACCCTAGTTTTCACTACAATTTTGTAAGAAAACTAGTAAAACCCTGTGTTTTGACCTTTTGGGAACCTTCCTCATACCCATTTTCAAAACATTGACTTGCATATTATAGCCAAATCATCACCCTACCTGCCCAATTTTTTATGGATTTTTCCCTAGGTTCCTTTCACTTCATTTTTGTCCCTAAAACCACCCTACCACTATCCCCTATTTTCCTAATCTCCACTTTCCCTACCCACTACATCTAGCCAGGGTTTTATCTTGTTGAAAAAAGATATGGAGGGTAAAAATAAGATTCATAAGGGAGGACACCATTCCAGATTTGAACCATCCAGTTGTTATCCTTAATAACAAATAGGTTGGTCTAGGTGTGTCTTTTTGAGTTAGGTTAGGTTATTAGGGTGAAATAAAGTTATGAAATTCATTAAATTTCATGTTTTGTACATAGTTTCAAAAGGTCTAAATGATAATTCGTCATGTGATTAAGGTCTTGTCAAGTTAAAATTCAGAAAATTAAATTGCATGGGTTAATAGAGTTATTTTATGACACTTGGCACATTTTTCCTAAGTCTGCGGCGTTTTCTATACATGTTATTTCTACAGACTTACCTAACAGTTCCATAGCAAATATTGCCTCCCACTAACTGAAATCACTATGAAAAGCCTTACCTTATTAAAAAAAAACACTTTTCCTTTCATCCTTGTAACTTGTTTAATCCCTTTTGCCAACAATATTCACTTTTGTTTCTGTCTAGCTGTTGTCTTAGACTAGTTGTTACCTCTGTCAAGCAAGGTGTTTGTTCTCTTAGATAGTTTTGAAGGTGTCAAAGTTTGAAGTTGTCCAACACTTTATTATAGGGCATGGATTCACATAAAAATTCAAAAAAAAGTGGCTTTGTAGTCAAATACGATCCCATGGACATGAAGCTAGTTGTAGAAGACTCAAGCTTTTCACAAGCTTTCACAATCTAGTTTGTTTGTGGATTTGCCAAAAAATATAGGGATATCATGAAAATATATCCAAGGATTTCACTGTCAACTTCATTAGCACAACTTAAATGTTGGGAATCTTAAGTTTTTATTGTTTCTCCTGAGAACATTGCATAGGAAACTGAAATTCCAAGGTTTGGAGAAGAGTGGTTCAAGGCAACCAAATTCAAGATTCAAAACTATAATGAATTTCTAACGTAGTAGCATATAGGAATTGACATGATATCAGGCATACCCAGGATTTTCCTCGAGGATAACTACTCAAAGATGCTTATGGTGATCCAAAATTATTTTAGTTGTGAAGGTAGATTTCACATGATCTATCAATATCATTTCAGACAATTACTTCATTTCACAGGTAAACAACTTCTTGATCTTCCATTATTTCTCTTCAAAATTTTAGGCAAGATGGCTGAAAAAGTAAAATCCAAACATGAGAGTTTTGATACTTCCATTTTTCATCATGGTTTAATCAAATTGTTAGTTATGGAAGAGTTGATTAAATTAAACACGGATTAGCCTAATTTTCTATTTTTGGGTGGGTATGATGTAGATATTCTTACTCCATGAAATATACCTAAGTCGAAGACAAACACTCCTAAGAAGGAAAAATAACCAAGAGCTTAAACAGAGGTGGAAACTGAGGTAGAGGTGGAACCCATGGTGGAGCCCATCGAGGTAGATATTGATCAGTTGCAGGAGGCAGTGGTACCTCAGCAAACTCCTACCAGCAACAAACTCAAAATTGATACAAGATCTCATAGAATAATCACCAGAAGTCAAGCAGAGGGGAAAGGAAAACTTGAAGACATCTTGCAAGAAATTGATAGTGAATAAACCCCTATTGTAAAGTTTGTAGAGGTTAAAGGAACAAAAATAAAGAAGAAGGGTCTTACAACAAAGAAGCTTGATTTTTCTAGTGAAGATTTAGGATTTGTCTTTAAACCTAGGAAACCATTCACTAGGTCACAACTATCAAACACAGGAAAGTCTGATAAATTTCATAAATAAACAGAAAAGAAGAAGAAGCCAATAAGGGAAGAAATCATAGAGCTGTCCCTAGCTAAATCATAAGTCATCAAGATAAGGAAAGGAAAATAAAAGGTTCAATAAAAGTATGAAGTGGAGCTTCTAAGAGAACAACTTAAGGAAGCCAGAGAAGAAGTTTTAGAAGATAAACTGGAGTTAAATGATTTTAAACAAGAAATTAAGGAGTTCATCGACATCAAAAAGGAAGTCAACAAACAAATTGATTTTTATGATGAAGTTGCAGAAAGTTCAAGGAATATGTTGAGAAGAACATTACCACTGCACAGGATTATGAAGCATATATTGAGGAGAAACATGTGGTTGTAGTCAGAGAGGAGGAAAATACAAGACCAAGTCAAAGAGTTAGAAATCCAAATGGAGATGATGCAAATAGAATTGAAGAAAAAGGGTTTGAAGATGGTTGTAGTGGATGCCCTGCTGCCCCTTGAAATATGGTAAGACACATTTTTGGAAATTTTTTGTCTTACCATACTTTATCAAATTAGTTACAGATCTGTGAATATTTTTTTTGGAGGTAAAGAGTGAAAATTTCAAAATATCGAAAAGTCAGGCAAGTTTGTAGCGAACTTCAGGGTTAAAGCTGAGTTTTCGCTACTAACTCGTTGAAGAATATTCTGAGGTGAAATTTCCATAATATATCAAAAAAGAGGTGATTAAAATCATGTATTTACCTTATTTTTCCTGATGAAGACCCTCTAACAAGCAACAAAGTCAGAAAAGGTGCAGAAAGTGCTAAAAGGAAAAAACTACAAAAACTATGCTATGAACTTGCCTTAAAATGCTCTGTTTTTATAGTAAGGTGGAATTTTGATATTTTTGTAGCACTTAATATTTTTAGTGGAGAAGATGAGTCATCCGAAGATGTTTAATATTATCGGTGAAGGAACTTGTTGATAAATGCCACTCAGCGAGAAGGTGACATGGTTGTTGGCTCACCATTTTTCCACCTCATCAACACACAACACATCCTAAATTTCGGAGCATCTAAGCCTACATTCTAGTATGGCAGTTTATCACTTGATCATGGTTATTGACACCTCAAGAAAAGTTTCTTGATTTGACAAGAATCATTATGTATGGGTTATTTAAAGTTTTTTAATGAAGTTAATAGTGATAAAGTACTTTTAGGTTACAAACTCCTTCTAAACAAAATTATCTCGATTTTATCTCCATGTAAATGAATTCCTTTTTGGATTAGATCTCTACAGGAGTTTCGAGGGTCTAGCCCATGTGGTAGACTTTATGTAAAATGAATTTCACTCTACAAATAGGGGTATTTTAGAGTTAGATGGGGCTGATCAATGTTATGACCAATGCTACTATTGTTAATATTTTCTCTACTCAGTTAATATACAGTTGCAGAAATTTTTTTGCAGACCTGAGATTCTTTTTAGGCTCTTATGTGTTTGTCTCGTTTACCTATTAAATGTCAATTCAGATTAATTAATGCATAATTACTTGGAATTCATAAATTATTATGCTCCAACTTCCTTTATGCATATTGCTTGTTGTCAAAGTTATATTTGTAAGATTTCATATGCCTCAGATTCCATTAATGATGTTTTTATGTAATTGAGTTTCATACTGACTCCATGCCCAATGGTAGCCATAACACATCTTTCACCTGAAAAAATTCATCCAAAAGACATATGAGAGTTAGCCATCTTATTTTTTAAGCTTCATTATTGAATATCATACATTTTCTTGAGGGAGCCCTCTTCGGTTGGAAGGGCTAACTTCCAACCCTACGTAGTTTGAAACAATTACTCTGAATTGACTATTGAGAAATCCAATCAGTCTAAGTTTGGTGATAAAATTTTGGTGTGTCTATCGAGAGCCTGAAGCTACATTTTCCCTAAAATTTGTGCTCAATCAAAACTACTATATTCTTCAAGGTAGTAGGAGGTAAGAAATATTCAAGGTTGCCTTATACCTTGGTGACTCCACTGACATTTTTAGCTGAAAGGTGGATTATAAGAATATTAATAGAAGGAGAAATCAAAATACTAACCCACCTGAGATATTTGATGGTCCAGAAATAATTCTCAGAGGTATTGGAATCTCACCAAAATCAGGTAATCCATATCATCCAAGAGTTTCATCTTTTCCCTTTGAAGTTGTTTGAAGTTTTGAAGATAAAAAGTTTAATGAAAAGATAGAAGAAGTTATTTTCATATCTAAATATGAGAATGAATTTATTGAAATTATATTATATCTACAAATACTAGGAAATGATACATAATATCTTGTGTCAAATGAAGAAAAATAAAGGTTTTGGGAAACTGTCACATCAGAATTCTCACTAGAACAAGAGTCACTTGAAAAATTAAAAGAACTAGATCAATTTTATTTATTGTTAAGAAGGAGTTTTGGTGTTCCTTTTCTTGAATGGATTTATTTTGTCTCTAAACTCCAAATTCCCACCTCAAAATCACAAAGCATCACATCCTCATTCAATGTTGTTTCTCCTAGTCAAAATATAATTCCATCCACTACTTTTTCAAGTAGTACAGTCATTGTCATTTTGGCTAGAGTTCCTCCTCCTACAGGTCCAGCTAGATATGCTCCTTTTTTCCTACATTTCATACTCCATTACATTCTAGATGGGTATTCCAATAGAATTAAAAATTTTGGGAGTGAAGATGATATTATTGTTGAGAAGCACGCTGACTAGTTTAATGATTTCATTGACCGAGAAGAGGTGGATGATGATGATGTGAAAATGAGGTTTTTTTTTCTCAGATTTTCACAAGGGAGGTAAGAAAATGGTTTAAAGCTTTAGCGCCAGTGAGTTTACATAATTGGGACCAATTATAAGACAACTTTTTAACAAAGTGGGGGGGTAAAGTGAACCCTGTTCAAGCCTTGATTGAATATAATAGTTTGAAAAAAGCTACAGATGAATCAATTTAAGATTTTTCTAAAAGATTCAATAAGGTATACAATTATACACCTTCTCACATTAAAAATCCCCCAAGAGGTGGTCAATTACATTATGTTGAAGATGTTGACTATGATTTTTCCATTTTATTAAGGGAGAGAGAATTTGCCTCTTTGGTTGATATGAAAAATGATGTTATAAAGGTTGAGGTAAATATGGCTATATCTAAGAGTTCTAAAATGCGAAAAGTTAGATTAAAATAAGAAGAGAAACCTTTATCGTATTCAGATGTAAAATTTGATACCATGATGAAAAATATGGAGAAGCTTATGGATAGGCTTTCTCTTGGTACTAATCCTCTACCTGCTGCACAACAAGAAACACATATTAGTAACCCTTATTTTAGGAGACCTAAAAACTAGGAGAGACCAAGAGACAATAGAAATCAACCCAATCAACAGGTTATACCTCCTTTTCAACAAAAGCTAGTGGATGAGGAAGAAACACAACCTAAATTTCAAGAAGACATCATTCACTATTTGGATGAGGATGTATCAGGGATGTTCTTAACCAAAGAAGAACATGATGAATCTAGTCATGACATAGGGGAATATGAAAAGAAATCTAATTACTTGAAAGGCTAAAAATATGCTATCTTTGAGATGCAAAAACAATATAACTTGATGAATAGAAATTTTCCTATTACAACCCATAAAGGTTAGCCAAAGAAAGATGCTCCAAATCTAGTTGAATAGAAAAAAGACACATGACCCCATGGTGAAGAGATTGAAAAAACACCACCAGTTTTTAATTAAGAAAATGAGATTTCTTATATCAAAATTTTTGTCCATCTTGGTGAGATCATTAAGGTCACTGAGTATAGGAGCCAAATTTTCAAGATGCTTAACACTCATCCTGGACCTTCTCACATTCTAAATCTGCAAGAAGACCATCCTACTATTTTCCTAGGACCAAGAGTGGAAGATGAGAAAAATGAAGAGGTTCCACCTTTCTATGTGAGTCTAAATATCCATGACATGGCCTTACATAATGTTATGTTAGATTCAAGGGCCTCCCACAACTTAATTCCTAAGGTTATCATGGAGATAATGGTTTTAGACATAACTAGACCTTACAAAGACTTGTTTCCTTTGATTCCAAAAGAGTTCAGAGTAATGATCTCATTATGGATGTGGTTTTTAGTTTAGCTCAATTGCCTGCTAAGACAGTGTTAAGGTATATAGTTGTAGCTGAAATTCCTCCGAAATTTGGCATGCTTCTATCTATATCTTGGGTTGCTAAAATTAAAGGAACTATGCATATGGACATGACTTATGCCACTATTTTTGTCTTTGGTGAGCAGAAGAGGTTGTACAGATAATCTAGGATGGCCTATATGGTTAGTAGCAAATATAAATGAATTTTTTTTCCAATTTATGCAGTAGATATTGAATTGGGTTCTTCCATTTTGTTCAATGAGGTCACTAATGAGACAAAAAATTGAAAAATTGAAAAAAATCAGCAAGCAGAAAATCAGAAAATTAAGGAGGAAAATGAAGGTTGGTGGAATTTTCACTTTGATGGCGCTACTAGAAGAGAAGGAGATGGTGAAGGTATCTGGATTACCAGCCCTGGTGGTGAGAGTAAGTTTTATTCTTACAAATTGAACTTTGACTATACAAACAACATATTGAATATGATGCTTTGCTTTTGGGTCTAGAAGCTTTGAAAGTTTTAGCCACAAAGAAAATCTCAATTTGTGTTGATTCTAAATTAGTAATCAAGAAAGTAAAAGGATATTATCATACTAAGGATGTTATAATTAGATAATATAGAAATTTGATCATTGATTTTCATGAAAATTTCAAAGAACATAGTTTCACTATCAAAGCTAGAAACTAGAGTTATATAGATGATTCTTTAGTTGTTTTGGAAAGTTTATTTATCATCCCAAGTTTATGAAGTTGATTTTAGGCATAGAACAACTATCCCTGATAATATTATCAATTGGAAAGTGTTTGATAGTGATCAATAGGTCATAAATTTTCTTGAGTTGAAAGAAGAATTTGAAATCATTCAAGCAGATCAGTAGAACATGTTTGCTAAAAATAAAGCCAATCTATAGGTCCTCTAGCTGAAGAGTAATTTCATTCCTAAAGACTTAACCCCCCTTGAGAATTTTTTTTTATCATAATGATGTGTTTAATTATCCAAAGACAAAAGATGAAGATGAAGAGCTTGAAAGTTGTATCTTGGTACCACAGAAATTCCCAAGATGATCAGGTTTTCCAAATTCATTTCTTTAGAGGTGAGACAAAGGTATGTTGATCTGATGAAAATGTGCATTCATGTTTTTTCATGGAGTTTTGCAGACTTAAAGAGGTATGATCCTAGCATTATTTAACACACCATACCAATCAAAGAAAATGAAAATCCTTTTAAACATAAATTAAGGAGAATTAATCATTTTCTCATTCCACTGATTGAAAAATAAATTAATAAGTTTTTTGATGAAAAAATCATTGTTCCATTGATATTTTCTAAGTGTCTTTCTAATTTTGTACCTGTGAGGAAGAAGAATGGCGATATTAGGATGTGAATTGATTTCAGAAATTTGAATAAGGCATCTCTTAAAGACAATTATCCTCTTCCAAAAATGGACCAATTTTTGTCAAACATTTTTGGATCCCAAAGGATGTCTATGCTTGATGGTTTCTTAGGCTATAATCAAATATTAGTTCATTCGGACGACCAAGAGAAAAATACCTTCACTATGCAATGGGAGACATTTATGTATGCCAAAATTCCTTTTGGTATCACGAATGCAGGGGAGACTTTCCAAAGGGCGATGGACATTGCATTTTCTGAAGAAAAAGACAGGTCATTGGTGCTTTACTTGGATGATATCATTGTGTTTTCAAAGAGGGAATAATAGCATCTCAAGCACTTGGAGAAAATTCTGCAAAAATTCAGAAAATTTGATATTTCTCTTAATCCTAATAAGAGTGTTTTTTATTTGACTACTGGAAATTTATTGTGACACATTATATCAAAGGAAGGAATAAGGATTGATCCAAGTAGGGTCACTTCCATACAAAGGATATATTTTCCAAGAAACAGAAAAGAGATTCATTCCTTTTTAGGTAAGGTAAATTTTTTTAGGAGATTCATTCCTAATTTTGCAGAAATTTTCAAGCATATTACTGAGATGCTTAGAAAGGATTTTGATATTAAATGGATAGAAAAATAAAAAAATTCTTTCGAATATATCAAGAAGGCCCTTACCTAAGAACCAGTTCTAATAAGTCATGATTTTTCTAAGGATTTTTGGGTTTTTACTTTCGCTTATGAACATACAATTACTGGAGCATTATTACAGAAGAGGTAGCAAGGTAATGAGAAACCATTTCTTTCTTCAGTAGAAAACTTGCAAACTCTAAAAAAAAACAACATTATGGAGAAACAATCATATGTTTTAGCGAAGGCACTTAAAGATTTCAAAATTTATATTCTACATTCTCACATTGTGTATTTTGTGCCTAATGATGTGGTGAAAGACATACTGACTCAAGTTGATCCTAATGTAAAAAGGGGTAAGTGGGTTGCCACTTTCTTGGAATATGATATGGATACTAAGCCTACCAAGTTGGTAAAAGGTCAAGGGCTGGAAAAACTAATGGCAAAATCAACTTTTGATCGCCTAGATATGAATCCCATTACATAATTTTCAAAAGTGGTTGAAGAAGAAGAATTGATCCCTATAGAGGAAAAAGTCACTATGTTTGAGTGGTATAGGGATGTAATTTTTGTTTCGCAACATCACAAAGCTCCTCCTCAATTAACCAATTCCAAATCCATATTTGTAAAGCTAAAGTCTCTAAGGTATTTTATTTTGAACAAGAATTTATGTTGGAGGGATACCGGTGGGATTGTCTTAAATTGCTAGTTGGAAGATAAGGTTGAGAAGGTCATTTATGAGTTTCATAAGGGTGATTTTGGAGGACACAATTATTGGAAGGCTACAATAGATAAGATACTCAGAGCAAGATACTATTAGCCTTATATGTTCAAAGACATCTACAAAAATATTTATGCCTGTCATGAATGCCAATTTTTTGATAGGAAAAAGAAGTTAATGTCTTTACCTCTGAAACCCATATATGTTGAAGCTCCTTTCCAGAATGGGGATTATATTTCATTGGCGAGATAAACCCTACATACTTAGGCCAACATCGGTGGATATAGATAGCCACTGATTACTTCACCAAGTGGATTGAAGTTGTGCCTACTAGGCAAGCTACAGACTTGGTCGTCATCCATTTTCTGGAAAACAATATTTTGTGAAGGTTTGGCTGCCCCATGAAAATTATTACTCATAATTCTCAAGCTTTCAAATCTAAACAAATTATTAGTTTTTGTCATCAATATCATATTACTATTGGTAATTCCATAGCATATTACCCTCAAGGTAATGGCTTAGCTAACTCATCAAATAAAAGCATAGCCAAAATCATTAAGAAGGTTTTGCAAGAAAAAAAAGGGTCGTGGAAATTAAAGTTAAAATTTGTTTTGTTGCCTGACAAAATTTGTACTAAGATTTATATATGTACATCTCCTTATGAGATGGTATATGGAACCGAAGCAATTTTCCAAACCTCCCTTGCAGTTCCAGTAATGAAGTTACTATAGGGGTTGGAAGAAGAACCAAATTCAATCCAAAGAAGGATAAATTAGCTCATTTATCTACAAGAAAAAATAGAGGACGTGTACACTAATCATCAGCAGTCAAAAAATAGTGTCAAAAAGGATTTTGAGAGGAACATAACAGTGGAAAAATTTAAAGTTCAAGATGTGGTTTTGAAATGGGAAGCTAGGATTGAAGATAAAGGGAAGCATGAAAATTTTGAGAATATTTGGAAATTACCTTTTATGGTAGAAGCATATCATGGGAACAACACATTCTTACTCCAAGAAAATAATAGGCATATGTGTGAAGGAGTACTTGTCAATGGCAGGTTTCAAAAACGGTACTCTTATTAATTCATTTTGATGAAATACACATTATTTTATATATTCCATTCTCTATTATTTTATTTGCAAACAAAGGTGATAATATCATCAAGTTTGAGCCCGAGGAGAAGGCCATAAAAACTTGAAGAAGATTTCATCAAATTCATAATTTTTCATTTTTTTTCAAATAAGGCACTGGAGCTGTTGGTTCTTTGTTGCACCACAAGGGCGCAACATCCCCAATGGAGCCACTGTTATCCTTAATAAAAAATAGGTTGGTTTGGGTGTGTCTTTTTGAGTTACGCTAGGTTATTAAGGTGAAATAAAGTCATGAAATTCATTAAATTTCATGTTTTGTATATACTTTTAGAAGGTATAAATGTTCATTGGTCATGTGATTAAGGTCTTGTCAAATTAAAATTAAAAAAATTCAATTGCATGGGTTAATAGAGTTATTTTATGACACTTGGCACCTTTTTCCTAAGTCCACAACGTTTTCTATGTAAAACATCCTATTTTCGCTATGGACTTACATGACAATTCTACAGCGAATCTTCCCTCCCACTAAATAAAATCACTATGAACTGTAGATTTTCTACTAACGGTGGGGTGATCAATATCCTGTCATCATTTCAATGGTCAGAACTCATTTTTTCATCATGGTACATTACGACTATGAGTCGTCATTTTTCATATTGCATGCGTGGTAATCATCACACCTTACATCATTTCGTTTTCCCTCTCATATTTCTTTCCTAATTTAGCATTATGTTATTCAAACATCAATACTTTTCCTTTCATCCTTGTAAGCTATTTGATCACTTTTTCCAGTAGTCTTCACTTTTTTTTCTTGTCTAGTTGTTGTCTTAGGCTAGCTATCACCTTTGTCAAGCAAGGTGTTTTTTTGTCTTAGATAGTTTTTCAGGTGTCAAATTTTGAAGCTGGTCAACATTGTATTAGAGGGAATGGCTTCACATTAAGAGGAAAACAAAGGTCGCTTTGTAGTCAGATACAAGCCCATGTATAGAAGCTAGTTGTAGAAGACTCAAGCTTTTCACAAGCTTTCAAAAATGTAGGTTTTTTGAGGTTTTTCCAAAAAGCACAAGGATATCATGCATAAGTGTCCAAGGATTTCGTTTTCCACTTCTTTGGCACAACTTCACAGGTGAGCATCTTAAGTTTTAATGTTTCTCCTGAGACCATTGCACAGGAAATTGAAATTCCGAGGTCTGGAGAAGAGTGGTTCAAGGAAACAAAATTCAAGCTTTTAAACTGTGATGAATTTCTAAAGAAAGAGAATATAGGATTTGAAATGACCTCAGGCACACCCAGGAGTTGCCTCAAGGATAACTACTCAAAGCTAGTTATGGTGATCCAAAAATATTTTACTTGTGAATATATATTTCACATGATCTACCAATATCATTTCATACCGTTATTTCATTTCATAGGTAAAAAAATTCTTGATCTTCCATTATTTCTGTTCATAATTTTAGGAAAGATGGCTAACAAGGTACAATCCAAATGTGAGAGTAGTGATACTATTTTCCTTTGAGATGATTGTGGTTAATAATCATGCTAAAATGTTTTTTTTATGTTTTGAAATATTTGGAGGACCAATGCATAAGATAAAATTTAATCAAACAATTAAGGTTTTTAAATATTGCAGACAATATCAGTAATTATAAGTGAGGTCTTCTTGTTTATCTCACACAATAATTAAGATTTCATGATTTGATTAAGTGGACTTGTGTAAGAGAATATTATTGTTAAATATTCAGATCGATTTTTCAATAAATCATTAGCCAAAAAACCTTCAAACAATGTTCAAAGATTCAACAAAATATATCTAATATCATCAAGACACTGACAATTAATAAATTAAAGGGACTTACATTAACATATTGTTAAGTAAATCAATCTTTATAATGATAATAAGTTTAGGAAGAATTATAAGGTTTCTGAAACACATTCAACCTGACCTAGTTATCTTGACAATAATTAAATATATGAAGAAACAAAATGATTTAAGAAAACCAGAAAAACTTACAGAGGAAAAACAGAGCAATATGAAATAAGTTCAGAATCCTTCTTGTATTAATGATGATCAGAAATACTTAATACAATTTTTTCTTTACAAAATCTTCTCATTCAAGGGTGCAACCTTGAATACTTCTATGAATGAAGTATTTATATAAAAATAAAAACAAATTAAAATCAATGCTTGTGTGACAAAGAAATCTATAATTTTTCAAAATAAACTTAAAGAAAATAAATAAATCTAAAAGGAGTGCATTTGTGTTTTTGGGCCTGTTTTTCTGGAAGATTGTTGCTTAGTCACCACCTTTTAGTACTGTGTTTGAAAAATTAGTGATGTGTTGGTGAAATCTGTTGTATGAACACCCTTTTCCTGTCTTGACCCATAGTTTCTTTCTGCTACCCGAGTCCTTTCTGTCGTGTTTAACCCTTCAAAAAAAATGTAAAATCCATATACCCAGACTTGAAATTCAGTAGACTTTAGTTCTAAAATTTATTGCATCCATAGAAATATCGCACATTACATGTTTTACATTTTATGATATGAAGAATGGAATCAGCGATGTGATGCAAAGTATGGAGTGTTAGGGTCCTATAATAATAGGTATCATAATTTTGAATTGGCTATTATTAGTCTCGTAATATTGTACATAACTTTGCTTTTATGCAAATGTTTTCCCATATTAAAAAATGAAAAGAGGGTATGTCCTAAAATAAAAATCAAAGGACCAAAAGAAAAGAAGATAAAAAAAAGCATATAAAGTATGAACCCCACAAAGAGAAAAAAAAAATAGATTCTGAAAGTGTTGCACATTCAAATTCCACTACTCTTGGTTTACTTTATTTTTTCAAATAAAATTGTGTGCAACTTGTCCAAAATGCCACAATTCATGATGATCATATAGCTTAATATTTTTTATTCATGCTTTTAAATTTCATTTCATAATAGTTAGTGAATAAATATCTGACCAAACCATCTAATCTTTACAGATCAATAGTTACGTAGAGAATAAAGTGAGCTCATAATTTTAATCTAAGCCATTGAAGGATATAAGTTTGGAAATAAGTTAGTCTGCTTATCAAAATAAAATAAAAGGGTCAGCAAGATCAAATGCACCCAATAAAGGAAATAAAAAATGTTAGGGTAAATAAAGGGTAGGTAGGATGATTTCAAATTTTATGGAAACATCATTTGGTTTATTTCTTATCACTAATGTCCTTCTAACACCTTCCTCTTATGCTAAATCTTTCTTTCCTCTCTTGAAAACCATTTTCCCTTGTAAAATCCCATTCCCTTTAAAAAAATCCCTTTCCCCTCCTAGAAACCATCTTTCCACTCTTGGAAGTCATTTACCCTTGTAAAAACCCTTTCCATTTAAAAATATGCCTTCCCCTTATTCTGAAATCCTTTTCCCCCACTAAAACCCCTTCCCCTTGACTAACCCCACCTTTCCAAATAAAACATGCAAAACCCACTTTTTCATAGTTTTAAGCATTTACTATATATCGGGCCCCATTTCATTTAACCCCCCTCTCCATATCATATTAACCCATCTGCTTGAATACATTTCCCGATACTATATTAACCCATGTTTAATATATTTCTTAACCCCACACTATATTAATCATCGACCCATCTTTATATTAAAACCTTTTCTCTTTATATAATCCCTGAGTCCCACTTTATTTAAACCCCCACTTTCATTTAACCCCACACTATCCTTTTAAAATCTTTGCATATTATACCGGACCCCACATCTTAGAATCCCTAACTTATCCTACCACCTGTCAACCGTTCGATTGGCACCAACCAAATCCAATGACTCCCGATCCCTTTCGCACCCCTCAATGTCTAAAATTTCAAACCAATTGGGCGGGCGGGTGGTGTGAAATGGGTGGTTTCATACCCCCACCCCCTTGCCACACGGCACTCCCACAGCTTATCGCACCCCCCCCCCCCCCAATCCTAAAACCACCAAACTGCTTTTCACGATGCGATAAACTACCAAACCGTCTCCGCGCCTCGTAGTGAAACCACCATGTTTGAAATAATCCACCCTCGCTCCATTGCGATAAACCAATGTTCAAAAGTAATAAATTATAGCCCTTTACCATTATTTCTTATTGCTGTTTATTTTCAAAAAGAGACCAAAAGCCATTTTTCGAGTGAGATTGAACCCTGCTACCTCCTGGACTTCTTCCACGACCAAATTCCACCATTCTAGGTAATCGTGAATGCCTATATTTATCAATTAAAGCATAAAAATTAATAAATTAAATGAATTGATGGCCTCCCTAGGCATACAAACCATAAACCCTCTGCAACCACCTATGGTAGATGTTGACAACACCCCTTTGGCCGATAAGGACTTCAAAATCAATGATACAGTCACTGATTCCAACCTTTTAGAGCTCCACTGCTGGAGGCATGATAATTTTTTTGACTAAGCAGATGATATCCATATGTGGGATTCAAACCTTCCCAAATACATATTTCCATAGACCTATCAATTCCTAGAACTCATCTGATTATGCAAAATAAGATATTTACCCAATGAAAGAGCTTTAGTGACCCTAAACCAATAAATCCTTTTTATAGTTACTGCTCAATCCATCAATCAGATGTTGTAAATTCAACCACAACCTTATGAAGTGCCATTATCCATTGAAACCCTTACTGAACTCTACTTGAAGCTGGATTTTCCTAAAAGATTCCAAATATTTCAAACTTTCCTCCCTCCATCAGTAGAAACATCTAAAATAAATCCTCCATACCTAGCTTCTATGTTTTCAGAAAGACCTTGGAAAATTGTAACCATGTTGTCATGTATTTTAGGATATTTCACTGATGAGCATGTAGATGCATCTATTCTTGGTTTCCTATCCATCTTTTTCCTAGGTCAGCCTCCAGCTACAACCTTCAATTTTGCCCAATACCTGGCAAATGAAATCCATGATCAGCTAGTTAAAATCCTAGAAGAAGGAGTATTCAAATACTCCTCGGTTTTGTTTCATATGTTTATTTTTTTCCAATTAGAAAGGTTTGCAGTTAACCTCCAAAAATTGGACACAGAGTGTAATCCCCAATCTATTGTCTTTTGGACATCTTTGACCAGAAAGGATTTGTTAGGTCCCTATATTACTAGTATAGTGCCTTATTGTTCTTAGTGTAACCACCTTATTGTTATCATTGTACCCTTGTCACCCCCATTTTTTTATTATTGTGCCCTTAAATTATTATTGTTAGGTTGGCCAGGATTACATTGTGGCCCACTAGGATTACATTATGGCCCCATGGACTCCTATATATAGAAAGGAGGTTTTGTAAATTGTATCATCCAAGAATTGTTCATTTATGTAATTTATTGGAGGTTTCCCCCTCGAAGTGGCTTATTTCTAAGGCATTGATACTCTTTTCTTCTATTTTTGGAGCTGGTTACACAACATTTGGTATCAGAGCTTTGGATTCTAGGATTTCGCTGCTCCAAACAGGTCATCGTGGAATTTTCGCTATAACTTTTTTTCTACGACGTTTCAGAAGCTGAAATGTTTAGGGTGCGAAGCTGAAATCTTGAGGAATATTATCTAAAAATTTCAGAGCTTGGTTCGCAATACTTTCAGAAATATGATCTGTGGAAGTTAGGTCATTTTTCAGGCTCCTAAACAGGTCATCGTGGAATTTGCGCTATAAAAATTTTTCTACGAAGGTTCAGAATCTGAAATTCCTATGGTACGAAGTTGAAGTCTTGAATAAATTCGTCAAAAACTTTCAGAGCTTGGTTTGTAATATTGTTGGAGATATGATCTGTGGAAGGTAGTGCTTTTTCAAGCTCCTGAATTTCATCTCAAAGAGGTGATCATGGGAAAAGTTCAATAACTCTCTCTCTGGGCATCGGATTGGAGTGCCATAAAAATTGGTCATAATTACACGGAATTTAGTTTCTTTGCTATAAATTTCAGAGACAAAGGATTAAACGGTGACAAGTGGCAAGTCGTACAAGTTCGCTCTACTGAACTAGTCCATAATTAGGTCATTGTGGGAGATTGGACACAAATTTTTCTTGGAGAATCCAAATCAGGTCAGACCTGTGGAATTTGAAAGATAATTCAGAGGGCTATATTGGTACTGAAAATAAAATATTGAAGTGCTGCAATCACAAATATAATCCAATTTCAATATCGAGCTCCTCAAAAGCAAGAAAAAGGTGTGTATTTTTTTTCCGAATTGCATAAGTCTTGTTTGAAGAATCAATTTGAATTGATTCCAAGGGCATATTGTAGAATAGATATCAGTATTGGGTTCTAAAATATGCCCCATAAAAATAATTCAACACCCTTTAAGCCTTCAGAAGGCTCTACTACTCATGAAGATGAAGAATTGCAACATGATCTATCAAAATTACAAGAGCAAGTGCAACAAATTTCACTCTCACAAAGAGCAACAAAAAATGAAATGGAAGTTTTGAAGAAAGGCGTGGAAGCTAAGATGGATGGCATGGAAGCTGGCATGGAAGCTAAGATGGAAAACATGAAGAATGATCTAAAAACAGACATCTAAGTTTTGACAAAGTTGATACAAGAAATGTTTCCTAATGGTGAAAAGATAGTAGAAGAACCTCATGATGAGAACAAAATCAATGTCAATCATGATTTCATAAACTCTAATGTTGGCTGGAAGAACCACCATATTCCAAAAATGGATATGAGGAAGTTTGATGGAAAGGATCCTATAACATGGATACTACAGATGGAGCAATATTTTGATCTCCATAACGTGCAAAACACACAAAATGTACGCATTGCAACTTTACATTTATAACAAAATACATTTGTATGGTATCGATGGCTTTGCTCTCGTAAAAAAATTGTCACTTGGTCATTTTTTACGGAAGAAATGATAGCACATTATGAGGATACATAGAGAAACACCTTCTTTAGCCAATTGATAATTCTCAAACAAAAGGGTTTTGTGGGGCAGCACATTGAGGAATTCCAAAAATTGAATATAAGGGTAACTAATATTCCAGAGGAACATAGGATCGATCTCTTCATAGGAACTTTAAAGGATAATATCGAACATGAATTTTGCGTTTTGGAACCAGATTCATTGGATAAGGCATTTAGGTTGGCAAGAAAATTTGAATGTAAAATAATGGTGACAAGGAAGCCTACCACTCAATTCTATAAAGAAGGAAGTGTTGCTACGCCTAGATTTCCACAACCTCGAAAAAGGGCTTTGCTACAGTTGTGATACCAAATACACTAAAGGTCATAAGTGTGCTGAGAATAAATTATTTTACATAGATTGTGAAGAAGAAGAAGAAAATGAACAAGAAGAGGATATACACCATGAACCAGCCCTAGAAGAGGAAGAAATGAATCCGACCATATCGTGTAATGCACTGGAAGGAATTACCACTCCTCAAAATCTCAAGATAGAAGGAAAAATCAAGAAGAAAAAGGTAATAGTGTTGATTGATTCAGGTAGCACCCATAATTTTATTCATTGTAAGGTAGCCAAGGAATTAAATTTTTTCCTATACCCAGCACCAGAATGTCAAGTGATGGTTGCAAATGGAGGAACTATAAATTGCTCCGGAAAATGCCATAATATCAAGCTAACCATGGGGGAATATGTATTGAATAGTCCAATGCTTTCCATTCCCATGGGAGGTGCTGATGTTGTACTAGGAGTACAATGGTTACAATCTTTGGGGATGGTAGCTTTTAATTTTCAAGAAATTTTCTTGAATTTTTTTTCAGAAGGAAAGGAAGTCGAATTACGGGGTATTGAAGGGAAGTCGGGAAGGATAATAAGCTCTAATGTCATGACAAAGCTTCTAAAGAAAGAACAACGAGGCGTAATTGCACAATTATGCTCACTAGAAGTTCCGACATCAAAATCATCTATTTCTGCAGATCTCCAACAAGTCTTCGACAATCATTCCAAGGTGTTTGAAACTCCCAAAGGACTCCCACCTATTCGTGATCATGATCATGCTATTCATTTGATTCCAGGAAGTGTTCCTCCAAACATCAGGCCTTATAGATATCCTTACTTCCAAAAGAGCAAAATTGAACGTATGATTGCAGAAATGTTAGAGGCGGGTATAATTCAACCTAGTCAAAGTTCTTTCTCTGCTCCTGTAGTATTGGTACAAAAGAAGGATGGATCATGGCGAATGTGTCTGGATTATAGGGAGCTCAATAAGCTCACCATTAAAGATAAATTTCCCATTCCTGTGATCGATGAATTATTGGATGAATTACATGGAGCAATTTATTTTACCAAGTTGGATCTTCGTTCAGGATATCATCAAATTAGAATGAAGACCGAAGATATTCCAAAAAAAACATTTCGAACTCATGAGGGTCATTATGAATTTTTGGTCATGCCTTTTGGCCTTACCAATGCACCTTCTACATTTCAAGGGTTGATGAATTCCATTTTCAAACCCTTAGAAAATTTATGCTAGTATTTTTTGATGATATACTAATCTACAGCAGGTCTTGGAAGGATCATGTTGAACATGTTGATAGGGTACTCAAACTATTGCAGGAGAAACAATTATATGCAAAAACATCCAAATGTTTCTTTGGAGTACAAGAGGTAGAATATCTGGGTCATATTATATCTCACCAGGGTGTTAAAGTAGACCCTAACAAAATTAAAGCCATTAAGGACTGGAAAGTCCCCACGACCATAAAGCAGTTGTGAGGATTTCTCGGGTTAACAGGGTATTATCGCAAGTTTGTTAAGAATTATGGGAGAATAGTAGCACCTCTAACAACATTATTGAAGAAAGATGCATTTTCATGGACTCCTGAAGCAACTATGGCCTTTGAATATCTTAAAGAGGCAATGTGCCTAGCACCAGTCTTAGCTACGCTAGACTTCACAAAAACCTTTATTGTGGAATGTGATGCCTCTGGAAATGGAATTTGTGCAGTTTTAATGTAGGAAGGAAGACCCATTGCTTTTGAAAGTCGTCCAATCAAAGGAAATTATTTACAGAAACCTATTTATGAGAAGGATATGTTAGCAATACTGCATGCACTAAAGAAATGGAGAACCTACCTAATGGGAAGACACTTCTAGGTAAAAAATGATCATGATAGTCTTAAAAACTTTTTGGAACAAAGACTATCTTCAGAAGAGCAGAAAAAATGGGTCACAAAGATGTTGGGTTATGACTTTGAAATAATCTACAAAAAAGGAAATCTTAATGTTGTTGCAGATGCACTCTCAAGAAAGAATGAAGAGTTGGAAGCATTGCTTTGTGCCATTTCTATTATCCAACCAGATTGGACAACTAAAGCAAGAGATGAATGGAAGAACAACAAAGATGTATGGACACTCATTCAAAAGTTGCAGCAAGATCCTAGTACATCTGACACATTTAGTTGGAAAAATGATTCCTTATGGTACAAAGATCACTTATATCTTTGTAATAATTCCCAACTAAAACAAAAGATTCTTCTGGAATTGCACACTTCTCCTTTAGGAGGACACTCAGGATTTTTAAAAACTTACCACATGGTGAAGAAAGAATTTTTTTGGGATGGCCTTAAATCTGATATTCAAAAGTTTGTGGCGGAATGTTTGGTTTGCCAGCAGAATAAAGTGGAGACAATTAAGACCCCGGGACTTCTACATCCTTTATCCATTCCAAGTCAACGTTGGGAGGAGATTTCAATGGATTTTATCACAGGTTTACCGAAGTCCGAAGGCAAGAATGTCATCATGGTGGTAGTTGATAGACTTACCAAGTATGCACACTTTTGTGCATTATCTCATCCATTTAAAGCAAGTACAGTTGCTACTACATTTGTGGACAAAATTCAAAAGCTACATGGAAGCCCAAGGGTTATTGTGAGCGACAGAGATCCCATTTTTACTGGAAATTTTTGGACGGAGTTATTTTCTTGTTTTGGTACTCAATTAGCTCATAGCTCATCTTATCATCCTCAATCTGATGGTCAAACTGAGATAGTAAATAAATGTTTGGAAGGATATCTTCGTTGTTTTGTATCTGATAAACAAACACAATGGGTCAAGTGGCTACCTCTCGCTGAATGGTGGTATAACACTTCCTTCCATACTGCAGCAAAAATGACCCCATTTATGGCACTTTATGGATATCATCCACCATCCATCACATCATCTTTAAGTGAAAATTCGAAGGTTCAAGCAGTGGAAGATCACATCGAGCATCAGCAAGAAGTTCTCCAACTCTTAAAGGATAACCTGAATTTGGCACAAAATCGAATGAAACAACAGGCAGATCAACATCGTAGCGAGAGAAGTTTTGAGGTAGGAGATTGGGTATTTTTACGGCTACAACCATACAAACAAATGTCCCTCAAGCAAGCAAAGAAGGATAATAAATTATCGCCAAAGTACTATGGTCCTTACAAGGTGTTGCAAAAGATTGGTACTATGGCATACAACTTGGAGCTTCCTGCTTCTTCGCGAGTACATCCAGTTTTCCATGTTTCATGCTTAAAGAAGGTTATAGGTGAAAATCTTCCAGTTCAAACAATATTGCCAGAACTTGATGAGGAAGGAAAAATCATATTGGAACCCGAAGCGGTCATGGAAACAAGAACTTGACAGCTACGGAATCGATCAATTTCAGAGTATCTCATCAAGTGGAAGAACTTACCCACTGAAGATTCTACATGGGAGGATGAGAATTTTATGCAAAAGCACCCAGAGCTACTCAAGCGTTGAGGACAACACTTTTTTTGAAGGAGAGGGGCATGTTAGGTCCCTATATTACTAGTATAGTCCCTTATTGTTGTTAGTGTAACCCCCTTTATTGTTATTATTGTACCCTTGTAACCCCCATTTTTTTATTATTGTGCCCTTAAATTATTATTGTTAGGTCGGCTAGGATTACATTGTGGCCCACTAGGATTACATTATGGCCTCATGGACTCCTATATATAGAAAGGAGGTTTTGTAAATTGTATCATCCAAGAATTGTTCATTTATGTAATGTATTGGAGGTTTCCCCCTCGAAGTGGTTTATTTATAAGGCGTTGATATCTCTTTTCTTCTATTTTTGGAGCTGGTTACACAATACCTAGCAGATGCAATCCATGATCAGCTAGTTAAACTCCTATAAGAAGGAGTATTCAAATACTCCTCAGTTTTGTTTCATATGTTTATATTTTTCCAATTAGAAAGGTTTACAATTAACCTCCAAAAATTGGACACAGTGTAATCCCCAATCTGTTGTCTTTTGGACATCCTTGACCAGAAAGGATTCCATTGAATTCATCTTCAAAGACTTCATTGATTCCTTTTTTTATCCAGTAGTTAATATGCTTAGCAGTAGCATTTATTCTAAAGTCAGTGAAGAGATCAAAACGTTTTTACAATTTTCAGAGCAAAACAAAACAGGAGATTGGTATTTATACCATAATCTTACAGAAATCAGAGTGTATGGAAGCTCACTAGTCCCATACAAGCTCCCCAAATACCTCCCAATGAGGATATTATCTCTAGAATACATTATACATATTTTGAATTCAGATGAAATCAAATTCCTTTTAGCTAAGAAGAAGAATCAATTCAAGATTAAAAACCATCTAGGCCCTTTTATATGTAATATTAGAAATGCTAGAAAACAAGCATACAAATGTTTACAAGAGCTCAAGTTCAGTAGCAGTTTCAAATGGAAATATGGCCCCTTAGGTGTCATAAGTAAATTGAGAATCAAGTTCAAATTGACCCCTTTCATTCATGAGTCAAAGCCTGAAATTGAAAAGTATTCCAACTGGTCAGAGTGGTTGGAAAATACTTTACAAGAGGTAGAGAAACAAGTTGATACTAGTTACATCCTACTTACTCCAACCCCACAGGATAGAAATTCAAAAAGGGTAAGAGAGGAAGGTTCGTATTCTGCAGAAACTACTTCTTATACGAAATTCAAGCTTATGTATAGGAAGAAGGCAAAACTAAATCCATTGATAGAGTAGGAAGAGATAGTTAATACAGTTGAAACCATTGAGACATATATTCTGTTAGAGATGATGCACCTCCAACAATTTCAGAAGAAACACAGCTACCATCAACCTCCAGTGCACAAATCATTTAGAAATAGAAGAGCGCAAAGGTTTGATCATCTAGAAAACTAGTTGAGAAAGAGAAAGATATAATGGAGAAATACAAAGAAATAAAAATAAGAAATGAAGCATTAAAGGTTGTAACATATGCCCAATACTGGAAACTAACTCCTAGTGATAAGAGTAGGTTTCTTTCAGCTTATGACCTCAAGGTAGGGAATATGCAAGTGAAATTTCTACAACCAAAGGTGCAGGCTCCTAAAACTTCATAATGCTATACTAAAAAAACCTTTGAAGTTCCTACTATGGATGTATATCCAATTGATCATATTGAGCTTCACAAACAGGTAGGAGAAATGATATATTCCACTCAGACACACAAAGCTTTAAGTATCTTGAAGTTACATAATTCTCTAGAAAATATAAAGACATAGTTTAAGCTAGAGAAAGCTTCATCACAAACAAAGCATAACAGGATAAAGTCACTTGAATATTTGGTAATGGAATTTGGCTATGATCAAGAAAATATCAAAGTAGCAGAAGAAATAATAAAGAAGAAGAATGTAGACATAGTTGCACTAAAGAAACACCTAAAGTTACCAACTACAGGGCATCCGCAAACCAAATAGGTTATGTAAAATGAAAATAAAAAAAGATGAAATGATGAATCTCATCATTCAGTTGATAACTCAACTAAAATAAATGGAAACAAAAATGGAAAAACTAGTGTAGGAAAAGAAAGCCAGTATGGAAGCAATTCCCATTACTACTATTCCTATAGCTTCTACATCAACCACATTTCCTTCAACAACTCCAGTATAAATAAGAGTTCCAGAAACTAAATTAGCAACACCATCAGCTATCCCAACATCCCATCCCACTGATGAGGCCAATAAATTGATCAAGGAAATGCAAGATATGTCAATTCAAACTAGTAAAATCAATAAACTCAAAGAAAAAGTGAAGAATTTAGAAGATACAAAGAAATTGGCAGAACTAATGCATCAAGAAGAAGTACAAAAAGCCAACAGATTAACTGAAAGAATCCATAAGCTAGAAAAGGACTTATCACTGGAAGAGCCTTTAGCCCAAGCAAAAAAACAGTTGTGGGTCAATATCATTAACTCAGTTAATGATATTTTTCCTTCTATACAAGTTATATTTGAACATAAGGACTTGATAAAAGAAGTTGTTAATGAAATTCAAAAGGTCAAAGAAAATCTTGGAAAGAAACCAGAGGAAGCTTCTGAGATAATAAAATTCCTGAATTCTAAAAATAAACAGGAATTAGAAGAAATTGGGATAACATAGAGAACAAAGAATATCTTAGAGGTGAAGAAAGTGATTTCCAAGGGCAATTTGATGATACAACTTGAAGACAAATGCCAAATAATGGAACTGGAAGTGAACAGGTTTATGAACAAATTTGATGTTTTGAGGAAGAAAGGTTTTCCAAATCCTTTAGTAATCAATGATAAACTCATGAGGCATGAAGACTATGAAAAAAACATCAGGGAAGTATCTAAAGAGACTTCCAACAGTTCAACAATGAAGGGCATTCCTATAGGCAAAGTTCTCCTTCAGAGTTTAGAAAACTCCAAAATGAAGAAACCTGGGAAAAATTGCGTGATTTACTATGAAAGGTGAAAGAAAATACAAATTAAAGAGAAGCTAGATGAAAGAAAATACAGGTAAAAGAAGACAGACTAAAAAGAAGACAGGTTAAGGAGAAAATAAGTGAAAGATAGCCAGCATGAAAGAAACAAACATATGACATCAATCTAACAAAACAGGGACATCTTTCAGTGACTTAATAAGTGTCTCCATCTTCTTGCATGAAGATATTTTATTTTCCTTGAATAAATCCTAAATCAGTTGATAAGATATTTTGTAAAGTGTTGTATAAATACTTCTTGATTCGAAGTATCAAAGGTCGATTAGTGTGGATTTCTGAACATTTCTATAGCTGATAGATCTATTTACCTGAGGGTTATTGTACCTTTTTCCAGTTGACAGATAGGACAAGTAATAAAGGAATTTATTTACAAGATTCATGTGTCGATCTATCTCAGTGAAGTATTATTTCAATTTTTCATGTTCTTTCTTTGAAGTATTCCATAGATTTAAATGTGTTCTAAATTTTAATGTTATAACAAGAATTTTATTGCAGAATTTTTTTAAATACACTCTGTTTTGCACTATTAAACATTTTTATGTTTTCTAATGATATCTGGTTTAGAGGATCCCTAATTTCATTCTAATCCTGATTTACCTCCTTAATATTCCTTCATTATCTGGTTTAAGCAATTCTTAACCGCTCCTTGATCCCGATTGAAAACCACTTCACCATTTAGCCTTGAGATCTGATTTTTCTCAGCTATCTTGCCCTGTAACACTTCCTTTATAATTTTTTTCTACTATGTTTTGAAATAATATTGACTCCATAGCCGAATGGAAAACGAAAAGGCATCTATCCATCTAAGTCACTAATTCCACCAATCAACCAAAATCAATCAAAACAAACCCAATCAAGAATACATAACTAGCCTAAAATATATCATATCAACAAATTTGAATCATTAAGAGAGAGCCCTCTCTGAGAATTAGGAAGGCTATATCGTAATCTCCAAAATTGGATGATAGTTACCTTTGATATTTCTTTTAAACACTTAGAACAACCCTTGGAAATTTTAGAGTGATAACACGGAGGTGATGTGGCAGGAGGGTGATAGCTTTGATGATGTGGAGCAATGGAATGGGAATGGTAATGAAGGAACGCCGTATAGAAGTGAGAAGAGTATTATGGTGGGACCAACTGCATCGCAAATCACAATCGAGACCGGATAGGTTTTGGAAATATGGTTAAACTTTAAAATTTGTGAAATGTGAGGAGGGAAAAGTTAAGATATATGTGATGTGATACATATTTCACATCGGTGATCGCAAGATTTAACTTTTGGCGGAGCTGGAATAAGTTATTTTCACCGATATGTGATGAGGTGTGTTTGAGAATTTCCAAAATATAATTTTTAATGCGAAAAGGTATGGTTAAAACAATTAAAGATGCGATCTTGTGATGCGATGGATATCGCACATCGCAAGTTTTAAGGTTTTGCGGCAAAGTGTGAAAAGCTATAATCGCCAATCCGCGAAATGGTATATTTTGTAATGTGTGATGTATGGTGGGGGAAAGGGTGACGTGGCAGGGAGAAATGGCCCCACTTTAATCGCAATCGGGGAATCATGAAGGTAGAGGTAAGTGAAAACAATGACATAGTGATGTGAAAAAGGTAAAGTAGAAAGATAAAGCGGAAAAGAGGAAAAGGGTAAAGTTTATTTGCACGCGGTGGTTGAATGGGTCCCACTATCATCATATATTTCATTTCAGAAGGTTTGTAGGAGACGGAAATAAAAGGATTTTGTGATTTGGCTGATGTGAAAAACAATTTGAGTGTGCGGTGATGAAAATAAAAAAGGAATGATTTAGGGAAAATGAAAATGAAAATGAAAATGGATAAATGGCGAGGTGATTCTATATACGGTTTTAAAAATTGGAATATGGGAAAAAATTCATATGATAGTGTTTTTAAACCATGTAAATCAATATTATTTATTGGGTGCATTTATACTAGAAGGCAGTGAATTTTTTAAAACATAAATGAAGGTTTCCTTTTCTTTTTGCTTCCCTAACATTTTATTTCATTTTCCTTATTTGTTTAGGGCAGCTAACACCTATCATTTTATTTATATGGATGTCTATAAAACAATCAAATTTTCCTAAATTTTCTAACTTTTTCATTATTTTGCATACATATCCCACCTTAACATTTTCAAAATTATTTGACTACTTATGCTAACTTATCAAAAACAAATAATTTTACAACATCGGCTCCAGTTGGGGACTGCTTCCCCCTATGGGATGAAGAGAACAATCAGTTCAATGTGCCTTCTCCTCAGGCTATGGATTCTTTTTTGTAGAAAACAAACAAACTTGAAGTAATAAAAGAAAATGATTATGTACAATAATGATGTGGGATCTCCTTCAGTACGAGATATACTGTTTCAAAAATTTTCCATTTACAGGAAGTGTTGAAAAATATCCTTCAAGATTCTATAGAAAAAATGTGTTGTTTCATTTTACCTCTGCAATGATGAGTGGCTCAAACCATAAATTTTCTAAATTTTCATGTTTTCCTTTATCTTCTCTCCTAGCATCCTATATTAGAACTAGATATCCTTCATTTTATTCTGATATTTCTTTAGTTTGTACTGAATCTCAATTATCTGATTAATCCTTCTAGATAAATCATCAGGTTCATCAGTAGATTCTTGTAGAAACTTAAGCACAAGGAAAGCTAAATTTGTAGGAAAAATAACATCTTTGCCATAAACTAATTGAAATGGAGATTTACTTGTTGATCTTTTGGGAGAAATTTTGTTTTCCCAAGCTACATTTTGTGGTATTCTAAAGTTTTCTTGATTAATTTCACTAAAATATTATTAGATGATTCAGCAAGTTGTTTCCTTGTGGATAATAGGGAGTTGAGTGATGCAGCAAAATCTGATATTTTTGGAAAAATTCTATCATTTTTATGTTAGTGAACACTATGGCATTATCAGTGACTATTTTTTGCGGGAAACCAAGTCTAGATAAAATATTCTCTTCAATGAATTTTATTACAACTGAATCTGTAGCATCTCTTATTGGAATGGCTTCCACCCACTTGGTGAAATAGTTAGTAGTAGTTAAGATCCATCGATGTCGATTACTGGAGGCTGGGTGGATTTCACCTATAAAATTGAATCCCCACTGAAGAAATGGTGCTGAAACAACTACTGGAACTAGTGGAAGGGATGCTAAATTTTTCTTACCAGCAAACATATGACATGGAACACAGGCTCTAACTTTTGATCCTACTTGTGAAAAAAAAGTAGGCCAATAAAATCCTACCCTCAGTATCTTGTACGTTGTTGCTCTCTAAGCATAGTGGTTGTTGGGCCGAGAAGAAGGTACGTTTCACCCCATCTTTACCACGATTTGTTATGTACTTTTATGAATTTTTTTCTCATATTAGCAATAAAGTAAATGGAAATAACATAAAGCAAAGGCAGAGTGAACTAATGATAAAAGGAGTGTTTATTAACGTAATAAATGACTTGTCATATCTTTATTGATAGGGAAGAAAGGCAGTTGAACTGTTGATGACCAAAAGACAGCTGACAAGGGAGGTAAACAGGATCATAATGGCTCCTATGGATTGGTGGGAGATGGAGAGGCACATCCACACTTGGAGTACTCAAACGAAAAACACTATGTAGAAGGGCCCCATATGGAAAGGATCTGTCACTACTTTTGAATTCGCCTTTAAAAAGCCGAAGATGAACAAGATAGAGACACACATATCTATATATATTTTTCTCTGTAATAAAAGTATCAAGATAGAGTCGTCAAATTTTATTAATGTATTACTCAGCTGCTTAATAAATAATTTGGCATTTTTGGAATAGATAATCTCTGAGTATTCCTTAGCAATGGGATTTTGTGGCTTTGGGGCCAACCCTAGGTGCTTCTCTGCCATTTTTGTGCTATACATTTATTTACAGAATTTGTTTTTCTAGTTATTTAATGCTTTTCATAAGATATCATTTAATTGGTTAATTGTGAACGTAAGATGATATAGCTTCCTCTTTCATTAGAATAGTTCACCATTCACACCTTCTTGCTTAAACTGAATGCTTTCGTAATTGTTTAAATGCTTTCATCATTATTCAATGCTTTTATAATTGTTTGATTAGTTTTAACATGACTGTTGTTCAATTCTGCATATAGTTAATGTTGGATATTTTCATTATAATTGTGAGCCTTTGGTTGTTCTTTAATTCAGAAGGTTTTCATTAGTTGATTAAAAGAGAATTCCATTGCAAAATTAGAATAATTGATTTTTGTTCAATTCATTACAGTTGTTGTTCAATTCATTATGGTTGTTGTTCAATTAATCAAAGCACATTCTTTGATTGTAGTTTATTTTTTCCAACCCTGAGTAGTTACTTCTGCATAGGCATAGAACACAGTTAGCTCCCTGGTATAGTCAAAAGCATTTTGTAATTCAATTCTAAATTGATTTGATTGAACTTTGAGAATCAAACAATATTCCTTATGCTAATTTAGAGTAGTTGTCCTCCGATGTCAGTTGCATATGCTTACATTCTTGAAATAAAAATACTTGCCCTTGGTTGATAATTAAATAAAAAGCATTGAGGTTACCTGTAACAGTCACCTTTGTGACCCAACATTTTGGCGTCGTTGCCAGGGAGAGTGTTTAAGAGTGATGTCCTTTATTTATTTTTATTTTTGTTGTGAAATAATTGGGTATTCAAAACAAGAGGTAAGAACCTGCGTACTAGCAAGCAAAACGCTTTCTCTTCAACCCATATTTTAGCAATTATGCAGATTTTAGTAGGATAGGTGCTCTTGTTTTATGAATAGAAAGAAAAAGATAGAAACAGATCAAAATCCCCCACTTAAATCCATAAAATCCAAAGGACCTGTGATCCTTGGTATAACAACATATATATACGAAATCATTAAGAAGGTTGAATCCCAGGCATCTGTAGGAAGCAGAACCATTCCTAATCAGTGTCCTACTACTCTCCCTTAGGCAGAAGCCTCACCATATGTAGCCCATGCCAAGATTCACAGTGAAATAGAAGGGTCTGAACAAATCCTTGGGACTGTTGATCACATAAGTCATGACCCTTCAAGAGAGGGAGGTTCTTGCAACTTGTAGGAAGGAGAGGGAGAAACCAGCAGTTTAGTACAGGTAAAAACTACAGAGCCTGGATCCCCTAAGAGAGTGTTTGAGATAGAGACACCCAACATCCCAGATCGGGGAAATGTTGTAAGGCTTCCTCCGTATCCACTCCCTAATTCCATTTAAATTATTCCTCCAGAACAAGAAATGCCCAAAGATTATTGGAATATCTTTGATCAAATGGAAAACAACCAAAACTAGAGGTAGACATCAACATTGGAGTATCCCATTGTTGATTCGGCTGCAAATGCCCCTATAAAATCCATTCCATTACAAAACATCCCCACCTTCCATGGGTTGAATTCAGAAGATCCAGATGCATTCTTATTTGAATTTGATGTCTTATGTAGGGGATATGACTACACCACTAGACCCTTATAAATTGAAATTATTCCCCTCTACCTTGAAGAGAACAACATTACGTTGGTTTATGGGGCTCAGTGGAGGAACCACTAATAGCTGGGATCAGATGAAAAGCTCTTTTCTTAATAAATATCAAGACTATTGCCAGACTCGAGAACTAAAAGATGAAATCTTCAATATGTTTGAAAAGTAAAATGATACATTAGAAGAATATGTCGAAATATTTTAATATAACTTGCAAAGGTCTCCATATACTACATTGTCTAAATATATCTTAAAAGCGACGATGATTAAGGGAATGAAAGAAGAATGGGTCGAAACACTTAACATAATGGGAAAAGGGGAAATCAATCATGAAGAATATGATGAAATTATTTTACTGTGTATCAGGTGTTCTTGGGGTAGTACGCAAAGTAGGTCAACCGGGAGAGACTCAGCTACAAGGAATCCTAAGCAGTCCGGTGGCAATGTGAGCAGAGAAGAATTTGGTAATATTTTAGAAGATTTTAAAACTGATATGTTGGGCACCTTGACAACGCAACTAGATTTCATACAAGCCAAACATAATAAAGATATAGTAGAACAAAAATTGGTTGTCTTTTGTCTACGCTATCGGAAGAAGCACAACAAATGGGAATGTCCATTAGACATGGTCCAGACATGCGCTATTTGTACCAAGGACCATGCCAGTGGCCATTTCCCTTCACTTATAGGGTTGAAAGAGGTTTTTAAATAAGAAGAAGAAGAGATAGAACCAGTATATCTAATGAACCAGCATTGACAGTGGCAAGCACGACCAGGTATTCCACAAGACTTGCCTTAGTTCTTTTCTTCTCCATAGTTTAACCAGCAGAACCCTGCAACAACTTGGTAGAACAAATCGTATTTTTCTACTTGTCCATCTCAATTATTTATTATGCCTCCTTAGCCAACACAACCCTCTTCACATAATAATTGGCCAAGTTTTCCTTGTTCTCCCCCTTACTAGCAAAAAAATCCCTATCAGTCCCAATGGCCTGACTCCCCTTCGTAGACCAAAAATTGGTCTCAAAACTAGCAACGAACTCTAGGAATAACCAATCTAATGATGGGGCCAGGGGCTCAGAATCAACCTACATTACCAGCTCCATACCCAGTCCAACATAATCCTCAGCCTATCATGTGTCCTCAACTTCCGACTCAACCCAATCGTAATCCTAACAACATACCGGTTCAACTAATTCAGATTATCGAAAACCCAAACCTAGAAACTGAATAGAAGCAATGCAATGAACTTAGGCTGAGATCAAGACATGTTATTTCACCAAAAGAAGATATGACCCTGACACAACTTGAATCTGAAATTCCGACAACACCTAGAAAAAAAACTATGACTGAAACTGTGGTAAAATAGGGGAGGGACACAGTTAACCAAAGGAACCCTGAAAACCTTATTATTCCCCCCCCCCCCCTCCTTTCATTGAGAGATTAACATTGCCTAAACCAAAAATCTATTCAAAATTTGATTTCCTAGTGGAACTAAAAAATATTTGCATTAAAATTCCTCTTCTACATGTTATACAAGACATTCCTATCTATGCCAAGACAATTAAAGAGTTGTGTGGAAAGAAATAGGTGCAAAAAGAAAAAATTGTACCCACTATCCATGTGGTAGGGGCACTGTCACACTTACTATTGGTTAAAGAAACACCCGTAAAATATGAGGATCCAGTGAACCCCATAATAATTGTACAAATATCTGGCCACTCCTTTCCAAACACATTGGTTGACTTAGGGGCAACCATCAACATATTAACTACAGAAACCTGTGATAAGTTAGGCATAACAGCGTTAGAACCCATGTCTACCTTGCCGTAACTTGCTGACATACATGTTATCAAACCAGAAGGGATATTACAATACATCTCGGTTTCTGTGGACTCATGAGAGTATTAAGCTGACTTTTTAGTTATCTACCCAAAACATAGGATGGATGGACACCCCCTGATACTGGGTTGACCTTGGTTAGCAACATCCGATGCTTACATAGGCTTTCGGACAGGAAAAATGACCATTGCTAGAGGTGATGCCATAAAAATAATTTCATTTACCCACCTGCCAAACCAAGTCTACCCACTATAAATATTCATAGGCATCCACATACATACTGGGAAAAAACATTCGTTCACCACTGAAAATAGTTCAAGCTCTTGAATTCAAAGATCAAACTGAATATGATGTAATCAATAACTTCATGAATCATCCATCTGCATCTAAAAACTTAAATTTCCAAATGTTAAAAAAATTTCTTGATGATGAAACACAAGAAGACCCCTTGGCAGACATTAATAATGAGAACATACCCATGATTGATGTTCGCAATAGAATACCAATCAAATTGAGCCAAGAAAGGTTTTAAATATCAATGGTAGTCTCGATAGTAACCAAAAGAAAAATATCATTAAGGTTTTACAAAAATATCAGGGATCATTTGCTTGGGATTACCCAAAAATGGAGGGTATAGATCCTCAGTTATGCACACATCCCATTTATACTGACAAGGAGGCTCGACCTATTTGGCAGCCTCAGTGGAAGCTAAACCTGCATCTGAAAGACACTGTAAAAGATGAGTTGCAAAATCTTCTTTATGTAAACTTTATTTATCCTATATTAGGCAAAAAACGGGTCTCTCCTTTAGTAGTCGTTCCTAAGAATAATGGGAAGTGGATAATCTGTGTGGATTACAGAGAAATGAATAAAGAAACACAGAAATACCACTTCCCCCTCCCTTTTATTATCTAGGTCCTTGATACATTGGTAGGAAAGCAGTTCTTTTCCTTCCTTGATGGGTTCAACGGTTACAATCAAATCCAGATAGCCCCCGAAGACTAGGATAAAACGACCTTTACCTACCCATGGGGTAAATTTTCCTATAGGGTATTACCATTTGGATTATGCAATGCCCCAACAACATTTCAAACAGCCATACTCAACATTTTTTATGATTTAATAAATGAAGGACTCAAAATTTACATGGACGACTTTACCCCATATGGAGATGATTTTGATCAAGCACTAGAAACACTAGAAAAAGTATTGGAATGATTTATTGCTACTAGATTGTGTTTGAGCAATAAAAAATGTCACATGATGATGACCAAAGGAGTAATCCTAGGACACAACATCTCTACAGCTAGAATATAGGTAGATCTGGAAAAGATAGAGATAATCCTTTTATTAGCCACACCTTGTATGCAGAAAAAGGTACGTAGTTTCCTTGGATATGCAGGGTAATATCATAGGTTTATAAAGAATTTCTCACAAATTGCTGCGCCCTTGTATGAATTAACTAGAAATGTTGAATTCCATTAGTATGATAAATGTGACATTTCTTTTTCATTGATTTTTAAAAAAGCTAGTCTCGACAGCACCAATCTTATGCGGCCCTAACTGGGATCTGCCCTTTCACATTTCCTTAGATGCATTTGACACAATGATAGGGGCAGTTCTCGGTCAAGAAGAAGATAAAAAGCCCTATGCTATTTATTATATCAGCAAGAATCTCACTCCTGCCGAATTAAACTTTACAGTGACTGAAAAGGAGTTCTTGGCTGTCATTTATGCTATCAATAAATTTAGACATTATATAACTAGCTATCAAGTACTCCTATATACTGATCACTCTGCCATTAGATATCTAGCCAATAAACCTATTACCAATGGGAGAGTGACTCATTGGTTGTTTATTTTACAGGAGTTTGACATAACTATCAAATACCGTCCAAGAAAGGAGAACATGGTTGAATATTTCCTATGTAGAGTTCCAAATCCAGATGACACACTAGTGGTCGATGATTAGTTCCCTGACGAACATCTGTTCATTGTAGCAGTAAAAACGCCATGGTACACAGATGTAGCAAACTACCTGGTAGTAAGAAAGCTGCCAAGACACTTGACATCAAGGAAAAGAAATCTGATTGTTCAGCATAGTGCTATATTCTCCTGGATCGGTGGATATCTTTTTCATATAGGAGCTGATATGCATATATGTAGATGCATCCGAGAAGATGAGATTTATGAAATCCTACAGGACTGTCATGATGACACATGTGGTGGCCATTTTACAGATCGAAGGACGGGGCACAAAGCATTTCAAATGGGTTATTATTGGCCTACATTTTTTAAAGATGCCAAGAAATATGTCCAAGCCTACGATAGTTGCTAAAGAAAGGGCCACTCAGGCCAAGCTAATGAAATTACATTACAACCACAATTGGTAGTGGAACCTTTCGGACGGTGGGAAATGGACTTTTTTCGACCATTCAACCCACCATCAAACCAAAATATTTACATACTGGCTGCCATAGATTACATGATGAAGTGGGTAGAAATGGTCGTTTTATTAAGAGCTATGGAAGAATCTGTGATCAATTTTATTTTTGAGCTATTTATGCGATATGGCTTACCTCGAGAAGTGATAACTGATGCAGGGGCATAGTTTGTAGGAAATAAAATTATGACCACTCTGAAGAACCACCATATCATCCATAGAGTCACATATCCCTACCACCCATAGGCAAACAGGAAAGTTGAAAGCACCAACAAATTCCTTGAGGCAATTCTCACTAAAATAGTCTCAACACATTTTCGGGATTGGGATAGTAGACTACCATAAGCCTTGTGGGCTTACCACACAACATGGAGAAACACCACTGGATATTCTCCATACGATCTGGTATTTGGAAGAGAACAAATTTTTCCTATCAAATTCAAGATAAATACTATAAGGACAGCCAAGGAGGTGGGGCTGGATTTGACGGAGGCCCGGATTAGAAGACTCCAACAAATAAATGAATTGGATGAAACACGACTACTAGATTTATAGTGCACTAAAATTATTCAACAACAATGAGCTAAGTGGCCTGACAACCTCATCAAAAAGAATACATTCCAGAAAGGATATTGGGCACTTCTCTACGACTCCATATTCCAAGACTTCCCGGATAAGTTACAAACAAAGTAGCTCTATCCATACGAAATTTAGGAAGTACACATCAATATACCCTCACCTTGATTACCATAGACACATATGGTTCTAAATTCCGAGTCAACGGACACAGAGTGCACCTCTATCACAAACCACTTGCAAGGGAGCCTTTCTTCCAGTAGGTGGGTGACAATCCCACCATCCAAATTTTAGCTACAGGGGGTGATAGCCACACAGCTTTAAGTTCATGAAAACTTGGTACTTCCTCTTGTAAATATTGTATATATGTCCCCTTTAATTTATAGTTTATCTCATTTGTTGTACATTCTTCATACTCAGAACTGTATTCTTTTCCTTTCTTTTGTGTGTTTATTTTTTCTGTTCAAACCTTTGAATAGTTGTTGTTCAATCTAATTGAACAATTTTTGTTCAATCAGATTGAACATCCGTATGTTTGCGTGTTTATTTTTGTTGTTCAAAATTTTAAATGGTTTCTTTTCAATCTACTTGAATAACTATTGTTCAATCGGATTGAACAACCATATGTTTGTGTGTTTATTTTTTTGATGTTCAAACCTTTGAATGGTTGTTATTCAATCTAATTAGGCAGTTGTTGTTCAATCGGATTGAACATCCATATGTTTGCATGTTTATTTTTTTTGTTCACAACTTTGAAGGGATGTTGTTAAATCCAATTGAATAGCTATTGTTCAATCAGATTGAACAGCCGTGTGTTTGTGCTTTTATTTATTTTGTTGTTCAAACCTTTGAACGACTATGTTCAATCCAATTGAATAGTTGTTGTTCAATCAAATGGAACAGTTTATTTTTTTTCTTCTTTCTAAGCATGTTTTCTTTATTTCTTTTTGATGATCTCTTTTTGAATATCCACTCGTCATCACACACCCTAGCCACAAAAGTCATTTTTGAACAGGAATTCGCACCTGAAAAGGAGAAAAGCAGTGATACTACTAATACGGTGATCCTTTGAAATTTTGATGAAAATATCTACTCTGGAAGCTGACATGATTTACCTATGCAATGAAGGGCTAGACATATCCTGTTCAAACATGTTACCACACAATTCATCTTTATAGTCATATGATGGTATATCTTTCTACACTCTCGAGTAGTATCTCCCCTTGACATAAGGATATAGGAATAAAGAGTATTAATTGTATTGGCATTATTTTTACTTATCACACCATCCCTAACTCTTAAGGAGTTAATGATCCTCCCTTCATGTATAAATAACAAGAAAATATTATGTTTATATGCAAATTTTTAAGAGAGAATAGGGGGTCTCATAACAAGCCAACCTACCATGATCATAAGGATTTAACAAGTGGCATGCCCACAATGGCCAACACACCAGGGTAATGACCTTCTCAACAGCTCAAAATTTGACTTGAAGGAAAGGAGGTCTCATCATGAGTCGCCCATATCACTCTGTTACAATTCCAGTGAGTGGCACTGTGTCCATCTGGCCACCACACTAGCACAGTGGTCTCTCCATAAAACAAGCAAAATGCCTACTTTTCAAAAATAAATATTATGTTTATATGAAAAATTTTAAGAGAGAATAGGGGGTATCATCACGAGCCATCCTACCATGATCATAAGGTTTTAACAAATGAAATGCCAAAAATGGCCAACGCACTAGGGTAGTGACCTTCTCGACAGCTCAAACTACTTGAAGGACAGGAGGTCTCATCACGAGCTGACCTGATCACTCTGTTACAACCCTAGTGGGTGGCACCTTGACTATCTAGCCACCACACCAGCACAATGATATCTCTATAAAATTGGAAAAATATCTACTTTTACATAGAGGATTTTGGCTCATTTCCGGGTTAAGATAGAAACGTTGTCGAGGCTATGAATGCCTACTGGTAGCAGTGGCTCTACTTGTAGTATGGGAGTATTTTTCTAACAACAACCAATTTCTTTTATATGCCTTATTTCCTATTCCAGCCTTTTCCGAGATAAATGTACTACTCAAATAAGTGTTAACACTATCTTCCCACATAATTAACTATGTATGAATTGGCTTTTGATGTTTTAATTAAGGGATGATAGAACCAATCATAATCCATCACTGTCATGCTTTCGTCATGCTACACTATCAAAATAAGGACATATTATCATAATAATTTCTATACCGCTTTTCTCCCTTCCTTCGTTCATTTCCACCTGATATACACTTGTGATAATTACTAATTTTGGGCTTTGCATCACATGCATTCATTATTGTTGCAATCTCTCCTCTTTTCTTGAGCTCCAAGCCCATAGATGCCCTTCTCTTGTACAAATGTGATTACTAATTTCTGAAATTTCCCTCATATGCATTCATGATTGCTGCAATCTCTTTTGCACCTAAGGACGTGGACGCCCTTCTCCCAAGAGAAGGGGTGCAAATATCCATAATGAATAAGCATGTGAATTCCCCGCACAACTCCTTCAGATACGCTGATGAGACTAAAATATCATGGAATTTACTATTTGAGGTTGAATGTTTTTTCTTGCATGCAGTGTTGGTTTTAACCAACAAGGCTAGAAGAAACACAAACAAAAGAAAAAGTAGTTCAGAGAACACATTAGCTATGGGAGGAAATTATCTTCACAACGAACCCACAACATTCCAAGTCTCATAATCAGCTCGCGCTATTCTCCAGCAAGTTGGATGGATTCCATATCCTCGCAGACTTCAAGGGTTTAACACATAAATAACAGTTGAGTTCCTACAAAACCTGCAGGAAGGGCACACTATAGTTAGAGGAAGAATCATTCCAGTCACCGAAGAAACCATCGTTGAGGTCTCTGGACTATCAAAAGATGGAGAAATATGGACCAAAAAATATATTGTTCTACTAGAATCAATCTCATTATACCAAGACCCAGGAGAACCAATGGAATGGAAAGGGAAGGGGATTAACCATTCGTACTTACAACAGCCTTGGCAAGAATTGGTAGTGTTCATTCAAAGATACATCACATGCGACGGATGCCAGGACTTGGTAAAACCTTGCCAACTTAAACTATTAGCTATTCTCAAATGAAAAATTTTAGTTAATCTGTCTTCTTTCTTGAATTCTATATTGCACAATATTGTTGTTTGAATTAGAAAATCCAAAAACTCCCAAGAAATCGTAAGCCACCATATCTTGATCAAATTAATCATCATTCACAAGCTAGACAGAAAATAGACATCTTGGGACAGGTTTGTTAATATTTCCCTACATGCCCCTAAGGAAAACCCTATCAGAACAGAAATTGAACTTCCAAGAATAAATATACCCAAGAGAGCAAGAGGAAAAAAGGTTCATGTTTTGACCTCAGAACCAGGGACATGAATATGGTCCGAAAGGATGCAATTACGAAAAGACACCTCTAAATTACTAGATGAGGTGGGACCATCCCATACACTACCTTCAAGCCCTCAAAAAATGCCCTTACAAGACTATGAAGAATAAATGTTTCAAGTTTTAGAGCAAATGAGGGCATCTCATGAAATTAGAAGCCCATTTGACCAAGCTGAGGAGTAGCGGGACATGTTGAATCAATATACCATTGCCACCAGCTCTGGACACACTGAAATATCACCCTGCCATTATGAATTACAAGCTTTAATGGTTTTATCTCCCCCGATAGTGAATGGGTGAGTAGGAAAGACTGGAAAGAATAAAATGAAAGCATAGAGACAATTTCCCGAACACCTAAAGGGAAAATTATCTCACCCAGTCAGGACGTTAATGCAAAAATAAAATCTGAAGCACAGGAAGGAAGTATCATCACTGATAACCTTAGAATTGGCACCACCATTCCTGAAACCGAAGCCACTGCTCCTCCTTCCCATGCCAAAACCTTTCTAGAAGAGAAATCAACTGAAAAGAAGTTAAGAAAAATGAGCAAGACTTGCAAGAGGTTGAGAAAGACGATAAAACATCTAAAGAAACAGTTGAAGGAAGTGAGAAAGGCTCAGAAACCTAAGAAGGAATTGGATACCATGGAAACCTAAACAGATTTTTTTACCCAATTGGTAGAATCTGCTGAAATTTTTGTACAGGCTGACCTAATGGACACTTCTGAAGCTTCTGTGCAGACTAGTCTAGAACTTACAGAATATAAGGGAACTCAAATGGTGGATACCCCTACCTACACTCCCCTAGTAGAAAAGGCTTCCAATTAGAAATCGCATAATGAATTAATTCAAGCCCAGCATGAATTGGCCTAGTGTAGAAAAGAAGTAGTAGCCTTACAGGAACATCAGGCACTACTGAAGAGGTTTAAATACCTTTCTGCAACTAAGGATGAAACATTTTCCCAACTCAGGGAAGAAAGGACAAAAGTAAAGAAAACACAGGATCAAGTGGAACAAGCTGGGAAGAAAACCAGTATGGTTTGCTCCATTTACTCTGATGTATTAACTTGCAGGGCACCTACCACCAACTATGCTCTATTCTTAGTGGAGCAATATTTAATGTTGAAAATCAAGGTTGTCAGGGCAGGGAAGTCCACAAATTTTAAAACCATTGAGGAATTTGTCCAGTGTTGCAATGATCGGGATTCCCAGGTCCAGTATATTCTGTGTGAATTATATTTACACAATTTCTTTCTAGAGGAAGATAGAGATAGTAACCCCAACCCCTTCATTGGGGACGTTCAGTTCCAGGCTTTCCTATATTTTCCAAAGAACCATAGTCGATGGGCTAAGGCCTTAAACACCTTTCATAAAGAGAGCATGGCCTAGACCTATGGGTTAGGGGGGGACCTTCTAAACCCCTATATCTATTCACAGAGCATAAGAAATCCATGCAGAGGAAAGGAGTGATATCCAAATTGGGACCTATCCACAAGGATATAGTGCAGCATGGGCGGGTTTACTTCCAGGATATTTAGGAAGAAGCATTGGCAGCAGCCAAATAGATATGGCTAGCCTCTACAAACAATGTGAAGAACAAAGAGCCATTTGGTTACAGGAACTTCAAAGCTACTGTTTCAAGATTCCTTCTATACAAAAACCTAATCTTGAACATGGCCCCTAGATGGATAGGGTGTAGATACATGTGCCACCTCATCTGGTACCCCCCTGAGGACTATCATCATGATTATGAGTTGCTAGAGGGGCACACAAAATCAGCCTTTTCAAATATCAGACAGAGACATGGCTTCAGACTCTATAAAGAGGAGGTATACCCTGCATATTCTCTAACCTAGCTACACCTCAACCATTTTTTTCACGAGGACTTGCAAAAAGGTAAGCAGGGGAGTATATTGGGTCGAGAAGAAGGTAAGTTTCACCTCATCTTTACCATGATTTTTTATGTAATTTTATGAATTTTCCCCTCATATTAGCAATAGAGTAAAGGGAAATAACTTAAAGCTAAGGCAGAGTGAACTAATGATAAAAGGAGTGTTTAATAACGTAAGAACTGACTTGTCATATATTTATTGATAGGGAAGAAAATTAGCTGAAATGCTAATGACCAAAAGACAACTGACAATGGATGAAAATGAGATCATAATGCCTCCTATGGATTGGCGAGTGATGGAGAGGCACAACCACAATTGGAGTACTCAAATGACATCCACGAAGCAGTAGGGTACCGTATGGAAAGGATGCGTTACTACTTTTGAATTCATCTTTAAAAGACCAAAGATGAACAAGATAGAGACACACATATCTATATAAATTTTTCTTTGTAATAGACATATTAGGACAGAATCATCAAATTGTATTAATGTATTACTGTGTGGCTTAATAAAGAATCTAGCATTTTTGGAATATATAATCTCCAAGTATTCCTTCGGAGTAGGCTTCTGTGGCTTTGGGCCCAGCCCTGGGAGCTTCTCTACTATTTCTGTGCTATACATTTATTTACATAATTTGAGTTTCCAATTATTTAATGTGTTTCATAATATATCATTTAATTGGTTAATTATGAATGTAAGATGATACAACTTCCTCTTTCACTAAACTGGTTCACCATTCATGCCTTCTTGCCTAAAGTCAATGATTTCATAATTGTTTAAATGCTTTCATCATTATTAAATGCTTTTACAATTGTTTTATTAGTTTTAACATGACTATTGTTCAATTCTGCATGTAGTTAATGTTTCATCTTTTCATTATCATTGTGAGCATTTGGTTGTTTTTTAATTCATAAGGTTTTCATTAGTTGATTAAAGGAGAATTCCATTGCAAAATTAGAACAATTTATTGATGTTCAATTCATTAGAGTTGTTGTTCAATTTATTACTGTTGCTCTTCAATTCATCAAAGCACGTTATTCAATTGTAGTTTATTCTTTCCAGCCATGAGTAGTTACTTCTGCATAGGCTTAGAACAGAGTTAGCTCCCTGGTATAGTCAAAAGCATTATTTAATTCACTTCCAACTTGATTTGATTGAACTTTGAGAATTAGACAGTCTTCCTTATGATAATTTAGAGTAGTTTCCCTCCGATGTCACTTGCATATACTGTGCTTACACTCTTGAAATAACAAGACTTGCCTTGGGTTGATAATTAAATGAAAAAAATTGAGGTTATCTATAATAGTCACCTTTATGACCCAAGAATGGCCTTCACAAATTCCTCCATGAAACTAATCAATGATTCCTTCAGTCTCTGATTCTGTTAGGAAAAGTAGTAAAATATTAAGAGGACCCTTCCAGTATAAGTTGGCATTAATGATATAGTATTTGATCAATTTCAACTTGACTGTTTTTCATTGGTTCTTTGAAAACTGAGTTGGAAATTCAAAATGAATCAGAAAATGAACAATGTCTACATACTAATCTGATAAGCCAAACTTCTCATCAATATGAACAGGGATTATCTGTGTTGAAGGAGAAGGTTCTTGTGTATTCTTTCCTTGCACTTCATGGGAAAGTTCTTGTGGATTCTCCCCTTCTGCATTCAAGGAAGGTTCTTTTGGATTCTCCCTTTCAAAATTGGAAGAAGGTTCTCATGGATTCTTCTCTGTAACTTCAAAAATAGAGTTTATGCCCAAGACTTTACAATTGGATTCAACTTACAACTTAGCTAAACCCTGCCCCTTTACTAACTTGGTATTTTTTATCATAAGATCAAGCTCAAGGATTTGAGTTATCCATCCTCCCCTTATTCCATTAGTGATTGGATGCATGAGGATTGTTTTAACAATGTTATTGGGCACATAGGCAATGATAGTGGAATGGAGGATATACATTCCAAAAGACTTTAGGGCTTGAGTTAAGGCATAAGTTTTTTTTTTTTAATATCATATATGAGTCTGGCATCTCTCATGACCTTACTAAAGAATACTATAGGTTGATCATGGTAATCCTCATTATTTTGCAAAAGGACAGCTGCAGGGGTAGTTTCAGAGGAAAAAGAGAACATGTTGAAAGGTTCTGAGTAGTTCGGACTAGCTAAGGTTGGGGCTTTGGAGATGGCCTTCTTTATCCGATCAAATGAAAGTCTTGCAGAAATAGTCCATTTGACTTCATGGTTATTTTTTACCATGTCTGTTATATCCTTCACTATTTCTGCATAATTTGGTATAAGCCTTCTCAAAAAGTTAATTTTCCCTAAGAAAGCTTGAATCTCTTTCTTATTTCTAGGAAATGAAAATGATTGAATAGAAAATACCCTTTTGGGATAAATAAATACTCCATCTTTTGAAATAATATGATGTATTAATTTACTCCCTTTGATGGCGAATAATGAATTTTTGGGATTCAAAGAAATTCCAAACTTTGTGCACCTTTCAAAAACTTTCTTCAAATTCTTGAGATGTTTTGGATTTGATTAAGAGAAAACAGTTAAATCATTAAGATAAATAACAATAAATTTGTTTACCTTCCTAACAAAAGCCAATTCCATGGCTCTCTGAAATGTTTCTCTTATGTTTGATAGACCAAAGGGCATCCGAGCATACATGAATGTGCCCCAAGCTGTGGTAAAAGATGTCTTCTCCCTGTCTTCTGAATTCACCAATATTTGATTATAACCAGAAAATGCATCTAATATAGAGAGTCTGTTAGCACCTGACACTTTTGAATTAATTGATCCATATTTGGGAGTGGATAATTATCTTTCAAGGATGCTTTATTACGGTTTCTAAAATCGATACAGAGTCTTATTTCACTATTCTTTTCCCTCACAGGGACGGAATTGGCAACCCAACTAGAGTATATTAATCGGACAATAATTTGGAAATATAAAAGTTTTTTCACTTCTCTTTCTATGGTGGGAACCAGAACTGGGTTCATCCTTCTTAACTTCTATTGGTAAGGCTTTACATTAGGTTTTATGGGAATTTTATGCTCAATTAAAGACGTGTCATAATTTTTTAGATCAGCGTAAGACCAGGCAAAGACATGTTTATAATTCATAAGAAGTTTGACATATTCAGATTTAAGTTCTGGAGTTAATGATGCACAAAGTTTAATGATTTTGATCTCCTCATCAGTGCCAATATTTGTGTCCTATATATCATTTTCTAGTGAAGCAAAAAACAGATTTTTGGGAACATCATTTTGATCAATCAAATTTTCTAAAGGAACAAGTCACTTGGGGATAAAATTATTTTATAATTGAATTATATCATGATCAGCTACCTTTGATTTTAGATCTGATTTTTCCTTATTTTTGGTAGCTTCTATAATGTCTGAATTATCCTCTTCAATTTGCAATACAGAAAATTCGTTAATGCCCTGCAGAATGGATTTTAATTGCTCATTGTCTTCAAATATTTTCCAATGTTTAAGGTTTTCTGGTATTGATGGCCTATGTTTTATTTTTATTTGATATTGAATTTGAAATTGATCTGGAATCTTGAAATAACTAGCTGAAACAATTAACGCATCTGCATGCGGATTTTCATCTCTAGGAATAAAAGTGATATTAAAAGCATCAAAGGTGTTTTCAAAGGTGTCCCAAATATAATTTATGTAAGACCTAAGTCTAGGGTGCTTTTTTTGAAAAATACTCCTAACTTGTCTTAATATTTGTTCCGAGTCGGTAAAAATACTCGATTTTTTTACCTTTAAACTTCTAGCACGTTGTAATCCTAGGATAAAAGCTTCGTATTCAGCAACATTGTTTGTGACCTCAAAATATAATTTGCATGATTGTGCAATATTTTCTTTATCAGGTGAAATCAAAACACCTTCTGCTCCAGTTCCATCTTTGGTGCAAGATCCATCAAAAAATAATTTCCAAATTTCAGTTTGAATTGATTTAGAGGTGTCAACTACATCCTCAATCTTGAGCTGAGAATTTTTTGAAGTATCTAATGATAGTTGAAAACAACTAAATTCTTGATCTACTGCATAAATGGGATGATTCCTAGCTTGATTAGCATTGCAAACAGTGTTTAGGAATCTCACTTCTCTATACAATCTAAGGCTCTCTCCACCATATACAGGGATATTTGCAAAAGAGATGTCCATTTGAATACTTCCTCCCAATTTTGCACAACAAGCATTCCAAATTTGGGAGTAATATCAATGAAAACTATGTCTAATACTACACCTTTAACTGGTATTTGATGTAAAGTGACCACTAGATCTTTAATGAGTCCTAAAAATTTGACCCTCTTTAAATCAAAAGTATATAAGTTTTGATAGGTTCGAGTGATATCCAGATTAAGTTGTTCCATAATTTAGGCATTAAGTTGTGTGAAGCACCAAAATCAAGCATACAGTTGTATAGCAGGGAATCATGCACCTTTCAAGTCACATAGAATGGTGGTATGGATTCATCAATCATATTAGAACTAGGACCTAAAGATATGGTGGGTCTTTCATTTTGTAAATTGATAATATCTCCTTCAACATCCAAACTAGAATTTTGGATCCACTTTGCAACGTGACTTTTATACCCTGGATTTTTAGAGAGTTCAAAAAGTGGAATTGAAATTTTGACACTTTATATTTCTTCCTTAACATTAAAGGCAATCAATATTTTTTTGTTAATCTGAGTAGAATCATTTGACTGATTTAGAGGTTGAGAAGAATTAGTTTGAGTTTCAATTGTTTTCAATTGAGGTTCAATCATTACAAGGTTTTTGGGAGGTCTACCAGGACCAACTCTAGGTATTAAGTCATATCTTTTATTGAGTTATGTAATCAGAAACTCAGAAAAAGCTTGATATTTAGAAACCTGAGAAGTATCTTGGTCTTCTTGAGGGATTTGATTTTGGGAAGCAGGGACAGTGGTAATCTGAAAGGATGTATGATCTACATTATTAATGTCTTCAGTAATAAAAAAATTATCTTCCTCGGGATTTTTATCATCAATCAACAATGGTGTAGGTACTTGTTGGTCATTATGAGTCCTCTAAAGAATTTTCAATGGAGCAGCTTTCTTGTACTGACATTGGGTTTGTGTTTGTGTTCTAGAAACAGTTTGTTGGACTGTTCTTGGTTGAGTTTCAATATTTGAAATTCTATTGGACAGATTTCTAATAATATCTATGATTTCATGAATCTTTGAATCTTCTCTTTTAGAATTAGAGGAAGATGCTTCCTGATTTTTTAATTTCCTTTGGGCTTTCTCTTATTTAGCTCTAATTTTACTAGAAGTTGACCTATTGGATTCTACCTCAATAACATTATTCTTCTTGTCTTGTAAGGTATTATAAACTATATCCCTTAGCATAACTGCAATGTCATCATCGAATGCTTTAGGAAATCTGGCCTTTGTAGCAGCTACTGGAGGTTTACAATAAAAAATAATTTTGTGGTAGTGTTTGTTAAATATTTTGATAAATTCAGTAACTGGTTCACCAGGATTTCTTTTCACTCTTCAAATTCGGTGAGAAAGTAAACAACATCTTTCTTTACCCCCCATTTGTTTTTAAATATAGTTATATTTTCATTCCAGTTTTGAATAGAATATTCTCTAAGTTTCCTAAATCAGATCCTAGCATTACCTTCCAAGAACTGTAAAAATAATCGCATATAAAAATATTCATGCTCGATGTTCATATTGACTACGAAATATAAGAAGGAAGCTATATGATCCTCTGCTGAGGGACCTGTTTTTCCATTAAATCTTGGTAAATGTTTAATATATCCACCAGGAAAATTTCCCAATACGTTAGGAAGAACAAGAGCAGCATACCTAGCTTGTGTAATGGGCTCAAAAGCCATGGATGATGAAGAAGATGATGACGATGTAGGTGAATGAGTATTAGAGGGTGGAGGAGAATGTGAAGGAGGAGGAGGAAGTGAGGATCTTCAAGCGATTTTAACAATTAGCTTTTGAACTGATGGTGTTAAATATTCTTTCTTATATTCAAACAATGGATTAGAATGGATAGAAATAGTCTCTTCTGGTTGATTAGAGTTTAATGGAATAGGATGATAAAATGAAGTAATATAATCTATAGGCCTAAATTCGTCCAAATACAAGACCAATTTTGTCTCAGATGTAGGTGAGTCTACAGGGAAATATGGGACTTGATATGACTCAATTGATTTTTCCAACAAGGCTGACTGAAGATCTACTCCTTCTGAATAAAGTTTAGCAACTCTAGGAGGTAATTGAGTCAAATCAGGTTGGGATGATATTACTGAAAAGGGATCTATGGATGAACTTTCTTCAGGGTGTAAGGCTGAAGAGGAAGAAGCAGAAATGTTTTCTTTTCTTTTCAAAGAGGCTCCCCTAATGAGTCTTTCTGGATCTGATAAAGGGTTAACAATGTTAGATTTAAAACGAGATCTAGTGTGCTTAAAAGGAGCCAATTTGAATTAGTGGAATCTCCAGGTGAAAGGTTTTGACCTATATATTCTTTATCCTTTATTCACCTTAAAAGAAAATGGAAAAAAAAATTGTCCCAGGAAAATTTAGCTTCTATTCTTCATTCCCCAGCAACAGCACCAATCTCATGTTGTCCTTTGAGATGATTATGGTCAATAATCATGCCAAAGCATCTAAAATGTTTTGTTTGTGTTTTGAAATATTTGGAGGACCAATGCATACGATAAACTTTAATTAAATAGTTAAGGTTTTTAAATATTGCAGATAATATCAAGTAATTATAAGTGAGGGCTACTTGTTTATCTCACACAGTAATTAAGATTTAATGATTTGATTAAGTGTACTTGTGTAAGATAATATGATTATTAAATATTCAGATCGAATTTTTCAATAAATCATAAGGTATAAAACCTTCAAACAGTGTTCAAATATTCAAAAAAATATATTTAATATCATCAATATACTGAAAATTATTAAATTAAAGGGACTTACATTAACAAATTGATAATTAAATTGCTACTAACTAAAATCACTACGAACTCTGGTTTTCTGCTAAGGATCGGGTGATCAATATCCTGTCATCATTTCAATGGTCAGAACTCTTTTTTTCATCATGGTACATTACGGTTATGAGTCATCATTTGTCATATTTCATGCATGGTAATCATCACATCTTACATCATTTCATTTTCCATCTCATATTTCTTTCCTAAGTTAGCCTTACCTTATTCAAACATCAACACTTTTCCTTTCATCCTTGGAAACTGTTTAATCCATTTTTCCAGTAGTCTTCACTTTTTTTCCTTGTCTAGTTGTTGTCTTAGGCTACCTATTACCTCTATCAAGAAATGTGTTTTTTTGTATTAGATAGTTTTTCAGGTGTCAAAGTTTGAAGCTGGTCAACGTTGTATTAGAGGGCATGGATTCACATAAAAAGGAAAACAAAGGTGGCTCTATATTCAGATACAAGCCCATGGACAGGAAACTAGTTGTAGAAGACTCAAGATTTTCACAAGATTTCAAAAATGCAGGTTGTTTGAGGTTTTTCCAAAAACCACAAGGATATCATGCACAGGTGTCCAAGGATTTCATTTTCAACTTCATTGGCACAACTTCATAGGTGGAAATATTAAGTTTTAATGTTTCTCCTAAGATCATTGCATAGGAAACTGAAATTCCGAGGTCTAGAGAAGAGTGGTTCAAGGCAAAAAAATTCAAGCTTCAAAATTATGATGAATTTATGAAGCAAGAGCATATAAGATTTGACATGACCTTAGGCATACCCAGGAGATTCCTCAAGGATAACTACTCAAAGCTGGTTATGGTGATACAAAAATATTTTACTTGTGAAGATAAATTTCACATGATCTACCAATATCAGTTCATACCGTTATTTCATTTCACAAGTAAAAAAAATCTTGATCTTCCATTATTTCTCTTCAGAAGTTTAGGAAAGATGGCTAACAAGGTACAATCCAAACCTGAGAGTAGTGATACTATTGTCCTTTGAGATAATTGTGGTCAATAATAATGTCCAAGCATCAAAAAAAATTTGTTTGTGTTTTGAAATATTTGGAGGACCAATGCATAAGATAAACTTTAATAAAATAGTTAAGGTTTATAAATCTTGTAGATAATATCTGTAATCATAAGTGAGGTATGCTTGTTTATCTCACACAGTAACTAAGATTTAATGATTCTATTAAGTGGAATTGCGTAATAGAATATGATTATTAAATATTCAGATCGAGCTTTTCAATAAATCATAAGCCAGAAAACCTTAAACAGTGTTCGAAGATTCAACAAAATATATCTAATATCACCAAGATACTGACAATTAATAAACTAAAGGGACTTACATTAACAGATTGTTAAGTAAATCAATATTTATAATGATAATAACTTCAGGAGGAACTATAAGGTTGTTGAAACACAGTCAACCTCACCTAATTATCTTGACAATAATTAAATATATGAAGAAACAAAATGATTTAAGACAACTATAAAAACTTACAGAGGAAAAACAAAGTTGTATGAAATAAGTTCAAAATCATTCTTGTATTAATGATGATCAGGAATACTTAATACAATTTTTGATTTATAAAATCTACTCATGCAAGGGTGCAACCTCGAATACTTCTATGAATGAAGTATTTATATAAAAATAATAACAAATTACAATCAATGCATGTGTGACAAAGAAATCTATAATTTCTCAAAATGAACTAAAAGAAAAGAAATCCATATAAAAGGAGTGCATCTGCGTTTCTGTCCCTATTTCGCTGGAAGACTATTACTGAGTCACCACCTTTTTAGTACTATGATTACAAACTAAGTGTTGTGCTGGAAAAATCTGTTGTATGAACTCCCTTTACCTGTCTTGACTCGTGGTGTCTATCTATTACCCGAGTCCTTTCTGTCATGTTTAACCCTTTTTCTTCAAACAAAACAGCATAAAAAACCATATACCCAGACTTGAAATTCCGTAGACTTTAGTTATGAACTTTATCACATCCATAGAAATATTTCATATCACATGTTTTACAGTTTATGATATGAATAATGGAATCGGTGATGTGAGGCTAAGTACGAAGGTGACGTGGTGGGAGGGTGATAGTTTCGATGATGTGGAGCAATGGAATGGGAATGGTAGCAAAGGAAAAACATATAGCGGTGAGCAGAGTATTATGGTGGGGCCAACCGCATCACAAATCACAATCAGGACCAGATAGGTTTTCAAAATATGGTTAAAATTTAAAATTTTTGAAAAATGATGAGTGAAAATTTAAGATATGTGCGACACAATACATATCGCACATTGTCGATCACAAGATTTAACTTCTGGCAGAAATGGAACAATTTATTTTTGTCGATATGCGATGAGGTATGTTTGAAAATTTGAAAAATATTATTTTTGATGCGAAAAGGTATGGTTAAAACAAGAAAAGTTGCAATCTTGCGATGCGATGGATATTGCACATGACAAGTTTTAAGGCTTTGCGGAGAAGTGCTAAAAGTTATAATCACCGATCTGTGAAGTGGTATATTTTGCAATGCGTGATGGATGGTGGGGGAAAGGGTGATGTGGCCCCACTTTAATCGCAATCAGGGAATCGGGAAGGTGGAGGTAAGTGAAAATAATGATATTGTGATTTGAAAAAGGTATAGAAAGATAAAGTGGAAAGGTGTAAAAGGGTAAGGTTTTTTTGCATGTGGTGGGTGAATGGGTACCACTATCATCGCATATCACATTTCAGAAGGTTTTTAGGAGACGACAATTAAAGGATTTTTTGGTTTGGCTGATGCAAAAAGTAATTTGAGTGTGCGGTAATGAAAATAAAAAAGGAATTACTTAGGGAAAATGAAAATGAAAAGGCATAAATGGCGGGGTGATTTTTTTATATGGTTTCAAAACTTGGAATATGGGAAAAAATTCTTATGATAGTGTTTTTAAACCATATAAATCAATCTTCTTTATTGGGCGCATTTAGACTAGCGACTCGTGAAATTTTTAAAACATAAATGAAGCTTTCCTTTTATTTTTTCTTCCCTAACATTTTATTTCATTTTCCTTCTTTATTTAGGGCATTTAACACCTATCATTTTATTCATATGGATGTCTATAAAACAATCAAATTTTCTTAACATTTTTAAATTTTTCATTCTTTTGCATTCATATAATACCTTAACATTTTCAAAATTATTTGACTACTTATGCTAACTCAACAAAAACGAATAATGTTACAACAGATACTTCCATTTTTCATCATGGTTTAATCAAATTGTTAGTTATGGAAGAGTTGAAGAAATTGAACAGGGATTGGGCTACTTTTATGTTTTTGAGTGGGTATGATGTATATGTTCTTACTCCAAGAAGGACACCTAAGTCGAAGATAAACACTACTAAGAAGGACAAAGAACCAAGAGCTAAAATTGAGGTTGAACCTGAGGTATATGTGCAACCCATGGTGGAGCTCGTGGAGGTAGAGATTGATCAGTTGCAGGAGACAGTGGTACCTCAGCAAACCCCTACTAGCAGCAAACTCAAAAATGATACAAGAGCTCATAGAAGAATCACTAGAAGTCAAAAAAAGGGGAAAGGAAAACTTGAATGCATATTGCAGGAAATTGATATTGAAGAAACCCCTATTTTAAAGCTTGAAGAGGTTAAAGGAACAAAAAGCAAGAAGAAGGGTCTTACTGCAAATAAGCTTGATTTTTCCAGTAAAGATTCAAGACTTGTCTCTAAACCTAGGAAATCATTCAGTAGGTCACATTTATAAAAGGGAGGAAAGTCTAATAAATTGCATAAAGAAACAAAAAAGAAGAAGCAACCACTAAGGGAATAAATCATAGAGCTATCCCTAGCAAAAGCAGAGGTCATCAAGACAAGGAAAGGCAAAGAAAAGGTTCGAGAAAATTTTGAAGTGGAGATTCTAAGAGAACAACTGAAGGAATCTAGAAAATAAGTTTTAGAATCTAAACTGGAGTTATATGATTTTAAACAAGAAATGAAGGAGCTCACGAACTTCAAAAAGGAAGTCATCAAACAAATTGACTTTTATGATGAAGTTGCAGAAAGGTCAAGGAATATGCTCAGAAGAACATTGCCACTACACAGGATGATGAATCATACCTTGAGGAGAAATAGGTGGCTTTAGTCAGAAAGGAGGAAGCTACAAGACCAAGCTAAATATTTAGAAATCCAAATGGAGATGGTGGAGACAGAATTGAAGAAAAAGGGTTTGAATATGGTTGTAGTGGATGACATTGTTGCCACTTGAAAGATGGTAAGACACATTTTTGGTAAAATTTTGTCTAAGATTACTGTATAAAATAAGTTTCACAGCTGTGAATATGTTTTTTGGAGGCAAAGAGTGAAATTTTCAGAATCTGGAAAAGACAGACAAGTTCGTAGCGAACTTCAGGCTTAAAGCTGCATTTTCGCTACGAACTCACTGAAGAATATTTTGAGGTGAAATTTCCATAATATATCAAAACAGGGGTGATTAAAAACATATATTTACCTAATTTTTCATAATGAATACCCTCCAACAAGAAAAAACTCAGAAAATGTGAAGAAAGTGCTAAAAGGAAAATGCTACAAAAACTATGCAACGAACTTGCCTTGAAATTCTCTGTTTTTACAACGAAATGGAATTTTGATATTTTTGTAGCACATAATGTTTTTAGGAGAGAATATGAGTCATCAAAAGAGGTTGAAGAGTATCAATGAAGACACCTATTGATAAAGGCCACTCAGCAAGAAGGTAACATGGATGCTAGCTCACCATTTTTGCCACCTCATCAACACACAACACATCATAAAATTATGAGCATCAGAGCCTAGATTCTAGTATGAAAGTTTATCACTTGATCATGGTTATTGACACCTTAAGAAAAGTTTTTTGATTCAATAAAAATCATTAGGTATGGGTTATTTAATTTTTTTTAATTAAGTTAGTAATGATATAGAGTCCTTTCAGGTTACAAACTCCTTCTAAATAGAATTATCTCTATTTTCTCTCCATGTAAATTAATTCTTTTTTGGATTAGATTTCTACAATAGTTTCGAGGGTCTAGCCCAGGTGGAAGACTTTATGCAAAAGGAAATTCACTCTATAAATAGGGAAATTTCAGATTTAGAGGGGGTTGATAGATGTTATGACTAATGCTACTATTGTAATATTTTATCTACTCAGTTAATATACAGTTGTAGAAAAAGAAATTCAGACCTGAGATTCTTTATGGGCTCTTATGTGTTTGTCTCATTTACCTATTCAATTTCAATTCAAATTACTTCATGCATAATTAATTGTAATTCATAAATTATTATGCTCCAACTTCCTTTATGCATCTTGTTTGTTTTCAAAGTTATTTTTGTAAGAGTTCATATGCCTCAGCTTCGATGAATGATGTTTTTATGTAATTGAGTTTGATACTGACTCCATGCCCAATGGTTTCCATCACACATATTTCACCTGCAAAAAACCATCCAAAACACATATGATATTTAGCCATATTATTTTTTAAGCTTAATAATTGAATATCATACATTTTCTAGAGAGAGCCCTCTCTAGTTGGAAGGGCTAACCTCCAACCCTAAATGGTTTGAAAAAGTTACACTGAATTAACTATTGAGCAGCCCAATTAGTCTCAGTTTGGTGATAACACCAAACTATGAGAGATCAATGCCTCTCCTTATGCCAATATATGTTTTGAAAATAATGGTTTTTTGAGGTATTGTGAGAGAATCACGGAGGTACACTGTCATGCTCAATTGACAAGCCTTTTTTACACTAGCTTCAGGAGAGACAAGGTTGTCATAGCAGGTATCCTTTTCACCATATCAACATATGTTGTTTCTTTAGCAACAAGTATCCCAAATCATGGAGAAATCTGGTTCAAAGGGATGGACTTGGAACTTGCGAACTACAAAATTATCCTGAAACCTCATTGCAAAGATGCTCCTGAGCACATCTTTCCTTTTAGGAATTTACTTGATAAATATGCCCCTTTGATGAAGCTAATTATGATTTTTTTTTACATGTAAAGGGATATTCTCAAGACTGTACTAGTACCATGTCATGTTATTAATACAATTCACCACTACTAAGCCACTCAATTTTCCTAATTATCTATTCAGGAGTTTGATCAAGATGAGTGAAAAGGTACATAGCAAAGGAAAATATCATCACCCTAGTTTGTTCCACCATGGTTTATTCAAGATTACTATTTTGCATTAGCTCTTAGTAATCAATATGTATTGGGAAACTTTCATGGAGATAGTTGCAATAGTGCCTACTACTAGCCCACCCATCATCCATCAACACCAAAACAACAAAAGGAGGTAGGCTCTTCAAATAGGCAAGTAGATGTTCCAAAGGTGCCTAGGGTTGACATCACTCAAACCTATGAGAAAGTTAAGAGAATGGTTTTTTCTCCTAATACCATCAAAGGTGTGCTTTCACCTGAAAATACAACTAAAGAAAGACAAACAATAGAGCAACCACCTAGTCATGATAGTGAGCCACTCATGCATGAGGATGAGTCACCATTATAGAAACATTAGGAACAAGTGCCCCTGGAGGTTGAAATGGCGGAGAAGGTGAAAGAAATGATATTTGAGGAGATAATAAGGGAAAAGGATGCAGAGATCGCAGAGTTGAAGAACAACCTCTCAAAGGAAATTTTTTTTTATTACCTTCCTACAACAAGAAAAGATGCAGCTTAAGGTAAAACAACTCCTCCGAAGAAAATCAAAGGTAAACCCTAAGGAAGAAAAGGGTAAAGGAAAAGAAGTGGTGGATTTTTATGATTTGGAGGACACAGATACTAAAACAAAACCAAGGAGTCTAAGAACAAGAGGGTTAACTAAGAAAAAATAGAAAGAAAGAGAGCCATCTCCTCCATTAGGTCATCTAACATTTGATGAATTCATAACTGTTGAAATTGAGCAAGATAAAGAGTTGTGTCTTGACAGGGTAAAAATTCATCCTGATAATATTTTTAAGAAGGAAGAAAGAGATAACAACCTCTAGAGGCATATGGCAAGATATTATTTCACAAGGAACCAAATCGCCAAGGTGAGGGTGAAAATTTTGAGGAAAAGGCTTAAGGAAACCCTAATTAAGCTTAAGGAGAAATATAATTTGGACTTTCTTATTGAGGAATCCCTAAATTCTTAGCTTATCATCCAAGGATGTCATGAAACAAATTTCAGAATATTTTTAGCTTTTTTTATTATTTTTTGAAAATTTTGGAAATTGGTCTTTGCAAAAGTGTCGTGCAACGGCACAAAACTTATCCTAAGAGAATCCAAATGAGGAAAAATATATATATAGTTAGATTCCTTTTGGATTTTACATCACAATTATGGTATCGGGTTGGTATGTCAGCCTCCAGTTTTGAAGAAAAATCTAAAAAATAACACTTTTTTCAAGCTTCTGCCACTTATTTTGCCTCCGCACTGTGCTTCTGGAGTGAGGCTAGGAGAATTAGTTTTTGAAGGACTTCCATGGGGTATTTTCTCATTTTTAAGGATGAAATAGAAATAAGAAACACATGGATACCTAGCCTCACTTTAATATTTGCAAATGGATGCCTAAAATTTAGTCAAATTCAGCTTCAAAGTGGCGTGATGCTTCTTCCGGGAGGCACAACGCTTCTGCTAATATGCACAACACTTGTGTCTTGGATTCCTTTGGACAGTTTTCAAGCCAATAAAACTCCACATTTCGAAGTGAAACTATCCCATGAGGTTTATTTTTGGTAGGAGAGTTTTTTTTTCCTCTCATTGTTGAGGAAACATGTAAGTAATCAAAGAGACATACACTCCTAGTTATTAGCTAAATTTGAGGGGAGATGGTTTCTAACTTCCCTAGACTCTAGGTAATGAATCATAGAGTGCATTTATGATATTTTGTGGATCATATTTCGACCCAATGAGGTTTCATGACTTCTATTTTCTATATGTAGTCCAACTCAAGTCATTTGAGGGGTTGGATAGTTGTTATTTGCAGTGTGGATCTATTGTACAAACTTTTTTCAGTGAAATTAAAGACATGTTGTAGCTATAATCTTGGGACTCCAGTGGTATGATTTTGAGCATTTTTTTTTCTTTTTTAACTCATCAAGTTGAATGTTATTTTATATTTCCATCACATGTATGCTTCTGTATGTTAATATTATGAGTCTATGAACATAAATCTTGCTTTCCATGCTCTATTTTATAATATTTTCATGAATGTGTATACTCTTCTAATGATTGAATTCATTTAACATGCTCATTTTGACTCTCTCTCTTTTCAAACCCTATACAAAATGAAAAATTAAGTATGCACCTAATTTTACCTACCTGGCCTCATCCTCGTCTCTGCAACTTAAATTTTGAAATCATATCTAAAACCTAGACCTAGTTCCTTGACTGCCACTCTTATCCAACAAAAATTCAAAAAAAACAAAACCTTAATTTACTGAGCATCATAACTAGCCTAAGATCATTACATATCCAGTCATCTCATTGGCTACAAAAGTGAAATTTAGAGAGCCTTATTTGGTTTTGGTAGGGCTAGCTACCAGGCCTAAAGGTTGGTTTGAGGTTACCTCAGTCAGTTTCATTCTCAACCTTGGGAAATGGGGGGAGTGATAACATTTTTGGTGTCGTTGCTAGGGAGCGATTGCAAAAATTTCCTTGAGGATACTTCTTTTAGTTCACTGAAGGTTAGAATTATTGGTGACAAGTTATGACATTCAAAGAAGGTTGAGTTACTAAATGCGAGAAAAAGTGAAAATTTTCAAAAAGTTGGCTCCCAAAAGCTACACTAGATCAATTCTAGACCCAAGTCCCTTGCTAATTGTTAATGACCCTAAGAGTCTTTTAAGAAAGCAAAAAAAAAAGTATTGGAAAGTTGGAAAGGCTATACCTCCACTTGTGAAATAAAATTCCTTGCCTACGAGGCTAATTTCTCTAGAAAGTTCGTGCTTTAATTTTGAATTTGAGACGTCTTTGTTTAGGTCTGAATCTGAATCCTTTCTCTCATAAACATTCTTTGACCCCATCAATTTTAAGAACTACTTGTCATTTTTTGAAACTTCTTATTTCAAGCTTGATAGTGAAGTCTGGTCTAATTTTTCTAAAATTTAGGGTTTAGTCGATAAGTTTCAAGTAACTTCTAAAAATTTTTATTTCCAATATCAACAACAAGATTTTTCTTCACCACCTTCTATCACATCTTCTCATATAGTTGTATCATCATCACTCACTTTTTTTCCATCATTACCTTTGCAAGTATTCAATCCATCAACACCTTCACAACCCCCTCCATTAGTCATGGCCAAATTTTCTTTATTGATCCTACTGCCACAACTCACTTCACACTGCCACAACTCACTTCACTACCTCAGAACTATGGTAAATATTGCCTCTTTTTGATGGAACATCAGAGGTGATTGCTCACCGAAAAATTTTCAAAGTTGTTGATTTCATCGATCTTGAAGAGATTGACAATGATGACACCAATATGTGCATCCTAGCACAGATTTTCTCAGGAGAGGTTAAAAAATGGTTCCTCTCTCTAACAGTTGGTTCAATAGCTAATTCAAAACAGCTGATTGACTTGTTTATGGGAAAAGGGGAAGAGAATAAGAACCCATTACAAATTCTAGTTGAATACAACACCTTGAAAAGAAATCTTAATGAGTATGTACAAGACTTCACAGCTAGATTCAACGGAATTTATGATTCCATTCCTAAAAATATCACGCCTCTTCCAAGCCTTGCATTACTTCATTACTTTGATGGTGTCGATTTTTATATGTATTATCAGCTGAGAAAAATAAACCCATCTACCCTTGAACAAATGCAGAGAAATGCAGTGAGTGTTGAAGTGAATCTGATTATCAAGAAGTAAAAAGTCAAAACAGAAAAGAGAGTAACCATCAAGGAAGAAACATCTACTTCATCAGAGGAAAAAATAAACACCTTGATAAAAAAAAATGGACAAAATTATGGACAAAATGACCATCTTGGATAGACAAGTTGAACCCTCAACTAGAAATCTGAATTTCAAGGGTCAAAATCAGAAACTTCAATATAGGATCAAGCAAAGGGAACATAGGGATCGGGATCCACAAAGTCAGTAGAAAATTCGCACTCCATTCCAGAAAAATTACACTAAAGGCCCCAATAAAGAAAAATAAAATATTTTAAGCGAAAATCATTTGTTTGAGGAAAATCAGCCACCTATTTTCCTCATTGAAGAAGACTAGTTTTCTGCAGAAAGGAATGCACCATAAAATCAACAATATGTCTTGTCAAATGATGACATGTTATCATTATGACAAAAGATTACTAGAGGGGATATCAAAATTTTCTTACTCAGTCACAAAGGCAATATGGTTTTAGAAATAGGAATGTGCCTATAACCTCAAGTCAGAAAAAATAGAACTCTCAAACAAAGGCTAATCATAAAGAGACAACTACTTCAAATCAGAGAAAAGATAAAGGAATTCTTGTTCCTAATCATGCGAAAGCAAACAAAACTTCCACCAGCAATCAGAAGAAGGATAAATAAGTTCAATATAGAGGACACTGAAAGGAGATTCCACACAAAGATCAGCTCGAGTAGAAAGATGCACCATCCAAAGAGGTAGAAAATCATTTTGCTCTTTTTAGTCTTGAAAATGAAATCTAAAAACAAAAATTCTCCATTCCATTAATCGAAATAGTAAATAATTACCAGTATAAGTTTCAAGTAGCCAAGTTTCTTAGGGTATATTAGACGTCTGATATGGTGAATGTGATGGATGATCACCCAGAACTTTTATTTGGTCCTGTTGTTGATGGTGACTTAGAAGATAGTGAGTTCCCTCAATTTTATCTTAGCCTCAAAATCCACGATTTTATCCTTCATAACGCCATTCTAGAATTCAGAGCATTTCACAAGCTCATTGCTAAAGCCATCATGGAAAAAATAGGTTTAGATATCACAAGACCCTACCATGACCTTTACTCTTTTGATTCAGGGAGGGTTAAATGTCTTTGCCTCATTAAAGATCTAGTGGTGTCTTTAGAGAAAATTATAGCCAATACTATCAGCGTGGACGTTGTTGTGGATGATATCCCTCCCAGATATGGAATGTTTCTCTCTTGGTCATTGAGAGAAAAACTTAGAGGAAACTTGTAGATCGAATTTTCCTATGCTACAATATTGGTCTTTGGGAAACTCATAAAACTATACAAATAAAATAAGATGAAGTACATCATCAGTAGAAAAAAAAAACCTAATAATCACCCGATACATGCTATTCACATGGATTTAGAATATTTTATCTTATTCAATGATGAATGTACAACATCTTAAAAAAATTTGATGGAAGAAAAATCAGAAAATTCAGAAGTTTCAAATTCTATTTTAGAGATTTTAAGTGTAGAAAAACATGAAAATATGCTAAGTGGCTTGGATGCAAGTGCATAATCTAGAAAAAGAGACGAAACAGTGAAATAAATAGAACCTATTGGTACAACATACATTTCTCAAGAACCTAGTCAAGATCAGTCATCCAAATTGCAGCTTCCTGATGAAGAAACTAGTTTGTGGACTATGAATTTAGCTGGAGCCTTAGGTAGTGAAGGATCTAGAATTGGAGTGTGGATTCATGGCCCTATGAATTAGTCACTTAACCTTCCTCCTGTTGTTCATATTCTTCTTACAAATTGGCATTTGATTTTTCAAACAATGAAGCAAAATATGAGGCTTTGATAGCTGGTCTGAAAGTTCTCAAGAAATTAGGTGCCAAGAAAATTTCTGTGTATGGCGACTCCGAATTGGTAATAAATAAATTCAAAGGGGAATACTAGGCCAAGTATCCTATAATGAGAGATTACTGCAATTCAATGTTAGATATCCTCAAGACCTTCACTGAGTATACTTTGTCATTTATTCCAAGGGACAACAATGTTATTGATGATTCTCTTACCAATTCAGCCAACATGTTAAAAATCACACTATATCCCAAAAAGAAGTATAAAATTAACGTAAAACATCGCGCTGTTTTTCAAGATAATGTTCAGTATTGGATAGTTTTTCAAGATGACAAGAAAATCAACAACTTCTTGCAGACATAAGACGAGTTTGTGAGTTCAAAAATAGATGATTAATTTAATGAAGATGGCCAAGAAATGCAAGAAGAAAAAATGATGGTAATACATTTGAAATATAAATCTATTCCAAGAGGTCTATTGCCTTTGGAGGAGATTTTTTACCAAGATGATGTTGCACGTGTTATCACTCCGCCAGATCTCTAAGGCTAAAAAAGAGATCCCAACAGAGGTAACCACAGACCAATCTTTTGGCTTGGTATCTAGCCCTACCAAACCAGAGAGGGCTCTCTCAACAAGGTCATAGCCAAGAGGGTTGGATAGCTTAGGATTTTAGGCTAGGTATAAGTACAGGGGTTTGATTTTGTTGAATTGGGTTGTTGGATGAGGACTAGGTCAAAGAGGCTAGTTTAGGGCAAATAATATGGCAATTGTAATCCATTCAATGGGGAAAGGTAGGTAGAAATCTTAGCACTTTAAGGTGATTTTGTGAGATTGTTTCAGACTGATGAGGAGCTAGGAAGATCTTGATATGTATTCTTCCTAAACTGAAGAAAATGGACAAATTATGAAGAATTTCCCAAAACAGAGCATGAAAGAACATGCATTCTACCTATCAACATGAAAATCATAATATAATAGACATGAAATAGTTTATGAACTTAGAAAACATTCATACAAATGAAACAGGAGAGAAAAAATTCCAAACATTCATAGCAAAGGTATCCCAAAGAAATAGCTACAAATCTACATTAATTTCAGGCCAAACTAATTACACTATAGTCCTTGATCAATACAATTGCATCCAACTGATTCCAGCCAGTGAAATGACTAAAAAATTACATGATATAGGCATAAAAAAAACTCCTCCCAACCTCAGGGGTCAAATCCATGAGAGGAGGAGCAGTTCCACCAAAGAATCAGCTGAAATTTGAAGTGTAGGGAGGTCCAAGTGACTCAACATTAACCTTTTTGCAAATTGATTTAGTAAACCTCATCGTGAGCTTTAACCTAATGTATTTACCCTAGGTAATTGGAAAAAAATGATATGTACATTTACATAATTTATTTAAAGAGGTAAAAACATGATTCCCCAAGATAAAAAGTCAAATTTGCACAAAAACTTAGAAAAATCACACAATTGTCGAATGCGCCATCCCTTTGTCAAACATGCCATCCATGTTGCAACCTGATTTTGGGTGCCTTCTCGGTGTCCAATTGGGCCCAGGATAGCTCGTTGGAAATATTATCCTGTATAATTTCTAAATATGCCTTTAGTTTGCAGAAATAATTTGATTTGACCTGTCAAAAATTGATTCTCCCAAGACTTCTCAGCGCGCAGCGCCAAGGCAAAAAATAAGGCAGAACCGTGATTTTTTTGCTTGTTTTTTGACATTTTGACCTGGTATTTTTGCAAACCAAGGCTGGAAAAGTGGATTTATTAGATTTATTTTTCATTTGGAATCCAATAGTGGTGGCCTTTTGGTCAAAAAGTGGCTCAGAAATATCGCAACATGAAGGGCGTTGCCCGCCTAGCATTCCAGCTGCGCAAAAATTCTAAATTTTCTGGAAAAATTGGCCTCCAAGATGCATCGATAACTAACCATGAGGTGTTTTGCAAAAATGAGAGATTTTTTTGTTATTTGGCATGTTTTGAACAAAAAATTCCTCCATTTTCTCCACATTGATTCTTATTTGGCCACAATATTCTCTACAAAAAGGTGTCTCAAACAGGATTTTGCACAAGCAAAAAAATAAGTTGTGAAGATGTGAAGGAATATGTCATTCTCTAATACCTGTGTAAAATGTGAGATAAATTTTTTTAATTTAATATATTAGGAACATGAACCTTCTCAAGTTTCCCAAAATTCATTTTTGTTTAGCCACAATCTGTTCTGCAAAATGGTGACCAAACAGGACATTTCTGGAAAATGTGCCTTCGAATAATTTTTGCAAATTTTCCCAAATTTTCTTCAAATTTTATCAAAATTTCTCCACACTTGCTTCATGGAGACATAATATGGTATGATATTTCATTATGGAAGCATAATTAAGCAAATTTAACTTACCTTTGTCTTTCTGCTTGATTAGGGTTTGTAGTTTCGAACATCTAGTCTAGGTTTTTAAACCATTTCTCACCTTGGTTGGGCATATCTGTGGCTGATATATGGTATCTAATGAGAATATGAAATCAACACCTACAATTATGGCCTTTTATTATTTCAAGGTGGTGGCAAACATGTCTGTGATCTGCTCATGAAAACCTACCTCCTCCGCTCTTTGGACCTTTTCACAAAACTTAGAATCACCCACATGTTTGCAAAAATTTGACTGCTAGTAGTAATGATATCAAATCCTTAGTGCATAATGGCTCAAGCCTTGAGACTATCCCTCATTAGTGGTGTATTTTCTCCTCTCTTTCTTTTCCCTCACTGTGTGGTCTATTTTCTTCTTTTTCCATGGCATTTTAGTGTTAAAACCATACGAAGGTGTAATGGAATGGAAATGAAATTTTGGGGAGTGAGGAATGAGATAGGGAAATTTAGGGAGATGTGGGAAGGGGTTTATGATTTGAGGGGAGTGATAGGGAGTAGGAATCTAGAAGGGTTTGGAATAGGGAATTTAATTAGTTTAGGGATTTGGGAGCCTAGGAAAATGAAGCACCAAGGGCTTCGGGTTTGGGGATGAAAGGATTAGGGAAAGGATATTATGTGATATAGGGAGTAAGGATAGGGTAATTATGACATGGGAAGGGAATGAAAGTGCTAGGGAGTGAAATTTTGATATGTAATTGGGATTTAGGGAATGACTAGGGTTAAAACTTAAAAATAAGCACAAATTCTTTAAACAAGCTCAAACACCAAAAAATTGACTTGATGAGTAGAGGAATGGTGCTAATGGAAACTTACTTGATTAATGGAGGCTGTGGAGTGCTTTTGCTGAAGATTTGAAATTTATAGCACAAATTTTGGAGTTTTCTGTGGAAAATGGTCAACCGCGCAGCGCATAAAGCAGGCGCACAACGCATAAAGAAAGTGCCCAACGCCAAGAGGAAATGCGCATCACACCACACATGCACATAATGTCGTCTTACAGGCCACTTTTGAGGTCCTCCCAAGCTCCAAATTGAGCTCATGATAGCTCGTTGGAAATATCTCTCTCTCTTAGCTACACCATGAACCTATCCAACACTAAAAATGATCAATTATAGCCCCTCAAAAGTCAATTCTCCCAAGACTGGTCAAAAAGTGTATAATGAGGGTGCAAACATGAAGTGTGCTCTTGCAGGAAATTTTTTGAGACCTTCCTCAACTCCAAATTTAGCTCGTGATAGCTCATTGGAAACCCCTTCTAGTCTAGTTATCATTTAACACATCAAGAAAGTCATTGTTAGCAATATGATTCTTATGTCTTAATATGTTGTCCTTGATGGAAAATCTCTGGAAAATAATGGAGTATATGTCTTCTAGAGAATCCCAACAGTTTGCAGAAGTTATAATAGAAGAAATGTGTAAAGTGAAGGAGAAGTTGGTTAATATTCATAATTTGTCCCTGATGGAACTCACTGGCAAATAATGGAGTATATGTCTTCTGGAGAAGCTCAGTAATTGGCAGAAGGTATAACAGAAGAAATTTGTAAATTCAAGCAGAAGTTGGTTAATATTCATAATTGAAGGTTCTATACATGGTTTAGTACAGGCCAAGCTGTGTATACATGCGGACAAGAGCGATCCAAGTAGCGTATTCCTTTACCGTGGGGGTATTACCATGGTTTTAGCCCACAATATTGAGCGTTGTGTCGTCTATTTGAAACTGTCCAAGAATACCATCGAAACTTGTGTGGTTTTGGCTCATGGTATTCGGAAATGATAAATATATATAAGGAGAAGAATATCATAGTGAAAAGTTGGTGCAAGTGCAGGGCTATTACTGAATACTTCTCTCTAAAGTATATCTGCATGGGATGGACTCTATTTTATTGGTAGATCTGAAACTGTGATGCACCCTAGGATACAATGATGGATCAGGATCTATAAACTTGAAATGAATATTTATTTTATCTATTGAAGAGATGATTGGGTGAAAAGTTTGTATATATGCGGCTTTGTCTCAGAAAAAAGCACGTATGGAAGTCAATGTTTTCTGAAGCTTGCTGGAGAGGTTATATATTTATTATTGTTGTATTTCTATTGTCTATCAATGAATTATTCATGTAGATCTGGGTTGTTTGAATACTGTTTATGTTATTAAGTTGAATATGTACAAATCTGATCAATGAGTGAGTAAATATATTTAATGATGACTAACTAAAAAGGGTTCTGCAATACTAAAAATATATCTGACTGAAAACCTCATATATGGTTCTGAGACTGATCATATTTTGTAAATTTAGTATTATCAGATCTATAAGTAGGTTGGTGTGAAGTAAATCACGTATACATGTGGGTTCAATAAAGTGAAGTATCATATGCATTTTAAGATAATGAATTATTAGGGTTGATATTGGTTCTGCATGTTGATTCTGATATCTGGATTTATTACTATGTACTGGTTACAGTGATCTCACTGTTCTAATTGAAGTTTGTCTGAATTTTATTGGTTTTGATATTTATGTTAAGTTGTGTTGAAGCTGTGGGATCCAGTGTGAAAATTTATGAAACGTGGTCTGTAGTGGGTCTGAGGGTTGAAGCCTTCAGTGTGGAAGTAGAAGCTTCCTGCTAGTAGAAGCTAGTGTTCTGATCAGGGGATTGAAGCTCCCTTCCAGTAGAAGCTGGAGAACAATAGAAGGTTGCAGCCTTCTGCAGGAAGATGCCTACATACTACTATGATTCTGCATCAGTACAATATTGTAAGTAGTTTTCCAGATAATAAATATTGAAGACAAAGACGAAAATAGCAGTGGTTTTCTCCCAAATTGGGTTTCCACCTTAAATCATCGTGTTCATGTGTGATGCTCTTGTGTGTTGATTTATTCTGTTATTACTACACATATTTACTGCTTATTCAATGCATAACTGATAATCTGGGTTAAATAATGTTTCTAAAATTTTATCTAAATAGTAAAATTTATCTCATTATACGCAAGTTTATGTTAGTGTATTTGCATATATACGCTATTTGGGCTAATCAAAGTCGCGTATAGAAATCAGTAAGAGAAAATTAAAATATTGTGATTATTGAAAATACTTATTCACCCCCCCTCCTCTCAGAATTTTCCCAACAATTTGTATCAAAGCAAGTCATTCTGAAGAAGATTAATTGCTAGAAGGAAGATTATCTAAGATGAGCAATCGAGGTGGGACAACATCTATCATGCCTCCTCTCTTCAACGGAAATAATTTAATCTTATAGAAAACAAGGACAATATCCTATCTTCGGTCTCTTGGAGCAAATGTATGGGTTGTAGTTGAAGGAGGTTATCAATATCCAACTTCAATTCCAGCAGATCTAGCAACAACAAAGAACTATGAAACCAATGCAAAGGTAGTCAATGTATTATTGGAAAGTTTGACTGAATTAGAATTTGTCAAATTCATGTAGTTGAATATAGCAAAGAATAATTCGAAGAATAGGAGGAGTGCTAGGGTTTGAATTGGTTTGCAAGCGGCAGGCTTTCTACCAATAATCTGGAGGAGGGCAGAGCCCTGATTACAGGTTTTTGAAGGCGAGGGTTGGCCCTGGCCTAGCAGATGCACCGCACAGGGGTCCCAGGGGCCCCATATTTCAAAAAAATAATGATGGAAAAAGGTAAAGGTTCTCTAGAAGGGGTGCATATCCCTAGTTTTTCTAGTCTGGAGAAAGAGGAATTAAAAGGTAAAAAAAGGGTAGGAGGGCACACCAAGGAGACTCAATAGCAGAAACGGACAAATGTCATCAAAATCTTGGAAGGAAAATACAAAAGGGATGCTATTCTCGATCAAAAATCTCCAGAAACAGAGAGTAAAGACAAAGTTTTTAAGGAGACTGAGGAACAAGCCCATCATGAGGCGACGCTGGACGGTTCTACCACTAAGGACTAGAAGATGGAGGACTTGGGGCACAGCAAGCCCAAAGCCAAGGAAAGTCTAAAGGTTATCATCATGGACCCGAAGATGCAGGATTATCATGACCACATGTCTATCCATGCTGTAATTTGTAAATTTATGGGGTTTTGGCCTACGGAGAAGGCATTATGCCTTTGGATCCGAAAACAGTGGAAGCCAAAGGGATATGTAAAGCTACACCTAGGAGAAAAAGGCTTTTTCACAGTCATATTTTCAAACCTGGAGGACAGAGACCGCATTTTTGATGGCAGTCCTTATTTTTATGCTTATGCTAGCCTCTATATGATACCATGGAAGCTGAACTTTGCTCCGAAACAGGAAAATTTCACACATGTTCCTATTTGGATTCGTCTTTTCTCTCTTCCTATTGACTATTGGTGACCTGCGGCCTTGGAACAAATTGGAAACAAATTGGGGACTTTCATCCAGGCCTCCGAGGCCACTCTGCAAAAAGGTATACCTCTTGTGCCCATATATGCGTTGAAATGGAAATTTCTGGTGCGTTACATGATGGGTTATGGTTATAATTTAGAGATGAGCTGCTTTTTCAAGCCATAGACTATGAACAAATCCCCTTCCGCTGTCAGAAGTGCCATGAACATGGTCACCTGTTTCGAGAATTCCCCTGTAAAAAAAGTGTCTGGGAAGCCCAAAGAAACCTCAATGAATATTCAAAAAGGTTTCACCCATCCAAATGGTAGACAGAGAGCCAATAGGAAATCCCAACCGAAAGCAGGAACCTCCTTCAAAGCCAGTGTCAACACCTTTGAAATCCTGGCAGAAGACGCTGATGCTTCTGATTCCCCACAAACAAAATACCAACAGCAACAGATCCTGGACATCCTAGCACACGCTAACATAGTTCCCCACAAGGAGTTTACAAAGGAAAGCTCACCAGGTACCAATCATACAACAGACCTAGAAGGAAATGCTGATGATATCCAATGAGTTGGGAACGGAGGATATGGAACTCAGTGATATCCTTGAAAGAGAAGGCATGGATCTCAACTCCATGGTGGAACAATGGAAGCAGAAAGGAATGGAGAATATCCCCGAGGAGGAAATAGATAGGATAAACTCCTTATTTTTATCCAGATAGGATGCAGAACTACAAGGAAAAAAGTGAAGGCATGGAGCAACCAAGGGTCTTGGAGTCATTGCTCAGGGTTTGCACCTTACCAACAACAATGTAAAACATAGAAAAAAAAGAGGTAGGCATTCACATAAGGATGCACTCTATGAGCTTGGTCAGCTTCTCCTCAACTCGGGTAAGATGAAAACCCTTGAGGCTTTCACATTCACCTCCTAAATTTTTTACTCATGAAAATTCTCTCATGGAATTCAAGAGGGCTTAATGGCCAACAGAAACAAAGACTCCTGAGAAAGAATATTAAAAATGAAAAGTCGGATATGATTTTCTTACAATAAACCAAATTTTCTAGCCTAAAAATCAAAGGAATCAGTGAAAACATTGGAAAAGGAATTAATTACACAGAAGAAGAAGGTAATGGTTTGATGGGAGGTCTAGCCACCTTCTGGAATCCCCATTCCATCCATATTATCAGTGCTGATGCTACCAGATCTTACATCTCCCTGGAGGTGCAATTCATCGGGGAAGCCAACACCTTTGAATGCACTAATGTCTATAGTCCCAAAAAATTAGAGTACAAAATGTTACTGTTAAACCGTCTCTCAGAGCTGCATCAAAGATATCCATCTGCTAAAGAAATTTATGGAGGGGACTTTAACATGATAACCACATTGCCATAGAATAAGGGTGGTATTAGGTCTTTAAAAAGGGATGTTGAAGCCTTCAATAATTTCATCCAAGAAGCTAACTTAGTGGATATCCTCCCCAGCAATGACATGTTCACCTGGAATAACAAGAGGGGAGGGGTCAGACAGATTGCTTCAGACTTGATCGGTTTCTCATTGCTGATACCAACCTTATGGATGGGGTTACTGTTGAGTCGGATATCATCCCTTGTGGTGGGTCAAATCATTGCCTTGTCACCTTGGACGCAGCCATCCTAGGGACTCTGAAGAAAAGACCTTTCAGATTTGAAAAATTTTGGTTAAGTCATCTTGAATTCTCAAATAACATCAAAACTTGGTGGAAAGAACCATTGGAAACCCGAGGCACCAAAATGTACAAGTTTCAGGCTCGGTTCAGACACATTAAAGCTCGTCTTCGTGCCTGGAACCAAGAGGTCTTTGGCGATATCTTCAAAGATAAAAAAGCCTTAGAGGACCAATTGGATCAAATCCATACTGAATGGCTCACTGGCCACATCAACCAGGAAAAATTATTCATGCAAAAATGGAATGAAACATAGCAGGAGAAAATATTTTGGGAGAAGAAATCCTGCATCCAGTGGCTCCAGGAAGGGGAAAAAAATACTCAATTTTTCCATTGCTCGACTATGGACTATAGATGTGCTAACAAGATTACTAGTCTTATAGATGAGCAAGGCATCCCCTGTAGCTCTCATCAGGACATTTCCTCCCTCCTCATCCACCACTTCAGCCACATCGCTACCAATCCATAGATTGATAGAACGGAGGCTAGAAGGGAGGTCTTGAACTCTATTCCCAAGCTCATTATCGAAGATCAAAATAAATCCCTAAACTTCCCAGTTACACTGGAGGAAGTGGAAGAGGTAGTGAAAGATATGCCTAATGGTAAGGCACCTGGGCCGAATGGATTTACTATATATTTTTTCAAGGCTTGTTGGAACATCGTTTAGCTCGAAGTTTTGGAGGTGGTGGAGGACTCTCGCAAGTATAACTCCATCCTCAAGTCCCTCAACTCCACCTTCATTGCCTTGATTCCAAAGGAGGAGACCGCCAACACCCCTTCCAAATTTCGCCCCATTTCTTTATGCAATGTGATCTATAAGATCATATCTAAAGTCAAGGCCAACAAATTAAAACCCATTCTCCCCTTAATCATATCAGAGGAGAAATCAGGCTATGTGGAAGGCAGGCAGAACATGGATAATGTCTTACTTGCTCAAGAGATGATTCATACTCTTCAAGCCCACAAAAAAGCAGGTATGATCATTCAGTTGGATCTCTCAAAGGCCTATGATAAGGTTAGTTGGGATTTTATTGAAGATATTATTGTAGATTTTGGTTTCAATCAATGGTGGATCAAGTGGATACTAGCCCTGGTCAAAACTCCTAGCTATTCCATCCTGGTTAATGGAGCACCTTCGTTCCCTTTTCCCCCCTCCTGTGGCATCCGCCAAGGAGATCCTATCTCCCCTTTTCTATTTGTCATTTTCATGGAAATCCTGAGCAAGATAATCAAAACAGCTCAGGAAAGCAACTCCATCAATGGTCTCCAGCCCCTTTCGAACTTCCCAACCACCACTCATCAGCAGTTTGTTGACGATACCATGCTTCATGGTACCCCCATGGTCAAGGAAGCTCGGGGGTTCAAATCCATCCTGGATCTGTTCTGTTTAGCTTCGAGTATGGACTTGAATTTTGATAAAACGTCCATTTTATTTTTCAACACTCCTTTGGCTATCCAAATGCATCTTATGATGATTATTGGGTTCAGTAGAAGGTGCCTTCCCTCCAAATACCTTTGCATACCTCTCACTGATAAGCCTTAGCAAAAGCTCCACTAGGAGAAGCTGCTCTCTAAACTCAAAACCTGTTGTAAAGGCTGGACCAGCAGTGTCCTCAACTTCACTAGTCACCTAACAATGACCAAGGCGGTTCTTCAAGCTATTCCTCAGTTTATGCTCTCCATCCTACCTACACCCAAAGGAGTCCTCCAAAAGACCTGTAACATTCAGCGATACTTCTTTTGGTCGGGTAGAGCAGTCAAGCAGAAGTGGGTTCTTGTAGCTTGGGAGAAACTTTGTAAACCCAAATTACTTGGAGGTCTTGGGCTCTGCGACTCGGAGACTGCGAACAGAGCAAGTGGAGCAAAGCTTTGGTGGAGGTGGATCAAATATCCTACTTCTCCTTGGGCTAGACTGTGGAAAGCTAAGTATGTTGAGGATTGGAACGAGCAAGATCTCATCAGAATGATGGATGTACAAGCTGGCTCCCCCATCTGGAACCTGGCAAAAGCTAATAGACATATTATATCCAATCACTGCTTTTGGGAAATTCGGAATGGAAAAACAACCCTTTTCTGGGAGGATGGTTGGCAGCAATTTCCTAAGCTGGAGTGCCTAGAATATCTATCCCTACAGAGAAAATATCAGGAGCAGGGATATTTCCGATTTCATCATTACTAGGCAGACAACAGGGAGAACCCTCATTGGAGACACTGGCACCTCAATTTACCCTCTGAAACTGATGATATGACCAACCTTTCTCTCTCCTTGTGTTGCTCTTTGGATTCACAAAAGATTTGTCTTTCCCTGGAGGATGACCAACTTAGGTGGGGAAAATTCGAGGGGGGAACCTACAACCTAAAGGAAGCTAAACTATACATTGAACAACATAATCTGGAAGAGAAGATGCAAGGGCATCAAAATGTTTGGGATGCAATTTTTTGGCCGAAAATTAAAGCCTTCTTATGGACTCTTTTGCAAGGTAAGATCCTAACTTGGGAGAACCTCTGCAAGAGGGGTTTCTATGGTCCCTCCCATTGCCCACTTTTTTTGAGCGAGGAGGAGTCCATTAACCATCTCCTCAACACTTGCTGGTGGACGAGTAATCTTTGGTTATGGATGGAAGACATCTTTAGGCAGACGAACAGAGACAGGGATTCCATTCAGAGTACAATTATCAATTGGCAGTCAAATTACTCTAATTGTGACATGGTCAACAACCTTTGGAAGCTAAGCCCTGGGTTCATTTTTTGCCCTACTTGGAAAGAACGAAACAGGAGAATCTTTCAGCAGGAAACTAGGCATGAAGATGACATTAAATTAACCATTTTGCAAATTATGAAAGAAATAGTTCTAACCCACATCAAAGTAGCTCAGACAGAAAGATATTCAGAAAATGATAAGCGTATCTTATGACTATTTGGGTTAGGGGTGGCCATGAACCTCAATTCCCCTATGTTGCAGCCTCAACCTCCTCCACCTCAACAGCCGTCGCAGCTTCCTAATCCTAGTTTTCTCAAGCTAGATTTTGATGGTGCTTCCCAGGGCAACCCTAGCCCGGTTGGATATGGTGGTGTTATTCACAATGACAAAGGAAAAATTCTGCACATTTTCAGCTTTTCCCTGGGGGAAGCTATGAACAATGAGGAAGAATTCGTGACCTTGGAACAGGGCCTTCAAATCCTCATTCGTTTGGGCAGTGGAGCAGCTATAGTAGAAGGTGATTCCCTGCTGGCTATCTCTATAGCTAGGAAGATTCAAAATGGCACTCGGACTGAGTGGGTTTCTAAACAATGGTGCTTAGCCATGGTTACCAGTCTCATAGCCAAAAATCTTACCATTCTCAAAGGTGTTGTTATTCAGGCTATCTGGCATAATGAGAATGCTTTGGTGGACTCCCTGGCGAACCATGCAGTCGACCACCCACATGACATCATTGACACCTATTGGAATGACGTTACCTATCCGAACCTCCGTGATGAATGAACACTTATTTCGAGGTAAGACCTATTAGGTACGTCAAGGAATGTCAATGACCTTTAAAGTACTGACCATCAATGATTCATGTGGGTCTTTCTTATCATCCTATCTAGGTTATTTATTATTCGGAGAAAGCAATTCAGGCATTTGTACCTTGGAAAGCTTCGAAAAAGATGGAATCATCAGCGTAATTACAATAATCAGAGTAATTTTAAGGGAAGGATGGACACATGGTCTTGGCTCTTGAAGTTGATGCATGGTTTCCTATATGGCATGCGCATTCATAATGGGGAGACTGTAGCTCACCCCATGGGTATCCAGAATGGCGACCAACGAGACAGGGTGGCACTCCATACCTTGTCTTTTTCGCCCTGGTGCTCCCCTCTTTCTATTAATATCACTCCTAACATGGAACCTCACCATTGTTCATGGAACTTCTCTGTTTTTAGGCTTTTCTTCTTTATTTCCATTGGCGTTTTCAGAATCCTTTCTCCTAGTTTTGTGTTTTCCTCCATGTCTGGTCAAATCCTTCGCAGCTCCAAGGCTGTGAAGAATCTCAAGCGGGCTTGGGACTGCTTTGAGCATTCGGTCCCCGAAAAAGGAAAAACCATCATCCATGATCTCGAGGCAGAAGTTATCCATGCTATAATAGGTTTGAAAAACAATGACATCAAGGAGGAAATAAACTGGATCAAGGATCCAGGCACCCTGACCACGCACGCTACGCAATTTCTGAGAACATAAGAAATGGCGTGGCATATGAAGACTATGCTCACCAAAGCCCTCAGCAGTCAAGGAGCGGTGGTCAAAGAGTCCTACCAAGCTCACTCTCTTTCCTCGGCAAAGAATTCTTCTCATCTAGACAAGCTAGAAGTATCCATCAATTCGCTAACGGAGGAGATGAAAATGCTCACTAGGTGCCTCGAAGGTTTCATTCGGCTCTTTGAGCTATATCTGTGTTATGTTTTAAATTTTTCGATAGATATCCGCTGTAAAAACTCCAAGACCACCATTATCCACTGCCACCTCCCTCGGAATGTTCCTCGGGGTGGAGATGGTGCGGGTCCGAGCATGTCTGATGACCTGGGAAAAGTTTAAATAGTTCTTTCTTCTCCTGCCAGACTGTCTCCTTCTCCAAGTCTGTGTTCTTCCCTGTTTAATTTTTATCTCTTGATCAACTTTAAGTATGTTTCGGATGGTTATTCTACAGCCCCTAGTTTTATTTTTACTCATTGTCAACCCGGCATCCCTGCATGGTTGGCTGGTTCCCTCTCTATAGTCTTATGGCAATTCAGTTTTGTCTGGCGAAGTTGTCAGCTTCTCTTGTGTTTGTCTGAGTATCTCTTGACTACAAATTTTTTGTCTGTGCCTCCAAGTTGTTCATGCTTGTCTGATGTCCTTCCTTCAGGTCAGGGCAGCCCTTTCTGTAATTTTTTGTGCACTATTGTGATCTAATATATCAGCTTACTTACCAAAAAAAAAAAAAAATACAGCAAAGAAGATATGGGACAAAATAATTATGAGTTACGAAGGCGATGCCAAGGTAAAAAGTAATAAACTCCAAACTCTCATAATTCAATATTAAAAGCTCAGAATGCATAATGATGAAAGCATTGCTAGATTATTTTTACATTTAGATGATATTTTAAATCGTATTAGAAATTTGGGTGAAACCATAACTAACACTACTCTAGTAGAAAAGGTTTTACTACTATTTGATAGTGGTGGTCTATCAAATAGTGAAGAAGGAGAATCTGATCAAGATATTAGACTTCTCATGGCTTTTGAAAAAGACTATAGTGAGGCTACCTTATACTTTAATAGATGCATTAGAGGAAAATGATTTTCTTGAAGAAATAAATCAACTCAAAATATGTTTGGAAGAAAAAAAAATTTCCATAGATACTCTAAATAATTATATTATAGAAAAGGAGAAGCACAATGAGAAATTAGAATGTGAAATAGTAAGTCTAAGAAAGGAAATTGAGAAAGTGAAAACTTTAAATCTTAGATTTGCTAAAGGATCTCAAACCTTATATGAAATTATCAAGGTACAATTCTCTCCTCTTGTAAATACAAGTCTTGGATATATTAGAGAATCTTCTCAGTCTTCAGCACCAAGCTATCTAAATATAGCTAAAGCCAGTCAACAACATTTTTTCACTCAGCAAAAGAACAAAGAGATGGCCCAGGTAAAGCATGACAACTTCAACTCGAGCATGAACAATAGCAGAAATATCAATCGGTAGGTAAACATCAATAGAAGGTTCCATGATCACAAAAATTTCTTCTTTAATGGACAATGTATCTCATGTCATAACTTTGGTCATAAAGTTGCTAAATGTGTTGCATACAAAACCATCATGACTAGAGAAGCAAGAAACCAAAGAAATGAGACTGCAATAAATAAGAATAACAACTTTTCTCCTCTTCAAGACAAAATTGAATGTTCTTATTGCAATAACTTTGGACATGAAGAATCTGAATGCAGGAGAAAACTTCAGCCAAAAGAGCACATACCCTCAAACTCCAAGGTATGGAGAAAGAAGGACTTACAGGTTGAAAGCTATGACATAGATTTATTTGCAGAAGGGGAAGAAAATCAATGGTACATTGATAGCGGATGCTCAAAACACATGAGAGGTTATAAAAATAAACTCCTTTCATATAATGCATTAGAAAAGGGAAAGAATGTTACTTTTGGAAATGACTCTCCTACTATCATTAAGGGTAAAGGTTTCATTTTTCTAAAAGAAAAGGTGAAAACTAACAATGATATGTATGTGGATGGATTAAAGAATAAATTTTTGAGTGTGAGTCAAATGTGTGATCAAGGAAATGAAGTTTTCTTTAGTTCAAAATAATGTGTAGTACGTGAACTCGACACAAGAAAAACAGTAATAAAAGGAACCAGAACTCCAAGCAATCTATATATATTGAAAGGAAGACGAGAAATGTTACTTAGGTAAATCTATAGAAAATTAGTTATGGCACAAAATATTGGGACATTTGAGCTTCTCTCAAATAATAAAATCTAGCTTACTCAAAGCCATTCGTGATCTACCCACCATCACTCTGCCTAAAAGTACCATATGTAAATCATGCCAATTTGGTAAGAAAACCAAGGTGAAATTCAATGCCAAAGAAGTATCATCAAGTAAGCCTCTTGAACTTATACATACTGATCTATGTGGTCCTGTAAGAAAAAAGTTACCTCGGGGAGAACAATAATATATTATATTTATTGATGATTTCTCTAAAATGTGTTGGATTGGCTTACTGAAACGTAAAGATGAAGAATTTGAAAATTTTGATATCCTCAAAGCTTTGGTTGAAAATTAATTAGATCTAAAAATCAAATGTCTTAGTTCAGATCGAGGAGGAGAATATATATCAGATGAATTGTTTTATTTATGTGGACATTTGGCATAAAAAGACAATTTTCTGTAGCTGGAACTCCACAGAAAAATGACGTGGTAGAAATAATGAATAGAACAGTTCAACATAAGGCCCATGCTATGCTTGATGAATCTAGAACTCTCGATACATTTTTGGGAGAAGAAGAAAATACTGCAATAAATATTCTTAACAAGGCTTATGTTCGTGTAAACAGTGATAAAACTCCTTATGAGCTCTAGTATGGTAATCTTCCCACTATAAATCATTTTAGATCTTTTGGAAGCAAATTTTTTATCAACAAAAATGATTAAAAGCTTGGAAAGTTTGAGCCTAGAGTAGATGAAGGAATATTTCTTGGTTACTCGTCTATAAGTAGAGCATATAAATGTTACAATAAAAGACCTCAAAAGTTTTTGAATGTATTGATGTTGTAATTGATGAGTCTCTCACAGCTCCTAAAAGGAAAATAACAATAACAAATGAAGATTATTATGATGTATATTTTCCCTCATTAGATATCAACAATATAGAAGGAGAACCCAATGAAGCACCAGAAGAAGATATATTAGAAAAGGCTCCATCCAGGTATGTTCAAAAGAATCATTCAGAATCTCAAATTCTTGGAGAAAAGGGATCAATTGTCCAAACAATAAGAACTCTTGTAGTATCCCCTAGCTATCTATCATTCTTATCCACTATTGAACCACATAATGTAAATCAAGATAGTAAATATGAATGTTGGATACAAGCTATGAATGAAGAACTTGATCAGATTGAAAAAAATCATACTTGGAAATTGATTCCAAGACCTCATGATAAAAATGTTATTGGAACAAAATGGATATTCAAAAACAAGTTAAATGAAAATGGAGATGTTATTAGAAACAAAGCTAGACTTGTTTGTAAAGGGTACGCTCAATAATAAGGTATAAACTTTGAAAAAAAAATTCACATGTAGCTAGACTTGAAGTCATAAGAATGTTTCTTGCCTTTTCAAGTTTTCCACAATTCAAAGTTTATCAAATGGATGTAAAATCTTCTTTCCTCAATGGGGATCTAGAAGAATAAGTTTAAATAGAACAATTAGAAGGATTCATTCTGGGAAATGATGAAAAACTTTTTTTCAAACTTAAAAAGGCTTTATATGGACTTAAACAAGCTCCTCGGGCATGGTACTATCGCCTTGACCAATATATTCAACAATAAGGTTTCACAAAAGCGTCTTCTGGCAGTAACTTATACACAAAAATTGAGAATGATAAACTATTAATTATTTTTGTCTATGTTGATGACATCATTTTTGGAATTAATGAAGAGTCCATGAGTTAGAAATTTTCTTCTGTCATGCAGCAAGAATTTGAAATGTCTTTACTTGGGGAATTAACATATTTTCTTGTCCTACAAGTGAAACAAGCAACATATGGCATATTTTTATGTCAAGCAAAATATCTCAAGCGAATTCTAAAGAAGTATGGGATGGAAGACCGCAAACATGTAAGTAATCCAATGGTAACTGGATGTAACCTTAGTTCTCATGATGATTCTCCAATTGTGAATCAACCAGAGTATAGATCTATGATTGTAAGTATGCTTTATTTGACTGGGACAAGACAAGACATTATGGATGCATTTGGGATTATTGGATGATTCCAAGCTAATCCAAAAGAATAACACTTTCAAGTTGTAAAACTAATATTCAAATATCTACAAGGGACTTAAGACTTTGGTCTATGGTATCCAAAGAATGTTGATCTCACTCTTCATTCTTATATAGATGCAGACTGGGCTAGAAATGTTGATGATAAAAAAATCACAAGTGGTGGTGCATTCCACACGAGGCCCCAATTAGTATATTGGTTTAGCAAGGAACAAATTTTTATTTCCTTATCTACAACAGAAGCAGAATATGTGGTGTCGCATCATGCTGCACACTTCTTTGGATGATGTAGACATTACAAGATATTCAAATCAAATGTTCACCTGCCATCTCCATCCTGTGTGATAATACAAGTGCCATTACTATCTCAAAAAATCTTGCTATGCATTCCAAGAACAAGAACATTCCTATCAAGTATCACTTCTTATGTGAACAAGTGCTTGAACATAAGGTTATATTGGAGTATGTTCCCTCCAAAGAACAAGTTTCTGATATATTTACTCAACCTCTTCCTAGGGAAGCATTCAAATATCTCAGAAATACGCTAGGAGTTGTCTCTGCCTCTCTTATCAATTCTACTGAAAATCAGAAAATTAAATTTGGTACATGTTAGGGTCCTATAATAATAGGATTCATAATTTTGAATTGGCTCTGTTAAAATCTTGAAATTTTGTACATACCTTTATTTTCCGCAAATGTATTCCCAAATTAAAAATGAAAAGAGGGTGTGTCCTAAAATAACAATCAAAGGAAAACAATAAAAAAAAAGATAAAAAAATAATATAAATATGAACCCCATCAAAAATAGATCATGAAAGTATTGCAAATCCAAATGCCATTACTATTTACTTTTTCTACAGAATAAATATTATGTGTAGCTTGTTCAAAATTCCATAATCCATGATGAGTCAAATAGTTTAATCTTGGATTCTCATGCTTTAAATTTTATGCTAATAGATAGAGAATAAACATCTTGCCAAATAGTTTAATCTTGGCAGATTAATAGTTAAAATAGAGAATAATAAGGAGTTCAATAATTTAATCTGAGCCCTTGGATGAAATAAGGTTAGAATTAGATAGTTTCCTATTTTAAAAGAAAAGTGAATAAGGGTTTGCAAGCTCAAATGCACCCATGCAAATAAAGGAAAAAATGGTAGAATAAATGATGGGTAGGTACAAGCAGTTTCACAATGCATGGATAAACATCATTTGACATATTACTAATTTCCCTCCCCACAATGTGTTCCAGTACTAAATCCTTCAGTCATAAAGGCTCAAATCATTTCTCTGACTTTTGTTGAGACCGGACCCATAGCTTAATGATTGATTGGCACCAAGGTATTAGAATTCCCCTCATAAAAACCCTTCTCCTTCATAAAAATCCCTTTTCCTCCTTACATCACTCATTTTCCTTTGCAAAATCCCCTTTTCCTAAGTTTAAAACATATTTTACCTAGGAAAAGTAAAAACCCCTTAAATAATTCCCTTTTTCATACAAAAATACCCAAATAGCCCACAAAAATTATTTATCCTAACTATAAGTGTTAAATGATTATGTTGGGCTTCACAATGAAGAAATCACGCCTAAAATTCATATTTTACACTATGCCTAGCATATTTTACAATCCCTCACATTCATTTCATATCAACGCTAACCTAATGTATTAATTCCCCTATATACCCTCATCTCGTATTAATTAAATCATTTATATTAATTCCCAACCCATATTTTTAAATTATAAACTAAAGTTCTATTCTGCACATGTGATAAATATTGGTCCCACTATCCCCGCTAGCTATAAAATCACATATACCCACAACTCATTTGTTAATAATGCATTAACCTCTACAAATAATAACCCAACTATGTATTAAAACTTATATTTAATACATTTTCAACCCCTTGCCACATTAATATTATCTCGGGCCCCATGCCCATTACCCCATAGTTCCATTATTAAATCTCGACCATTCGCTCTATGTCATCAAATCCGACGTACAAATATCCCATCGCAAATCTCATAGTGTGATCATTAAACAAAATGAAATTTGCGATAAAAGATGTTTCAATGCTTTATCTCTCCTCCATGTGTCATTTTATTGTTGGATCGCATTGATTCAATGAAAATCGTTTACTGCCTTTCAACTTTGTGAAAACCGCTCAGCAGTAATTCCCTCCTCCGCTTACCTCCCATTTCATTGTGTCTTCCTTCGAAATTCATATTTCCACCATGCGTTGTGTTAAAACCATCCAACTACCTCCCCACTCTGCACTATGCACTAAATAAATGCGAAAATTCCTAAAAAAAACTGTGTTAAAGCTCCATAACTATGTGAAAGGCTAAAAATCGTTTCAAAAACCCTGTATTTTAAGTTATTGAGAGCCATTGCCAACAAAATGGAACCTCGCTGTAGTTTAAACCAATTTTCACAGTATTTTCCCATCATCAAAACCACTACCCCTCCTTTCATACCTCTGTTTCATTAATGAATTATTTGATTTTTGTAGGTTATTAGCAAAACAAGAATTTGGAAAAACAGTTGATATTAGTTCAAAATATTTATTCCAAAGAACTCACAGGAAAATGAATTCAAATGATTTTCTTTAAACGAAATATTCCAAGTAAAAAAATAGAAATAATTCATTTACTCAAAGAGAAACAAATTTGCACAAGTGGTTAGAACAGAGGATGAAAACATTTCCATGATGATGTTAGAATCAGACTTTTTTCTCTTTCTTTGCAAAATAGAATAAAGAGTCAGTTCAATAATTTTCCTAATGAAAGCATCTCAAATTTCTAGTAGTTTTTCAAAAAAATTCTTGACAGATGGATAATTAAATTCAATCTTTTTGTGATCATATAAGAATATAATTAGTTAAAAATACATCCAAATGAAACAATACAACAATTTTCTGACAGATTTAATTAATTTTATTATTCAATGCTAGAAAATATAAGACCTCCTCATGATTCAACTCTCTTGCATTATCCAAGTGCCTTTGATCCATATACAAAATTTCAGTTAAGAGAAAGAGATTCAGAAACAATTGTACAAATGCAAAATATTGCAATTGATGTAGAAGTTAATTTGAAAAAAAGAAAGGAAAAGTTGAAAGGAGAAGGAGAGAAGAAAAACACTGCAGAGGTAAAACTTAGCCTTTTGATAAAAAAACTAGATGAAATCATACAGAAGATCACTATGAAAGATGATTTTTTTGTTCAAAATCACTATGACGGAAAATAAGAGGTTTTTGGCTAGGAACACTGCTAATCCCAACTCCCATAGATCAGAAAATGGATTTATAGATAAATATGATGAGAATCAATCTACTGATCTAATGTGTATGTTTGATGACATTCCTCCTTTTGATGAATTTCCTAACTATGATCATTATGATGATAGTTATGTTCTCCAAACTCAAGCTAACTTTACAGAGAAATCATAAGCTAGTTTGTGGGATGAGGAAACTCAATTTCAGTAGCCAGAATACAATGATCAGCCAATACAGATCAGCCATTAGAGTGAAGAGGAAAGTGCATAAAATTGGGAAGTAAATCAAGGTTATTTACCTCTTTGTTTTGATTCATTTTAGTTTATTAGAGACAAATTTAATGCAATCAATAATCATTAGTCTTTAGAGATTGTTATGGACAACAAAGAAAACAATGAATTTCTTGATCGGGATTATTCAGTTTCACAATTATAGTTATCAAATTCCATTGAAATACCTGATCAAATGATACATGAGAGTTCTATACCACTATGTTTTGAATAATTTCAACTTTTAAAGGAAATGTGGTATAATATCTTTAGAGAAAAGGATGAGCATTCTATAAAAATCAATGATATCTCATTGAAATCCATATCCAATAGATTGTAGCCATCCACACAAGTTTTTCATGATGTAATAGTAGATATGTTGGATAATGAATGCATTCAAATCCTTTCTCCATTTGTTGACTATGAGCTTCAAGATCAAGATGATAAAATGTTCCTCAAACAGACATTTTCATCAGTAGAAATAACATCACAAAGTTTATCTAAAAGTTTGCAAGGAGATAAAGATGAAAATAAAATTTCAGTTTCATGGCATGGAGGCCGTCAGAACAGATGTACAGTTGTTTAGATTAGTTAAACATTAGTGTATATATCTTGGAAGATCCTTTTGAAAATTTTCTAGAGTCAACAAAATAAAACAAGTATTTCCTTATCCTCTCATTTGTTGACAAGTTTTTAATAGTTTGCAGAATTACAGTTTTGACAATCAACAAGCACATGCAAGAAAATACCTCAATGTATATAATGCTTGAAAGGTTGCATTGGTTGTTTCATTTTACCTAACGAGCAATTGGACAACTAATTAGAGTAAGTAGGTAGGATTTCAACTTATTTCAATTTTCAAATTTCAGCTAGTTCTGGAATAATTCATTAAGATTTGAAGCCAAGGAAAAGGCCCTAAGACATTGATGATTTAGTAGTTTGGTTTGAAAGTTGCAGCACCTTTTAGTCTTAGATCATATTTCAGTTTGCAGAAAAAGATGAAAATGCAGTTCAAGAGTTTTAGTCACAGAGATTTTATAACAAAGCAAATACATGTTTGGGATTGGCTCACAGGATTAGGCTACTAGTCGACGGTGTTCTTGACATCTCACAAGGAGATTCCATCCCCATGTGAAGCCACTTTTAGGGTCCTATAATAATAGGATTCATAATTTTGAATTGGCTTTGTTAAAATCTTGAAATTTTTTACATACCTTTGCTTTCTGCAAATGTATTCCCAAATTAAAAATGAAAATTGGGAATGTCATAAGAGAACAATCAAAGGACAAAAAGAAACAAAGATCAAAAAAGAATATTAAATATGAATCCCATAAAAAATGGATCATGAAAGTGTTGCAAATATAAATTCCTCTACTATTTAATTTTTTTGCAGAATAAAGATTATGTGCATCTTGTTCAAAATGCCATAATCCATGATAATTCAAATAGTTTAATCTTGAATTCTCATGCTTTAAATTTTATGCTAATAGATAGAGAATAAATATCTTGCCAAACAGTTTAATCTTCGCATATCAATAGTTAAAATAGAGAATAATAAGGAGCTCAATAGTTTAATCTGAGCCCTTCGATGAAATAAGGTTAGAATTAGATAGTTTCCTGTTTTAAAATAAATATGAATAAGGGTTAGCAAGCTCAAATGCACCCATGCAAATAAGGGAAAAAATTGTAGAATAAATTATGGGTAGGTACAAGCAGTTTCACAAGGCATGGATAAACATCATTTGACATATTACTAATTTCCCTCCTCACAATGTGTTCCAGTACTAAATCCTTCAGTCAAAAAGGCTCAGAGCATTTCTATGACTTTTTTTGGGACTGGAACCATGGCTTAATGATTGATTAGCACTAAGGTATCAGAATTCCCCTCATAAAAACCCTTTTCCTTCATAAAAATCCCTTTTCCTCCTTACATGATTCATTTTCCTTTGCAAAATCCCCTTTTCCTAAGTTTAAAACATATTTTACCCAAGAAAAGTAAAAACCCCTTAACTAATTCCTTTTTTCATACAAAAATACCCAAAAAAACCATAAAAAATCTTTATCCTAAGTATAAGTGTTAAATGATTGTGTTGGGCTTCACAATGAAGAAATCTCGACTAAAAATCATATTTTACACTACGCCTAGTGTATTTTACATTCCCGCACATTCATTTCATATCAACGCTAACCTAATGTATTAATTCCCCTATATACCCTCATCCTATATTAATTAAATCATTTATATTAATTCCCAACCCATATTTTTAAATTATAAACTAAAGTTCTATTCCGCACATGTGATAAATACTAGTCCCACTATCCCCACCAGCTATAAAATCACATATACCCACAACTCATTTGTTAATAATGCATTAACCCTCCTCAAATAATAACCCGACTATGTATTAAACCTTAGATTTAATACATTTTCAACCCCCTGCCACATTAATATTATCCTGGTCCCCACGCCCATTACCTCGCATTTCCATCACTAAATATCTACCATTCACTCTATGTCATTAGATCCGATGGTCCAAATCTCCTATCACAAATCTCATAGTGCGATCGTTAAACAAAATGAAATTTGTGATAAACTTTTTTTTGGCACTTTATCTCTCCCCCATGAGTCATTTTATTGTTGGATCAAATCAATTCAATGAAAACCATATACCGCCTTTAAACATTGTGAAATCCGCTCAGGGGTAATTCCCTCCTCTGCTTAACTCCCATTTTCACTCTGTCTTCCTCCGAAAGCCATATTTTTGCTATGTGTTATGTTAAAACCATCCAAATACCTCTCCACTCTGCACTATGCACTAAATCAATGCGAAAAACCCTTAAAAAAGTAGTGTTAAAGCTCCAGAACTATGTGAAAGGCTAAAAACCATTTCAAAAACCTTGTATTTTAAGTTATTGATAGCCATTGCAACAAAATGGAAAACCTCTGTAGTTTAAACCATTTTTCACAGTCTTTTCCCATCATCAAAGCCATTATCCCTCCTTCCAAACCTCTGTTTCATTAACGAATTTGTTAGTATGAATCTTTCGTCATAAAAGACCACTTTAGCTACACATAAAAAATAGCCCTAACATCAATTATGGCTGCCAACATCTTTAAATCTGCAGTTAGTTGATCCAAATAAAGCTGCACAAATCCAGATCTATGCATAAAAAACATTAAGCAGTGAAAATAAAATGTTGCTCCATGCATCCAATAGATAAGACAAGAACAATATATTTGAAAGAATTTTTGTATTAAAGGGGCACCTGAGAGGAAAACAAGAAATGTGTTTCCAATTCTCCTCAATGGGATGGGTTCTTGAAAGTCCTCAGCATTTCAGATCTAAAATTCTCTCTCTTGTTGGTGTAGAAAACCCAGACAAACATAGAACACAAAGGGAGCTCACAAAGTAAATGATGGAAAATGTGACAATGATAATGGCTCAAAGTTAGACCAAGAGTATAGATCCAGAGTGATCTAATGCAATGAAAGGTGACAAATGAATGGGAAAACCCTTCTATTTATAACAAAATATTAGGGCGGTCTAGAACTTGGTGCATGAATAAAATATTATTAACCAAATTCTAGAACCACCTTTTAGGAATATTTTATTATATTTGTTGGAAGGGAAAGGATTTTTGACTTGGGTCAATTCCTTTATTTATAAATAATAAATAAATAAATGATTTATTTATTATTTTAAGGAAATGGTGGAAATATAATTAAATAAATAATGATTTATTTAATTATTTATAAATGATTTAGTCAAATTTAACTAGGAATATTATTTAAATAAGGATTAAATAACTTATTCCTAGAAAATAATCAAATAAATAAAGATTTATTTAATTGATTTCCTTGTTTTGGGTTAAATATGACCAGGAATAATAATTAAATCGATGTTTAACTAATTATTCCTTGAGGAAATATAAACAAATATAGATTTGTTTATTATTTCCTTTTGGGGTTTCCTGTTTAGACCATAAACAACTTAATAAAGGTGTTTTACTAAGTTATTTCACATAGTGAAAGCAATTTTACTTAGGGTAAAATTAGTCTTACATGGTGTATTTGGGTCTATCTAATGATAATAGGTTAGATGACCAAAAAATGGTGTAACAGATTGCCCCCTAGCGTACGAGTGTTAGGAGAAAATAGTATGACCGAAGTACGTTGTAAGAACGCAATCACTAGACATCAAAAGGGAAGTCAGAGAGAGAAATATAAGGTAGTCTAATGTGCTAAAGGACTAGACCCTTAAGAGACGAGACTTACAGGTGCAACAAGTCTCTAGTTTATGAGATGGTACCTATGCTAAAGGCGGTGGGGGAGGCATACCTATGCCTGCCGAGACAAAGTACAAAAGAATAGTGTGTCCAGTAAACAAGGAACCAAACTATAAAGTACATGCTGGCATAAACACGAGCCAGAAAAAGAGAATGATGAATCCCACATACATGTTGTGCCTGGGATAATAGCCAGGACTTATAAAATAATATCTGAGTACATGAGATATAAATACAACCCAAATGCCCCCTATAAATGGGGAAGGGCTCGCAAAATCTGACTGATACATGAAAATTGAAAAGGCGCTGCAAGCGGCTAAGGCCGACATCATCAAAAATAAGGAGCTGCATCAAAGGCTGAAATGAAAAGGTCATTCGGGCATGTGGGGGGCTACCTGCAGGGCCACCCCCTCATGAGGATTGAGACATCTCACACACACCTGGGAATCACCAATAGCTGTTGTTGCATCACTGGACCATCAAGTATACGGATCTCGATCATGCTGAAAGGAGATGAAGCTGAGAAACAATCAAGTCAAAGGGTAATGATAAATCCCTTTTCCTGATCTGAGGCACGAAACAAGTGTAGGAGCTGGAACCAAGGTACACCTCCCTCTAGACCTGTCTTCTGGAGTGAATGAGTTGATGTCAAAAAAAGGATGTATGCCATAGGTGAGGCAATAAGGGATCCCAAACTAAGGCATGAGAGAAAATAGTAGAGCAACTAATAGATGTACACTAATGATGATGATGATGAAATGGGGGATACTAAGTAGCGAATGGATGACTTCCCTTGTTAGAGCATAAACGGCATGAATGGCTTGGCAGCGACTGAAACAATATCATGAGGGATAGGGAAAAATGGGACTGAAGGCCATAATGTGCCACATGAGAGAGGGACAAATCAATGAAGGGTGGAGGACTATAGCGGGATACAAAGGGACTCGGGATAGACTCCATGAATGCGATGATGACTCAACTCGGATGCTCTAAAAAAGGGCGACGCGATGGTGCTGCCACGTAGTAAAGGTCCAATGGGGGACCATAAAAACATGAGTACAAGATGGTAACTCATGAAGAAAATCAACACGAGCATGGACAAGTATGGAGGCCAAGTGGTGCCCCTAGTATGAGTGTTGCAAGTGAAGAAATTTTATTTTTAGGAGGGTTATGGTTGAGGGGCATAGGTGCCCCAAAGCATGTTGTGGTCATGCCAAAATATATAAAGGGGAATCTAAACACATTTTAATGATGTGGTGCACCATTTGTTTTCGTTATGGTTATGCAGTATGAGAAAGGAAACGGAGGATTACCAATCTCTTTTAGTATTGCATATATGAGTCAAATGGACTTTAAGTTTTCGGGTTGGCATACCTAGTGTCACTATCCCAAAGAGAGGATTTGGAGATAATTAATTGATGCTCTCGTAGAAAACACATAGGTTGGTCAACAACAATGTCTAAGCGACTGGGTGGCTGATGTAAGATGAAGGAACGATAAGGGGTATCATCCCTAGAGTGATTTGAAGTGATATGGGACTCTAGAGGTTCATCTAAATGTGGAAGAATAATGGTACTAAAGTTGACATGACTAGATACACTAGGAGAGTTGTGGAGAATTGCGTCTCCTTGTCTCTCAAATATGGGTGCCCCCTTACCCAAACATGGGGTTTCAATGTAATGGCCATGAGGTGTATGTGGTGCGAACGCATGGATTCAATGTAAGGGGGAATAGATAAAGTCAGGGGTGGGGATTTCTTCCATAATGTCGCCATCGTGATAGAAGATGGGGTGACTGGTGGAAGAAAGACCACCTGACATGGCGAAGCTACCTGATGCATCATCATGAGAAGAGAGGTTCACATGCACATCGCCAAAAGGGGTGACAGAAGAGTAAGAAGATAAAGGATCTACCGATGTTGAGCTTAGGGTGATCGCTGAAGGAAGGTCAAGTGAAACAACAGGGGAGGATTTAGAGGGAATGTTCCCCAAGGGTCTCATGGATGATGATAGGTAGAAGATGGTGGATGAAGGCTCCGTCATCTCGATATCAGGAGGGGGAATGTCAATGGGAGCCATCATGTCTAGTAGTTCTGCCTAAGCAAAAGGTGCAAATAGGGGAGAGGTGAACTCGTTGCGCTTGGCCTCGAATTGGTGGACAACAGCTAGAGAGGTGCGGAAGTCCATGAAGCGGGAAAAAAGGTGGGTGCAATGGCCATGGAGATCACACAAATCACAGGGGTGGTTGGTGTGAATAGTCTTGGGGTTCTTGGCCACAGTCGCGGAAGAAACAAAGGCTTCCAGGACCGTGGACTTAGGGAACACAACATTAACCATGGGCTTGAGATGAGGCAGTTCAGGATAGGTATGGGTGGCGTGACCGACAACATCACACAAATAACACTGGATGGTGCGCTTTGGAGGCCTAGGAGGGGCAGGGTTTTTCATGGCAGCCTTGTCCTTTGATGCCCCCCTGCGAGCTTTGCTATTCTTACCCGAAGCAGTCGTAACAGGAGGTGGTACATGTTGAGGTGACTGAGGCACTGTTGCAGCGAGAAAAGTCATGGGGAGCAGTTAAATAGGGGTCAAAGCAAGAAAAGGTTTGGGTTGACCAGGTGGGGTAGTGGTTGGAGGGTCAAGGTTCCAGACGGGTATCGCTCAAGGTCAAATTGGGGAGGGAGAGGGTGGCCATGATGGGAACCAAATAGAATCCGGGAGGTGGAGCAAGGAAAGGTATCTGACTAGTGGGGTAATGGCCAGGAGGGATGGCACCAAGATGGTTAATATTTTGGGGAACCGACCCAGGAGGGTAGAGAGGCTCATGGGTACCAGCTGTAGGGGAAGGGCCAGAAGGAAAAGGTCTAGTTGGCGGTGGTGAAGGGCTAGGAGCAGGTTGCAGCGGGTGAGGTTGAGGTTGCTGACTAGCCGAAGTGGGCCACTTGAGGTCAGCCCAAGATGATTGCATCATTCATACATTCACTGAGCTGGGATCAAAGACAAGAGGAGGAGGAAGACCAGGGAAGGTTCCTAGTAAGGAGGAGTCTTTGTAGACGCCGGTGGAGACACTGGTCAAAGAATCGACAGTTGGCTTATTGGCTACATAAGAGATGATCGACTCAGGGTAGGTCTGAGATTTTGGCTCATGATATGTCAACTAGTCAATTGTGACTATCTTTCCATTATGAGGGAAAAACATCTTGCGATGAACCACAGATGGGACAAAAGACATGGCAAAAGTGTAGCTATGCCCCAAAGGAATGTTACAATCAAGAGGGGCATCGATGACTTCAATGTCAATGCAAACTGTCTTTCCCGCAAGAGTGATAGGACAAATACGGAAGAGGCCAAGGGGCTGGGAGGCATTCCCATCCCATGCACGAAGGCTGATGGTGGAAGGGGCTAGCTCAGGAGATCCGAGTTGTTTCCAAACCGAAGTAGACATGACACAAGTAGATGCCCCCTCATCAATAATACATCGACCTATGTTAGTGTTCCGGATTTTGACTGGGATTTGGAAAGCAACGGAAGAAGGAAGGGGAGGATGGTCTGACTGATGGGCATCAAAAACAATTAATTGGTCATCAGCAGGATCTACAGTGCCCGTGGTGGATAGTAGAGCCTTCCTTTGGGAAGGACATGACTGGAGGAGTTCCAGTGTTAAAATGGTAGCAAGAGACTGTGCCAAGTCATATACTATGCTATACAAATGAGTAGCTCGACCAAAAGCAGCATTTCGGCGTAATGGGCCCTTAGGAACCTTGATAGGGACCTCAATTTTGGGTTGAGGGATCTGCAAAGGACCATTTGGCGTCGAAAGAGGCTCTATAGGACCTGAAGAAGGTGACTCGGGGACAGACGGAGCGGGAGGCATGGGGTACTGACGAGATCGAGTTTGAAGGTTAAGGTCGACAATGAGAGGGTGGTCAAAAGTCATCATGAGAATCTGGTAATCAGAGGAACCAGAAGGGGAAGGTTGAGTGGTTACCGGGGCATGAGGTGGTTGAGTAGCCACGAATCCTTGATAAGGGAAAGGATTGGTAAACACGGCGAGTTGAGAAGTAGCCACAATGGGAGGAACAATAGGGGAGGAATGATGTCCCCGTAATGTGGCCTGAGACTCCCACATCTGCCACATCTGTGGTAATAGGGGACATTCGTGAGTGTAATGATCATAAACACCACAACAAGAACAAGGCTTATTGGTGCGAAGAGGCATGTCCTTCTTGGGCTAAGAACCCTGTGGCTGCTTAGCAGTGTTGGAATCAATACTTGGAGGATTGGATCCACGATTACTAGAGGTAGATTGATTTTGATTGCCATTCCTCTTTCTTTGAGAAGAAGGAAGATTAGTCATGCCCTGCTGTGCAAATACTCGCCCTGGAGGGGGTAGTAGTTACTGTTGCGGGGGTTGAGAAGGAAAGGGAGATGGAGGTCCAAATGCTGGAGGAGCTGGGACACCAGGCTGTGGGTAAGGATAAGGGTTAGGATGGGAAAAATTGAGGTAAGGAGGAGGGTGGGCAAAAGGGGGAGGCATGCCGTATCCTGGATACATGCTACCTGGAGGGGGGAAAGTGTTGTAGGTGCTGGCCCCTCCTGGAGGGAAGCCATAGCCCATAGGAGGTTGAGCATAGGTATGTGAAAGAGATCCAGCGATACCATCGGCAGAGTGAGATGCCCTCGGGGCGTTAGCACCACCGGGTCTGGGGAGGTCAGGAAGGATGGTATAAACATAACCGATTTAGCATAGATGAGGTCATATTTCAAGGTTATTTGGAGGGTGGCTTCTTCGGTTTGAGGGAACTGGGATGCGACATCTTTGCCGATGGTAGGTAAGAGAGAGCGAAGGAACCATTCCACATAAACCTGATCTTCAAAGGTGGGAGCTCGACATAAGATCCTTCTTCTCCTCCATTCCTGGACATGAGTGGAAAGGCGGGTCAAAGAGGATTGACGGAAAGAAGTCTCAGTTCAGTACCAGTGTCGTATCGGAGAGGGAGCTGGAAATAAGATAAAAAGGCTTGGGCAATGGTTGCAAAGGTCGTATGGGAAGAGGCGATCTGATCAACATACCATTTAGAAGCTTCGCTGGTAAGTGTGCGTTGGAAAAATCTAAGACGGATGGAATCATCAGTAATGGAATTGGATGAACACCACATGTGGAAAGATTGGATATGGTTGGAGGGATCTTCACTAGCAAGGCCTTTGAACTTGGGAATGTCGAAGGGGAGCTTGGTTGGCATAGCAAGCCAACTAACATCATGGCGGATAGGATCATTGATCAACTAATTGAAATCGGGGAGATTGAGACCGGCCATATAAGGGAGCAAAGGTACAGTCGAGGTAGTTCCCATAGTGGTTCCACTAGAAACGGACCCAGCAGTAGAACTGGGGTTGCCGCTAGTGCTAGGCCCTGAACTAGACATGGTGAAGGTAACAAGGGGAGAACCCGAAAAATCAAAAGAAGATTCAGAGTGTGGACTCGAGGGAGGACTAACTTGACGATGACGGGAAGGAGTAAGTCGACTAACCGGAAACTGAGGGTGAAGGCTAAGAAGTCTCTGGGATAAACACCTTGGAGGCACAATGATGACGGGAAGAAGAATAACCGACAGGAGCAGGGAGGTGTAGAATCAAGTGAGGTCAATCTCGAAACAAGGGCAGAGAGGTGCAGTGTCAATTGATTTTAAAGTCTTTGCTAGGCGGTGTTAACCAAGCTCTTCTTCACTTAGGGTCAGTGTGTGGCGTGTGTTAATTTTAATTTTTAAACCTAGACATTTTGAGAGTAAAAGAAAAAGTGTGCTTTGTAATTGAAAATAAATCTACAAAGAACAGCAAATAAGACTGAAATAATAGAAAATTAACAGCTAACAATGCATCGATCTAACCCAAGAAGGCGGGTCTCTCAAAACTAGTCTAAAAGAGGGAAAAAAATCTAATCAAAACACACTAAAAAGAGGCCAATAGATCTAAGGTCGGGAGGGACAGGGATCTAAAGGAGAAATCTGCTGAAAAGAGGTGCAGAAAATAGCAAAGAGGCAAAGGAAAGGTTGCTGTAACAAAGGGGGAAATCAGCTAAAGGTAGGGGGGACAAGGAGGTGACCCGAGAGGTAAACCCAAACAAAACTATATGAGGTGATTTCAAAGGCACAAGAGCTGATCTAGAGGGATCTAAAAAGGAGGTATCAGATCTTGAAAAGAAGAAGGCTGAAACTCTGAAAATTCAGACTTCTAAAACAGCTAAAACTCTTCCACAAAAATTGGAGGGAACTAAAGCTCTAAGGGGTAATATGTCCACTTAGGTGAGTGAAACAGATCAAAAAAAGGTCTAAATGGGTGGAAACAGATGCTAGAAAACCCTGACAGAAGCTTCAGACAAACCTAAAAAAATTGTTGGAAAAGTGCAGAAAAAAGTGCAGGTCGCAGGTTCTTACCTGTTTTGAGTCTAGGTCACAGTTTTGGGGCAGAAAAGTACGCCCTCCAATCCAGATCACAGTTTTTGGGCCGACAAGTGCGCCCTGCAGATCCAGGTCTCTCGGCGGGAGATTTCAGAAAAAGTTGTCGTCTCAGCTGCGGTTGATGTTTGTCACCTGCGCAATAGGGCCAGAAACACACAGAAGTTAAAAATATGAGTGTTTGAGGGTTTTAGAGGTAAAAAGCACCATAAAAATAAGAAGAAAAAAAAACTGAAGAGAAACCCTAGAATCTAAAATAGCTGGATATGCAGAAATAGATAAAACGACAACGGTCGCAAAAGAAAACCCGTGTGGAGTCGCCAATTGTTAGTATGAATATTTCGTCGGAAAAATACCACTTTAGCTATGCATAAAAAATAGCCCTAACATCAATTATGGCTGCCAATATCTTTAAATCTGCAGTTAGTTGATCCAAATAAAGATGCACAAATCCAGATCTATGCATAAAAGACATTAAGCAGTGAAAATAAAATGTTGCTCCATGCATCCAATAGATAAGACAAGAACAATATATTTGAAAGAATTTTTGTATTAAAGGGGCACCTGAGAGGAAAACAAGAAAGGTGTTTCCAATTCTCCTCAATGGGATGGGTTCTTGAAAGTCTTCAGCATTTCAAACCTCAAAATTCTCTCTCTTGTTGGTGTAGAAAACCCAGACAAACATAGAACTCAAAGGGAGCTCACAAAGTAAATGATGGAAAATGTGACAATGATAATGGCTCAAAGTCAGACCAAGAGTATAGATCCAGAGTGATCTAATGCAATGAAAGGTGACAAATGAATGGGAAAACCCTTCTATTTATAACAAAATATTAGGGTATTCTAGAACTTGGTGTATGAATAAAATATTTTTAACCAAATTCTAGAACCACCTTTTAGGAATATTTTATTATATTTATTGGAGGGAAAAGGATTTTTGACTTGGGTCAAATCCTTTATTTATAAATAATAAATAAATAAATGATTTATTTATTATTTTAAAGAAATGGTGGAAATATAATTAAATAAATAATGATTTATTTAATTATTTATAAATGATTTAGTCAAATTTAACTAGGAATATTATTTAAATAAGGATTAAATAACTTATTCTTAGGAAATAATCAAATAAATAAGGATTTATTTAATTGATTTCCTTGTTTTGGGTTAAATATGACCAGGAATAATAATTAAATTGATGTTTAACTAATTATTCCTTGAGGAAATATAAACAAATATAGATTTGTTTATTATTTCCTTTTTGGGGTTTCCTGTTTAGACCATAAACAACTTAATAAGGGTGTTTTAATAAGTTATTTCAGATAGTGAAAGCAATTTTACTTAGGGTAAAATTGGTCTTACATGGTCTATTTGGGTCCATCTAATGATAATAGGTTAGATGACCAAAAAATGGTGTAACAGAATTGTTTGGTTTTTGCAGGTTATTAGCAGAAGGAGAATTTGGAAAAACAATTGATATTAGTTCAAACTATTTATTCCAAAGAACTCACAGGAAATGAATTCAAATGATTTTCCTTAAATGAAAGATTCAAAGAAACATAACAAAAAGAAATAATTTACTCAAAGAGAAACAAATTTTTACGAGGATTCATAACAGAGGATGAAAACCATTTCCATCAGCAACTCTCGAGGACATATTTTACTCACTCTTACTGTAAAAGGTAAAAGTAAAAAGAAAACAAAGCAGTCAAGGTAAAATAGTAAAAGTAAACATGGAGGCAGTAATGGTTAAACTAAGACGAAAACACTTTTACCGGAAACAATGAATTTTATCGGAAGTAATAGTCAAAACAGTTAAAAGGACAATAAGGTTTAAAGATGAAAACAAAGCAATAAGGGACATTTTCCAAAAATTTTCTATTTAAGTCATAGTTTTGCAGAAACTATTGTGGCCAATCCAAAATGAATTTTGAAAAACTGGAGGAGGTTTGTGTTCCTAAGTAGCCAATCTACAAAAATATATCTCACTTTTTACATGGGTATTACAGAATGAGAAATAAATTTACATCTTCAAAACCTAAGTTTCAGATTGTGCAAAGTTTTGTTTTACACATTTGTTTTCAGAGCTTATTGTGAACAACAGGAGTGGAATTTTAGGAAAATGAGAGAGGTTTATCTCAAAAACATATTTATCTACAAAACCCACTTTCATTTTTTACATATATATATCGGATTGAGATATAAAAAGGTATCACTCGACCCCAATTTTACATCATTTCTAGAGCAAGACACACAAAGGAAGGAGACAATTAGTGACTGGGATGTCTCATCATCAACTAAGAGTTGCTATCAAATTATAATTTCTCTTCTTTGTCACCATCAATCCAAAAATATAGTGACAAATAGATTCATTAGTTTAGAGTTTCCTTTATTGAAGTTATATTTATGTAATACAGTTTGAGAAATTTGTAAACTAATCTTGATATTTTTTCAAGATATTCTAGTTTAGAATTTGTATAAATACTTCATAATTTGAAGCATTGAGGGCAGATTAATTACTAAACATTTTTGTAGTCATATTTTTTGAACCTCAAGGGTTTTTGTATCAAGTTCAAGTCAACATACTGGATCATAGGAAATAAAGCATCATATTACAGGATTCATGTGTTAGGCCATTGAAGTGAAGTATTTTCTCATGTTGTTTGTCAATTTTCTTATGTTTTCCATACATTCATGAAAGTGTTCTAAATTTTAATGTGAAATCAGGAATTGTTATCTCATAATTTGTTAAAAGCACTCTATTATTGACTGATTTCCATTTAAATGTTTTGTGTTGATATCTAGACCAGGGAATCATTAATTTCTCCATGATTTCGATTGACCTCTACCTTTTCACTCCTTATCCAGATTAAAGAACCCTTAATTTCTCTTTATCTCAATTAAAACCATTTCACCATCAGCCTTTGGAGATATAAAATGACTCTTCTATCTTTCCTTGTGAAAATTTGACTTTGGACCTTGATCCTGATCTGTATGCTTGACACATTAACTCCATTTGCCCAATGGAAAAAATATTTATAGCTATCCATCTAAGTAAGTGATTTTCCCACCAACTCAAATCAAAATCCAAAAACCAATTTTCCCTATATAACTAGCCTAAAACCATTTAAAATAAAAAAAGATAAATCACATAAAGAGAGCCCTCTCTGAGCATTAGGAAGGCTAGATCCTAAGGTTTAAATCTAGGTTTGTGGTTACCTCGATGAATTCTTTCTTTAACTTTGAGAAATTACTAAGTGATAACATTACACTAGTTTCATAAAGGTGAATCGTGTATATACCCAAGTTTCTGTGTAGAAAACCACGTATGATTTTTGTTAACAGAAATTTTATGGATCAACTTTTAGAACAGACTGTGGTGTTTTTGGGTAAACTCTGTTGTTTTGGTGTTTTTTAATGTGCCTTTCATTGATATTTATCTCCTTGATGAATATGTCTTGATGAATTGGCTACTGAAGGTGTTCGGGATATACAGGTTTAGGGGGAGCACTTGCCTTGCTGAAAAGAATGCATTGTTGGCACTATGTTGGTTGTTGTTATGAGCTCTTGTTATTTGATGAAAAGGTCATGTTGATACCTATGGTGTGAAATTGTTATATTCAGTCATGTAAGGAATTCTTTAAATTTGTAAACCCACTTGGTTGGGTAGTTGAGTCAAATATGTAAATCCACTTGCTTGGATCATTTATGTTAGTATGAGTCCTTGGTGATAGGATTGGTCATACTTTATTGAGTTAAAAGAGTCATGTATTTCATTAAAATTCTATCCGCATATGCTCAGGGGGAGCAATTGTCTACCCATTGCTCTTGATGTCAAAGGGGTAGAGTGTTTGTTGTTTGAATAATGTTTATGTATCTACATAATCGGGTGATAAAACTCCATCATGATTGCCATCAAGTCCAAAGGGGGAGATTGTTGGCAATATGATTCTTATGTCTTAATATGTTGTCCTTGATGGCAACTCTCTGGAAAATAATGGAGTATATTTCTTCTAGAGAAGCTCAGTAGTTTGCAGAAGGTCTAACAGAAGAAATTTTTTAAGTCAAGTAGAAGTTGGTTAATATTCATAATTTAAGGTTCTATACACGGTTTAGTACACGAAAAATCGCATATACATGTAGATAAGAATGATCCAAGTAGTGTATGTCTTTTGAGCTCTAAAATTATAATACTAGGGGGAATTACCATGATTTTAGCCCACAATATGGAGCGATGTGTCGTCTATTTCACTCCATCCAAGAATTCCATCGACACTTGTGTGGTTTTGGCTCATGGTATTAGGAAAGGCTAAATATATATAAGTAGAAGAAAATCATAGTGCAAAGTGGGTCCAAGTGTAGGGTTGTTACTAAATACTTCTCTTTGAAGTATATCTGCATGGGATGGACTCTGTTTTATTGGTATATCTGAAACTGTGATGCACCCTAGGATACAATGATGGATCAGGATCTCTAGACCTGATATGATTATGTATTTGATATATTAAAGAGATGACTGGGTCTGTGACCTGGAACATGTTTCCTCAAGTGAAGTGAAGAAATCTAGGTAAGTCTATATATATGAAAAATTCTGCAAAATTAATATTTACAAATCTATACGCAAGTTAGTATTAATGAAATTGCATATATACGCAACTTTTTCTCAGAAAAAAGCGCGTATGGAAGTTAGGGTTTTCTGAATCTTGTTGGAGAGGTTATATTTTTATTACTGTTGTATTTATGATTTTTTTCAATGAAGTCTTCATTTAGATCTGGGTTTTTTGAATACTATTTATGCTGCTAAGTTGAATATGTACAAATCTGTTCAATGAGTGAGTAAATATGTTTAATGATGACTCACTAAATAAGGATTCTGCAATAATGAAAAGATATCTGACTGAAAGCCTCATATCTGGTTCTGAGACTGATCATATTCTGTAAATTAATTATTCTCAGATCTATACGTAGGTTCGTGTGAAGGAAAGCACATTTACATGCGGGATCAGTAAAGTGAAGTAGTGTATGCATTTTAAGATAATGAATGATCATGGTTGAGATTGGTTATGCATGCTGATTTTGATATCTAGGTTTATTACTGTGTACTAGTTACACTAATCTCACTGTTCTGATTGAAGTTTGGGTGAAGTTTATTGGTGTTGATATTTATGCCGAGTTGTTTCAAAGTTGTGGGATCCAGTGTGAAAATTTATGAAATGTGGTCTATAGTGGGTCTGAGGGTTGAAGCCTTCAGTGTGGAAGTAGAATCTTCCTACCAGTAGAAGTTGGTGTTCTGATAAGGGGGTTGAAGCTCCCTTTCAGTAGAGGTTGGTAAATGAGATCAAGGGGTTGGAGCTCCCTTCCAGTAGTAGATGGAGAATGAGAGAAGGTTGCAACCTTCTTTAGGTAGATGCTTGTGTATTGATATGATTCTGAATCAATATAATATTGTAAGCATTTTTCCAGATAATAAATATTGAATATAGAGACGACAACAACGGTTGTTTTCTCCCAAATTAGGTTTCCACCTTAAATCTTGGTGTTCATGTGTGATGCTGTTGTGTGTTGATTTATTTTGTTATTACTACACATATTTACTGCTTAACTATCTAATGCATAACTGATAAGCTAGGTTAAAGAATGTTTCTAAAATTTTATCTAAACATTAAAAGTTATCTTAGTATACACAAGCTTCTGTTAGTGTATCCACATATATACGCTAGTTGGGCTAATAAAATTCATGTATAGAAATCAGTAAGAGAAAATCAAAATATTGTGATTATTGAAAATATTGATTCACCCCCCCCCCCTTCCTTTCTGAGTATTTTTCCCAACAATTTTGACACTCCATCTAGGAGAAAACTTGATGTTCCCAAGCTCACTCCAGACGTGCAACAAGTCTCCTGTGGTACCTTTATTTTTGACATTTCTCCAAAAGCATGACACCTTTATAAAAACTGAAGGAGGTTTTTCTTCCTTGCCTAGTTATGGATAAAAAACTCTATCACTTTTTTCAAATTCATCCTTATTTGGCCAAAAAAATATTTTGAAGAAAAACTTGTCCTATGTGTGGCAAATGATTTGTCCATTCGAATGACTTCCTGAAATTTTTTGGAGACATGATGTTTATGAGTTGAAATGGCCTCATACTTGATGAAAAAAACCTACTCTAATTGATTCATTCATCACCTAAAGAAGTGAATTGGAACAACCAATGCAACCATGTAAGCATTCCGGCTAGTATTTGAATTCTCCAGAAGTGCTTGTGTGTGAGCAAGAAGAGAGAACTACTGAAAGGAAAATCCCATGAAAACTTGTCGATAGATTGAATCTTAATGAAATTGCAAAGCTTCAGCCCACCGGTTGACATCAAGAATGCTGCAAAAGGATCTTCATAGGAATAAAAAATAATTTCCATCCCATATAATTCATTACTGCTTTCTTCAAGATAGTCTTCGTACCTTGATTTTAAAATTTTCCTAACATTTGTGCTTTATTTCTTTGATTACTGCAGCAAGCTGACAAAAGGATCCTAAAACTCGTGAATAACCAATTTTTCCTGATCATCAACAAAAAAACAAGAAAATTCTTCATTTCTCTCCTGATATGGCTACAAATGTTTGGATGAGCTTTGTAATGAGACTCCTGCTGAAAATGACAAAGAAATTGATTGTCAGATCAAGTTTATATCAACTCTCTTTTCAGGCTCACAGTTAGCTAATGGAGAAGGAATTTTACTACAGATATCATCCAAAACATCGGCTATAGGGTCATGAAATTCTTGAAAAGACTGTTGGAACCTATTTTCCATTGATTCTAATGAGGCTGCATGACTTTCTACAAGCTACTCATTCGTTGCTTTAGAGATATTATGAAAATTTTCCTTTAAAAAATGAAATTCTTCAAAACATAATGGTACAAAATAATCTTGCCATTAGAGGAATTTTCAGTTATAAAATGGGCCTCCTAAGGAAATTATAAAATAATAGTGGAAGTAATAAAATAAGATTTGATTACATCATCAAATTTTAGAGGGAAAAAAGAAAAAGATACATTTTAAACTCATATTTTCAACTTATCTCCCAAAGTTTTTACTCATATTTCAAGCGGGAGTACTCATTGGATGAAAAATTTAATTCGTCATCCAATGAGTACCCATGTTGCATACTTTCGATGGGTCCTACTACATGAAAAATGAGAAATACATGAAAAACATGATTGTAATCATGTTTTTTAATGTATTTCTCATTTTTCGTGTAGCAGGGTCCATCGAAAGTATGCAACATGGGTACTCCTTGGATGAGGAATTAAATTTTTCATCCAACGAGTACTGTCACTCAAAATTTGAGTAAAAAATTTGGGAGATAAGTTGAAAATATGAGTTGAAAAAGTAGGTTTATTATTTTATTATTTTTTAATATTTTTATCCTTTTACTCAATAAATGGTGAATCATCCCCCATGGTTGACATCATCATATTGAATCCTATTGGTTCTTATAAAGTTTATTTTTTTGTACATTTTTCTTAGGAGGCCCATTTTAGACCTCCAAATTCCCCTAATGATCATTTGATCATATGTTTCATCTTCCAAGCCTTAATCTATAATTTGAAATTCAATGGAACTAGGTGGCTGCAAATCTAGAGCTAAGGAGGATTCTATGTCGCAAATGATTTCCTCAACCATTTCAGGAGAAGTTTTATCATTTATAGTGTTGAACACTTGCTTATCTGCTTGCTTATATTTTTCTCTTATTTTTGAAAATGAGGAGAAAGACAAGGGTAAGGAGCTTTGATCAAGAATTTCATTATCCTTTTGATTATCATGATCAAAACTTAATGACTGTTGATTTCTAATTGCATGAAGTTTTCTCTGATGAACTGAAATGAAGTAAAACAAAGAGGAAAATATCCTTCACTTACTTCCAAATTTTCTATACTTTCCTCCTCACTTCCATAGCTAATATGCATCGGTTGATCAATGTATTCAAGCTGTTTAAATTGAACTTCATCCTCCCACAAACCAGCTATTGATTTCTCTGCAAGATTAGCTTCTGTTTGGAGGACATAATTTTCGTCATACTGATCAAACTTTGGCAAATCATCAAAAGAACGAATCTTGTCAAACATACACATTAGGTTAGTAGATTTTTTCTCCCTGGATTTTTTCTATGGTAGTGGGGATTAGTAGGAAAGTGTTTAAGGCCAACATCTTTTTCTTCTTCTGCAATAAGTGGGAAATGGTGATCTTGAATGGAAAATTGATCTCTCATGGTAGTCTTTTGCATAATTTCCTCTACTGTCCTTACCAAAATGTCTAGATTTACCTCTGAAGGTGCCAGGTGCTCTGCAATGTTCTCCCTCTCTTCTTTCTTCAACTTTGCCCTTCTAATCAATAGATTAGCCTCTACATCTACTGCACTGTTTTTCATCTCTTCAAGTGTTGTGAGGTTCCTTTCTCTTAGATGAAACTCTATTTATAGATCAAAGGCATTTTGGTAATGTAAGAGAGCTGGGCAAGGAGGAGGTATTATATTAGCAACTATCGAACAATAGACTTGACTGAATCTGGCAGAAAACTGTTGTATTGTCTCCCTTAGCTGTCTCTTCAGCTAGTTATAGTTTCCTAAAATCAAGAAAGGATTTTCTTTGACCACCCACCTATCAAGGAAAACTTTAAAAAACTACGAGAAATCTAAGGTGCTCGCAGCAGACAGGTTTTTGAACCAACTCTTGCCTTCACCTTGCAAAGAAAGAGAAAATATCCTGATATTGACATCCTCTTCATTAACTTCAAAAAGGTCAAGGAAAGTCTCAAAATTTTGCATACGTCTCTTAGCAGTGATGTTTTCACATTCACCATCAAACCTTGGTAGATATAGGTAATGAATTTCAGGGAAAGCATGGAGTATAGGAGGTAAGATGAGTGGTTTGTATCTATCTGTAATTTGATGAGGTGTAGGAGTATGTACAGAAGTTGTAGGATCAATTTTGGTCTCTTTAGGCTCATAAGCTTGAATATGGTCATCATATGATTCAGAAAAATGGTCTGGACCAAGATCAAAGGTTTACGAAAAATTTTTATTTACATCCTTCTAAAGAGCAGAATCCAATGCAGATCCATGATCTTTCCTCAAACATAATATACCTTGGAAAATTTTCTAGAAATTCGTAGGAAAAAAGAAGAATATTTCATGATAAAGAACATGATGTCTTGAATGAAAGAGAGAGTTGAATACCTGATCTTCCCATGTTGTCCTTTCATATTTCTTAGTAAGGTTCATCCTCTAGTGGAGTCTTTGGATTTGATTTCGAAACTGATTTGGGCTTTCCAGGTGAATGATGCACAATCTTCTTGTTTCCTGATCATTGTTCACCATCAAAAATTGGATCTGATCCTTGCCGTTATTTCCCAGGGAATATTTTTCTTTTCGCCTCCCCGGCAACAACGCCAAAATGTTACCACTCTGCCAAATCTCTAAGGTTGAAAAAGAGATCCCAACAGAGGTAACCACGGGCCAATATTTTGGATTGGTATCTATCCCGACCAAACCGGAGAGGGCTCTCTCCACAAGGTCACAACCAAGAGGGATGGATAAATTAGGATTTTAGGCTAGGTATAAGTACAATCATTTGATCTGGTTGAATTGTTGGATGAGGATTAGGTCAAAGAGGTTAGGCCATGAAAAATAAGATGGGAATTGTAGTCCATTCAATGGGGCAAGGTAGGTAGAAATATTAGCACTCTAAGGTGGTTTTGTGAGATTTTTTTAGATTTATGAGGAGCTAGGAATAACATAAGAGATTTATTCTTCCTAAATTGAAGAAAATGGAAAAATTATGATGACTTTCCCAAAAAAGAGCATGAAAGAACATGTATTCTTCCTATCAACTTGAAAAACATCATATAATAGACATGAAATAGTTTATGAGCTTAAAAAACATTCATAAAATTGAAACATGAGAAAAAAAAATGCCAAAAATTCATACCACAGGTATCAGAATGAAATAGCTACAACACTTCATTAATTTCAGGCCAAACTGATTACACTTTAGTCCTTGATCAATACAATAGAATCCAACTAATTCCAACAAGTGAAATGACTGAAAAATTACATGATGTATGCCTCAAAAAAACTCCTCCCGGCCTCAAGAGACAAATCCATGAGAGGAGGAGCAGTTCCACTAAATATTGAGCTGAAAGCTAATGTGTAGGGAGGTCCTAGTGACTGAACCCTAACTTTTTGCAAATTGATTCATTACACCTCATCATGAGTTTTAACCTAATGTATTTACCCTAGGTAATAGTAAAAACATGATATTTACATTTAAATCATTTATTTGCAGAGTTAAAAACATGATTCCCCAAGATAAAAAGTCAAATTTTCACAAAAACGCAGAAAAATCAAACAACTTTCAACGTGCCATCCCTTTGTCAAACACGCCATCCATGTTGCAGCCTGGTTTTGGGTGCCTTTACGGTGTCCAAAATGGGCCCATGATAGCTCCTTTTAAATATTATCCTCTATAATTTCAAAATATGCCTTTATTTTTTGGAATGGACTTGATTTGACCTATCAAAAAATGATCCTCCAAAGGCTGCTCAACGCACAGCACCAAGGCCAAAAATAAGGAAGAACCATTATTTTTTACTTGGTTTTTGACATTATGACATGCTAGTTTTGCAAACCAAGGCTAGAAAAGTGGTTTTATTAGATGTATTTGTCATTTTTCATCCAATGGTGGTGGCCTTTTCGTCAAAAAGTGGCTCAGAAAAGAGCGTAGCACCAAGGACGCTGCGTGCCTAGCATTCCAGCTATGCAAAAATTCTGAATTTTCTGGAAACATTGGCCTCCAAGATGGAGCAATAACTCACTAACCATGAGGTATTTTGAAAACTTGAAAAAGGTTTTTTTTAAACAACAAAATCCTCCATTTTCTCCAAATTAAGTGTTTTTTGGCCACAATCGTCTTTGCCGAAAGGTGTCTCAAACAGGGTTTTGCACAGGCAGAAAAATAGTCTGTGGAGATGTGAATGAATCTGTCATTTTGTAATACTTTTGTAAAAAGTGAGATAGGTTTTTGTACTTTGATATCTTAGGAACACAAACCTCCTCCAATTTCCCAAAATTCATTTTTTTTGCCACAATATGTTCTCCAAAACGGTGACCAAACAAGACATTTATGGAAAATGTGCCTTCGAAGAAGTTTTTCAAATTTTCCCAAATTATGTTCAAATTTCTGCAAAATTTCTCCAAACTTGCTTCATGGAGACTTAATATGGTATGATATTCCATGAGGGAAGCTTAAGTAATAAAATTTAACTTACCTTTCTCTTTCTTCTTGATTATGTTTTGTAGTTTTGAACATCCAGGTTTAGGTTTTTAAACCATTTCTCACCTTGGTTGGGCATGTATGTGGCTAAGATATGGTATCTACTAAGAATATGAAATAAAAACCTGAAATCATGGCATTTTCCCCTTTCAAAGTGGTTGTAAACATGTCTATGATTTGCTCATGAAAACCTACCTCCTCTGCTCTTTGGACCATTTCACAAAACTTATAATAACCCACATGTTTGAAAACATTTGACTGCTAGGGGTAATGATATCAACTCCTTGGTGTCTCATGGCTCAAGCCTTGAGACGCTCCCTCCATTGTGGTGTCTTTTCTCCTCTCTTTCTTCTCCCTCACTGTGTGGTCTTTTTTCTTCTTCTGCCATGGTGTTTTAATGTTAAAACCCTAGGGAGGTGTAATGGAATGGAAATGAAATTTTGGGGAGTGAGGAATGACATAGGGAAATTTAGGGAGATTGGGGAAGGGGTTTATGATTTGAGGGGAATGAAATGGAGTAGGAATTTATAAGGGTTTGTAATAGGGAATTTAATTAGTTTAGGGTTTTGGGAGCCTAGGAAAATGAATCACCTAGGGCTTAGGATTTGAGGATGAAATGATTAAGGAAAGGAGATTATGTGATATAGGGAGTAAGGATAGGGTAATTATGATGTGGGAAGGGAATGAAAGTTCTAGGGAGTAAATTTTTGATATGAAATTGGGATTTAGGGAATGACTAGGGTTTCAAACTTAAAAATAAACATCAATTCTTTAAACAATCCCAAACACCAACAAATTGACTTGATCAGGAGAGGAATGGTGTTAATGGAAACTTAATTGATTATAGGATGCTGTGGATTTATTTTTATGAATATTTGAAAGTGATAATACAAATTTTGGAGTTTTCTATGGAAAACGGTCAAGCGCGCAACACATAAAGCAGGCGCGCAATGCCAAGAGGAAATGTGTAGTGCAACACACAGGAAAAAAACACCATATTGCAGACCACTTTTGGAGGCCTTCCATAGTTCCAAATTGAGCTCGTGATAGATATTTGGAAATATATCTCTCTTTGATACACAATGGACCTACAAAACACTTAAAATGATCAAGTATAGTCCCTCAAAAATCAATTCTCCCAAGACTAGTCAAAAAGTGCAGAATGAGGGTGCAAAAATGAAGATTTATCTTGCAGGAAAATTTTGGAGACCTTCCTCAACTCAAAATTTAGTGAATCATAACTCATTGGAAATTTATTCCAGTCTATTTATCATTTGACTCATCAATAAAGCCATTTCGACACTCCATCTAGGAGGAAACATGATTTTCCCAAGGTCACTCCAGAAGTGCAACAACTCTCTTATGGCACATCTATTTTTGAAATTTCTCCAAAATCATGAAAAATGTGTAAAAAATGAAGGAATTTTTACTTCCTTGGCCTATTCTGGAAAAAACCCTCTCTGACATTTGTCAAATTCATCTTTGTTTGGTTAGAAACACAGTTTGAAGAAAAACTAGCCCTATGTGTGGAAAATGGTTTGTCCCTTGGAATGAATTCTTGAAAAATGATGGAGACATGAAGTTTATGAGTTGGAAAGGCCTCATTCTTGATAAAATTACCTCCCTTATTCTTCCTCTACTCAAATTTCTCTGATTCCATAACAAACCCTAGCTCGATGGGAGAGGAAATTAGGGTTTAGTGCTTGCAGAAAATGATGATTTTGAGGGCTAGGAGTGATGGGAAGTATTTAGGAACACTGATGAATTTTGGAACTTGACTAATTTGGCTGATCAAAATTTGAGAAATATTTGAACTTTACATTTTTGATGCTTTTGGAACTCTGATTAATCAGCTTGGGAACCATGAAATTATTACATTTGAATGGCATAAAATTACATAGTGAAAAAAAAAAATTGTTACATTGTGAAATCCACATTACATGAGAATTTTTATTTACAAGTCATCTTCACATGGTGAAGAGAATTTTATGGGATCACCCTTTACTTGTTGGTCTTATGAAATGGAATCGATTTTTATTGAACCATGGAAACCCTAATGACCTAGTGAAACCTTGAAAACTCCTAAAAGACCTAGTGAGACCTTGATGGACTGAATTTCAAGATGACATGACTCACATTATGGCATGATGACATTAAATTTACAAATGATGTACAATCAACAAGGTATGAAACTATGCTAGCAAGTAATCAAATTTGAGGAAGAGTGATGTTTTTGGACTATGGATACCATCCGTGACTAAATTTTTAAATGATCTAGTGGAATGATAAAAATTTCTAAGTGGGACTCCTAAAATGATATGAAAAGAGTATTTTTGATCATTGATGGCAGCATGCAAATAGTGACACTAACAGCAAGGAAACCAACAATGTTGCCAACAAAAGTAGGGGTGGAAGACCTCAATATTAGCACTCCTGAAAATCCCAAAATGGTAAAGATTTCATAATCCTTGAGGTCATCAATGAAAGGTAAATATGCAACACTCATGTCTTAGTTTTCTGATGTTTTTCCATGGGATTATTTTGATATGAAAGTCTATGATAAGAGTATAATTCAACACACCATTCCTTTAAATCCCAATCAAAATCCTTTCCACCATAAACTAAGGAGAATGAATCCCAAGTTGTTTCCCTCCATTCAAAAATAGGTGAACAGGTTGTATATTGTTGGTATTATAGTTCCTCTTCATTTTTCAAATTGGATGTCGAACTTAGTGCCAGTAAGAAAGAAGATTGGTGAGATACGCTTGTGTATAGATTTCATAAATCTGAATAAAGTATCACTGAAAGACAGCTACCCACTTCCAAATATGGATCATATTCTGCAAAGGGTGGTTGGTTATTCTATACTTTCATTTTTGGTTGGATATTCTAGGTATAATCATATTTTAGTTCATCCGGATGATCAGGATAAGATGACCTTTACAACACCATGGGGTACTTTTATGTATGCTAAAATTCCCTTTGGATTGAAGAATGTACGAGAAAATTTTCAACGAGTGATGGATATCACCTTTTCCAATGAAAATGATGTCCTTTTGGTCATTTATCTTGATGAAATCACAAATTTTTCCAAGACGAATGAAGATCACTTGCAGCATTTGAAGGCAATTTTGTAGAAATGCAGAAATTTGGCATCTCGATCAATCCAAAGAAGAGTTTACTCTCTATGGAAAAAAGGGAATTTTCTTTGTCATATCATATCTAAAGACAACCTTTGGACAGATCCTTCAAGGATTGAAGCAATTGAGAATTTGGACTATCCTAGAAGCAAGAAGGAAATCCAGTCATTCAATGGTAAAATCAACTTCTTGAGAAGGTTTATTCCTAACCTTGTTGAAAATTTAAGATAAATCACTGATATGTTGAAGAAATATAGCAAGGTGAATTGGTCCAATGAGGCAAATAAATCATTCAATCAAGTTAATTTATCATTATCTCATGCTCCTATTCTTATCAGCCCAGATTATACACTTGATTTCATCATATTTTCCTTTTCTCCTGAACATACTCTAACTGATGTCCTCATTCAAAAGAAAGATCAAAATATAGAGCAACCCATCACCTTCTTCAGTAGAACCATAAATGACACAGCCTCGAAGTACAATATCATTGAGAAATAGGCCTTGGGGCTAGTTAAATCAATGAAGGAATTCCGAGTGTATATTCTTCACTCTCATGTTCTTGCATATGTTCCAAACGCTAATGTCAAAGATGTGCTCACATAGAATTATCATGAAGATCAGCATGGAAAGTGGATAGCTACCATGCTGGAGTATGAATTGGAAATAAAACCTACAAAACTCATCAAGGGACAAGGCTTGGCTAAGCTCATATCAGACTGAAACATGCATGCCTTGGACATCAATTTTATTGCTACATTATCTTAGGAGCAAGAGGCTGATTTATTACCTCAGGTATCTGAAATTTTTTCTTTATCAACATGGTATGCTAATATTATTCATGTGTTGCAACATTTGAATCCTCCTCCCGGCATGGCTAGAATTAAAGGTATATCTATGAAGTTGAAGGCTCTTAATTATTGCATTCTTAACAATGTTTTGTATTCGAAAGACCCAAGTGGAATTTTTTTGAATTGTTTGGTAGAAGGAGAAGTTGATAAGGTGATGAGAGACTTTCATAAAGGTGAATGTGGTGGTCATATTTTCTGGAATACTACAAAAAACAAGATATTGAGGGTTTGATTTTAGTGGGCAAGTTTTTTTCCCAATGTTTATAAGACTATCATGAGCTGCCATAAGTGTCAAATTTTTTAGGGAAAAAGAAAGCTTTTACCGGTACCCTTAAAACCAATTGTATTTCAAGCACCCTTTCAGTAGTGGGGTCTTGATTTAGTTGGAGAGATCAATCCTCCATCATCAACTCAGCATAAGTGGAAACTTACTACCACCTGTTACTTCACAAAGTGGATTGAATCCATTCCCTCGAGGCAAGCTACAAAAACCATCATTATTCGATTTTTGTAGAGAAATATTTTGTCTCATTTTGGATACCCACAGAAAATTATCACTGATAATGCAACTACCTTTAAGTCGAAAAAGATGATTGAAATTTGTGATAAATATCACATAAGAATTGGGAATTCTACAACATATTATTCTCAAGGCAACGGTTTCATTGAATTGTCACACAAATCATTGGTGAACATAATTAAGATATTGTTTCAAGAGAACAAAATAAATTGACATAAAAATCTCGTAAATTCTCTATGGGCAGACAGAGTTTTCACAAAGAGATCAATTAGCATGTCACCCTTTCAACTAATGTATGGTTTTGACATAGTGTTTCCCACTTCTCTAGATGTGATGGTGATGAAAATTCTGCTAGAGATCGATAGTGAGCCAAATGATATTCAATGAAGAATCAGTCAAATGATTCATTTACAACAGTCAAGAGAAGAATTTTTCAATCACACTTAAAAACTTCAAGATAAAATCAAGGATATCTATTACAATAAGACCAAAGTTGACGATTTCAGGTTAGGAGATGTTGTTATATGATGGGATGCCCAAATTGAAGAGAAAGGTAAGCATGGTAAGTTTCATAACCTATGGAAAGGTCCATACAAAATTACGACATTCATGGCTAATGAGGATTTTTTTTTAGAATATCTTTATGGGTAGGAAATTATGGCAAGATCGGTGAATGGTAGGTTCCTCGAACATTACCTTACCTAATCTTGATGAAAAAGTTTCACTTTCATTGTAAACATTGCTTTTATTTGCTGGCAAAGAATAAGGAATTTGTTGCAGAAGTTTGTAGCTCGAGGAGAAGGCCATGAGACTTATATGATCAGCTGATGTTTTATTTTTTAAAAGTTCAAAAATTCAAGTTAGTTTCTGAGTCAAATTCATTTTTTGTTTAGTTAATCATTTCAGTTTGTCAAAGTATTTTCAGTTTCTAGTTTTGACTCCATTTCCAAATGGATGAGGCTACCCGATCTACGGTGTTCTTGAAACATCCTTAAGGAGCTTCCATCCCTAGTTGGAGCTAATGTTGGTGTCTTAATTTTCAGTATCAAACATACTCTTTCAGGTTTACTTGGTAGTGGTCCTAGGTCAAAATTTCATGTTTTCAAGTCAATTTTCAAATAAATTTTTGTTCATTGAATGTGTCTAGGTCTGAAATGCTACTCCCTTCACTCCATTCATGGTCATCATCATTTCAAAGTTTATGTAATCCATTATCATCTATGGTCTTAGTTCATTCACCACACCTTCATCTAGGTCAGGGTCTAGGTCTATTTTTTTTACCACCATAAGGTCCAATTATGTCATGAAAGAAAGGGAAAAAAATCACATTTTCACCAACAAGTCATTTAAATAGGGAGTTAGAAAAGATATCAAAATAAGTAAAGGAAACTTTCCTTTTCTCATAATGTTTGTTACCTGATTAAATTCAAAAGAGTTTATGATTTCACTAGAAGACAAAAAACAACATTTTGTGATGTTATAAAAGGAAAAAGAGGATTCTTCAACTCATTTCATCCTTTGATGTTTGATATAGTTCCTCTCTTCTCACCATCACACTCCATAGCTGCCAAGGGTTGAATAAAAATAAGAAAATTGTACCAAAACTACTCCTGCTACGCTTCAAGAATGCACTACTACACTTCTGGAGGTGTTGCGCTACGATTCTGGCAGGTGCTATGCTTTTGGTTTTAAGCTCAAAAAAACCATCCAAAGTTTCAAATCAGCATGAAAAAATATCCATACACCTCCAAATGATTAAGTGGACACTCTCCATACCTCTCTTAAGTCAAATACTTCAGCAAATGAGTGGATTCCTTCTTTAGGTTTTCTCCACTAAATTTTTGGTATTTTATGTATTTGGTTAGTTTAAGCTAATAAATCTCTAATTCCATCAACTACAACCTTCATACAAATTCCATACACCTTATCCAAATATTCACTATCACTCACAACCCTCCTTTCCACCATTTGCGTCGAAACCCTATTTTTCACTACTTTTTTGTAGGAAAACTTGTAAAACCCTGTGTTTTGAACTTTTGGGTAACTTCCACATGCCCATTTCCAAAAAATACACTTGTATAATATAGCCAACTCATCACCCTACCTCCCCAATTTTTTAGGTATTTTTCCCTAAATTCCTTCCACTTCATTTTTGTCCCTAAAACCACAATACCAATATCCCATTTTTTCCTAAATCTCTACTTTCCCTACCCACTACATCTAGATGGGATTTTATCTTGTTGAAAAACACTATGGAGGGTGAAAATAAGATTCATAAGGGAGGCCACCATCCCAGGTGTTGGAGAGGTAAATCCCCTCTGCGGACAGAGGCGATCCCTACTAGCCTAGATCGGGTCTATCAACAACGGAGTCATGCTAAGATGCAAGTTCCTAATTGCAAAAGACCAAGATGCGACAAGAGGCCTACCTTAAGTCCTACGCTGCTGTCATTTATGGAGAAGATGGTGCTTCCATCCCTTGCTTTGGCAGATCACAATTCTCCCGCTCAATGTGATCGAACACCTGCACGTACAAGAAGAAACAAAAAACAAACAAGCGTAAAACCTAATACATGCAATTATGTATCAGTCAGAGAAGATACAACTCATGACATAAAACATGAACATATGAGTGGAACCATAATCGAAGTCGTTTATTATTAATCATAACAAAGAAATATACAACCTGAGCTCTGATGCTGGATCTTCCTTCGGCGAGTCGACAAAGGAGTACGTCTCGATAAAGCTCGTCGGGGAAAGGACAAGTCTCTCTCTCTTCGGTTGTCTGACGATAATATCCTTACAATTGATTAAGATCTATTCAAGCTAGCTTGCGAAAGGAAAATGACAGGCTTATATAGATGGTGGAAGGGGATTTGAGATCCCTACAATGGTGGGATTGGCCCTATCCTCAAGCAATCTTCCATGATAGGTGGAAAACCACTTCCCCTACATGGAGATCTGGAGCCAAACCTCCCAACTCATTTTAGAGACCCATTAGGAGTTGGTTGGAATCAAAATTCCACCATTTATTTTTAAAAAATACTCCTTATTAAGCCTAGTGCAGTTGATACACTGGGACAGAGCGTCAGTTGGCGTGCCCTCTTTGGTGGATTTCCCCCATTGGCATGAGGGCTGAACTGGCTCGTTGCGCCAAGGCTAAAAAGGCTATTTTTAGGGCTTTTCACAAGAAATTTTCTTCAGGGGAATGATTTTCCTTGTCAAGGGGGATGCCATGAAAGTGGTTTCAAGTCATGTCACTTCTCACAGGTCATGAAATAATCCCTCCAATGTGCGGGATGGGGTATTGCAGGGACGGTGACAAATTACTGTGTAACAGATGCCCCCTAAAGCATGAGGCCCGAAAGAGATAGGGGTGAAATGCTTTACGAGAACACGCCCAACTGAAAACACTGTCATCAGAAAACCTACATAGAAAAATACAATTGATATCTCAAATACATGATATATATGTGGTATGGGCGTAGCCATCCGTAACAGAGTATACAATAATCAAGACCCAAGGCATGGACGTAGCCATCTAGTAAGGATCGATAAATAGACTCGGGTATGGTCGCAGCCATCCAATCAATGAGTCATGTAACCAATCATAATAATCCACAAAATCGCAGCCTGGATTCTAACAGAAAAAATCCAGGGTCTTGCGCTCCATCTCGACCCGAACAGAGGACAAGTTCAAGCATGTGAATAGGTGAGCTGAAGTCGAACATGCAAGAACATCTTCTAATTACCAGCCAATGATGATAGCTGTTAACAGACGCGAGAGGAACCACAATTAATGAAAATGGCCCTCAAGGTACTATAGGTACAATCCACGATATGTGAATCAGTGAGCTGGCATCAAAAACCTGCAGAATCATTTGATCGAAGGTCAATGATGAAAACCTTGCGTCGAATGTGAAGAATCTGCCATTGAGGCATGCAAGCTCCAAGGTACCAGAAGGGAGTCTCTAGATGAACTTCCTAGATAATTAGCTGAAGTCCACAGGAAGTGACCTTAATAAAAGGTGGGCCATAGTGTTTCCCACATCATCGATGCGAGACAGAGGAAAATAATGTTTGTGAATCAAGATCAGATGAGAATCAGAGGAAGGTTGAAACTTGCAGAGGTCAACTTCTCTTGAACATATTGGCGGCATGACAGTGGATTTGGTAGTATTTGACATCAAAATATCAGAGGTCATGATGACGAGGCAAAGAGCATATGAGAGGTCAAAAGGGATCACCCAAACCCATGGAGGCAAGTGGAAAAAAATATGAGATGTCCCCAACTGGACACGAATGCAGACAAGTGCCATGTTCAAGAGTGACATACTGCCGACACAACAAAAATGTTGGTTCCACTTTTCCCCACCGTTGCTGGCGAGTACCTCTTTATTTTTATACAAGCTTGAAGAGAATACCATATGCTTGTCATATAAGTTCATCCTTCGGACGAATCCAACCTAGTACATTTAACGAGCCCTAGGAAGGATAAACTCGAATATTGTCATTACGACTAACTCCGATGTCATCAGGGTTTAATGAGTCTAACAAAGGAAAAAATCGGCGTCTTTTCATGTTTAGAGAGTTTGAAAAGATAGTAGAAAATTAAAATCCAACGGTCCCTTTTTGTAAATAGTTCCTTAGATCCGAAAAGGTAGAAAACTATGTCTGAGAAAACCTCCTAGTCGCGATAGGCTAGGGTATTCCTTTTAAGTAAATAATCTATCCCAACCTGAAAAAGGGTAAACGTATCTTTTGGGTAGATGTTGTTTTGCAGCTAATTTAACGAGATCGAAACAACAAGGGACTCGGAAATATTTTCATGTTTAGAGAGTCAGAAAAGAGCTTAAATATGACTCCAAAAAATACTTTTTCGTGTTTTTACCGAGTTCGAAAAAGTATAAAATACAACTTGTATCACTGTCCAAGTTGCATAAAAACCTGTCGCTGCACATAAAAGCGAGTGTAAAATCCATTTTTCGACAAAATATATTAAAATATTGAGAAAAATGACTTTGAAAACCTAATTTTGACTTCAAAAGTTATAAATATGCCACAAATGGTAAAAACATATTTACGTTTACTTTTTACCTCATTTGGAGAGCAACAGTGAGCTTTTGGTGTGCGAACTTGCGGCGGTGATTGCGACCAATCCAGTACATCATCCAGATTCTCATTCGTTTCAGGTAAGAGGTGCTCCCCTTAGCTTTGTTTTGATTCATTTTTTGTAAAATTCCATTGTGTATTTTACCTCTGGAGGAACCCTTTTGCAAATTTAGGGCTCGGCCAATTAGCGCAGGTATCAAGCATGAACCTGCGCCAATTGGCTCCCTTTTGCAAAGGGGTCACCCCAATTGGTGCGATTGTTAGAAAAACAGTCACGCCAATGGCACAACTCAAATTTCCACGTTAATTTACCAAAATGTGAGCCACTCTAATGAATTTTTAAGTGTTGCAGAGATCTAATAAGGTGATTTTTGACCGTGTTGGTGCAGATATCCAGCCAAAATGGTGATTGAGTGGAAAGAGAGGGAACATGGGGAAGAGGACGAAATGGCCATGGAAAATGAGGCTTGCATGAATGCCCTCCAGGATTGTGGTCTCAAGAAGTTCTTCCTCACACCATGTTTAAGAGCTCAACCTGAGTTATTGCAGTATTTGGTTAGCATATGGGACGAGAATGAAGAAGTATTCAAACTCCAAGACCAAGTAATGGCACTTGAAGTCTCTGATGTTTATTTCATAACCGTATTTTTGCGCAGAGGCCTAGTTCCAATCATGACAGGCAGCAGACCTTCTAGGGAGAAAATGGATATGGTAATAGCGAGAGTGTGCCCAAGGGCACAAACAGGATCGGGTAGTGGGAAAGTAGACATCCACACAGTTCGCGATCTAGCACTCCGGGTAGTGCTTCACACCATTACGTGGGTTGCAGGATCGCAGGCCCCGCATGAGGCAACCAAAGCGCAACTCCTACTAGCTTCCGAATGCATGAATCCTACACTTTTCAATTGCGCCACTGTCGTGATGAAAAACATCAAACGACAGCTAAAAAAGTGCAAGAAAGTCAAACTGAAATAGTTTGGGTATGGTTCCATTGTGGTGTCGTTCAATCTGGAATGATTACCAATTTTCCAGGGCCAAGGGGCGATAATCGCTGAGCCGTCATTGAGGGAGCCGAGGATGGCTCGATGGGTAGCACTTATGCCCAGGTCTGGAGGAGGCCAACAAATGTCATGGAGGCCTGAGTTTTTTGTATGGTTACGGCGTCAACTGATTGTAGTTGAGGATTGGCCCTACGCAGGTACCGATTTCACTGGAGACCTAGATCTTCCACTTCCGGAGGGGGAGGACTGGGACGAGGAGCTGGGTATGACTCTTTTTAATTTTTTATGTATTTATGATTTTTTTGTGATACATGCCTATTCTAACAACAATTCTATGTGTATGCAGATGTTGGCCTAGAGAGGCCCGCAGGCATGTCGCCCATTGCAAGGAGGACCCCTCTCGCATATGACCCCCAAGATGAGGGCGGCGAAGGGAGCGAGATGATCCAGAACCTAGAGGGCATCGCCCGGGGAATCCCGAACTATGCACGGCTGTCAAATGTCTGTTAGCTTGCAAAACACGCTGGCAGGGTACCTGATGCCTCCATCAATTGATGAGGCGATTGGTGCGCGTGGTGATGTGCTACCATGAGCACCACGTTGATTAGCCATCTAGGGCTTTTATATGCATATTTTTGAGAGACATGTTGTCTCCGACTATTATTAGACAAACATGTATATTTTTTTATTTTATGTGATGTACACAAACTGCAAACTATTCGACATATATATATATATATATATATATATATATATATATATATATATATATATATATATATATATTCCTAGATGGATATTTTTACATGTGATGATGTTTTTTTATAAATTGCGCAAATGTCTATCTAAAATCAAATTAGCTACTGCATCTGTTAACACATTCATGTGTCTGGGTATATGTTGATATGTAATGTAATCAAAATTTATTTCCAGTAAACGAATACGTAGATACAGATGTAAAATGGATGGGTTTCTAATTTAATAATGACCGTTAAGTTGTAATACTACAAGTTGTGAGTCCAGATACACAAGTAATGCATGAATACCAAGGTTGACAGCCTCGTTTAATAATTCTAAAATGGCACTATACTCTATGACATTATTTGTGGTATGCCCTAGACAAATACCTTGCAAATTAACTAACTCACCAGCAGGATTGTATATTACCCAGGCTGCCAAGGACAGATTCCTGGTATTGTGGGAGGCACCATCCGCAAAACTGACAAAAGGAGTAATAGACATCTACACAATCAGGAAGACCCAATCAGCAGAAAGATGCTTACAAAGCACACCACACCACACATGCACAAAAATCAAAACACTCACTTATGTACACACACACCACATGAGAATAACTCAAGCGTAGTACTTTTTGAGGTACAACCCATTCCTAGGCTGCGCCAGGGGAACTCCTTCGTAGTCAACAACCTCATAGGCCCCATTTTTTAATACTCATTTAACTATATAGGGCCCATGCTACATGGACTGGAATTTTCTTGCTCCAATTTTATCATGTGCTTGGTAATATAGGAGGAATAGCTCTCCTTCAATGAAAGAACGAGGAGAACTAATTGATCGAAGTGGGCTTTGACCCGCTTTTTCTATGCCTCAATGACCAAGGCAGCTAAGCGACAGGTTTCATCCAGTCGTTCCAAATACAAGAGACAATATTCCTCCAGAGAAGTGTCAAGCAATAGCTCCACAACCAACTTCAGAGAAGGAATTTTGAACTCAACCGGGAGAGTCGCTTCCAAACCATACACCAATTGAAAAGGTGTGAATCCAATTGTGCTCTTTACAGAAGTTTGATAGGCCCAGAGAGCTGAGAAAAATTTGAGATGCCAGTTGGATTTGTGGATACCAATCATTCGTTGAAGCATTGTGACCAAAACCTTGTTCACAGCCTCAACTTGGCCATTCGCCTGGGTGTAGTATGGCATTGAGCTATCATGGCGTAACCCCAACTTTGATGTCAGCTCAGCCATCATGTAATCCTAAAAATGTGTTCCATGATCGGTAACAATGGCTTGAGGGACTCTGAGATGCATGATAACGTGGTTGAAAAGAAATTGGGCAGCCGTCTTACTGTCGGTAGCTAATGTAGGCATCGCTTCGGCCCACTGAGTAAAGTAGTCTACAATGACGATTATATAAGCATGCCCCCCGGCCGAGTGAGGGTTACCTGTCATAAAATCTATGCCCCATTTAGCAAAAGGGATGACAGTAATGACAGGATGCAAGGGTAGGGGTGGCGTTTGCATCTTGCGTTGAAAGACCTGGCACCCATGACATTTTCGGACTGCAACGATACAGTCTTTGAATATAGACGGCTAGAAGTAACCTACACAGATAATCTTCTGGGTGATAGCATATCTAGACATGTGATCACCATAGCACCACTGTGATAGTCATTCAAGACTCTTTCAGCCTCTTCCAGGGTCAAGCACCGACGGAGCACGGAATCGATTCCGACATGGTACAGGGTATGTCCTACAATGCGGTATGGTTGAGATTGATGCCGAATCCGATGTCGGGCATCCTTTATCAATTCAAACCAGAATTTGGATGTTTGAAGATACAAGATAATTTCACTGTACCATGGTTCACGAGTGCTGATAAGAAAGAGTGTTTCATCCAGGATATGATCCTCAGATTTCGATGGAACAGAGTATGTCGGGAGAGAGAAAATCAGATCAGCGAAAACCAATGATTTCTTCGACTTAGCAGTGGTGAACTCTAAATAAAACTCCTGAAGGATTACAATCCACTCAGAATACTTGTCCCCCAGCAATTGTCGAGAAAAAATATACGTCATGGGGTTGCAGTCTGAAACCACGGTTACGGTACGCAATAGGACGTAGTGGCGGAATTGCTAGATGGCCTGAACTGTGGCGAATGCCAACTTCTTGACATGCACATAGCATGTTTCTATGTCGAGAAGATTATGAGATAGATAATAAAATATGTGTTCATTTCCATCATCATCGTCATGTACTAAAACCATAGCTATTGTGCTAAACACAGTGGCCAAATAAAGGGTGAAATCGTGATGATAGTCGGGAGGATATATTAGCGGAGCGTTGACGAGCAAAGTTTTAAGCTTATCAAAATATTGCTATGAAATATTGTCCCAATGGAAGGGAACATCCTGTTTCAAAAGACGCATAAAGCCCTTGGCCACTTCCGCATAATTCGGAATGAAGCGTCGTAGTAAATTAGCTTTCCCTTGCAGAATCTACAGCTGATGTAATGAGGAAGGGGATGGGAGGTTAACAATGGCCTCGACCTTGAAGGGGTCAAGGCGAATTCTATCTTTAGAGACGATGAATCCCAAAAGATGGCCAGAATCCACATAGAAGATGCACATACGAGGATTGAGCCTAATATTGTAGTGCTTGCAGCAGAGGAAAATCTGGCGGAGGTGTTCGGGGTGGTCCTCACGCCGAGCTGAATGGGACGAAAAATCATCCAGATATGGCTAAACAATATGGCGTATGTCATGGAAAGCATAGGACATAGCATGCTAGAAGGTGGCCCCAACTTTTTTTAGACCGAACAGGAGCTTTCTATAAGCGAAGGTTCCCCATGGACAAATAAAGGTAGTCTTGTGTTGATTAGCAGGTAAAATATTGATTTTATTGTACCCAAAGAAGTCGTCCATAAGGGAATAAATCTCACTCCCCACACATTCTTCAATAATTTGATCTATAAAGGGAGTTGGGTAATTTTCCTTAGGACAGGCCCGATTGATGTCTCGGTAATCAACACAGATGCGTATAGTGCCATGTTTCTTATCTACAGGGACAATATTTGAAACCCATTCTGTGAGGGGAATAGGATAGATAAATCCCGCGTTAAGAAGTTTTTCAACTTCTGCCTTAATAGCTGCGTCTTTTCCGGGATACACTGGGCATAGGCATTGACGCACTGGTTTCACACCCAAATAGGTAGGAATCTCGTGCACAACTATGTTGGGATCAATCCCAGGCATCTCTTCATAGGACCACGTGAAAACATCTCTGAATTCGCGAAAAAGGTTTGTATAAACTTGTATCTCTTCAGGAGAACAAGTCACTCCCATATGAATATTCTCGACTATGCCTGGTTTGATGGAGATGTCGATCGGCATAGTTTGAGTAATATTACTTAGGTTTCCCTCCGAAAGGACCTCATGAGTCAATATCGGTGTTTGAAGAGGCAGAGTGGGAACCTGAGATGTGAAGCGCTCTAGACAATCAAACATTGCCCCCAAGCCAGGCATGAATGAGGAACGATGATGTCCATCGCTCCACGATAGATCTTCAAGAGACATGGTTTCAAAAATAGCTTCATCGAAAGGGAAAACTTCTCTTAAAGGGTCATACGAATCTACATCGCCAAGCCAAGGGTATTGAGAATATATATCCAAATCCATGCTCGAAGGAGCATGTTCGGGAGGAGGATCATATGCAACAACGATTTCAAAATAATTAATCTCAACTGGAGTTAACGGCATTGATTCTCCAAAAGAGGTCACTTTTTTAGGCGAAGGGATGATCCAAGGGTCATTGGCCCTAGAGACCATATTAACTTGAACGGTGTGCTGTGGTGGCGCGGGAAAAATACCCATGAGGATGGGGTCCTTGAAGAGACCAGGTCCTACACTGTCAGGGGGATTGGGGATCTGATCCACATAAGGAACATTGTTCTCAGAGGATGAGGTGAAAAAATACAACTGATCCATAGTGACGATTTTACCCTCATGAGGGAACTTAAGAAGTCGAAAGAGGGTGGATGGTACGCATAGCATGGCATAAATCCAATTGTGGCCAAGAAGAATATTGTAGTTAAGCTTGGCATCAACCACTTCTACTTCTATGTTGACTGTATTCCCCTATAACGTAATCAGAAATCTCTTGAGAACACCCAGGGGTTTTGAGTTCCGACCATCGAATGCCTCCAAGGCATTTGGAGACGATGTAAGAGCCGGAGAGCCAATGGCCTTCTAGCAGGTGGATGACATAACACAGGTGGAAGCACCTTCATCCACAACAGCTCTATGGATGTTGAGGCCGTTGATCCTGACTTGTATAATGAGAGCAATTTCATGTGGAAGTCAGGGGACAAAATTTTCTAGGTCGAAGGTGAGAAGATTAGAATCGGCGAGATCGATTCCACCAATTGTAGACAATAGAGCTTTCTGTTGTGATGGGAAACTTTGAAGTACTTCCAATGCAGACATGGAAGAAGCCGCCTGTGCTAAATCCTCAACAATACTGTAATGCTGAGTGGAACGGGCATTTGGGTTGTAGGAAGATCTTCGTGGAACACCTTTAGAAGGTGGCATCACAACAGGTTCAGCGCTGGGCTTCTCAATTTCCAAAGGACCAGAGACAGGTGGGGAAGGTGGGCCATCCACGACTTCCTTCCTAGCTGCCTGGCGTGATCCACCATAATCCTTCGAATGCGTAGCAATTGAGACAGGTGAAACACCATTCATAATAAAGACCTGGGACCCAAATGGTGCAGATGGTGAAGGTTGCTCAATCATCTAGGTCTGCTAAGATGGGAACGGTTCTTTAAGAACTGCCGGAGTCCCTTTGGAGCCTTTCAGAAGTTGACTAACTTCATATCGTCGAGGAAAATCTTTGGTATAATGGTCTCCTTCACAGATAAGGTAGGGGTACTTCGGTTTACATTGGGAACCTTCATCAGTACGAGGTTTAGAAGACTCTGGTTTTTGGGCGTCGGGTTTGGATTGTCCTTTAGCCTTATTCTTTCCTTTGGAGGCCTTTTCCATAGGATTAGCCTGAATGGCATTGACCTCCATAGTTTTGCTAGAATCTGGAGGGGCAGGAAGAGCAGAATTATTGGAAGAATTGGACTTATGCTTCCCATTTGAGGATTTTCGAGAATTTTTATAAACGGAACCAATGACACCATCCACCACTGGGGTAGGTGGTGCTTTAGAAGCTCCCGGTCGTGGACCATCAGTCAAAATATCATAAAGCATGCCAGACTGAGAGTACACCAAATCCAGGTACTGGGCATGTGCAATGGCTTGTTCTTCAGTGACACATGCCCCCATAGTAATATCTTGAGCAATTTTGTTAATGAAGGAGGTGGTGAACCAATGAGTTAGTAGCTGATCAGGTATATCAAAATTTATCAGTCTACGATGACGTTGCCACTCATGAATATGATCATATATGTGGGTGGCTTTATCCTGCTTCAAAGAAGTCAGGAGATGCGTCCCGGCTTCATAGCGAACTGGTAACCGGAAGTGAGTTAGAAAATCCATAGCTAATATATTGAAGTCTTGAAAGATGCCATGGGGTAATTCTATATACCACTTAGCGTAATTCTATATACCACTTAGCGGCAGCACCAGTAAGAGTGCGCTGGAAGAGATGTAGACGAATTGAATCATCCACCCAAGAATTGGAAAAAAACCATAGATGGTAGGTCATTACATGAGCTTGGGGGTCCTCTCCAGCTTTACCTTCAAAATTAGGATAGTCTCTAGGTACCTTGGTCAAAATCGAAGGCCAATAAGGATTGTGAAGAATCTAATAATTGGTTAATTTAGAAACGTCTGATAATTCCAAGGTGGCCAAGAACAGTAACTGCGGATTGAAAGGCATGCCAGGCCCTCGATAAGGACCTATACCTGTAATCCACCCTGGTTGAACATATCCTTGCCCCCATGAGTTATTTCCCAGGGGATTCTGACCATAGGGGGTATAGGCCGTATAACCAATCTGATACGGTTGTTGGTAACCAGTGTATGGGGATTGATAACTGGGGTATGGACCCTGATTATATGTCGGCCCCATTTGAGCAGTATACGGATTTGGCTGTTGAGTATAGGTATAGCCTGTTTGTTGAGGATAATGATTAGAACCTTGGGGCGGGTTATAATTCGGTCGCAATTGACCTTGAAGATAATAATCGCTTTGGGGTTGAGTAGGTTGCTGATAGGTGGGGCCCTACTGAGCCTGATGAGTAGGACGCACCGGTTGATTCGGTTGCGGCATCGAATAAATCGGTTGTTGAGAAGGGTTGACAGGATGTGTAGGTTGGCCTGGTTGGACAGGTTGACTTGGCTAAACAGGATACCCTGGTTGTATAGGTTGACCTGGCTGATGTGGGACACTAGGTTGTGCCGGATGGGCCAGTTGGCCTGGTGGTAGAATGGGGCCAGGTTGTGCCTGATAACCAGTTTGACCTGCAATAGGACCATAAGATGATCCTGGCTGTGCAACATTCGGACCAATAGGATACTGAGGTTGCAGAGGTTGCACCATAGGTTGAGAAGGTTGGACTTGCCCCCCAGGACCGTACAATGGCCCCGATTGGTACCCCGGTTGACCTGTGGGTCCTTGAGGTTGCCCTAGTTGGACCACAGGGTGAGGCTGCATAGGTTGACCTGAAGGGTTGTAGGACTGTCCTTGCAGACCGTATAACAACCCCTATTGGCCCGAAGGTTGGCCTTGTAGGGGCTGTCCTTGCGGGTCATAAAGATCACCAGATTGGCCTGAAGGTTGGCCCTGAAAGGGTTGTCCTTGTGGGTTGTAAGGTTGCCCAGCCTAGTTAGATGGAAAACCTTGACCATGAAGATAAGCCTCTGGAGCAGGTAAATGTAAAGGGTTTCCCTGATCATCGTATTGATATGGAAAAATGTAAATGGGTGTACCATCCTGTGCATAATGCGAAAAATATGGATGGTTGGGATCTTGGGAGGATTGACCAACCTCGGGGTTCGCTATAGGGAAAATCAATACTCTTCAGGAGAAATGTTCCCCAATATAGCAGATGATATGTAGACATCTTCGAGAAGCGATGTAGTCCTTACGGACTACGTGGTAATAGTGGGTGTAGATACGGCCACACAGACAGTGGGCCTGACAGGTACTGAAGTGACCTAAAGGGATGACGTGATGGGTGTCCTAGGAGACATCCCCAATGAAGGAATAACTAGCCTCGTAGAAGGAGTTGATATCCCCAGTGGAGTCACCAGTTTTTTGGAGAGGTAAATCCCCTCTCTGGACAAAGGCGATCCCTACTAGCCCAGATTGGGTCTAGCAACAACCAAGTCACGCTAAGACGCAAGTTCCTAATTGCAAAAGACCAAGATGCGACAAGAGGCCTACCTTAAGTCCTACGCTGCCATCGTTTGTGGAGAATATGGCACTTCCGTCCCTTGCTTTGGCAGATCACAATTCTCCCGCTCAATGCGATCGAACACCTACACGTACAAGAAGAAACAACTAACAAATAAGTGTAAAACATAATACATGCAATTATGTATCAGTCAAAGAAGATACAACTCATGACATAAAACATGAAAATCTGAGTGGAACCATAATCAAAGTCATTTATTATTAATCAGAACAAAGAAAGATACAACTTGAGCTCTGATGTTGGATCTTCCTTCGGTGGGTCAACAGAGGAGTACGTCTCAGTAAAGCTCGTCGGGGAAAGGACAAGTCTCTCTCTCTTCGGCTATCTGACAATAATCTCCTTACAATTGATTCAGCTCTATTCAGGCTAGCTTGCAAAGGAAAATGACAAGCTTATATAGATGGTGGAAGGGGAGTTGGGATCCCTACAATGGTGGGATTGGCCCTATCCTCAAGGAAGCTTCCATGATAGGTGGAAAACCACTTCCCCTACATGGAGATCCAGAGCCAAACCTCCCAACTCATTTTAGAGATTCGTTCAAGATTTTTTTGGAATCAAAATTCTGCCATTTATTTTTAAAAAATACTCCTTATTAAGCCTAGCACGGGTGATACACTTGGATAGAGCGCCAAGGCTAAAAAGGCTATTTTTAGGGCTTTTCACAGGAAATTGTCTTCAGGGGAATGATTTTCCTTGTCAAGGGCGATGCCACGAAAGTGGTTTCAAGTCATGTCACTTCTCACAGGTCATGGAATAATCCCTCCAACGTGCAGGACGGGGGATTGCAGGGACGGTGACAAATTACTGTGTAACACTAGGATTGAGCCATCCAACTTACAAGAGATCAAAGCCTCTCCTTAACCCAAGATATGTTTTAAAAACATTCGTTGTTTGAGGTTTTGTGGGAGATTCAAGGGGGTAGGATGCCATGCTCAATTTACAAGTATTTTTGACACTAGATTCAGGAGAGACAAGGATGTCATAGTAGGTATCAAATTCATCATATCAATAGATGTTATTGCTTCAGCAACAAGTATTCCAAACCATGGTGAAATATGGGTCAAAGGGATGGACTTGGACCTTCAGAACTACAAAATGTTCCTGGAACCTCATTGCAAAGATGCTCCCAACCACATCTTCCCTTTCAGGAAGTTACATGATAAATATGCCCCTTTGATGAAGCTAATTATGAAATATTTTACATGTGAAGGGATATTTTCAAGACTGTACGAATACCATGCCAGGTTATTGATGCACTTCAATGCTACTAAGCCACTCAATTTGCCTAATAATTTTCTCAGGAGTTTGGTCAAGATGAATGAAAAGGTACAGATAAAAGGAAAAGATCATCACGCTAGTTTGTTCCACCATGGTTTGGTCAAGCTTATTTTTTTTTCATCGGCCCTTGGCAATCAATAAGTCTTTGGAAAATTTTATGGAGATTGTTGCATCAGTGCCTACTACTATCTCACCCATCATTCATAGCACACCTTTAGCACCAACACAACAAAAGGAGGTTGGCTCTTCAATTAGGAAAGAAGAGGTTCCAAAGGTGCCTAGGGTTGAGATCACTCAAACCTATGAGAAAGGTAATATGATGGTTTTTGCTCCTAAGACCATGAAAGGTGTGCATGCACCTAAAACTACAGTTGAACAAAGTCAAACAATAGACTAACCACCTCGTCATGATAATGAGCCACTCATGCATGAGGACAAGCCACCATTACAGCAGCCTGAGGAAAAAGCGCCCATGGAGGTTGACCTGTTAGAGTAGGTGAAAGAAAACACATCTAAGGAGATAATAAGGGCAAAGGATGCAGAGATTGCAGATTTGAAGAACAACCTCTCAAAGGAAAATTTTTTGATTACCTTCCTACAAGAAGAAAACATGCAACTGAAGGTAAAACAACTCCTCCAAAGCAAACCAAAGGTAAACCATGATGTAGACAATGGAAAAGGCAAAGAAGCGGTGGATTTTGATCAGCTAGAGGAAAGAAAGACTGAAACAAAACCAACGAGGCCATGAAAAAGAGGGTTAACTAAGAAAAAAGAGCAAGAAAGAGATCCATCTCCTCCATTAGGTCAACTAACATTTTATGAATTGATAGGTGCTGAAATTGAGCAAGATAAAGAGTTGTGGCTTGACATGGTAAACATTCATCTTGAGAATATTTTGAAGAAGGCATAAAGAGATACAACGTCTAGAGGCATATGGCGAGACATTATTTCACAAGGAACCAAATCGCCAAGGTGAGGGTGAAAAATTTGAGGAAAAAGCTTAAGGAAACACTAATTAAGCTTAAGGAGAAAGATAATTTGGACCTGCTTGCTGAGGCATCCCTAGTTGTTTATCATCATCCAAGGATTTCATGAAACAAATTTAGGAATATTTTGAGCATTTTTGTTTTTTTTTTTTAATTCTGGAAATTTGGTCTTTGCACAAGCATCACGTAGCAGCACATTGCTTTTCCTCAGAGCATCCAAATGAGGAAAATTATATATGGTTAGATTCATTTTGGCTTATACATCAAAATTATGGTATTAATTTGGTATTTAACCCTCCATATTTTAAGAAAAAACCAAAAAATAACACTTTTTTCATGCTTCTACCACTCATTTTGTCTTTGCACGGCGCTTCTGGAGTGAGGTTGGGATAATGAGTTTTTGAAGGCCTTCCAGGGGGTATATTCTCATTTTTAAGGAATAAATGAAAAGAAGACACATAGGGCTACCTAGCCTAACTTTGATATTTACAAATGGATGCCTAAAATTCAATCAAATTCAGCTCCAAAGTGGCACAATGCTTTTGCTAGGAGGCATGACACTTATTTCTTGGATTCCTTTGGACAATTGTCAAGCAAGAAAAACTCCAAATTTAGAAGTGTAACTGTCCCATGAGGTGTCGTTTTGGTAGGAAAGTTATTTTTTTGCCTCTCATTGTGGAGGAAACATGTAATTAATCAAAGAGACATACATTCCCAGTTATTAGCTAAATTTGAGGGGATGGTTTCTAACTTCCCGAGATTCTAGGTAATGACTCATAGAGTGCATTTATGATGTGTTGTGGATCATATTTCGACACAATGAGGTGTCATGACTTATATTTTATATGTAGTCCAACTCAAGTCATTTTAGGGGTTGGATAGTTGTTATTTACAGTACTGTGGAGCTATTGTACAAAATTTTTTCAGTGAAATCAAAGACATGTTGCAACTATAACCTTGGGACTCCAGTGGTATTATTTTGAGCATTGTTTTTTCTCTGTTACCTCATCAAGTTGAATTTTATGCTATCTTTCCATCACATTTATACTTATGTATGTTAATATTATGAGTCTATGAACATAAATATTGCTTTCCATGCTCTGTTTTACAATATTTTCATGAATGTGTCTACTCTTCTAATGAATGAATTCATTTAACATGCTCATTCTGACTATCTCTCATTTCAAACCCTATACACAATGAAAAATTAAGTATTCTCTTAAAATTACCTACCTATCCCCATCCTTGTCTCTACAATTTATCCTTTGAAATCATATTTAAAACCTAGACCTAGTTCCTTGGCAGTAATTCTTATCTAGAAAAAAAAAAAAAAAAAACAAAACCCTAATTTATTGAAAATCATAACTAGCCTAAATCATTACATATCCAGTCTCCTCATTGGCTACAACATTGAGAGAGCCATCTCTAGTTTTGGTAGGGCTAGCTACCAGGCCTAAATTTTGGTTTGAGGTTACCTCCTTCAGTTCTAGTCTTAGCCTTGGGAAACAGGGGTAGTTATAACAGATTCCAAGGAACAAAAATGGCATTGTTTATTCTTGTTGAGGAGGTAAATCCCCTCTGCGGACAGAGGTGATCCCTACTAGCCCAGCAGGGGTCTAGCAACAATAAAACAATGTTATGACAAAAGCTCCTAGTTACGAATGAAAAGACTAGGAATAGAAGCCTACCTGGATTCCAACGCTATGATCTGAAGAAGAAGCGTCCCCGTTCCTCAGCCTCGGCAGATCACAATCCCTCCACGATCTTCGCGGATGAACACCTGCACATGGAAGAAACGAACAGATACAAGCATAAAATCCGGCACACGTAACTAAACATCAGTCAGAAAGGATGTTACTCGCATTAACATGATGGAAAACGGAGTGGAACCATAATCATAATCATCTATTAAATAATAAACGAAAAGAGATTACAACCAAGTTCTGACGTCGCAGCCTCCTTCGGACGGGTCTCCGGTCGTCCACGTCTCGCAAAGCTCGCCAAGGAAAGGGAAAACCTCTCCGGAGTCTCTCGACAATGGTCTCCTTACTTGAGTCGGCCTTAAGGGAAAGAGAGGATTCTTTACAGCACAAAGGCTCTTGGGAATATGGAGATTCAAAGCTTAGGCACTTCAAGACTAGCTTGCCATGGGATTGAGCAGGCTTTTATAGATGGGGAAGGAGGGATTTGGGATCCCTATTATTATAGGATTGGCCCTATCAACAAGGAAGGTTCCATGGGAGGTGGCAAAACCACTTCCCCTCCATAGAACTCCCGCAGCCAAACCTCCCAACTCAAGATAGGCAATGGTTTCTGAGTTTGTTGGAACTCAACTTCCGCCATCTTTATTTAAAAAATAGTCCCTAAATGGGTGGCGCGACTACTGCTCTATGACAAAGCGCCAGTTGGCGCGACGTCTTTGCAGGATTTTCCCCATTCGCGCGAGCACTGAACTGCCTGCCCGCGCCAATGCAAAAAGGGATGTTTTTTATGATTTTTGCAAGGAGATGTCTCAAAGGAAAATAAAGCTCATGCTTAGAGGAATGCATTGATGATGTTTTCAAAGCATGACAGTGTTCACAGGTCACAAAATGGGTCCTCCATTATGCGGGACGGGGAATGGTAGGGACGGTGACAAATTACTGTGTAACAGATGCCCCCTAAAGTATGAGGCCCGAGAGAGAGAGGGGTGAAATGCTTTACGAGAACATGTTCAACTGAAGGCCCGTCGTCGGAAAACCTGCGCAGAAAGATACAACTGATATCTCAAGTACATGATGTATAAGTGGTATGGGCGCAGCCATCCGAAACAGAGTATGCTATAATCCAGATCCAGGGTATGGGCGCAGCCATCCAACTAAGATCAAACAAATAGACTCAGGTATGGTCGCAGCCATCCAATCAATGAGTCATGTACATAATGATAATAATCCACAATCGCAGCCTGGATCACAACAGACACAATCCAGGGTCTTGCACTCCATCTCGACCCAACAACGTACAGGTTCAAGCATGTGAATATGTGAGTTGAAGTCGAACATGCAAGAACATCGTCTGATTACCAGCCAATGATAAAAGTTGTTAACAGACGCGAGAGAAACCACCAATGATGACAATGGTCCTCAAGGTACTAAGGTACAATCTACGGTGTGCGAATAAATGAGTTGACGTCGAACACCCGCAGAATCACTCGATCGGAGGTCAATGTCGTAAACCTCACGTCGAATGCGACGAACCTGCCATTGAGGCATGCAGGCTCCAAGGTACCATAAGGAGTCTCTAGACCAACTTCCTGGATAATGAGTTGATGTCGACAGGAAGTGACCTTGATCGAATGTGGGCCATAATGTCTCCCACATCATCGACATGAGACAGAGGAACATGATGTTTTTGTTGTGAATTAGGATCGTATGAGAAACAGAGGAAGGTTGATATTTGTAGAGGCCAACTTCTCTTGAACATATAAATGGCACGACAGTGGACTTGGTAGCATTTGACATCAACAGATCAGAGGTCATGGTGACGAGGCAGTGAACAGATGAGAGGTCAAAAGGGATTACCCAAACCCATGGAGGTAAAGTGAAGCAATGAGATGAGATTTCCCCAACCCGACACGAATGCAGACAAGTGCCATGTTCAAGAGCGACATACTGCCAACGACAACGACGATGGTTCCATTTTTCCCCCACCATTTCTGGCGAGTACCCCAATTATTTTTAATAACAAGCTTGAAGGGGATAGCATATGCTTGCAATATAAGTCTGCCCTTCGGGCGAATCCATCCTAGTGCATTTAACGAGTCCTAGGAAGGAGGAAGGAGGAGAACGTCATTTTGACTAGATCTGATGTCATCAGGGTTTAACGAGTCTGACAAAGGAAGAACTCGGCATCTTTTCATGTTTAGAGAGTTTGAAAAGACAGCAGAAAAGAAAACTCCACAAATCCCTTTTCATAAATAGTTCCCCAAATTCGAAAAGGTAGAAAACAATATCCAGGAAAACCTCCTAGTCGCGATAGGCTAGGGTATTCCATTTTCGTAATCAATCCATCCCAGCCCGAAAAAGGGTTAAACTTATACTGGGTGGATGTCGATTCGTGTACATTTTAACGAGATCGAAACGATAAGGGCCTCGGAAATCTTTTCATATTTAGAGAGTCAGAAAAGAGCTGAAAGATGACTCCAAAGTGACTTTTTTGTGTATTTACCGAGTCCGAAAAAGTATAAAATACAACTCGTTTCCATCATTTAAGTCGCAAAAACCTGCTGCTGCACATACCAAGCAAGCGTAAAATCCATTTTCGACATAACATATGCAAATATTTGATAAAAAATAACTTTTAAAACTCATTTAACGTCGAAAAAGTTATAAATATGTCAAATTGGTAAAAATAAAATTACTTTTACTATTTACCTTGGTGGAAAGCAACAGTGGTCCATTTGGAGCAGAAAATTCTGACGGTGATTGCGACAAATCCAGTCGACCATTCAGCTTCTCGTCTGTCACAGGTAAGAGGCGCTCTTTTGCTCTTAATTTTCATTCATTTTTCAATAATATTCCCTTAAAAATCAGTTCTATGTGGCCACTTTTAGAATTTTAGGGCTGCGCCCATTGGCGCGGGTATCGGGCACGGACCCACGCCAATGAGCTTTTTTGTATAAAGGGCTCGCGCCACATGGAACGACTGTTCACAAAATAGCCGCGCCAGCGGCCAAACCTAAAAATTCGCCCAAAATTTCGACATTTAGACCAAATTGCATGGAATTTGAAGCTCATCAAAGATCTAACTAAGGGTTTTTGACCATGTGAATGCAGATAATCACTCAAAATGGCAATCGAATGGAAAGAACGAGAGCACGGAGAAGAGGATGAACAAGCCATGAAAATCCAAGCTTGCATGAATGCACTTAGAAACTGTGGGTTGAAAAAGTTCTTCCTCACACCATGTTTACGAGCTCAGCCCGAGCTCCTCCAGTATTTAATCAGTATCTGGGGCGAACATGAACAGGTTTTCAGGTTACGAGACCAGGTCTTAGAACTGGAGGTCACCGATGTCTATTTCATCACTGGATTGTCCCGCAGAGGTCCAATCCCTGTATTGACTGGAAGCAGACCATCTGGGGAAAAGATGGAAGAAGTAATGGCACGGGTGTGCCGAGGGGCACAAACAGGATCAGGAAGCAAGAAGGTGGATATCCACACTATCCCTGATCCAGCACTGAGAGTAGTTCTCCATACCATTACGCGGGCTGCTGGGTCGCAGGCTCCGCACGAGGCCACGAAGACCCAACTCCTGCTGGCCTCAGAGTGCATGGGTCCCTTACTGTTTAACTGGGCAGAAGCAATAACAATCAACATGAAAAGGCAGCTCACAAAGTGCAAACAGGGGAAACTAAAACAGTTCGGTTATGGTTCCATCTTGGTATCGTTCATTCTGGAACGTTTACCAATCTTCCAGGGCCAAGGGGCCGCAGTGGCGAGTCTGATACCACGAGAGCCAAGAATGGCTCGCTGGGCAGCATTGATGCCCAGATATGGAGGTGGCCAACAGATGTCCTGGAGGCCAGAGTTCTTTAGGTGGTTACGGCGCCAGCTAATTGTCGTGGAAGACTGGCCCTATGCAGGAACTGACTTTACTGGGGACCCAGATCTCCCACTACCAGAAGGAGATGACTGGGACAAGGAGTTGGGTAAGACCTCCTATTTTGATTTTATATTTATATGTTTTTTTGTTAATACACATTCGTCCTAACACAATCATATATGCATGCAGATGTGTGACCTGAGAGACCAGCTGGGATGTCTCCAATCTCCCGGAGGACACAACTCGCCCCTGAGATTCAGGGAGAAGGCACCGGAGGAGATGAGTTGAACCAGAACCTCGAGGGGATTTCCCACGGGATCCCAGACTATGCCCGGCTAGCAGACGTACCGATGGCATACCAGCGGCACACGGTAGGAGTTCCGAGTCGGATCCACCGAATCCTGAGGCGCTTAGTGCGTGCAGTCACGTGCTATCATGAGCACCATGCGGATTAGTCCTTAGGATTTATACCACACCTATTTTTGAGAGACATAGCGTCTCCGGATGTACTAAGACGATTATGTATATTTTTTGAGTTTTATGTGACACACTCTATGCAAACATTTCGATATATATATATATACATATCTATTTTTGGACGAGTCTTTCTTTACATGTGATGATGATTTATAAATTGCGCAAATGTCTGTCTAATACCAAATTTGCTACTGCATCTGTTAATGTATTCAAATGCCTGGGTATATGATGATATGTAATGTAGTCAAAATTCCTTTCCAGTAATCGAATACGCAAATACAGAGGTAAGATGGACGGGTTCCTTACCGAATAGTGTCCGTTCAGCTGTAACACTACAAATTGTGAATCTAGATACACGAGAAATTCACGGATACCAAGGTTTACTGCCTCGGTTAATAATTCCAACACGGCACTATATTCCGCGATGTTGTTCGTGGTACGTCCTAGACACACACCTTGCAGGTCAATCAACTCACCAGCAGGATCGTAGATTACCCAGGCTGCGGAAGACAGATTCCTGGTACTGCGGGAGGCACCATCTGCGAAACCAACAAATGGATGAATAGACATCTGCACAACCAGGAAGACCCGATCAGCAGAAAGATGTTTACAAAGCACACCACACAATACATGCACACAAATGAAAATCACACACCTATGTACACACACCACACCAAGAAATCACTTCAGGCATAGTACTTTTTAAGGTACAACCCATTTCTGGGCTGCGCCAGCGGAACTCCTTCGTAATCTATAAGCTCGTAGGCCCCATTTTTCAAAACACGTTTTACTATATAGGGTCCGTGCCACATAGGCTGGAGCTTACCGGCTCCAAGCTTATCATGTGCCTGATCGTACAAGAGGACGAGGTCTCCTTCAATGAAAGAACGGGGAGAAACAGATTGATCAAAATGAGTTTTGACCCTCTTCTTTTGTGCTTCGATGATCAAAGCAGCTAGATGACGGGTTTCATCCAACCGTTCGAGATACAGAAGACGTTCTTCCTCAGGAGAAGTATCCGGTAAGAGCTCCACAGCTAATCTAAGTGAAGGAATCTCACATTCAACCGGCAGAGTAGCTTCCAGACCGTACACCAATTGGAATGGTGTGAATCCGGTTACACTCTTAGCAGATGTTCGGTATGCCCAGAGAGCTGAGAACAGTTGGAGATGCCAACTGGATTTATGAATCCCAACTGTTCGCTGAAGCATGGTGACCAAAACCTTGTTCACCGCTTCAACCTGACCATTCGCTTGAGGGTAGTATGGTGTTGAGCTGTCGTGATGCAAGCCCAACGTTGAAGTCAGCTCCGCCATCATGTAATCGCGGAAATGAGTACCGTGATCAGTGACGATGGCTTGAGGAACCCCGAACCGTGCAATAACGTGGTTGAATATAAATTGAGCAGCCGTTTTCCCGTCAGCAACTAGTGTAGGCATCGCCTCGGCCCACTTAGTGAAGTAGTCGACGGCGACAATGATATACGCATGCCCCCCAGCCGAGTGAGGGTTACACGTCATAAAATCCACGCCCCATTTCGCAAAAGGGCCGACGGTAATAACAGGATGCAATGGAAATGGCGGCGCAGGCATCTTGCGCTGAAAAATCTGGCATGGATGACATTTACGGACTGCAGTGATACAATCCTTGAATATGGAAGGCCAGAAATAACCTGCCCGCGGAATCTTCTGGGCAGTAGCATACCCGGACATATGTCTGCCACAGGCACCACTGTGATAGTCATTTAGGACTTTCTCAGCCTCTTCCAAGGTCAGGCATCGCCAGAGCACCGAATCTACTCCAATGCGATATAAGGTATCTCCTACTATACGGTAGGGTTGGGACTGGTGCCAAATCCGACGGTGGGCAGTTTTATCCAACTCAGACCGAAAAGTCGCGGTCTGAAGATACATTATGATGTCACCGTACCAAGGATCACAAGTACTGATAAGAAAAAGTGTTTCGTCCGGTATATGGTCTTCAGAGTGTGAGGGAACAGAGTCTGTAGGGGGAGAACATATCAAATCCGCGAAAACCAGTGATTTAGTTGACTTGGCAGTGGTGAAATCCAAGTCAAAATCCTGTAGGATCACAATCCATTTGGAGTACTTGCCCCCTAGTAATTGTCTAGAAAGAATATACATCATAGGGTTGCAGTCTGAAACCACTGTTATCGTGCGCAAAAGGATGTAATGGCGAAAGCGTTGTACGGCGTGTACTGCTGCTAAGGCCAACTTCTCGACATATGCATAACGCGTTTCCGGGTCGAGAAGGTTCCGAGACAGGTAATAAACAACATGTTCATCACCGTTATCGTCATCCTGCACCAAGACCATGGCGATGGTGCTAAATGCGGCGGCTAGATACAAAGTGAAGTCGCGGTGGTAGTCCGAAGGACGAAGCAACGGAGCATTGACTAGCAATGTCTTCAGCTTCTCAAAGGATTCCTGAGCAACTTCATCCCAGTGAAAGGGAACGTTCTGCTTTAACAAACGAGTGAATCCTTTGGCCACCTCGGCATAATTCGGGATAAAGCGCCTAAGAAAATTCGCTTTCCCTTGCAGACTCTGTAACTGATAGAGGGAGGAGGATGATGGGAGATTTACGATGGCCTCGACCTTTAGAGGGTCAAGGCGAATTCCGTCTTTCGAGACTATAAAGCCTAAAAGACGGCCAGAATCAACGTAGAAGACACACTTATGAGGATTGAGCCTAATATTGTAGCGTCTGCAACGAAGAAATATCTGGTGAAGATGCTCAGGATGGTCCTCTCGCTTACCCGAATGGGCTGGCAAGTCGTCCAGATAAGGCTGAATGATATGGCGAATGTCATGAAAAGCGTAGGACATCGCACACTGAAACGTGGTGCCAGTGTTCTTTAAGCCCAACAGGAGTTTTTTGTATGCGAAAGTGCCCCACGGACAGATGAATGTGGTCTTATGTTGATCCTCAGGTGCGATATTGATCTGGTTATAACCTGAGAAACCGTCCATTAAGGAATAGATCTCACTCCTGGCACATTCGTCGATGATCTAGTCGATAAACGGAGTGGGATAATTATCCTTTGGACAGGTGCGATTGATATCGCGATAATCCACACAGACTCGAATTGTACCCTGCTTTTTATCGACGGGGACAATGTTGGACACCCATTCTGTAAGGGGGATGGGATAAATAAAACCCGCGTTCAGAAGTTTTTCAACTTCTGCCTTGATGGCGGCGGCTTTCGGAGGATGCATGGGACGTAATCGTTGGTGCACGGGTTTCACACCTGGATAGGTTGGAATCTTGTGCACGAAGATACTAGGATCAATTCCTGGCATTTCCTCGTAAGACCATGCGAAAACATCTCTGAATTCTTTGAAAAGCTCAGTATAGACTTGAATCTCCTCGGGAGAGCAAGTCACACCCACATGAATGTTCTCAACAATCCCCGGCTTAACGGAGATGTTGATTGGAACAGTTTTAGTAATGTTACTCAGATTACCCTCTGAAAAGACCTCGTGCATTAAGATCGGTGTTTGAAGAGGAGGGGAAGGAACCTGAGTAGCATACCGCTCCAGAAAATCAGTCATTGCCCCCAAGCTGGGTATAAACGAGGAGCGATGATGTCCATCGCCCCAGGGCAACTCCTCAAGAGACATAGTTTTAATGATAGCCTCATCTGAAGGAAAAGTATCTCTGAGAGGATCGGGTGAATCAGCCTGACCAAGCCAGGGGGATTGCGAGTAGACGTCGAGAGCCATGCTCATTGGAGCATGCTGAGGAGGTGGAGGATCCGATGCAGCAACAATCTCACAGTAGCTGATCTCTACTGGCGTTAAAGGCATGGATTCTCCAAACTCATATACCTGCTCAGGTGTAGGAATAAGCCAGGGGTCATCAGTCCTGGACAACATGTTGACTTAAGTGGTATTCGGTGGCGGTGCGGGCAATATGCCCATGAGGACTGGGTCTTTGAAAATACCAGGTCCTATACTGTCTCGGGGATTCGGAATTTGATCCACGTATGGCACGTTGTTCTCATAGCTAGAGGTGAAAAATGACAACTGATCTACCGTGACAATCTTGCCCTCGTGAGGGAAATTAATGAATCGAAAGATGGTAGACGTCACGCAGAGCATGGCATGGGTCTAGTTGCGGCCAAGAAGTATATTGTAGTTGAGTTTAGCGTCAACCACCTCTACTTCTACATTGACAGTTTTTCCCTGTAATGTGATCGCAAGACTCTCGAGAACTCCCAGGGGTTTAGATTCCCGACCATCAAATGCCTCAAGGGCATTGGGAGATGACGACAAAGCTGGAGAGCCGATGGCCTTCCAGCAAGTGGAGGACATAACGCAGGTAGATGCACCCTCATCTACGACGGCCCTATGAATGTTCAGACCGTTAATCCCGACTTGAATGACCAAAGCGATTTGATGTGGAAGCCGGGGAGTAAAATTCTCCAGATCGAAGGTGAGAAGGCTCGAGTCGGCGGGATCGATACCACCGATTGCAGACAATAAAGCCTTCCGTTGTGAAGGACAACTTTGAAGAACCTCAAGTGCGGACATAGCACATGGCGCCTGTGCCAGATCCTCAACAATACTGTAATGTTGAGCGGCACGAGCATTTGGATTATAAGAGGATCTTCGAAGAACACCCTTGGGAGGTGGTTTCACAACGGGTTCGGGAGTCGGCTTCTCGATTTCCAATGGACTGGAGGCAGGTGGGGGAGGCGGTCCATCCGCAACTGCCTTCCCGGGTGCCTGCCGCGATTCATTGTAATCCTTCGACCGCGTAGCGATAGTGATAGGTGCATTAGTCTTCATCATGAAAACCTGAGACCCAAACGGTGGAGATGGTGACGCCTGTTCGACCATCTGGGTCTGCTAAGATGGAAATGGCTCTTTTAAAACAGCTAGAGTCCCTTTAGAGCCTTTAAGAAGTTGACTAACCTCGGACCGTCGTGGACAATCCTTAGTGTAATGGTCACCTTCATAGATGAGGCAAGGGAATTTCGGCTTACGTTGGGAGCCATCCTCAGTTCGAGATTTAGATTCCGGTTTCGGGGCATCAGATTTTGATTTGCCTTTGCCCTTCTTCTTCCCTTTGGAGGATTTGTCCGCAGGATTGGCCTGGACGGCATTCACCTCCGCGGTTTTACCAGAATCGGATGAGGCGGGATTAGCAGAGGTATTGTTGGAAGAATTAGCCTTCTGCTTCCCATTCGAAGACTTCTTCGAATTTTGAGAGACAGAACCAATGACACCATCCACCGCAGGGGTAGGCAGAGCCTTAGTGGTTTCGGGCCGTGGAGCATCAGTCAAGATGTCATAAAGCGTGCCAGACTGCGAATAGACAAGATCCAGGTACTGGGCACGCACGATAGCTTGTTCCTCCGTCACACACGCTCCCATCGTGATATCCTGAGCGATTTTATTCATAAAGGAGGTGGTGAACCAGTGAGTCAAAATCTGATCAGGTATGTGAAACTTGATCAGTCGACGATGGCGCCGCCACTCATGAATGTGATCTGAGATGTGAGTGGCCTTGTCCTGCTTCAGAGAAGTCAGGAGGTGCGTCCCGACCTCATACCGGACCGGTAACTGGAAGTGCGTGAGGAAAGCCATGGCTAATGAGTTGAAATCCTGAAAAATACCACGGAATAGCTCTATGTACCACTTAGCAGTAGCTCCTGTTAAAGTACGCTGGAAAAGACACAAACGGATCAAATCGTCGACCCAAGAGTTGGACGAACACCAGAGGTGATACGTCATCACATGCACCTGGGGGTCTTCGCCAGCTTTGCCCTCAAACTTGGGACAATCACCTGGTATCTTGGTGGGAACCGGAGGCCAATATGGATTATGTGAAATCAGATCATTGGTCAACTTTGAAACGTCCGGCAGTTCCAAGGTATCCAGGAACGACAATGGAGGGTTAACTGCCATGCCAGTCCCAGGATGAGGTCCGGTACCCATGCTCCACGATGGTTGTGAATATCCCTGCCCCCACGGGTTCTGTCCCGCGGGATTCTGACCATAGGGGGCATAGTTCGTATAACCAGACTGATTTGGATTCTGGTAACCATAGTGCGGGGCTTGATAACCAGGGTTCGGGCCCTGATTAGGCGTTTGCCCCGTATAAGCAGCGTTTGGATTTGGTTGCTGAGCGTAGGTAGAACCGGGTGGAGGAGGATAATACTGAGAGCCTCTGGGGTGGTTATAGTTCGGTTGAGACTAACCATGAGGATAATAACCACTTTGGGGATGAGTAGGCTGCTGAAAAGTGGAACCCTGCGGAGCCTGGTACATAGGACGCAGCTGTTGATTTGGCTGCGGCATTGAATGAGCAGGCTGTTGAGCAGAGTGAACGGAATGAGAGGGCTACCCTGAATGAACAGGTTGGCCCGACTGAGAGGGCTGTCCTGAATGACCAGGCTGGCCCGGATAAACAGGCGGCGCTGGTTGCACAGGTTGACCTGGTTGTAAGTGAGCCCCAGGTTGTACCGGATGGGCCGGCTGGCCTGCATAGTGTGGTGTGCTTTGTAAACATCTTTCTGCTGATCGGGTCTTCCTGGTTGTGCAGATGTCTATTCATCCATTTGTTGGTTTCGCAGATGGTGCCTCCCGCAGTACCATGAATCTGTCTTCCGCAGCCTGGGTAATCTACGATCCTGCTGGTGAGTTGATTAACCTGCAAGGTGTATGTCTAGGACGTATCACGAACAACATCGCGGAATATAGTGCCGTGTTGGAATTATTAACCGAGGCAATAAACCTTGGTATCCGTGAATTTCTCGTGTACCTAGATTCACAACTTGTAGTGTTATAGCTGAATGGACACTATTCGGTAAGGAACCCGTCCATCTTACGTCTGTATTTGCGTATTAGATTACTGGAAAGGAATTTTGACTATATTACATATCATCATATACCCAGGCATTTGAATACACTAACAGATGCAGTAGCAAATTTGGTATTAGACAGACATTTGCGTAATTTATAAATCACCATCACATGTAAAGAAAGATCCATCCAGAAATAGATATGTATATATATAGATATCAAAATGTTTGCATAGAGTGTGTCACATAAAAGTCAAAAAATATACATAATCGTCTTCAGTACATCCGGAGATGATACGTCTCTCAAAAAATAGGTGTGGTATAAATCCTAAGGACTAATTCGCATGGTGCTCATGATAGCACGTGACTGCACGCACTAGGCGCCTCAGGATTCGGTGGATCCGATTCGGAACTCCCACCGTGTGGCGCTGGTATGCCATCGGCACGTCTGCTAGCCGGGCATAGTCTGGGATCCCGTGGGCAATACCCTCGAGGTCCTGGATCAGTTCATCTCCTCCGGTGCCTTCTCCCTGGATCTCAGGGGCGAGTTGTGTCCTCCGGGAGATTGGAGACATCCCGGCTGGTCTCTTAGGTCCTACATCTGCATGCATATATAATTGTGTTAAGACGAATGTGTATTAACAAAAAACATAAATATAAAATCAAAATAGGAGGTCTTACCCAACTCCTCGTCCCGGGCCACTCTTTGGTAGTGGGAGATCTCGGTCCCCAAGAAATTCGGGCCTCGCATAGGGCCATTCTTCCACGATAATCAGCTGGCACCGTAACCACCTAAAGAACTCCGGCCTCCAGGACATCTGTTGGCCACCTCCAGATCTGGGCATCAATGCTGCCCAACGAGCCATTCTTGGCTCTCGTGGTATCGAATCTGCCACTTCGGCCCCTTGGCCTTGGAAGATTGGTAAGCGTTCCAGAATGAACGATACCAGGATGGAACCATATCCGAACTGTTTCAGTTTCCCCTGTTTGCATTTCGTGAGCTGCCTTTTCATGTTGATTGTTACTGCTGTTGCCCAGTTAAACAGTAAGGGACCCATGCATTCTGAGGCCAGCAGGAGTTGGGCCTTCGTAACATGCGAGCCTCGCCACCAGTGCCCGTGCGACAGCGGGATACTTCCGGCGTTGCCAGATCGTGATAGTGTGGATATCCACCTCTGCTTCCCGATCCTCGTTTGTGCCTCGGCGGCCCCGCAACATTACTTTTCCATATTTTCCCCATAACGTTTCCGCCGAATACAGGATTGGACCTCTGCGGACAATCCAAAGGATGAATAAATATCGCACTCAGTTCCAATACCTGGTCTCACAACTTGAACACCTGTTCCTGTTCGTCCCAAATACTGATCAGATACTGGAGGAGCTCGGGCTGAGCTCGTAAACAGGGTGTAAGGAAGAACTTCTTTAGCCCATAGTTTCTGAGGGCATTCATGCAAGTCTCACTTTCTATGGCCTGTTCATCCTCTTCTCCGTGCTCTCTTTCTTTCCATTCAATCACCATTTTGCTTGATTTCCTGCATTCACATGGTCATAAACCCTTGATTAGATCTCTGATGGGCTTCAATCTCATGCAATTTGGTCTAAATGTCGAAATTTTGGGCGAATTTTTAGGTTCTAAATATGAGGGGCGCCATTATTTTAGGATCGAAGTGCGCCACGGGCGCCGAGCCCCGATAATAAAAAAGTCAATTGGCGCGGTCCGTGCCCGATACCTGCCACAAGCCATGGGCGCACTCTAAAATTCTAAAAGTGGCCACATAGAAATGATTTTTATGGAAGATTATTGAAAAAATGAATGAAAATGAAGAGCAAAAGAGCGCCTCTTACCTGTGACAAACGAGAAGCTGAATGGTCGACTGGATTTGTCGCAATCACCGTCAGATGTTTTTGCTCCAAAAGGACCACTGTTGCTTTCCACCAAGGTAAATAGTAAAAGTAATTTTATTTTTACCAATTTGACATATTTATAACTTTTTCGACGTTAAATGAGTTTTAAAAAGTTATTTTTTATCAAATATTTGCATATGTTATGTCGAAAATGGATTTTACGCTTGCTTGGTATGTGCAGCAGCAGGTTTTTGCGACTTAAACGATGGAAACGAGTTGTATTTTATACTTTTTCGGACTCTGTAAATACACGAAAAAGTCACTCTGGAGTCATCTTTCTGTACTCTTTTCTAACTCTCTAAATATGAAAAGATTAATGCAGGCCCCTGCTTCGATCTCGTTAAAATGGACACGAATCGACATCCACCCAGTATAAGTTTAACCCTTTTTCGGGCTGGGATGGATTGATTACGAAAAAGGAATACCCTAGCCTATTGCGACTAGGAGGTTTTCCCTGATATTGTTTTCTTCCTTTTTGGATCTGGGGAACTATCTACGAAAAGGGACCTGTGGAGTTTTCTTTTCCGCTGTCTTTTCAAACTCTCTAAACATGAAAAGATGCCGAGTTCTTCCTTTGTCAGACTCGTTAAACCCTGATGACATCGGATCTAGTCGAAATGACGTTCTCCGAGTTCCTCCTTCCTAGGACTCGTTAAATGCACTAGGATGGATTCGCCCGTAGGGCGGACTTATATTGCAAGCATATGCTATCCCCTTCAAGCTATTAAAAATAAATTGGGGTACTCGCCGTAACAAGGGGAAAATGGAACCATCGTCGTTGTCGCCAAGATGTCGCTCTTGAACATGGCACTTGTCCGCATTCATGTCGGGTCGGGGACATCTCTTATCCGTTGCTTCACTTTCGGCTTCACGAAATTGCCGGCGCGATCCAACCGTTCACCGCCTGCCACCAACGTCAAGCCATCGTCCTTGGTCAACATCGCCAAGTCCACCGCCGTGCCGTTTATATGTTCAAGAGAAGTTGGCCTCTCGCAAATATCAACCTTCCTCTCGTTCCTCATACGATCCCGATTCACAACAAAAAAATCATGTTCGTCTCGTGTCGATGATGTGGGAAACATTATGGCCCACCTTCGATCAAGGTCACTTCCTGTTGACTTCAGTTCATTATCCAGGAAGTTGGTCTAGAGACTCCTTATGGTACCTTGGAGCCTGCATGCCTCAATGGCAGGTTCGTCGCATTCGATGTGAGGTTTACGTCATTGACCTCCGATCGAGTGATTCTGCGGGTGTTCGACGTCAACTCATTTATTTGCACGCCGTAGATTGTACCTTAGTACCTTGAGGACCATTGTCATTATTGGTGGTTTCTCTCGCGTTTGTTAATAGCTTTCATCATTGGCTGGTAATCAGACGATGTTCCTGCATGTTCGACTTCAGCTCACATATTCACATGCTTGAACTTGTACTTTGTTTGGGTCGAGATGGAGCGCAAGACCCTGGATTGTGTCTGTTGTAATCAGGCCGCGATTGTGGATTATTATCATTATGTACATGAATAGTTGATTGATGGCCGCGATCACACTCCGAGTCTATTGCTTGATTCAGCTGGATGGCCGTGCCCATACCTCGGATCCCATTATAGCATACTGCTTCTGATGGTCGCGTCCATACCACTATACATCATGTACTTGAGATATCGCTTGTATTCTTCGTAAGTGTGTTTTCCAATGGCGTCTTCGGTTTCGAACATGTTTTCGTAAAGCATTTCACCTCTCTCTCTCGTGCCTCATACTTTAGTATCCGTTACCGCAATTTGTCACCGTCCTCACTGCTAATGAAAACTCCAAGCCCTTGACATTTTGCTAACTGTATGAGCTCATTAACACTCATACATGCCTCCTATGCAAGTCTTACAACCTTTGTTCCTCATTCCAAGCCTCAGAACTGGAAGAAAAACCCTAAAAATCTCAAAAAACCTTGGGAACGCAGGTAACATGAAGCCTGCATGCGTTTTTAGCTTGGGTACGCATGTAATGTGAAGATAAACTGCGTTTTAGAACGCACTTTCTCTGTGTTATAGGTGCGGTACCCCTGTAAAGTCAAAAAGCTCGAAAGAAAAGATTAAAAAGTTGAATTTTGGTCAATTCTGGAAGGTTCTGGATGAGATTTTTTGGGGATGAGTACGCTTTAGTAAGGTGCATGTATCCCACACCTTAAGGAACTAATCCCTTGATGTGAGAAGCCTATCCCTTTGAAGGGGGATTCTATCCCTTTAAAGGTGGAATCCTAACCTTCTCATCTGCTATATAAAAGGAGGCATTGGGTAGCCTTTTGGGTTAAGTTTTAAGAAGTTTGGATGGAGATTTTGGAGATTGAGGATTAGAGTTCAAGCTTTATGTGTGATTGAGTTGAAGTGCTGTTGAGATTTAGACTTCTTTCTGCTAAGCTTTTGAGAGGAAAGATCACATACCTCTTTTTGCTCCTGAAGGAACAGTGCAAGACTTATCAAAGTAGAGGAGATTCCTGCTTCGGACCCCGGGAAGACCTTTCGAACATCAAGGCTAAGGTTGTAAGGTTCTTCTGTATATTTTAAGATTAATATAATCAAGTTCTGTTTTTCTCAATAAATTGTCGTTCGATTGTTTATTTCAATAAGTTGTCGTTTGATCATTTATTTCATAAATTCCTTGATCACTATGATAGGTATGTTTTATGATTATTTGTTATACAGGTGCTACTGATATTTTCTTGTTTGTGATTGCAGATCAACGAAAGATGATACTTTCTTGTGACAAAAGTGCCCTTGTTGCGACGAAGGATTATTGATGCAACGGAAGCACTGCGACTGCAAATAAGCATTTGGATCTAAGGTAGGATCGACACCTTCATAGCATTTATTTGTAAAATGAATATACTTAGAGAAAGACAAACTTAGTTGTTTGTTTGTTGCTAGATTGTCTTCTGACACTAGGGAGATCGGTCTTGTCCGCAAGAACGATTTATCCGGCCAACACTACCATTCTCCGTCCCGCACAATGGAGGACCCATTTTGTGACCTGTGAACATTGTCATGCCTTGAAAACATCATCAATGCATTCCTCTAAGCATGAGCTTCAATTGCCCTAAAGACATCTCCTTGCAAAAAATCATGAAAACATCTCCTTTTGCATTGGCGCGGGCAGACAGTTCATCACTCGCGCCAATGGGGAAAATCCTATAAAGAGGCCACGCCAACTGGCGCTCTGTCCCAGAGCAGTAGTCGCGCCAGCCAATTTAAGGAGTGTTTTTTAAATAAAGATGGCGGAAGTTGTGTTTCAACAAACTCATAAACCATTGCCTATCTTGAGTTGGGAGGTTTGGCTGCGGGAGTTCTATGGAAGGGAAGTGGTTTTGCCACCTCCCATGGAACCTTCCTTGTTGATAGGGCCAATCCCACAATAATAGGGATCCCAAATCCCTCCTTCCCCATCTATAAAAGCCTGCTCAATCCCATGGCAAGCTAGTCTTGAAGTGCCTAAGCTTTGAATCTCCATATTCCCAAGAGCCTTTGTGTTGTAAAGAATCCTCTCTTTCCCTTAAGGCCGACTCAAGTAAGGAGACCATTGTCGAGAGACTCCGGAGAGGTTTTCCCTTTCCTTGGCGAGCTTTGCGGGACGTGGATGACTGGAGACCCATCCGAAGGAGACCGCGACGTCAGAACTTGGTTGTAATCTCTCTTCGTTTATTATTTAATAGATGATTATGATTATGTTTCCACTCCGTTTTCCATCATGTTAATGCGAGTAAAATCCTTTCTGACTGATGTTTAGTTACGTGTGCCAGATTTTATGCTTGTATCTGTTCATTTCTTCCATGTGCAGGTGTTCATCCGCGGAGATCGTGGAGGGATTGTGATCTGCCGAGGCTGAGGAACGGGGACGCTTCTTCTTCAGATCATAGCGTTGGAATCCAGGTAGGCTTCTATTCCTAGTCTTTTCATTCGTAACTAGGAGCTTGCGTCATAACATTGTTTGATTGTTGCTAGACCCCTGCTGGGCTAGTAGGGATCGCCTCTGTCCGCAGAGGGGATTTACCTCCTCAACAATTTGCTTCCTGTGGATAAAGGATTGAAAACCTAGAGGGGTCTCCCTTTATATACGCGACGGTACGGGGAGCGCAAGTCCGTACTAGCGCTTTCTAAAGCTAATAGGGGAATGACAGCTACTAGGTTTAACGACGCCGGAACACGTCTCTAGCCTAGACCTTCTAAAAATGTTTCGTTAAGTTCCAATGTTGCCTTAGGTTAATTGAAAGAATTTTACAGTTGATCTTCAATTAAGTTTCAATATTCAGGCCCTATCATATGTAGTGTCTCGAAAGACTCCTAAATGCAAAGCTATATGCCACAGTGCAACATTTCGTTCAATGAAAACTAGTTAGAGAAAAGTTGAGAGCTTTTACACAAACGAAATGAACGGAAGACAAACAATGAGATCTCTAATGCAACTAATGAAATTGAAAACTTTTCATTCAAAACACTAATCACTAGAGATATGGAAAAGATCACAATTTGCACTAATTAACAAAAGAAAAAGAGATTTTTTTTTTTGATTTTCAATTTTTAATAGCTAATATGCACTAAACAAACTTGAAAACAAAATGGAACAACTTGAGAAACGATATTCAAGAGAGCGAAACGAACAAATTTCTCTCAACAACACAAGCAATCAAATCCTCAAATCGACCAAAGTCTCTCAAAACAAAGAAAAGACTCGAAAGCTTCCAATGGACCGTGTGATCTAGGTCCAAGGCAAGACCAAACGAATTTCGAATGAAGGAATGAACAATCACCCAAAAATCACAACAAAACAATGAACAACTACTTAGAGGATGTGGAGAATCAATCAGATAGTTGACAGGACAATCAAAACACCAAAACTCCCAAGGAGGGCTCGATACACTAAGCCACTAGATGCCCTAGGGCTTAAAACGTGAAATCGGTAGATAAAATCAAACAACCAAAGGACAGAGGTGAATTCCCAGTCAAACAGGACTCCAACACACTCAGGCAGTCAGAAAATCAAGAAGAAAAACACTGATCAAATCCAGAGAGCTCAAAAATGAGAAAACTCAAAAACCTTACAGGGGTGGCGCGACTGTAAGGGTGAAACTAGCGCTAGAAAGCAATTGGCTCGGGCTGGACAAAGGCAACGTGCGCCAATTGGCGCGACTGTCGGGTTAAAAACTGCGCCAGTCGAGTTTCTCAGCAAAAATTAAAAACAAGCTACTCCAGAAGCAGACCAATGCAAGCTAAGCAAACCAAGAAGGAAAAACGATGAAAGAATCCAACCCAGAAGGTTCATCAGGCAAGGAAAAACATAAAACAATCAAGGCGAGACAACACAAACGAAACAGTGAAATCTGGACGATCTCCCCAGTGGAGTCGCCAAATTTTTGAGGAGGTAAATCCCCTCTGCGGACAGAGGCGATCCCTACTAGCCCAGCAGGGGTCTAGCAACAATCAAACAATGTTATGACGCAAGCTCCTAGTTACGAATGAAAAGACTAGGAATAGAAGCCTACCCGGATTCCAACGCTATGATCTGAAGAAGAAGCGTCCCCGTTCCTCAGCCTCGGCAGATCACAATCCCTCCACGGTCTCCGCGGATGAACACCTGCACATGGAAGAAACGAACAGATACAAGCATAAAATTCGGCACACGTAACTAAACATTAGTCAGAAAGGATGTTACTCGCATTAACATGATGGGAAACGGAGTGGAACCATAATCATAATCATCTATTAAATAATGAATGAAGAAAGATTACAACCAAGTTCTGACGTCGCGGTCTCCTTCGGACGGGTCTCCGGTCGTCCACGTCTCGCAAAGCTCGCCAAGGAAAGGGAAAACCTCTCCGGAGTCTCTCGACAATGGTCTCCTTACTTGAGTCGGCCTTAAGGGAAAGAGAGGATTCTTTACAACACAAAGGCTCTTGGGAATATGGAGATTCAGAGCTTAGGCACTTCAAGACTAGCTTGCCATGGATTTGAGCAGGCTTTATAGATGGGGAAGGAGGGAGTTGGGATCCCTATTATTATGGGATTGGCCCTATCAACAAGGAAGGTTCCATGGGAGGTGGCAAAACCACTTCCCTTCCATAGAACTCCCGCAGCCAAACCTCCCAACTCAAGATAGGCAATGGTTTGTGAGTTTGCTGGAACTCAACTTCCGCCATCTTTATTTAAAAAACAGTCCCTAAATTGGGTGGCGCGACTACTGCTCTATGACAGAGCGCCAGTTGGCGCGACCTCTTTGCAGGATTTTCCCCATTGGCGCGAGCACTGAACTTCCTACCCGCGCCAATGCAAAAAGGGATGTTTTTCATGATTTTTGCAAGGAGATGTCTCAAGGGCAAATAAATCTCATGCTTAGAGGAATGCATTGATGATGTTTTCAAAGCATGACAGTGTTCACAGGTCACAAAATGGGTCCTCCATTGTGCGGGACGGGGAATGGTAGGGACGGTGACAAATTACTGTGTAACAATTCTCTTGCCACTTTAGCTAGCATGTTCAAAATTCTACTGTATCCCAACAAAAAGTACGAAATTAACGTCAAGAATCACCTAGATGTTCTAGATAATGTTTAGTATTGGAAAGTCTTTCAAGATGACAAAAAAATTAATAACTTCTTGTAGACAGAAGAGGAGTTTATGATTTTACAAATGGATGAATAGTTTTATGAAGATGATCAAGAAATACATGAAACATAAATGAAGGTACTGCATTTGAAAGAAAACTCCATTCCAAGAGTTCTTGTACCTTTGGAGGAGATTTTTTATCAGGATGATGTTGCATGGAAACCAACAATGCTGCCAACTGAAATAGGAGTGGAAGACCTCAATCTTGGCACTCCTGAAAAGCCCAAAATGGTAAAGATATCAAAACTTTTGAGCCTAGAAATGAAAGGTAAATATGCATCACTCATGTCTCAGATTGTTGATGTTTTTGCATGGGAATATAATGATCTAAAATTGTATGATAATAGTATAATTCAACACACCATTTTTTTAAAACCTGATCTGAAGCCTTTCCACCAAAAAATTCGGAGGATGAATTGAAAGTTTCTTCCCTCCATTCAAAAATAAGTGAAAAAGTTTTATACTATTGGTATTATAGTTCCTCTTTGTTTTTCAAATTGGATGTCAAACTTAATGCCAGTAAGAAAGAATATGGTTGAGATTCTCTTGTGTATGGATTTTTGTAATCTGAATAAAGTATCACTGAAAGAAAACTACCCACTTCCAAAGATGGACCATATCTTGCAAAGGGTGGTTAGTTATTCCAGAATTTCATTGTTGGATGGATTTCGAGTATAATCAAATTTTAGTTCATCCAGATGATCAAGAGAAGACAACCTTTACAACACCTTGGGGTACTTTTATGTATGTTAAGATGCCCTTTGGGTTGAATAATGCAATAGAAAATTTTCAGAGTGCGATGGATATTGCATTTTCCAATGAAAAGGATGTCTTTTTGGTCATTTATCTTGATGAAATCATATTTTTTTCTAAGATGGATGAAGAGCACTTACAACATTTGAAGACAATTTTCCAGAGGTGCAAAAAATTTGGCATATCGTTGAATCCAAAGAAAAGTTTGTTTTCTATGGAAGAAGGGAAATTTCTTGGTCATATCATATCTAAATATGACATTTGGATAGATCCTTCAAGGATTGAGGCAATTCAAAATTTGGACTATCCTAGAAGCAAGAAGGAAATCAAATCATTCAATGGTAAAATTATTTTCTTGAGAAGGTTTATTCCTAACCTTGTTCAACATTTAAGGGAAATTAATGACATGTTAAAGAAATACAGTGAGGTGAAATGGTCTGATGAGGCAAAGAAATCATTCAATCAAGTTAATTTTTTGTTGTCTCATGCTCCTATTCTTATAAGCCCAGATTATACATTTGATTTCATCATTTTCTCCTTTGCTTCTGAACATACTCTATTTTTTGTCCTTATGCAAAAGAAAGATAAGAAAATAGAATATCACGTTTCCTTTTTCAGTATAACCATAAGTGACGCATACTTGAAGTTCAATATCATTGAAAAATGGGCCTTGGCACTAGTTAAATCATTGAAGGAATTCCGAGTCTATATCCTTCAATCTCATGTTTTTGTATATGTCCCAAACACTGTTGTCAAAGGTGTGCTAACACAAGATGATCCCAAATGTCAGAATGGAAAGTGGATAGCTACTATGGGGGAGTATGACTTACAAATAAAACCTACAAAATTGATCAAAGGACAAGTCTTGGCAAAGCTCATGGCGGACTCAAATTTACATGCCTTGGACATCATTTTTATTGCTTAATTATCTGAAGAGCAAGAGGTTGATTCATTACCTCAATTATCTAAAATTTTTACTTCATCACCATGGTATGCTGATATTGTTCATGTGATGCAATATTTGAATCCTCCCCCTAGTTTTCCCAGCAGTAAATGTAGATCTCTGAAGTTGGAGGCACTTAAATATTTCATTCTTAACAATGTATTATATTGGAAAGATCTAGGTGGGGTTTTATTAAACTGTTTGGTAGAAAGAGAAGTTGAAAAAGTGATGAATGAATTTCATAAAGGTGATTGTGGTGGTCATATTTTCTGGAAGACTACAGAAAACTTGATATTGAGTTCTAGCTTGTATTCACCAAGTTTGTTTTCCAACGTTTACAAAATTTTCATGAGTTGTCATAAGTGTCAAATTTTTCAGGGAAATAGATAGCTCTTACCACTGCCCTTGAAACCAATTGTAGTTCAAGCACCCTTCCAGTAGTGGTGGATTGATTTCGTTGGCAAGATTCACACTCCATCATCAGCTCTACATAAGTGGATACTCACTACCACCAATTACTTCACAAAGTAGAATGAGGCCATCCCCACGAGGCAAGCTAAATACATCATCATTATTCAATTTTTTGAGAGAAATATTTTGTCTTGCTTTGGCTGCCCACAGAAAATTATCACTAAAAATGAAATCACCTTTAAGTCAAAAAAGATGATAGAGTTTTGTGATAAATATCACATAAGAATTGAGAATTCTACATCATACTCTCCTCAAGGAAATAAGTTGGTTGAATCGTTACACAAACCATTGGTGACCATAATCAAGAAATTGTTGTAAGAGAACAAGAGAAATTGGCACAAAAAATCAATAAATTATCTACGGGCGGACATAGTTAGCACAAATAGATAAATCATCATGTCACCCTTTTAGTTAGTTTATGTTGAAGATACAGTTTTTCCTACTTCCTTAGCAGTGTCAGTGATGAAAATTTTTCACGAGATTGAAAGTGAGACAAACCACATCCATCTAAGGATCAATCAAATGATTAATTTACAATATTCAAGGGAAGAATTTTTCAATCGCACTTCAAAGCTTCAGAAGATGATCAAGAAGATCTACAACAAGAAAACCAAAGCTGATGATTTCAAATTATGAGATGTTGTTCTTCTATGGGATGCCCGAAATGAAGACAAAGGCAAGCATGGTAAGTTTGATAACCTATGGAAACATCCTACAATATTACAACATTCAAGGGAAATAAGGCATTTTTGTTAGAATATCTTGATGGGCAGTAAATTCTAGGAGGACTGGTGAATGGTAGGTTCGTCAAACGATATCTCACTTGATCTTGAAGAAAAAGGTTCAATTTCATTGTAAATAACATTTTATTTTTTTTCAAAGAATAAGGAAGTTGTCACTGAATTTTGAAGCCTGAGGTGAAGGCCATGAGGCTTCTATGATCAGCTGATGTTTTCCTTTTTAAAGTTAAAAATTCAAGTCAGTTTTTGAGTCAAAGTCATTTTTCTGTTTTAGTTAGTCATTTCAGTTTGTCAAATTAGTTTAGTTTCCAATTATTTTTTACTCCATTGCCCAATAGATGATACTACTTGGTATACGGTCTTCTTGACACCTCCTAAAGGAGTTTTCATCCCTATTTGGAGCCAATGTTAGTTTCTAAATGTTTCAATGATCAAATAAATTCTTCAGGTTTATTTTTTATTGGTCCTTGGTCAAAAATTTATACTTTCAAATAAATTCTCAAATAAAAATATTTCCCTGCATGTTCTCTAGTTCAGATGTTGTTCCCTCCACCCACTCATGGTCATCATCAATATCAATGTCATATCATCATTTGGATATCTAGGGTCATATATCAATCAACATACCATCATCTAGGTCATGGTCTAGGGCTTCTTCTTTTTTTTCATCATAATGCCAATCATATTATAAAAAAAAGGAAAATAAGTGTCATTTTCATTATTCAAAGTAACTCTCATTGGGAGTTAGCAAATATAGGAAATCAAACAAAAGGAAACTTGTCCTTTTTCAAGAATTATGCTACATTGTCAAAAATATCTAAAAATGTATTTTTCTCAAATTACAATATGATGTTAGTAAATCCATAAGCATATTTTGTAAGTTTTAAAGGGAAATGAAGCTTCTTTTGAGTTCATTTCATCCGAGTTCCTCTCTCATGTTCCACAACTCTCCACAACCATCTAGAGATTAAATTCAACCACCGAAAACTGATCCAGACTACTGCATCCTATGTTTATGCTCCTCACTACGTTTATGGGGAATCCACGCTATGCTTCTGGCATTTTTCTATGTTTTTGGAATTCAAAATCCAAGAAGCCATCAGAAGGGTTAAGTCATCATTTTACAAGTTTTATATGCTTCCAAGCCAAGATACTAGGTCAACTCTTTGTTTGGGCCCTTTTTCCCTCTTTCCCTTATCTATTTCCAAAAATTTCACCATCCTATCTTCCCAAATTTTTAGGGATTTTTCCCTAACCCCGGTCCCTCTTATATCTGTCCCTAAACTCATTGCATCATTCTTCCCTATTTTCCAAATTTTCACCCTTCCTTTCCTTCACATCAAACTAGGGTTTTATTTTTGCAAACAAACATCATGGAAGGTGAGAAGAGAGAGTATAACAAGGGAGGTCATCATTGTAGATTTTAGCCATCCAATATGTAGGAGATCAATTCTTCTCCCTATACCAAGAAATCCATTGAAGACTCTGGATGTTTAAGGTTTTGTGAAATAATTCAAGATGTAGGATGTCATGCTCAATTGACAAGCCTTTTTGCTACCAGTTTTAGGAAAGACAAGGCTAACATAGCAGGGGTTGAATTCACTATATCAGAAGATGCCATAGGCTCAGCAATAGGTACCTAGAACCATGGAGAAATTTGGTTCAAAGGGATGGATTTGTACTTTTAGAACTATAAAGTTTTCTTAAAACCACATGAAAAATATGCTCCTAAACACATATTTCCCTTCAGGAATTTACTTGACAGGTATGCTACTTTAATGAATTTTATCATTAATTATTTTATATGTGAAGTGAGGTTCTCAAGGTTATCCCAGTACCACAAAAGGCTATTTATGCATTTCACCACCACCAAGCCACTCAATTTGCCTCATTATCTATTCAAGAGTTTGGTAAAAATGACTAAAAAAGTACAAAAGTAAAGGAAATGATTGCCAATATAGTTTTTTTCACCATGGTTTGGTCAAGGTTATAGTCTTACATCACCTCTCACAAATCAATATGTCCCGGGATACATTCATGAAGTCAGTTACTTCTATGGCCACTACTAGTCCACCTATCATTCAAAGCACACCATTAGCATCATCAAAGCCCCAAGAGATTGGATCTTTAGTAGACCAGTAGAGTATCAAAATATTCCAAGGGATGAATTCACTCAAACTTATGAGAAGGTTAAAAGGTTGGTATTTTATCCCAATATCACTAAAGGTGTACTTTCACCTGAACCTACAACTAAGAAAGTTTTAGAAGAAACTATGGAGCAACCCCCTATGCATGAGAGTGAGTCACCCTTGTAGCAACATGAGGAGGAGCAAGCAAGTTTGGAGGTTGACATGGCATAGCAAATGGAAAAAAATTTAGCTGAAGAGATAATCAAGGAAAAATAAGTAGCGATAGCAGAGCTCAAGGACAATCTCTCAAGGGAGAATTTCATGATAACATTCCTACAATAAGAAAACATAAAACTAAAGGTGAAACAACTGCTCCTAAGAAAACCTAAGGCGGGCCTTGAGGAAAAGAAAGGTAAGGGAAAATAAGTGATAAATTTTGATTATTTTGAAGACAAAGAGGCTCAGATAAAGCCAAGGAAGCCAAGAGCAAGAGGATTAACCAGGAAAAAAGAACAAGAAATAGAGTTATCTCCTCCCTTAGGTCTACAAAATTTTGATTATTTGATTACTATTGAGATTCAGCAAGACAAATATTTTTGGCTTCAAAAGGTAAATGAGAATCTAGAGAAGCTCTTCAAGAAGGAAGAAAGAAAAAAAAACCTCCAAAGGCACATGGCGAGACACTACTTCATGAGGAACCAAATTGCCAAAATCAGGGTTAAGAATTTGAAGTAAAAGCTTAAAGAAACTTTAATTAATCTAAAGAATAAGGAAAAATTTGGTTTGTTGGCTGAGGCATATCTAGTTGTCTATAAAATCATTCAAGGATGCTATGGATCAAATTTCAGCATTTTTTGAGCATTTTTGGTATATTTGTTTTTTTGGGAAATTTTGGCAATTTCACTTTTATAGAAGTGTGTCGTGTTGATGCTATGATTTTTCTCCGAGGGTCCAATGTGGGTCAAATTTACACATTTGGATTTATTTTGATGATTACATTCCAAATATGACTTTTTCTTCCTGACACTTCCTAAATTTGAAGAAAAACTCAAAAAACACCTCAATTTTCATGCTTCTGCCACTGTTTTTCATCCCATGCTACGCTTATGGAGTAGCCTTGGAAAAATGAAATTTTAAGTGGCTTACATGTGAAATTATCCAAGTTTCAAGGTTTATTTTTCTAGAGGACATTTAGGGCTACCCTATCCAATCTTAATATCATAAAAAAGATGCATAAAATTCACCTCAAAATGCCCTCCAAGTGCATGTTATGCTTCTACCAAAACACACTACACTACTGACAGGTACGCTACATTTCTGTGTAGAAGGTTTTTGGACAGGTGTCAGTCATAAATGGTAAATTATTGGAGGTAAAAGTTGTCTCATGAGCTATTTTATGGTTAATTAAGTCTATTTATGCTCCTTATTGTTGAGTAATCTTGCAATTAACCAAGGAGGAAAAGACTCCTAGTTGTTAGATAAATTAGGGGGGACTATTTCTAACATCCCTAAAAACTAGGTAATGACTAATTAGGTGCGTTAATGAAGTGTTTTGGATTAGGTTTCAACACATTGAGGTGGAATATTCTCTATTTTCTATATGTACTCCAACTCAAGTCATTTTAAAGGTTGGATAGTTGTTTTGTGCTATTGAACAACCCCCATTATTTTATCATAGTTACCTTAGAAAAATAATGGGGACCCTTTTAAAACTTTTAGAGTAAAAAAATAAAACCCTTAAGTGATTATAGGAATCAAATGGGTTAAAAACATTCAATTTTTGTCTTAAAGACACTTGAGTGGATAATGTTAAGCAAATCGGAATATCACAATCACAATACTACAATGAAAGACATATGGCTCCTAAAAGAGACTCAACACAAATTGCGATGTGAAATAAATCAAAGCAATTTAATAATGGAAAAAGGCATTTTTGGAAAAATTTCTATATGAAAGAAACTATGGGACCCACTTCCACCACGTAGGCAAATCGCAAATCACATTTCGTAGTTTTATCCTGATGGTCTTAATGTCATCCTCCACATTTCCCTAATGCGATATACTCTATCGCATCGCACTTTTGCTTCATGACCACTCTTTCCCTTCATTCATTTTCGTTGATATTGTGATTGTGATATCGAAATCAGAAAAAGGTAGTCAATCGACACTTTATAAAGATTCACACACGAATAACACTGTGATGTGACAGATATATTAAATGTTGGAATTATTTCATGGGAACATCAACTGATACTGACCATTAATTCCATAACTTAAATGCTTCCAAAAATTATTTTACTGCAAGAAGCATTTAATTTATGTATTAACCGCATGCCAAGTTTCATTCGCTTGATTATTACCATTATTACGGTACTTTCATATTTTTAAATTAGAATTTCCTCTTTATTCTTATCATTCTTCATTTTTCATGGGAGATTCCAAATAAAAAAATCTCTTTGGGGATGTTGAAATCCGTGAAGAAAGCTAAGAAACCTATGGCACCTAGAAATCCTGCACCTACTGTAAGTGAAAGAACAGAAATGCTTCCTCTTTTTACAGACACAACATGAAGACCACAAAGTGGTTCTTAATCATGGGAAGTGATGTATAAGTTATTCGAGGATGAGAAACCCCATAGGGTTCAAAGTGTTATAAAAAAATTGGACCTAATAGGCTTCTAATCAAATCAATCTCATGTAACTATTTCAAACCAATATTTTGATTGAGGCTTAGCCTCCTCAACCTGAGAGGGCTCTCTCAAGGGTTAATGATTTTGATAAAAACATAGATGGCTAACTCTATGTGGGGTAATAATCAGATAAATGATATACTTAGGTTGAAAATCACATCAGCAAGTACACATTGGGATTATGGAGTCAAAATAGTTTCAGTAAACCAATGAATCTACTTAACATGGAAGTTGAGGCATATCAAAGTTTTAGTCAAGAGATACATATGTGAAACTATAAAAAACACAGTCAGTTTGTCTATATAGGAAGTCAAAGCATCAAAGATGAATTTTGAGTAACAAAGACAAACACCACTACAATAGGATAGTAAAAAGATGTAATTAAAACAAGAAAACACTAGAACTCCTTCTGAATCTCAAGTTGGCTAAGTAGAAATCTCTGTATTTAGCTGAAAAGCAGTCACTTACAATAAACACAGTGTTTTGCAAAAAAATGTCCAACCCTTAGCATATTCGAATTCTTGATATTTTATAGATAATTTACAACATAATATAACCTTATCTGATGCTAGATACATTGAACTCTTGACTCTTGACACCTTGCCTAACCATATGATATGGTATTTATTAGAAAAGGACATCTAATCTACTAAATAGTCCTATTAAAAATAGGATTCAAAATCTTAATCACCTATGTATAACAACCTTATCTTAATTAAATTACATCCTTTTCAAAATTTATTAACACCTTGTCGAATCTAGATGATTGGATTTAAATCTTGATGACCATAATGCTGACCTCCGTCAAAGCAGGAAACAGTCCCCTATTTTCTAGGCATATGGTCCTTTGCAGTTTTGAAATGTTCTGACCATCATGAGTTCCTCATTTCAAGGTCCTTTGCTATTAGGAACTGAAGTACCACCTACCAAAAATCCTCCCTAAGCTCCAGCTGTCTCAAACCATCTTTACACTGTTCAAATGAGCTTTAATAGACTGTGCTACGAAAACAACACAATTTTGTAGTGCTTTTCGTAGCGCATCTCTTTTACCCTTTCTTCTTCAAAATCTTGACCTCTTTCCTCCAAAACTAACTTAATTATCTTTAAATACATCCTCCTTAGCATTTTCATTTCATAATTCATGTTTTTTACCCCCCCCCCTCCCCAAATTTGATAAAAGAGGGAAAAAAGGTTGCTATAGCAATTTCGTAGCGCTTTTCACCCTTTTTACACTGTATGCACTACGAAACTATTGAGTGAGAAGTTTTGTCCAAAATTTTCCAAAATTAAAATTGTAGATGTGCCAAAACTCAAAATAAAACTGATTCCACTGTATCAAAAAGCCATATGAACTGGAAACACAATCATTTCAGCCTTCATGATGTCCTTTCTTCAATTTTCACTTAATTTAGCTTTTAACTCTTTAATGATTATCATTTTAACACCTTTTTTCTTTAACTCATCCTGAGACAATTTCAGCTGCTGCTCCAAGTCCTCCACTTGATCTTTAAGCCTCCTATTATCATCTCTTAAGTGAGTATTTATTACTCTAACAAAATTTAGCTTCCTTGATGGCTGGAACTATCCATGTGAAAAACTGCTCTGCGCTGCTTGGAGTTTAAAAAATAGCACCATTTTTACCTTCCCACAGTGCCTTCATTCTTTTGAACTCTGCTTTCTCAATACTGTTCTTTCTATCCCTCTTTATCATCATAGAAATTTCTTGGTTTTCCAACCTCAATTCCTCCTCAAGATGTTTAAACCCTATCATTTCTTCTTTTCCCTTCTTTTCTCTGCTGGCTATATGCTTCACTGCAGGTGTTGATAAATCAACAACTTCTTCAGGGGCTTTAGTTGTCTCAATAGGTTCTTGAACTTCCTTGTTGCTTTCGCTAAGTTTCTTAGCATGTCTAGTTCTGGATTTCCTTGCTTGAAAGATGAAGGCTACATTTTCCCCCTCAAAATCAAGCTTCTTTGTAGACTTAGCTTTTCTTTGTTTAGGTTCATCCACTCCAATGAACTTAGCTTGAACAACGAGTGTCTCCTCTATGTCAATTGCATGAAAGATGTCATCTAATTTTCCCTTTATCACTGGGATGTCCTATGTATCTGTAGCAAATATTTTTCCCTTTAATTTCGCTACTTGGCTTCTTGTTACTCTTATGATTTCCTGCCTGCTGACATCTTGTTTCTGTTTTGCCTCTTTGACAATCTTTCACCTCTGTTTTGTAGGTGATGGAGTTGGAGTATCAAGCACTTGTGTCCACTCTTTCCTTTTCTCAACTTGTTTCCTTGGCTTCAGTTTTAGAAATTCCTTTGGTTTTGCAACTACTGGTTGGCTAGACTTTGCTACTGGTGGTGATGGAGTTCTTTTAGTTTTAGGGTTTCTAGAAAGAGTTAATGTTTCCAACTTGAAACCATTTATAAACAAAAAGGGTGACCAATCCATACCTATCCTCTGAAGCTCATTCAAAATCAATAACTTCATCAAGCCATGATGAAACAAAGATGTTTCACAACCTTCAGATTTGTCTTGTACTTTATCAGCCATTTTAGCAAGATTCCTATGCAGATAAAAGAGAAAATCAAGTGAAATCTTACCTATGAAATGTAGAAGCAGCTTGAAATGATATTTGTAAACCTTATGATATCTGCCTTCACATGTAAAATACCTGTGAATATTGAACAACATATTTGCATAAGTGTCCTTGATGCAACTTCTATTGATTGCATTATTTAAGTCCATATCTGCATACTCAAGTTTCATGAATTCTTTGCGTGGCTCCATATCAAATTTGAAACCTTTAAACCAAGTTTCTTGACCCCTTGGTATCTCTGTCACAGCAACAATAGTCTCTGGTGAAATTGAAAAATTTAGCATCCCAACCTTGGTAGTTGTTCCATTGAAGTTCAAGGAAAATTCTTTGGAAACCTGTGTGGCACCCCTGCAACTTTTCACAAAACCGAAGACAACCTACTCTTCTGAACGCCTCCATCACTGCTTGGTCTTCAATTATGGCCTTCATATCTTCAGGCTCATGTCTCAAGTAGTGTCCCCCTCTGTGGACTTTCTTTTCGTCTGCCATGCTTCATAGAAAACCTATCATCCTTGTTTGATAAATTGAATCAACCTCGCTTGAATATGTGAAATAACAACCTCGCTTGATTAAGATGTAGAACAATTGTATGGAACAACTATAGCTTTGGCTTGAAACTTCAAAACTTAGACACTCGAATGGAGGTAAAGGAAATGAGAATGACCAATTAAGCAAGATTTTGAATTTGAAATGTCATCTCATAACTAAATTATGCCTCATTCATACCCTAGCATGACAATGATGACTACAATATGGGTAAGTACATTGAACCTCATCACTAACTGACTCATCATACCACTAACCTATCATTTCCCAATGGATTCTGACATATTTTAGTTCAAATGACAAGACAGTTAAGAAATATTTCTTTCGTAGCGCTGACAATGTATTTTTCCCTATTTGCACTATGAAACTATTAGCGCTTCCGTAGCACAAATCAACTTTCTTGAACTAGTGGCGCTACGAAAACATGGATTCTTGGCTAATTGCAGAGTTTTGACCTAAAAATTTATGGAATGACTCTCAAATGGAAATTATGGATATTTGATAATAAATAGACCTTTAAAAGACTTTATTTTAACTTAATAATGACCTTTGAACTTATAAAAATCTAACCTACCATTAACCAAATCCTAAATTGACTTCTAAACTGAATTTAGAACCATGACCAAAAACGTCATTGACACAATGATGTTTTGAAATTTTTTAGGTGATAACACAACAGAAAGTTACTGTTGATGCTTGTTATTCCTCAAAAGATACTATAGAAGAAGATTCCAATTATTTTCTACACCGGGGTGCTACGCGCCCCAAAATTCTACCATATACTGATATGGGAATATGGATAATCGACAGCCTCAAAATTCGAGATAGAAATTTCTTAACCAACAACAGAACCATGATAAGTTATTTTAAAGGTGAACACTTGAAGTCAATGTGTCACATCCTAGAACCATAAAATGTATACGACAAGAAATTTCTGGCGCAATTCGCTAGCGAGAATGAGCTAAAGTTAAATCCTATAAAGAAATGGAGAAGCAACTGGAATAAACACAAAACTGATGATAATGGTATGTATTATACTGACTCCCTTGGTAGTCCATACTGTTATGTTGCTGAAATGATGTCTAGGTTCTTTGGTCAGCCTAATATACCAAATTTTAAGTTTAATGGGTTACCCTAATGGAATTAGTCACAGATTCTTATATCATGGACTCGGTAACCATATTGTCCAACAATATTGCCACTCAAATTCTAGAATATACGAAAAATTGTTCTATTTCCTCCAAAAAAATTCCCCCATTTTATAAGAGTGCTTACATCATGGATGATGTATGTTTCACTTCATATTTTCTAGCCATGGGTTGGAAATGGACTACCCAGGACCCTCTCCCCATTCATGTCTATCATAGCATGTTATGGCAATAAATAAATAAAAATATTTTTTATAAAATTTTCCATGGTGTTATGCTCCCTTTATTTCAAGCCATGTTCAATAATAAAGCCCCCAGGTTGTCTAAAGAAGCTCAATATGACTTCTCTTCCATTGGAAAATGGTTTGGAGAAGAATTATTTATCTATGTCAGATTTTTTGGCAGCCTATCTCGGCCACATGTTTTACCATTATATGTTCAAGATAAGATTCTCACAAGAGAAATAGCTTATCAAACTATTGGGAGCATATTAACTAAGTTTCGGAAGGAATCTAAGAAAGCATCATGGCCCTCCTTTCCAATTCAATGTGTTGTTTACGCCTTGGACAACTATAAACACGCAGGATTAGAGGTCTGCCAAATTGAATGTTTGAAATTCTTTACAATTTCAAATAGACAATATGACCTGAATCAAGTTGCCAATTATTTTACCACTCAAGTTAAAATCATACCTTTTTTACATGAATATGATGAGTTTGATGACTTTTTTGAGTCATTCAACACTTGCTTTGATCTTCAGAAGTTAGTAGTACTATGCCTCCATCCACAACAGTTGTCAAATTTTAAGTAGTACATGAAAACAAGATTGGAAGGGATTTCTTTGAAAATTATAGAAGTATCCCAAGACATAATACAGAAGGAAAAGGAAAAAGAACATGCACATAAGGATACTGAAGTCCTTAGTAAAACTGAAGAGGACAAATCTGTTGAAGTTCAAACCATGGATTTATATTTCCTAAGAAATTTGAATAATGTCTAGAAGGATTTTAATAAAAAAATCCAAGGATACCAGGAAGTGATGAGTAATGGTCATCAAAAGATAGTGCAAACAACTCAAAGAAGAAGTAAGGACCTGTTTACTGCTGGGCCATATGACAAGTTAGTTAGCAGAAAGCAAGTGGAATTCATCCTGACCTTCCCTACTGTTGGAGAGGTAAATCCCCTCTGTGGATAGATTCAATCCCTACTAGCCTAGATCGGCTCTAGCAACAACCAAGTTGCACTAAGATGCAAGTTCCTAGTTACAAAAGACCAAGATGCGACAAGAGGCCTACCTTAAGTCCCACGTTGTTGTTGTTTGTAGAAAAGATAGTGTTTCTGTCCTTCGCTTTGGCAGATCACAATCCTCCTACCTAGCACATTTGAACACCTGCACACGCACGAAGAAACAACAACACACAACGTAAAACCTAAAACATGTAAACATATATCAGTCAGAGAAGATATAATTCATAACATAAGACATCAACATATGAATGGAACCATAATCAAAGTTGTTTATTATTAATAAAAATGAAAGAAGGATACAACCTAAGCTCTGATGTTGGATCTTCCTTCGATGGGTCGACAGTGGAGTACATCTCAATGAAGCTCATCGGGAATGGGATAAAGCTCTCTCTCTTCGGCTTGGCTCTCAGAGGCTGTCTGGCGATAGTTTCCTTGCTACTGATTCAACTCTTAGTTCTATGACCATTAAGGCTAGCTTGCAAAGGGAAAATGGAAAGCTTATATAGATGGTGGAAGGGGAGTTGGGATCCCTATAATAGCGGGATTGGGCCTATCCTCAAGGAAGCTTCCATGATAGGTGGAAAACCACTTCCCCTACATGGAGAACCAGAGCCAAACCTCCCAACTCATTTTAGAGACTTGTTCAGGAGTTGGTTGGAATCAAACTTCCACCATTTATTTTTTTTAAACAATCCTTATTAAGCTTGGCATGAGTAATACACTGGGACAGAGCGCCAGTTGGCACGCCTTCTTTGGTGGATTTCCCCCATTGGCGCGAGGGTTGAACTCGATGGTCGCGCCAAGGCCAAAAGGTCTATTTTTAGGGTTTTTCACAGGAAACCGTCTTCAGAGGAATGATTGTCCTTGTCAAGAGGATGCCATGAAAGTGGTTTCAGGTCATGTCATTACTCACAGGTCATGGAAAAGGCCCTCCAATGTGTCAGACGGGGGATTGTAGGGGTGGTGACAAATTACTGTGTAACAGATGCCTCCTAAAGCATGACGCCCAAGAGAGACAGAGGGGTGAAATTCTTTACGAGAACGTGTCCAATTGAAAACGCTGCTATTTGAAAACCTGCGTAGACAAGTACAACTGATATCTCAAATACATGATATGTGGTATGGGCGCAGCCATCCATAATAGAGTTATACGATAATCAAGATCCTAGGCATGGACGCAGCCATCCAGTAAGGATCAATAAATAGACTTAGGTATGGTCGCAGCCATCCAATCAATGAGTCATGTAACTAATCATGATAATCCACAAAAATCTGCAGCCTGGATTCCAACAGAAAAAATCCAGGGTCTTGTGCTCCATCTTGACCCGAACAGAGTACAAGTCTAAGCATGTTAATAAGTGCGCTGAAGTTGAACATGCAATAACATCGTCTGATTACCAGCCAATGATGAAAGCCATTAACAAACATGAGAGGAACCACCAATAATGACAATGGCCCTTAAGGTACTATAGGTACAATCCACAGAATGTGAACAGTGAGCTGGCATCGAACACTCGTAGAATCATCCAATCGAAGGCCAATGATGAAAACCTTGCATTGAATGCGACGAACATGCCATTAAGGCATGCAAGCTCCAAGGTACCGGAAGGGAGTCTCTAGATTAGCTTCCTGGATAATGAGATGAATTTGACAGGAAGTAACCTTGATTGAAGGTGGGCCATAGTGTTTCCCACATCATCGACGTGAGACAGAGGAATATAATTTTTGTGAATCGGGATCAGTAGAGAATCAGAGGATGGTTGAAACTGCAGAGGTCAACTTCTCTTGAACATATCAGCGGCATGACAATAGATTTGGCAGTATTTGACACCAAAATATCTAAGGTCATGACGATGAGGCAAAGATTAGATGAGTGGTAAAAAAGGATTACCCAAACCCATAGAGGCATGAAGAGAATGAGATGAGATGTCCCCAACCCGACGCAAATGCAAACAAGTTCCATGTTCAAGAGCGACATACTGCCGACACGATGATGACACTGGTTTCATTTTTCCCTACCATTTCTGGCGAGTACCCCAATTATTTTTGAGAACGAGCTTGAAGGGGATAGCATATGCTTGTGATATAAGTTTTTCCTTCGAACAAATCCATCCTAGTACATTTAACAAGCCCTAGGAAGGAGGAACTCGAGTATCTTCATTACGACAGAATCTGATGTCATCAGGGTTTAATGAGTCTGACAAAGGAAGAACTCGACGTCTTTTCATGTTTAGAGAGTTTGAAAAGATAGCGAAAAAGTAAACTCCAACGGTCCATTTTTGTAAATAGTTGCTCAGATCCGAAAAGATAGAAAACTGTGTCTGAGAAAGCCTCCTAGTCGCAATAGGCTAGGGTATTCCTTTTTCGTAAATAATCTATCCCAACCTGAAAAATGTGTAAAAGTATACTGGGTAAATCTCATTTCGTAGCCAATTTAACGAGATCAAAACGACAAGCGACTCAGAAATATTTTCATTTTTAGAGAGTCAGAAAAGAGCTGAAAGATGACTCCGGAAATGACTTTTTTTTGTTTTTACTGAGTCCGAAAAAGTATAAAATACAACTCGTATCATCGTCCAAGCTATGTGAAAACCTATTGCTACACATGAAAGTGAGTGTAAAACCCATTTTTCGACAAAATATAATAAAATATTGGAAAAATGACTTTCAAAACATAATTTTGACTTTGAAAAGTTATAAATATGCCAAAAATAGTAAAAACATATTCACTTTTACTTTTTACCTCTTGTGAGAGCAACAATGAGATTTTGTTGTGAAAACTTGCAACGACGATTGTGGTCAATCTAGTATGTCATTTCAGTTCTTTTTCGCTCCAGGTAAGAGGCTCTCTCCTTAGCTTTGTTTTAATTTATTTTTTATAGATTTCCATTGTGTTTTTGGATCCCTGAGGGGACCTTTGCAAAATTAGGGCTCGGCCAATTGGCGCGGGTATCGGGCATGGACCTGTGCCAATTGGCTCCTTTTTGCAAAGGGGTCATGCCAGTTGGCACGACTGTCAACAAAACAATCGCGCCAATGGCGCAACTCAAATTTCTGCTTGAATTTAACAAAATGTGAACCAATCAGCTGAATTTCTGAGTGTTCCAGAGATATAATGAGGTGTTTATGAACATGTTGGTGCGAATACATGACCACAATGGTGATCGAGTGGAAGGAAAGTGAGCATGGTGAAGAATATGAAATGGCCATGGGGAATGAAGCATGCATGAACGCTCTCTGAAACTGCTGTCTAAAAAATTTCTTCTTAACACCATGTTTGAGAGCACAACCTAAGTTAGTGCAATATTTGATTAGAATTTGGGATGAGAACAAAGAAAAACTCAAGCTTCGAGACCAAGTGTTGGAACTTGAAGTATCCGATGTCTATTTCATAACTAGATTGTCCCACAGAGGTCCAGTTCCAATCTTGACAGGTACTAGGCCATCTCGTGAGAAAATGGCAATGGTGATGGAAAGAGTGTGCCCAGGAGCATGGACCAGATCAGGCAGTGGGAAGGTTGATATCCACATGGTCCCCGATCTGGCACTACGAGTGGTGCTCCACACCATTACACGAGTTGCAGGGTCACAGGAACCGCATTAGGCAACTAAAGCACAACTCCTCTTAGCATATGAATGCATGAGCCTGACACTATTTGACTAGGCCACTGCTGTAACAATGAACATCAAATGGAAATTGATGAAGTGCAAGAAGACAAAAATGAAATAGCTTGGGTACGAATCTATCCTGGTATCATTCATCCTTAAATGACTACCAATTTTCTAGGGCCAGGGGGCGATAGTCGTCGAGCCATCATTAAGGGAGCCAAGGATGGCTCGATGGGCAGCACTCATGCCCAGATCAGGAGGGGGCCAACAAATGTCATAGAGGCCCGAGTTTTTTGCATGGCTACAGGGACAGCTGATTGTCGTTGAGGACTGGCCCTATGCCAGTACCAACTTCACGGGAGACCCAGATCTTCCACTCCCGAAGGGGGATGACTTGGATGAGGAGCTAGGTAAGACTCTTTTGATTTTATGTATTTATGATTTTTTTTTGTGATACATGCCTATTCTAATAAATAATCCTATATGTATGTAGATGTTGGCCCAGAGAGGCCCACCAGGATGTCATCCATCGCATGGAGGACCACTCTCACACACAATCCTCAAGTTGAGGGTGGCGAGGGGAATGAGCTAGTGCAGAACTTGGAAGGAATCGCCCGAGGGATCCCAAATTACGCTCGGCTAGCAGCCAATGGATTATCAGAGGCACACTGTGGGGGTGCCTAGTCCCCTTCAAAGTTTACTGAGGTGACTGGTGTGGGCGGTGACATGCTACCACAAGCACCACGCTGATTAGTCATCTAGGGATGTTTATTTGCACATTTTTGAGTGACATGTTGTCTCCAGCTATATTTTTTGAATTTATGTGATGTACACAAAATGCAAACATTTCGACACACACACACATATATATATCTATTTCTGGATGGATATTTTTACATATGATGATGTTTTTACAAGTTGCGTAAATTTCTATCTAAAACCATATTAGCCACTGCATCTGTTAACGCATTCGTGTGTCTGGGTATGTGTTGATATCTAATGTAATCAAAATTTCTATCCAATAAATGAATACATAGATACCGTCGTAAAAAGGATGGGTTTCTAACTGAATAATGACCATTGAGTTGTAATACTACAAGCTGTGAGTCTAGATATACAAGTAATGCACGAATACCGAGGTTAATGGCCTCATTCAATAATTCAAAAAAAACACTATACTCTGCGACATTATTTGTGGTAGGCCCTAGAAAAACACCTTGAAAATTAACTAACTCACCAGTAGGATTGTATATTACCCAGATTGCCGAGGACAGATTCCTGGTACTGCGGGAGGCACCATCCGCGAAACTAAAAAAAGGAGTAATATACATCTGCATAATCAGGAAGACCCAATCAGCAGAAAGACACTTACAAAGCACACCACACCACACATGCACAAAAATGAACACACTCACTTATGTACACACACACCACACAAGAATAACTCAAGCATAGTATTTCTTGAGGTACAGCCCATTCCTAGGTTGTGCCAGAGGAATACCTTCATAATCGATTAGCTCATAGGCCCCATTTTTTAATACTCACTTAACTATATAGAGCCCATGCCACATGGGCTGGAATTTTCCCGCTCCAAGTTTATCATGTGCTTGGTCATATAGGAGGATGAGGTCCCCTTTAATGAAATAACGTGGAGAAACCGATTAATCGAAATAGGCTTTGACCCACTTTTTCTGTGCCTCAATAACCAAGGCAGCCAAGCGATGGGTTTCATCCATTCATTCCAAATACAAGAGACATTCTTCCTCCAGATAAGTGTCAGGTAATAGTTCCACAGCCAACTTCAGAGAAGGAATTTCACATTCAACCAGGAGAGTCACTTCCAGACCATACACCAATTGGAAAGGTGTGAATCTGGTCGCACTCTTTACCGATGTTCGATAAGCCCGGAGAGCTGAGAAAAATTGGAGATTTCAATTGGATTTGTGGATACTAATCGTTCATTGAAGCATCGTGACCAATACCTTGTTCACGGCCTCAACATGACCATTCACCTGGGGGTAGTATGGCGTTGAGCTATCATGGCATAAGCCCAACTTTGATGTCAGCTCATCCATCATGTAATCCTGAAAATGAGTGCCATGATCAGTGACAACGGCTTGAGGGACTACGAAATGCGTAATAACATGGTTGAAGATTAATTGAGCGGCTTTTTTACCATCGACAGCTAATGTAGGCATCACTTCAACCCACTTAGTGAAGTAGTCCATGGCAATGATTATATAAGCATGCCCCCCAATCGAGTGAGGGTTACATGTCATAAAATCTATGCCCCATTTAGCAAAAGGGCCTACGGTAATGACAGGATGCAAGGGTAGGGGTGGCGCGTGCATCTTGCACCGAAATACCTGGCACACATGACATTTCCGAACTACAACAATACAGTATTTGAATATAGATAGCTAGAAGTAACCCGCACGCAGAATTTTCTGGGTAGTGGCATATCCGGACATGTGACACCACAGGTGCCATTGTGACAGTCATTCAATACTTTCTCAACCTCTTCTAGGGTCAAGCACTGGCGGAGCACAGAATCAACTCTGACTCGATACAAGGTGTCTCCTACAATGCAATAGGGTTGAGATTGATGCCGAATATGACGTCGAGCATCTTTTGTCAACTCGGACCGGAACGTTGATGTTTGAAGGTACACAATGATGTCACCGTACCATGGATCACAACTGCTGATAAGAAAGAGTTCGGTATATGATCCTCGGATTGGGATGGAATGGAGTCTGTCGAGAGAGAGCAAATAAGATCAGAAAAAACCAATGATTTCATCGGCTTAGCAGTGGTGAACTCTAAATCGAACTCCTGAAGGATGAAATTCCATTTGGAGTACTTTCCCCCCATAAATTGTCGAGGCAGGATGTATGTCATGCAGTTGCAGTAAAAAACCACAGTTATTGTACGAAACATGATGTAATGGCGGAATCGCTGAAGGGCCTGAACTGCAGTGAGCACCAAATTCTCAATGTGAGCATAGCACGTTTCCGTGTCGAGAAGATTCTGAGATAGATACTGAACTACGAGTTCATTTCCATCGTCGTCATCCTATACTAGAACCATAGATATCATGCTAAACGCAGTGGGCAAATAAAGGGTAAAATCGCGATGATAGTTGGGAGGATGTATCAATGGAACATTAACAAGCAATGTTTTAAGCTTCTCAAAGGATTGTTGGGCAATCTCGTCCCAATGGAAGGGAACGTCCTGTTTCAAAAGTCACGCAAACCCCTTGGCTACTTCTGAATAGTTTGGAATAAAGCGCCGTAAGAAGTTGGCTTTCCCCTGCAGACTCCGTAGTTGATGTAATGAGGCTGGGTATGGGAGGTTAACGATGGCCTCGACCTTGAGGGGGTCAAGGAAAATCATGTCTTTGGAGACGATGAATCCCAAAAGATGACCAGAATCTACGCAGAAGACGCACTTGTGAGGATTGAGCCTAATATTGTAATGTCTGCAATGGAGGAAAATTTGGCAGAGGTGTTCAGGATGGTCCTCACGCCAAGCTGAATGGGCCAGAAAATTGTCCAGATATGGTTGAAAATTATGACGTATGTCATGGAAAGCATAGGACATAGCATGCTGGAAGGTGGCTCCAGCGTTTTTCAAGCCGAACGAGAGCTTTTTGTAAGTGAAAGTACCCCACGGATAGATAAAGGTAGCCTTATGTTGATCAGCGGGTAAAATATTAATTTGATTATACCTGAAGAAGCCGTCCATAAGGGAATAAATCTCACTCCCTGCACATTCATTGATGATCTGATCTATAAAAGGAGTGGGGTAATTGTCCTTAGGACAGGCCTGATTGATGTCTCAGTAATCAACACAGACCCGTATAGTGCCCTACTTCTTATCTATAGGGATGATATTTGAAACCCATTTTGTGAGGGGAATTGGATATATAAAGCCCGCGTTAAGAATTTTTTCAACTTCTACTTTTACAGCTGTAGCTTTTCAGGGATGCACTGGGCGTAGACGTTGATGCACGAGTTTCGCACCTGGGTAGGTAGGAATCTTATGCACGACTATACTGGGATCAATCCCAGACATCTCTTCATAGGAGCATGCAAAAATATCTCTGAATTCGTGAAAAAGGCTCATGTATACTTGAATCTCTTTGGGAGAATAGGTAACTCCCATGTGAATGTTCTCGACTACCCCGAGTTTAACGGAGATGTCAATAGGTATGGTTTAAGTGATATTACTTAGATTTCCCTTTGAAAGAACCTCATGAGTCAATATCAGTGTTTGAAGAGGTAGAGTGTGAACCTGAGATGCGAAGCGCTTTAGACAATCAGACATTGCCCCCAGGCCAGGCATGAATGAGGAATGATGATGTCCATCGCCCCATGACAGATCTTCAAGAGACATCGTTTCAATGATAGCTTCATCAGAAGGGAAGACTTCTCTTAAAGGGTCAGGCGAATCTGCATCGCCTAGCCAAGGGGATTGAGAATATATATCTAAAGACATGCTCGAAGGAGCATGTTCTGGAGGAGGAGGATCAGACACAGCGAAAATATCGCAGTAATTGATCTCAACTAGAGTTAAAGGCATCGATTCTCTGAAAGAGGTCACCTGTTCAAGTGAAGGGATGATCCAAGGGTCATCTGACCTAGAGATCATGTTAACTTGAACGGTGTGTGGTGGTGGCACAGGAAAAATACCCATGAGGACAGGGTCCTTGAAAATACCAGGTCCTACACTGTCGGGGGGATTGGGGATTTGATCCACGTAAGGCACGTTGTTCTCAGAGGATGATTTGAAGAAAGGCAACTGATCAACAGTGATAATTTTTCCCTCATGGGGAAACTTTAGAAGTTGAAAGAGGGTGGACGGAACACATAGCATGGCGTGAGTCCAACTGCGACCAAGAAGGAGATTGTAGTTGAGCTTGGTGTCAACCACTTCTACTTCTACATTGACTGTCTTACCCTATAACATGATTGGAAAACTCTCGAGAACACCCAGGGGTTTTGATTCCCGACCATCAAATGCCTCTTGGGCATTGGGAGACAAAGTAATAGCTGGAGAGCCAATGGCCTTCCAGCAGGCAGATGACATAACACAGGTGGAAGCACCTTCGTCCACAATGGCTTTGTGGATGTTGAGGCCATTGATACTGACTTGGATAACAAGAGAAATTTGATGTGGAAGTCGGGGGACAAAATTTTCTAGGTCGAAGGTGAGAAGACTAGAATCAGCAGGATCGATTCCACCGATTGCGGACAATAGAGCTTTCCATTGCGATGGGAAAATTTGAAGAACATCCAACGCAGACATTACAGAAGGTGCCTGTGCCAAATCCTCAACAATACTGTAGTTCTGAGCGGCATGGGTGTTTGGATTATAGGAAGATTTTTCCAGAACACCTTTAGAAGGTGGCCTCACAACAGGTTCAACACTGGGCTTCTAAATTTCTAAAGGACCAGAGACAGGTGGGGGAGGTGGGCCATCAACAACTTCCTTCCCAGCTACTTGGCGTGATCCATCATAATCCTTCGAACGCATAGCAATTGAGACAGGTGCAACACCATTCATCATAAAAACTTGGGACCCACATGGTGCAGATGGTGAAGGTTGCTCAACCATTTGGGTCTGCTGAGACAGGAATGGTTCTTTGAGAACTGCCAGAGTCCCTTTGGAGCCCTTCATAAGTTGACTAACTTCAAATTGTTGGGGACTATATTTGGTATAGTGGTCTCCTTCACAGATAAGGCAGGGGTACTTCGGTTTACGTTGGGAACCATCGTCAGCATGAGGTTTAGAAGACTCTAGTTTCGGGGCATCGGGTTTGGATTTTCCTTTCCCCTTCTTCTTTTATTTGGAGGAATTTTCTATAGGATTAGCCTAAATGGTGTTGACCTCCACAGTATTACCAGAATTTGAAGGGGTGGGAAGAGCAGAATTATTGGAAGAATTAGACTTCTGCTTCCCATTAGAGGACTTCCGAAAAGTTTGAGAAATAGAACCAATAACACCGTCCACCGATGGGGTAGCTGGTGCTTTAGAGGTCTCTAGCTGTGGGGCATTAGTCAAGATATCATAGAGCATGCCGGACTGAGAGTACACCAAATCAAGGTACTTGGCACGAGCGATGGCTTGTTCTTCGATCACACATGCCCCCATGGCAATATCTTGAGTGATCTTGCTAACGAAGGAGGTAGTGAACCAATGAGTTAGCAACTCATCAGGTATATCAAACTTGATCAGTCTACGACGACATCGCTACTCATTAATATGATCAGATATGTGAGTGGCTTTATCCTGCTTGAGAGAAGTCAGGAGATGCATCCCGGCTTTGTAATGAACCGATAACTGAAAATGTGTCAGAAAAGCCATAGCTAATGTATTGAAGTCTTGAAAGATACCACGGGGTAGTTACCACTTAGCAGCAGTACCGGTGAGAGTACGCTAGAAAAGATGCAGACGAATTGAATCATCCACCCAAGAGGTTGAAGAACACCACAGATGGTAGGTCATGACATGAGCTTGGGGGTCCTCTCCAGCTTTACCTTAAAATTTAGGACAGTCACCGGGCACCTTGGTTGGAATCGGAGGCCAATAAGGATTGTCAAGAATCAGATCGTTGGTCAATTTAGAAACATCCAACAATTCCGACGTAGCAAGAAAAGGAAACTGAGGATGGAAAGGCATACCAGGCCCTCGATAAGGACCTATACCTATATTCCACCCTGGTTGAGCATAACTTTACCCCCATTGGTTCTGCCCCAGGGGATTCTGACCATGGGGGTGTAAGCCGTATAGTTAGGTTGATACAGTTGCTGATAACCAGTGTACAGGGGTTGATAATCGGGGTATGGACCCTGATTATATTTCGGCCTTGTCTGAGCAGTATATGGATTTGATTTTTGAGTATAGGTATAGCCTGGTTGTTGAAGGTAATAACTAGAACCTTAGGGCGGGTTGTAAACAGGTTTAGATTAACCTTGGAGGTAATAACCGCCTTAGGGTTGAGCGGGCTGTTGGTAAATGGGGCCCTGCTGGGCCTGATGAGTTGGGCACACAGGCAGATTCGACTATGGCATAGAGTAAATCGGTTGTTGATAAAGATTGACTGGATGTGCAGGTTGGCTTGGTTGAACAAGTTGACCTAGCTGAGCGGGCTGACCTGGCTGAACAGGTTGACCCGGGTGAACAGGTTGTCCTAGTTGAACAGGTTGACCTAGCTGAAGAGGGACACCGGGCTGCCCCGGATGAGCCAGTTGGCCTGGTGGCGAGATAGGGCTAGGTTGTGCCTAATAACCAGTTTGACCCGCAACAGGACCATAATATGGTCGTGGCTGTGCAACATTCGGACCAATAGGAAACTGAGGTTGCAGAGGTGGCACCATAGGTTGAGAGGGTTGGATTTCCCCCCTAGGACCATACAACGATCCCGGTTGGTACCCCGGTTGAACTGTGGGTCCTTGAGGTTGCCCTGGTTGGACCATAGGGTGAGGCTGTATAGGTTGACCTTGAGGGTTGTAGGACTACCCTTGCGGGCCTTAAAACAACGCCTACTAGCCTGAAGGTTGGCCCTATAAGGGTTGTCCTTGCAGGTCATATAGATAACTAGGTTGGCCTGAAGGTTGGCCCTGGAAGGGTTGTCCTTGCGGGTTGGAAGGTTGCCTAGCTTGGGCAGATAGATAACCTTGAACATATTGATAAGCCTATGGAGTAGGAAAAAATAGAGGGTTTCCCTATTCATCGTACTGATATGGAAAAACATAAACGGGTGTACCATCCTGTCCATAATGGGAAAAATAAGGACGGTTGGGATATTGGGAGAACTAAACAACCTCAGAGTTCGATTGTTGTAGAGACAACCGATACTCCTCAGGAGAGATATTCTCCGGAATAGCAGATGCTATGTAGACATCTTTAGGAAGTGACGTGGTCCTGACGGACTGAGTAGTAACAGTGGGTGTAGATGCAGCTACACAGATAGTAGGCCTAATAGGTACTGATGTGACCTGAGGAGATGACATGAGGGGTGTCCTTGGGGACATCCCTAACGAAGGAATAACCAGCCTCATGGATGGAGTGGATACTCCCATGGAGGCCACAGTGGCCACAATCTGACTTAAGGATCTATACCCCGCTGGAAGCGAAGGACCAGGCGAAGACATGACAGATAAGTAGGGGTTGTTTTCAGGGAACAGTTGGTAATCTTCACCAGATGTGGGAATTTTCTCACTAGGAGAAGGACTAGATGAGTCCATATCTGACCCTACTGCTAGATCTTCTAAAAGATGGTGAGGAATAGGAGGAACAATAGCGGCTAGAAAATGTGAACCCGATTTCAGAGGAGGGAAATATTCCCCTAATCCAAATCCAAACCAAGCATTGGATAAGGTCCAATTGAACTCAACTGGTCCTCCAAAGGGAAGCTTAGATAGAACTAGTCCTTGGGCGGGAAAATCGGAGACAATGGGCTGCTGAGGTTCAGCAAAGGACTGAGAGACCTCTGATGAATCGTTTGTGTAAGGAATACTAGTAGACAAGACTTAGGGTTCCGCCACTGTGACAGTAATGAAAAGAGGAAGAGATAAAACAAAAGCACACGGGCAAAAACCAAGGCACACAATCAAACAGCCAACAAGCAAACTCTAAAATGGCGTGTGATTGCAGGTGATTTATTTTACCACATTGAAACTTAGAAACTTTGTCGTTTCATGATTTAAGAGTTGAGAAATGGACAAAAGGTGACTCTATCTCTTTCAATTTGGAAACAAGTGTGAAAGGACAAGCTCTTGATGATCCTTTCAAATTTAATGTTTTAGAAATGATCAAAATGACTACTCTGGAACTCTAGGCAAAAGGGTGTACTAGATATCTGTGAACTACAATATACACCTTGGTTTCAAAATGAAAGAGAAATCAACCAAGGACTTGACGTACATGCAGGCAATCTCCCCGAATGCTGTTTTCGGTCTATCACGGGTATAAGGTGGCAGACTCGGCTTCCTATGGATAAAGGATAGCAACCTAGTGGGGTCTCGCTTTATATACGCGACAGTACGAGGAGCACAAGTCCGTACTAGTGCTATCTAAAGCCAAGAGGCGAACGACAGCTACTAGGTTTAACGATGCCGGAACATGTCACTAGCCTAGACCTCTAAATATTTCGTTAATGTTTCAATGTTGCCTTAAGTTAAATTGAATAAATTTTAGAGTTGATCTTCAATTATGTTTCAATTTTCAGGCCCTACCGAATGTTATGTCTCAAAAATCCTCTTAATGCATGCTACATGTCACAATATATCACTTTATTCGATGAGTAGCTAACTACGGGAAGGTTGAGAGCTTTCCAAACAACAAAAAAATGATCACAAAACAACCACTAGTGTCTCTAATGCACGCTAATGAAATGAAAATATTTTCCTTTAGAGTTATATAACACTAATAACGCAGAAAAGTTTTCAATTTACACTAACTAATCAAAAGCACAAGAATTTAGTTTTTTGTATTTTCAATGTTTTAAGAGCGAAATGCACTAAACAAAATGAAAACTAATGGAGAGATCAATTTGAGAAACGATAGCGGAATATTAAATACAAGCAAGTTCACTCGACGTAAAACACAATCAGACCTTAAACTAATGGAGAAATCCCTCAAACCAAAGAGGAATCCCAAAGACTCATACGAACCGTGTAATCTGAGCTCAAAATGAGACAAAGCGAAACTCAAATGAGAAAGAGAGAAATCACTCAAGTAACGCAATAAAACAATGGAAAATCACCAAACGAATGCAAGGAAGCAACAATGAAGTTGACTGTACAAATGAAAACCAAAAACTCCCATGGGAGGCTTAGCACACTATAGCACCTAGATGCCCTAGGGCTAGAATGTAAAACCGATAGTAGAGGGCATACAACAGGAGGATGGAGGTCACACACAGTCAACTAAGGCTTCAAGGCACTCAAGAAGTCGAAAAAATGACACCAAAACCATAAATCAAGCTCAGAAGACTTAGAAACAAGAAAACCCTACCACCACATAGGATTGGCACGACTGTCTGGCTACAACTAGCGCCAGAACAGGATTGGCGCGGGGACCTAACCAACAACAAGTGCCAATTAGCACGACTGTCAAGGAAAAAAGCGTGCCAGTCGAGTTTACTAATGACAAAAATAAAAAAGAGCAAACAGGGAGAAAATCAGGGATGGTGGGAGCTGAACAGAGACTTTACACTAGAAAGAGACAAACTAGAAGAGCTGACCAAGTAGAAAAAGACCAAAATCAACCGAAAAAACAAGACAAACTCCAATCAATGTATCCCCAGTGGAGTCGCCAGTTTTTTGGAGAGGTAAATCCCCTCTGCGGACAGAGGCGATCCCTACTAGCCTAGATCGGGTCTAGCAACAACCAAGTCACGCTAAGACGCAGGTTCCTAGTTACAAAATACCAACATGCGACAAGAGGCCTACCTTAAGTCCCACGTTGCTATTTTTTGCAGAAAATATGGTGTTTCCATCCTTTGCTTTGGAAGATCACAATCCTCCCACCTAGCACGTTCGAACACCTACACACGCACGAAGAAAAAACAACACACAACGTAAAACCTAAAACGTGTAACCATATATCAGTCAGAGAAGATATAATTCATAACATAATACATCAACATATGAATGGAACCATAATCAAAGTCGTTTATTATTAATAACAACAAAATAAAGATACAACCTGAGCTTTGACATTGCATCTTCCTTCGGTGGGTCGACAGCGGAGTACGTCTCAATGAAGCTTGTTGGGAATGGGACAAAGCTCTCTCTCTTCGGCTTTGCTCTCAGAGGTTGTCTGGCGATAGTCTCCTTGCTACTGATTCAGCTCTTAGTTCTATGACCATTAAGGATAGCTTGCAAAGGGAAAATGGCAAGCTTATATAGATGGTGAAAGGGGAGTTTGGATCCCTACAATAGTGGGATTGGCCCTATCCTCAAGGAAGCTTCGATGATAGGTGGAAAACCACTTCCCCTACATGGAGATCCAAAGCCAAACCTCCCAACTCATTTTAGAGACTCATTCAAGAGTTGGTTGGAATCAAACTTCCTCCATTTATTTTTAAAAAACAATCCTTATTAATCTTGGCGTGAGTAATACATTGGGACAGAGCACCAGTTGGTGCGCCCTCTTTGGTGGATTTCCCCCATTGGCGCGAGGGCTGAATTGGCTAGTCGCACCAAGGCCAAAAGGTCTATTTTTAGGGTTTTTCATAGGAAAGTCTTCAGATGAATGATTGTCCTTGTTAAGGAGGGTGCCATGAAAGGTTTTAGGTCATGTCACTTCTCATAGGTCACGGAAAAGGCCCTCCAATGTGTGGGACAGGGAATTGCAGGGACGGTGACAAATTACTATGTAACACCTACTACAAAAATTGTATTGAAAATTGAGGAAATCCCTCCTCTGGATATATTCTATAGTCCTAAACATAAAGTCGTTATGATAAGACAAAGAAAAAGAAGTAGAACATAATAGTATCAACTCCTTGTTCCAAGAGATGTTTCAATGGAAGTAGTCTGGAAAGATTCACAAGCAGGTTCTTCTCATGATATAACTCGTCTAACCCAATTCGCAAGAGCCTATGCATCTGATACTATAGATAACGCTTCTGAAGTTCAACAATTGATTAAAGAAAATGATGAAATAATCATCCAATTAGAAAATAAACTACATGCAAAAAATAAGAGCTTCAAAAAACAACTACAGGTACAAGTATCACAACTCCAAGAGAGCATTGATCATTTAAAATTAGAGCACCAAACTGAAATTAGTTCTAAGGACGCTCAAATTCATCAATTGTAGTTTACTATTGAGAAAATGAAAGATAATCCAAAGATAGATGAATTTAGGAAAGAAGCATTGGAATTTAATACACTACTGGCACAACAACAAGTTATTTTTTGTCAAAAATTTTCAAATATCATTGAATTATTTGAGCAAAGTGATTCACTGATGAATCCAATAGCAGACCAGAGAATCAATTTTGATGAGATTGATGATAAACTATCACATTATGTCAATTGGAAAGATACTACTGATGGCCGAAAGGCTAACCTTCCCATGATTGAGGACTCTAAAAAGGAAATCCTATAAACTAACTAGGACATACAATTGATACATGCTAAAAAGGCCATCTGTAGAGCTAGAGATGTGGCTAATAATATTGTTGAAATAGCCAGTAAAAATATCATCGTTGCCAATATTATTGATATATACCCTCCTGTTTCTCTTCCTATTATGAAAGAATTGATAAGGAAATGGAAAGGTGTCTCTAAGGTCAAAGAGAAAAGCATCAAAAAGTTGGAAAAGCTAGATTGGGATAAGTATTGGAAATACTTGGTAAAGCCACATAGACAATAGCTCATGTTGCGTTTTCTTATGGATACTTCTTCCTATATGTTGCCTCCACTTTCAAATGTGGTTTTCACTGGAGAGTTGTGCATCAGGCCAGGCCAACCTCCCGAGGTTAAGCCTATGCTTAACATCCTTCAACTGAAGGAATGGATGGTTGATGAAACAATAGTACAACCTTCAAGCAAGTCACCACATTAAATTCAGTTTCTATTTTATTTTAACTTAGTTTAAAGAGAGTTGTTTAAACCTCCTCAAATTTTATTGTAATTACTATTTTTAAGAATTTATATTTTATTATATAAACCCCTTCATGACTTCTAATAAGGGGTCTTGAAATTTTGAAAGGAAGACTTTATAGAAGTCAAACTTTTGTACTCTTAATTTTTTCTTAATAGAAAGAACTAGACAAAATACTATTTTTCAAATGAGCAGAGTTAGAGTATACATGGTACTTTTATCATATATGTTAATTTTATATGCCAAATGAGAAATGGTTAATTTTACTTATGGTGTTTTGTTTTATGTATCTTTTTTAAAACAATCAGCCATTAACTCACTTTTGAACATGTTAGATTGCTATATTTTGGTACATATTCAATATATGCAGTAAACAGATGCTATATAATCTCATCCAATTGATATAATTAACTATTTAATTAAATCAATTATTTCAAATCATTTTTCATGTCTCTAAGTGTTTGTATAATATTTATTTGCATTCGTTGAAAGATCATCTTTATAAATTGCACTGAGAGAATAATTCATCCCATGATAGATATAGAAAGGTATATTTATTTACTTCAATCTTGTTATCACTCCCATCTACCAAGTTACAATCAACTATAATATTGTCCATTCACCCAATTATATTTCACTGGGAAACTGGTCCCATAAATCCAGTTGGAGCCACCATACCAAGCAAATCAGGGGTGGTTTTCAAGTCCCCGACCAAGTGGTTTTCCCCATTGTTGTTGCACCGATTTTCAGGGCCTCAACATTTTTGGCTCTACGAGGGCCATCAGACTATGAATGGTAGCAAAGCTCAATCCAAAAATCAAAGACCATCAAAAGAGTCATTCTCCCTCCAAGTCTCCTACAACTTATAGTCCTACTTCAAGATCTCCTAATCTTAGATTATAAGTTGTTCAATTTCCCCCCAGGTTTCCTAGTTCTATTCCTAAAGAACTCTCCTCATATTATACTTTAGAATCACCTGAAGTAAAAACCTTAATAAATAAATTGTAAGAAATTTCTATTTTGGTAGAGAAGCATGTACTTTCTAAAGCCTCAAAAGGAATTGTTACTTCAATATTTGAAGGCATTAGTGTATTGACCCATTCTAAGAGTGAAAATCATAGAATAATCCCTTTTGAATTTCCTCTCCATTCTTAGCATAGGAAATATCCTATATCCAAGACTCAATCATCCACTAGTGAGATTAAATCATCTTCTACCCCTCAAACTCCATCATTTATTCCTCCTCCTTTTACATCTTCTCAAAAATTTTCTTTATCAATTCATACTTCTTCTTCCCAAGCTACAAGTGTTGTCTCAAGTAGTATTAGTTCCATAGTTTTTTCTTCCACACCTACATCCACTACTAGAACTACTTCTTCCACTCAAAATCCTTCTTCAGCACAAACTAATCCTCTGGTTCACACAATGGCAGCTAGACCTTGGATGAATCCTATAGTTGCTCAATTACCAAGTCCGCTTCATCCTTTACTAGGCATCCAGAAAGATGGTTGCCAAAGCATAATCTAGATGATGGTCTACCTGCAGAAGAACATCTCCATAATTTTATGCTTTCCATGAATCTTAATGATGTCAATGAAGAATATTGTGTAGTTAGGTTATTTCCCTATACTTTTCAAGGATCAAATGGATCATGGTATTTTTCATTACCATCAGGCACTATTACAAGATGGGATATTTTTGAAGAACAAATCCTTACTAAATTTTGTGATGATCATACTACTACTACTCTTATCAATGATCCTTCCAATCTCAAAGCAAATACAGGGGAAAAGATAAAATATTTCAAATCCATATTTAATAACATACTCAATAAAATACCAACCACCCCAAATCCTGGGTTAGATGTACAAATAGAATGGTATATATCCTCTCTTCCTTCTAATATTGTTGTTTTTGTAGATAGAGCCAATAAGGCTACATTGGTAGAAGATATGAAAGAAACTCTTTCTGTGGAAAAGAGAATTCTTGCCTTATAAAATAAAACTTCACAAGAAGAAAGAAAAACTAAAAAGGCTTCATTTAAGGATGAATTCAAAAATAAAAAAATCCAAGGATCCTTATGATCTTAAGGGATTACAAAAGGTTCTCAAAAATAGGTCAAATGACATGGGCGAAATAAAGAAAGAAGAAGTTGAATCTTCTTCGAAGAAACTTTTCAGATCTTTTAAGAAAACTCAAGCTTCCTAACCTCCAAATGTAGCTTGAATTCTGAATCAAATCAAGACGAAGATCAAGATCAAACAATATCATTCGCAGAAGAATCACAAGATGAAGAATTATTCAAAGTTCATGGTTTATGGGACTTTATTTTTCAAATGTCTGATAATGAAGATGAACATGAGGCACTTCCAGTCAACATTAGAAGTAGAAATTCTATTGATCTCCCTTAGTCTCCTCAAAAGAAAAATTCTTCATCCTCTGTTTTTAAGGATAAAATTGTTAACAAAAGAAATCCTACTCCTCAATCAAGCCCAACTTCTTCGACTCTTCCATCCACATCTAAGAAATTAGTTGTCTCAAATACCATCTAATATAATATAGTGGAAAACATGAAGAAATTAAAGGAAAATATCTCCATACATAGAGTTGAGAAAATTAAAACAACAGCAAAAAATTTTACTCAAAGAGATGAATGTAGTTCCTGCTTCGCCCTTACCTGCGCCTGTTATTTCAAAGCTTCAAAAGGAGTTGGCAAACCTCCTGGTGATCCACCTATAAAAATTAAAGCAAATAATGTTATTCTAATAAGAGAAAACTCTAATTCGAAAACTCCTCCCTTCCTTTTGACTTTTGAAGTGTTTAACAAAAATGTACATAATTTTCAATTGAATCCAGAGCCTCTTGAAATATCAAAACATATTCTATTTGTTTGAAGTTGAACACTGCTCCTCAAAATTCTGCAATACACATTATGAAATTAGATACAACTAATGCTAAGGTATTAGGAAAAATGAATTCAATCCTCATTAGACTAGCATCCAATTCAAAATTTCATCAAGTGATTGATATTTTGGCTGTTGATATCCCTGAGTTTTACGGTTTAATCCTTAGTAGATATTGGTCAAAAAAGCTTCATGGTTATTTCACTATTGACTGGTCTCATATGTGTCTTCCCTATAATGGTAAGCCAAATAAAATCTGAGTAGACCATGAAAAACACATGAAATACTAAGTAAATGAATTAGAAGATGAGAATGAACCCATGGATTTTAGTAATAACATTCTCGTAAATTACTCTGCTGAATATTTTTTAGGAAATTTTAATGATCAGAAATCTTCATTTCTCACCTATGTAGTTAATTATCAAGTGGAAATTTTTTCTCAGTTAGACTCTTCCAAATGTATAAATATAATAGATAAAACTTGTATTAAAACTTTGTTCTAGAAATTATACTTTGATGGATCAAAATCTGGTGAAGGTGCAGGAGTTGGTTGTACACTAATTAGTTCGGAAGGAGAAAATACAATGTTGGCATGCACACTTGAATTTGAATGCATGAATAATATCGCGAAATATGAGGAACTGGTCCAAGGCATATACAAAGCTATAGACCTAGGTGTCAAATATATCTAGGTATATGGTGATTCTGAAATAATCATAAAACAGTTAAGAAATAATTTACATTGTATCTATGGCCATCTTAAACATTACCAGTCATTAGTACAATCTCTTACCTCACATTTTTGAGCATTCAATATCTTGTCTATTCCAAGAATTAAAAATGCAAGCGCAGAACTTCTAGCTAATGTAGCATCCAGACTTATTCCTTCATAGGATTATAGTCCAAATATTTTTCTATAGAATTGATTTTTTTTCCCATCTATTCCTGATAATGTCGCTAATTGGAGAGTATTCAACGGTGATGAAGATTTTATAACATTTCTTTTACATCAGAAGGGTCATATGATGATCAAGTAATTGATGAAGTTGAACATGAAAGAAAATTGAATAAGAAACCTAAAGGGAATTCCATACCTAAGTTTGTGGTTAAGCTTGAATATTTTTATGTTCTCAAAGACAGGTTTAAAAATTTTACTAATTCTAAACTGCAAAGTTCAACTTTGAAGTTTGAACTAGTAAACCTTGGCTCAGATCTCAATCGTCAGAATATTAACTTAGGATCTGGTCTTTCGTTTGATGAAAGATTAGCCTTCATTCACTTACTGAGGAAATACAAGAATATATTTGCATGGAATTATCAAGATCTAAAAACTTATGATACCTCCATCATCCAACATACTATCCCAATGACATCCACTGAAAAGCCTATACAACCAAAGTTAAGGAAAATTCACCCTAATCTTGAAAGTCAAATCATAAGTGAACTCAAAAAAATCCTTAAAGCCAAGATTATCTTCCCTTTTAGGCATTCAAAGTGGGTCTCAAAATTAGTCCCTATTAGGAAAATTAATGGCGATATTAATATTTGTATAGATTTTAGGAACTAAACAAAGCTTGCTTAAAATACAACTTCCCATTACCACCAATGGAAAAAAAATTTCAATTAGTTGTTGGATCTGAATTAATGTCTTTCCTTGATGGATTTTCAGGCTATAATCAGATTTTGGTTCATCCTAAAGATAGGTTAAATACTACATTTATATTGAAAATTAAATCACTCAGAAAAAACATAAAACACACATAATAAACTAGAGACCAAATATTGGCGGAAAAGGCTTCAGCCTCATGGCTTCCTCACATATTTTCTCATTATTAAAAGAATGTAGTGTTACAATTAAATAGATGAGGATACTGTGTCTCAATATAGTGTGTGCTATCTTGGACACCTTGGTTGAGATAATTTATCAACCAAACACACACCAATATAGGACCTACCTAAACTAACTCCTATCTTAGAGGAACAACCCAATCTAAAGAGTTAGGCATAAATTCCTAACTTTTAATATTTAATTTATTTATTTTATTTTTGGATTTATTATTTTTTTATGAGAGAGGCTAACATTCCCCCTTTCAATGATAAATCCAAAATAAGAACAAGGAACTAGATTCCAAGTTCTCATGTTGATCCTCAAAAACATTGTCTAAAAAACTGCTAAAGCTGGATGCTGAAAAACTACAATCTGAAGAGACCATGAGTCAGTTGCATGTCTGATTCATCTCTGAATTTTTCTTGACAACTCCATTACGTGCCAAGTTTCAAAAGGTTCCATTTGTCCTTTATGTGAAATCAGCATCCTTTTTCCACTGACAAAATTTGTTGAACGCCCACTGGCTGATGATGTCAAAAAACAACTCACTGTTGCTTTCATTGTGTTGAAAATGGCTCACTGCTGCTTTGCTATCGACTACCCACTGGCGAATTTTTTTACGCCCACTAGCTATTGAAGATGCCCACTGGCTACGGAAGCTGCCCATTGGCTGCTTTTGTTGGTTTTTTCAAGACTTTCAATCTGACAACCATTGTCAATTTCATTGACATTTTCCCCCCTTTGTAAGATGAAAGGAGAGACAATTCTCTGGAAAGTATTCTTAAACTCACCCCCTTCAGGTGTAGGAGTGTTGCATTGGTGTACTCCCCCGTTAAAATGCATGAGAGTATCATCTTCTTTTCACTGTCAGCTGCACTATGTGTGATTGTATTTGGTTGTAGAAATGAGACAATTTTTTTTACTCTGGATGACCATTCCCAAGGATCAATCCATTCATAGTTGATCTTTAATTTGGCTGATTTTTGTTGGCTGCAACATTTTTCTGATGAATGATTCAGCTTGCCACAATGGCAAAAAGGATGGAGATCAAAAAATTTATCTTCCATATGACCGGTTCTTTGACAATGAGAACATGTCGGTTTGACTGCAACTTCTGGTTGCATGTATTTCTTCTTGTCTGCAAATTTCTCAGAATCTGCTGAGGTGATTTGTTCAAGAAATCCTGCACTGATGAACTTAATGGGCATTGAATAATCTGGGGCATACAAATTGGTTTCATATTTAACATATCCTAAGCCTCTTCGATTCTTGTTACTTTGGATTTATTCCCATGGCTTGATGATTGGCTTGGAAGAAAGTTGAACTGGAACAACTTCAACACTAGAAGTTGTTTGGATGAAGGACTTAGAATCATCTTTAGCTGTATGGTTCAAAGACTCTGAAGCATCACTCTTCTCTTGCAACTGATTTCATTGTATTTGCAACTCCATTTGAAGAAACTCAATGGTTTCATTTTTTTGTTGTATATGCCATGAAATATCAACAAGAGTGTCTTTGCTGATTTGCACCATGTCTTCAGCACTTGATAGGATCAATTTTTGAAGAACTTCTATCAACTAGAAGTGTTGTGCCATTTGAACTCACTCTCTTGAATTCAAGCCTTCTTTTCGTAGATGTCATGCTTTGAACTATCTCACTTGAATTTTTTACTTGAATGACAACTCGCTTGTTACGTGGCTTGAATGGCATGCTCGCTTGATTTGTTTCTTATTACGCTTGCTTGGAACTCTTGCTAGAGTTGTAGAACTTTCTTGCTTGAAATCTTGAATTCACGCTCACTTGATGATGATCACTTTTCTTGAACTCTCAATTGACGTGCTTGATTACTTCATGCTCACTTGAATGAATACTCACGCTCGCTTGATGTAGATTTCAACTTGCTTGATTGGTGTTAGAGTTGAATATGATTGGTTGCTTCGATGGTTGCTTCAATGAAATTCATGCTGGCTTACTTGATGGTTTGAACTTTGTACTAAATTTATGGAAATTTCTTGAATGAATACCCACACTCGCTTGATGTAGATTTCAACTTTCTTGATTGGTGTTAGAGTTGAACTTGCTTGGTTGCTTTGATGGTTGCTGCAATGAGCTTCACGCTAGACCGCTTGATGGTTTGAAATTTGTACTGACTTGATGGAAATTTCTTGAATGAATACTCAGGCTCTCTTACAAGAGATGTGGACTTGTTACTTGCTTGCTTTAGAGTTAAAACTCGTGCATTCGCTTGAGTCTTCTTAAAGAAATGGTGTCAGACACTGTCGAAAAATCACCCAAAAACGTTTAATGATTTTAATGACTCACTACAATGAATTCAGTTTGACTTAATTAGACTTAATTCAAAAATGGGGTGTTGGTTTCAACCGAGAATGCACCCTTACAATTCAATGCAATTTGAGTTTGATTACAAGTTCAATAATGTTGATGTAGATTGTGCTCTGAAACGTTGGAGGTTGCAGGCTCATTAACTTGATTATATTCATGTAGACTTCGCTTTGAAATGCTAGAGTTTGCAGGTTCATTAACTTGATTGTATTGAGTGAATTTTCTTATTGAGGTATAATGTTGATGTTGAAAACTTTGATTATTTGCTGTAGTGACGCAAATGCATGTGTTGAGCTTAATTATCCTTCCTTGTAGCTACTTTGTTACAGATGTTGTGCGTGTTTGTATTGAACTTTATGTATGTGTTAAATGGGATCATTTATGTGTCAAAACTAGATACAAATCATAAGCAAAATCATCAAGCCATAAAAATACTCGCCATCACAAACACACATGATGTACCTAAGATCCCCTTATTCAATTTTGGGTGGATCTAGGACACAATCACCAAAAATTGATATCTTTATTAAACTTTGCAGTACATAATCACCCAGCTTCACAACATCTTCATGGAATGAAAATTCCATAACTTCTTGGAAAAAATGTCTTCAAAATCTGACTCAACCTCCTACAATAATGAGCTTTCCTTTTAAAAAACTAATCACTCCAAATTTACAAAATATGCACCTTATTTCTCCATAAAATATTTCTCAAAATTACAAAATGTAATGCACCTTATCAATCCAATTTTTTCTTTCTTTATTTTTTAAACATCAACCTTATTACAAAATCAATTCCAATCTTCACCCTTATGAAAAAAATAATTACAATCGTCACCCCAAATGTACAAAAAAAAAAAATTACTTACCACTCCATACAAAAAAAATGGTAACACACCTCCTCTCTCCATACCTTATTTCTCCAATTTTACAAAAAAAAGTTTACTATATCACTTACACCTTATCACTCACAACTTCTATCTCAAAAAATATACCAAATTACAAATGTCAAATAAAAACACACCTCTCTTTTAATTTGACCTTTGAATTCCTTTTTAAATTCTCAAAAAAAGAAGAAGGAATTTATAATGTCACTTCTCAAAAAATGAATTTACATTAAAACACTTCCTCCACTACTTTTTCTTACCAAAGAGGCTCTAGGGCTAGGGCTATTTTAGAAAAAATTCAGGGAACTCACATATTGCTTGAGGATCCTATTCGATTGGCCTCCATTCTCGAGCCTACCCAGGAAAATTTCTTTCCTGCAATGACAAAAAAAATATTGGTACTCTTAGACCACAGTCACGATCTGCTGAGGTGATTGAGGGGTGCCTTAAGGCTGGGATGGTTGTTGCCTGATTTGATTTTTTGAGGGGAGATAATGACTATCACCAAGAAACTCTTGAAAATTTGAATATTTCTACAAAAGGAATGAATAAAATTTGGGCTATAAAAGGAAGAACAATTTATACTCGACTTTCTCGAAGGCAATAATTGTCGACACGGATAAGACGGTTAGAACTCTAACAATTGTAGATATTTACTTCGTTTCTTTCTAGATTATTGCAAAGGAAATTTACTATTGTTATCTGAAACTATGAATTGGAATTTTATTTTCTTTCTTTTTATTAGAAGGCCCATTTCTGGAGCGTTGAAACTTCTAAGCAGCAGTATTTTATTCAGTGCAACCTCAACATTTGTAAGAGAGATATGATCATGAGTTTATTCTCACCTTCAGTTTTATTTTCACCTTTGAATTTTTTCTTTAAACACATCCATGCACAACACATCCACTGATGTATATTTTCTCACAGGGAAATTTGACGATTAGCTTTGTTGTAGCAAGAGCGCTCACCGCACTAGTCCTAGCAATTGCTGATCAAATACCAAAAATTCCACTGCACATAGGAAACCAAGGAAATCTACAATCCCAAATTTAACTTCTCTAGATAGACCTTCCTGAGGTAGTCTCCAGCGCATAGGCTACTCAAGTTCCCAACACGTACACCGCTACTCAAATTGGTTGCTTGTTACTCGCATATGGGTTGCTACCTTGTCCCAGAAACCTAGTGCTGGTCGAAGAAAGAAAGAAGTTTCGGTATCACAGATATCCAAATCTTCTCCTACGTGCAAACTCCACACACAATGCATCCATGTAGAGTACCATATTAAACTGGCCATGCCACGCTATTCTACTCACTTCTTGAATTTGAAAACTCGCACTCTCCTCCAGCTGAAATGATTAGACCCCAGTTTTATGCAGATCCTTGGTCCAGCATTACGCAGATTCAAACTAAAAAATGCTACTCATGATCTTATTGCTGGCAGTGGCTTGCACCATTAGGCATCCGTTACATGCTAAATTTACAACTAAAGGTTGAAGGAAACCGTCTCAAATATGAAACAAATGGATTGATTATGTGGTTGTGTTGCCTCTTGAAAATATCATTCCTCAAGCTGAATAAGAAGCAGAACAATATTATTGCAATCTTATCTGCTTCAAAAAATGGTGGCCACGTCAAAGGATTTCTGGGAAGCCACGTTGCCACTGAATCCCAGCAAGGTCTCACAAATTTTTATATCTTCCTCTGCTCACGATATTTCGCTAATCAACATAGTATAATCACATCAATTAGAGAATCACCATAAGGAACATGATATCAGATGGTTGCTACCTTCTTTTTTTTTAATATCAAGGTATTGACTGAAGATATTTTCATATCAAATCTCAAATTTAGACTATACTCGAGATTTGTAATAGTACACCTGTGTAGGCATAGTGCTTTAATTAGGAAAAATGATTAGCTTCAATCACTACGCATGGAACTGAGAGGCCAATATGTTTTTTTTGGAGTCCCAACGGGTGTTAGGTTATCTTAATCAAACATGAGCTCTGAATGTAACAACTCTCAATAACGTTATTAGTCGTGATCTTGCATGTTTTTTAGAGCTATTATAGCTATTATGACAAGGTGTGTAGTAATATTTTTACCTCTCTTTTTTCCAATCAGTAAATGCTCCAAACTGATGCACACGACTTACAGTAAATGGAGATCTGCAAAATCTTTGTTACACTTTCCATTGCACAACACCACATTTCCACTCCACATCCTATACTCTTCGGCTCTTGCACCAGGGAGCAGTATTTAACCTAGACCAGCTCTGATAGCACATATTGAAAATTAAATCACTCAGAAAAACATAAAACACACATAATAAACTAGAGACCAAATATTGGCGGAAAAGGCTTCAGCCTCATGGCTTCCTCACATATTTTCTCATTATTAAAATAATGTAGTGTTACAATTAAATATATGAGGAGACTGTGTCTCAATATAGTGTGTGCTATCTTGGACACCTTGATTGAGATAATTTCTTAACCAAACACACACCAATATAGGAGCTACCTAAATTAACTCCTATCTTAGAGGAACAACCCAATCTAAAGAGTTAGGCATAAATTCCTAACTTTTAATATTTAATTTATTTATTTTATTTTTGGATTTATTATTGTTTTATGAGAGAGGCTAGCATTCATTTAGAACTAAATGGGGCACTTGTGCCTACCATAAAATGCCTTTTAGCCTAGTCAATGCAGGATCAACTTTTCAAAGAGAAATGGACATTTATTTCCGAGGACTCGTAAATAAAATTGTGGTTGTATACTTGGATCATATAACCATTTATTCCAAGAAAAGAAGTGGAAATTATCATGATCTTAAGAAAATACTTGAGTGTTGTTTAAAATATTGAATTTCTTTAAATCCCAAAATTTTTTATTTCTCTTTAAGTGAAGGTAAAATTTTATAATTTATTGTCTCAAAATAATTCATTTGTATAGATCCAAAAATGATAAAAGTATTTTTTGAACTCTCTCATCCCCATAATAAGAAATCCATGCAGTCCTTTTTACCATTTCAAGTAATGATTAACAAAAAAGAACTCTTAAAATGGCGACACAAGGAAAGAGAATATTTTGATATACTCAAGCAAGCCATCATTAATGCTCCTTCTCTAACTACCCCAAATTTTTCTAATCATTTCATTGCATATGAAACATATTGTTGTTGTGTTAACATAAATCAATGATAAATTTTTTGAAGAAACCATTTATTTCTTTAGTTAAAATCTTAAAGGTGTTGAACTAAATTATTCATAAGTGGAAAAAAAGCATGTGTTGTTTACAAATATTTAAAGCATTTTAAACCTTTTCTCCTAAAGACACACATCAAAGTAATAGTTCTATTTTTGGCACTAAGGAAACTACTTATTCAAAAGGAATAAGGAGAAACTAGAGGAAATCGGGTAACTGATCTATAGGAATATGACATTGAGATAAGACCAGAAAAATTTATTAGAGGGCAAGGTATCTGCAGATTACTATCTGGAGCATCCAACATATCAGATGATGAAGAGTTAGGTAACACTACACATTGCTAAGGTAAGCATGAATGACTCTGAATCATAGTATGTCGATCTTATATTCTATTTAAAAAATGGATATGCTCCTACAAAACTCAATTACAAAAGAAAAATAGCTTTAAGATTGAAAGATAGCCAATAGAAGATCATAGAAAATGTTCTATTTAGAAAGAACTGACTCTGTACTATTGAGATGCCTTGAGAAGTCTGATGCACAGAGCATTTTGCAAGAACTCCATGATGGACCCACAGGCGGAAATTTTAGAGGGGATACCACAACACATAAAATCATTCACGCAAGGTATTACTGGCCCACACTGTTTGAATACGCTCATGCATATGTGAAAAAATGTAAAACATGCCAAACTACTACCGGAAGAGAAATAAAACCAACCTTACCCTTGCAGTCATTCAACATTGAGCAACCTTTTGAGCAATGGGGATTGGACATCATAGGTGAGATTATTCCTAACTCATCCAAACAACATAGATACATTCTCACTGCAACAGATTATTTTACTATGTGGGTGGAATTTGTTCCACTAAAGGTAGCTAACTTTTAGACCATTATGGAATTTATTTATCAATTCATTATTACTAGGTTTGGATTACCTAATATACTTATGTTTGATAATGCATATTATTTTTTGGGAGATAATATGGCTTAATTTTCTCTCAAAATAGGTTTTAAACTTAAACATTATGCTAACTACTACCCCTAAGGGAATGGTCTAGTAGAATCAGCAAATATAAATCTCATAAGAATCATAAAAATGAATATTGATCAAAGCCAGAAAAAATGGAATAAGTCTTTAACATTTTCACTATGGGAAAATAGGATTACTCATAAGGCCTCTATAGGAACTTCTCCATTCAATCTATTTTATGGGAAAGAAGTTGTAATTCCATCAAATTTATCTATTCCTTCATTATCCCTAGTTCAATTTATTGATGAATTACCTTCTTATTCCTTACAATTAAGAATGTCTCATATTCTTAAACTAGAACAAGAATGGTAAAAGGCCAAATTAACTCACGCTCAACACCAGTAGATGGTAAAAAATTATTTTGATGCAAATTTTGTTTCCCCAAACACATTTCAAATTGGAGATCTCGTCCTTAAGAGGTATAAGGCACATGAGGAAAAAGATAAGCATACCAAATTCCAAAGAATGTGGCTTGGACCATTTCAAATCATAGAGAAAATTGGCCCATCAACCTTCATGTTACAAGATATTCAAGAGAGAAAAGATTTTCTTCCTATCAATAGGCTGATTTTGAAAAAATTCTTTCCTTAGAAGAAAATTTTCTTCTAAATGTACTATACTTATACTTTTACATTTTTAGAAGAATAATGTTTGATTACATACTTTTGGTTTTTTGCAACACCTATGAATTATTTTATGACTTTTTATTTTCGAAGAATAAAAATTCTTCAGGAAATAACTACAAACCTTGAAAAATGAATGAATACTATACAAGTCTGAAATATTTTTCCATTGAAATTGTAAAATTTGTAAACCTAAAGTTTGTAAAATATTTTTACTTTGCTATCAATCAGAAAAGGCCCATCCTTACAAAGTAAAGATTTGTTTTCACTAAGAATCTTTAACTCTAAATTATCAGCCAAAACTCTTAAGGAGTCAATGATTCTTCCCATCCATTAATTATGAGTTTTTAGAGTGTAATTCAAAAATATGAAAAAAGTAAAAGGATAAGGGGTCTCATCATGAGCCTACTTACCATGTTCATATGTAAATAATAAACTGACATTAACACTACTAGATATTAAACCAGGGTGATGGCTCATGATTATTAAATAATCATAGGACAAGGGGTCTCATCATGAGCCATCTTGTTCAGTTCAATTATAGCCATTGAATGGCATTGTCACTTTCTGGTGATCAAGTCAGGAAAATGACTTTATAAGAACAAGAAAAAACGAGCTATATGATTAATGATTTATCTCAACAAAATGTAATAAAATATGGATGGGATAATGAATCATTGATGGTTAAAAGGTAACCTTGTTGAGGCTATGAATGCCTACAGGAAGAAATGGCTCTACCTATGACAAAAGGAGTAAATCAAAAGGCTAGGTTACAAAAAGGCACTTACTTTATCTTTTAAAGTATTTGATGATTGATATAGAGGAAAGAAGATATTTATTTATGAAAGGTTTCTGAAATATTAACAATAAGATGTGTTTTTTTATTCAGAGTAATTTTATTCATTCAAAAATTTAGAAAACATTTTTTGTTTCCTTAAATTATTTTACTTATTTAAAAATACTAAGAAATTTATTTTTCAGAGATAGTTGGTTCTTCTAGTGAATCACTAATTGTTGTGCTATTGAAAAACCCCCATTATTTTAGCATAGTTACCTTAGAAAAATAATGGGGAACCTTTTAAAAATTTTACAGTAAAACAAATAAAACCCTTAAGTGATTAATTTAAATAGAAATATGAATCAAATGGGTTAAAAACATTGAATTTTTGTCTTAAAGACACTTGAGCAGAGAATGTTAAGCAAATCTCAATATCACAATTGCAATACTGAAATGAAAGACATATGGCTCCTAAAATCCACTCAACACAGTTTGCGATGAAAAATACATCAAATCACTTTCATAAAGGAAAAGGGCATTTCCAAACAATTTCTATATGAAATAAACTGCGGGACCCACTTCTACCATGTAGGCAAATCGCAAATCGCATTTCGCAGTTTTACCCCAATGGTATTAATGTCATCTTCCACATTTATCCGATGCGATATAATCTATCACATGACACTTTTGCTTTGTGGCCACTCTTTCCCTTCATTCATTTTTGTCGATATTGCGATTGTGATATCGCAATCGGCAAAAGGTAGTCGATCGACACTTTGTAAATATTCACATACGAATAACACCGTGATGCGAAATATATCATTTAAATGTTGGAATGATTACATGGGAGCATCAACCCATACTGACCATTAATTCCATAACTTAAATGATTTTATAGCCTATGCCCCCAAAAATTATTTGACTGCAAGAAGCATTGAATTTATGTATTAACCGTGTTCCAAGTTTCATTTGCTTGATTGTTTCCATTATTACGATACTTTCATATTTGTAAATCAAAATTTCCTCTTTCTACTTATCATTCTTCATTTTTCACAGGTGAGTCCAAATAAACAAAGCTCTTTGGAGATGTAGAAATTTGTGAAGAAATCTAAGAAACCTATGGCACCTACAAATCCTGCACGTATTGTAAGTCAAAGAACATAAATTATTCCTCTATTTACAGACACAACATGCAGGCTTCAAAGTGGTTTTTCCTCTTGGGGAGAAATGTATATGTTATTTGAGGATGAGAAACCCAAAAGGGTCCAACAAAAAGTTACTGATGACGATTATGATTCCTTAGAAGCTACTATAGAAGAAGTTTCCAATTCTTTTTTGCACCTGGTTGTTGCACGCCCAAAAATTATATCATATACTGATATGGTAAGATGGATAATCGAAAACCTCAACATTGGGGATAGAACTTTTTTAACCAATAGAGGAATGATGATAGGTTCTTCTAAAGAAGAAGACTTGAAGTCAATGTATCATATCCCATATCCTCAAAAGGTCTACAACAAGGAATTTCTGGCGCAATTCGCCAGCGAGAATGAGTTGAAATAAAATCCTATCAAGCAATGGAGAAGCAACCCGAATAAACAAAAAAAATCATGATAAGGGTATGTATTCTACTGAACCCCTTGCTAGACCCTACTCTTATGTTGCTGCAATGATGTTTAGGCTCTTTGGCCAGACTGATACTACCAAAGTTTCGGTTGAATGGGTTCCCCTAATGGAAGCAGTCGTAGATTCGTATATCATGGTTTAGGGAACCATATTTTCCAACAATATTGCCACTCAAATTCTGGAATATAGGAAAAATCGTTCTATTTCCTCCAAAAATTCTCCCCCCATTTTATATGGGTGCTTATATCATGGAGGCTATATGTTTCACCTCATAGATTCTAGCCATGGGTTCGAAATGGAATACCCAGGACCCTCTCCCCATCCATGTATATTATAGTATGTTATGGTAGTCAAAATATGAAAACCATTTTTATAAAATTTTCCATGGAGTTATGCTCCCTTTATTTGAAGTCGTGTTCAATGAGATGAAAGCCCCCAGGTTGTCTAAAGAAACTCAAGCTGACTTATCTTCCATTGGAAAATGGTTTGGAGAAGAATTTCTTACCTATGTTAGAGTTTTTGGGAGCCTGGACCAGCCACATGTCTTACCATTATATGTTTCGGATAAGATTCTCGTGAGAGAAATAGCTTATCAAAATGTTGGGAATGGATTAAATAAGTCTCTGAAGGAAGCTAAGAAAGCATCATGGCCCTCCTTTCTAATTCACTGTGGTGTTTACGCCCTGGAAAAATATAAACACGAAGGATTAGAGGTCATCCAAATTGAATGTGTGAAATAGTTTACAATTTCAAACAGACAATATAGCCCGAATCAAGTTGCCAATGATTTTACCACTCAAGTTAAAATCAGACCTTTTGTACATGAATATGATGAGTTCAATCACTTTTTTGAGTCATTTGACACTTATTTTGCAGTTCAGAAGTTAGTAGCACCATGCCTCCATCCACAACAATTGTCAAATTTTAAGAAATACATGAAAAAAAAAATGGAAGAGATTTCTTTGAAAATGCTAGAAGTATCCCAACCCAAAACACATAAGGAAAAAGAAAAAGAACAAGCACCTAAGGATATTGAAGTCCTTAGTAAATCTGAAGAGGATAAATATGTTGAAGTTCAAACCATGGATTTATATTTCCCAAGTAATTTGAATGATTTCTGGAAGGATTTTAATAAAAAAATATAAGTAGACCAAGAAGTGATGATCACTGGTCATCAACAGATAGTGCAAACACCTCAAAGCAGAAGCTAGGACCTGTTTACTGTTGGACAATCTGACAAGTTAGTTAGCACAAAGAAAGTTGAATTCATCCTGGCCTTCCCTACTACAGAAATGATCCAAATTTATGCAGGAACTCAATAGAATAAACATATAACCATAAATACAAAGATGTAGCAGAAATAACACGTCATTTCATTAATATCAAAGAACTGAAATTTGCTTACAGATAGAATGGAAATAAAACTAGCTAGGGCGTTGGTAGCTATCTTTGAGAAGAGATGTGGTGGATACAGGCCTCTGAACTGAGTTTCAATGAGGCTCGAGGGCCTATCTATTATTTATAAACAATGAGAAATCCTAAATAGCCAAAACCCTAACCCTAGGAGATGAAGCGCCAAAACTATGGGCCTCGTTTGGGTAAATTGGTGTTTCAACTTCCCGGGGGCATAACTTTGGCATACGATCTCTGTTTGACGCGTACCATACCACGTTAGAAAGATATATATGAGGAATACACATTTTTAGTGAGCAACAACAGTCCATGAACCCATGTTGCTCCCCATTTTCCCAAAAAAATGTCATTTAGGGCCTCAAAACAGCTCCGGAAGTTTAGGACCCGAAAAAATTCTAAAAATAGTAAGTTTTGTCGAGACTGAAAAATTGAAAGAAAAAATGGTGGGGCCCCAAGTGGAATAGGTGGGTGACCACCAATATCCGCCTGGATCATTCCTCCCCCCTTAGGAAGCAATGGTCCCCATTGCGTTAAGTTCCTCCATGAGATGAGGAAACTTCTGCTGAACTTGGTCCCTGGTGAACCACTGTCCTTGGTGCAGGAGTTGGCCAGCTTTGACAACCCAATACAATTGGATATTCTTTTGGCGAGTGTTCTTGATTTGCAAGTCCATGATACAATCTGTGGTGGCCTATTCCATGCAGTCTGGGTTTAACTCTGTTGGTGTGAGTTGTTCTACAATGTTAGAGGTGTCCAGTAGAGGTGGGAAGTAAGGACGAAGGCAGTCCACATCGAATACTGGGTGCAAACCAAGGAATGGTGGAATACTGAGCTCGAAGGAATTGTTCCCTACAGCCTTGGTGATGGTGTACGACTCATATCAGAGTGGGCGAAGCTTGCGGTGGGGTCCAGTGAGGTGCTCCTTTTGCAAATGTAGCCATACTTTGTCATCCATTTGGAAGTTGTGTGGCACCTGGTGTTGATCATGGTGTTGCTTTTACTTAGCATTGGCTCTCTCCAATATGTCATGAACCTGTTGGTGGATGTGTTGAATGCACTCAATGAATCTATTTCCTTTGTCAACTTCGGACTAGAAATAAGCTGAATCGGCCTGAGTAGCCGAAAATGGCATGGCTATGTCAATGGGACATAGTGGATGGAATCCCAAGCCCACCTGAAAGGGGCTATGGCCAATTGAACTGTGGAGAGCCCTGTTATAACTATTTTTTACATAGGGGAGGCTCTCGCCCCATGTGTATGGATGCTTTTAATTTTACATGCACAGAATGTGTACAATCATTCTGTTGACGACCTCTGTCTGGCCATCTGTTTGGGGATGGAAAGTTGTGGTATTGGTGAGCTTGCCATCCAGCATTGACCAGAGGCTGGACCAAAGTGTGTTGAGGGACCTGCTATCCTGATCTGATATGATAGATTGTGGAATCCCAAAGTGCACCCACACTCATTCAAAGAAGATTTTAGAAATGGTTTCTGCTATGATATTCTTCTTGCAAGCTACCATAATGGCCATCTTCGAGAATCTGTCGACGACCATGAAAAAAAAGTCATTTTCATGCTTATGGAAGACCGTATCGACATGTAATCCATGGAGATGTATTCCCAAGGTCGGCTAGCGGTAGGTAGTGGAGTATATAGGCCTTGCTTCTTGATGGTCAGTTTGGTAATGGCACAAGCAGTGTAGGATCTGATGTGCTTCCCGACATCCTTTCGAAGGTTCGGCCAATAGAAATAATTCTGTAGTACTGCTACTATTTTCTAAACCCCGAAATGCCCAGCGACTTGACTGTAGTGTGCTTCCCATATCATCTTGGCACACTCTCTTGAAGGAACACAAAGGTGTCCCAAGTGACATAAAAGTGCATCTTGGAGGTGAAAATTTGGAACTGGAGTACCCCCCAAGAGTGCCTTGTAAGTGTGGCCGAATTCTGGGTCTCTCTCATAGAGAAGTGGCCAATCAAAAGTCTCGTGCCCACAAGAGTTGAGAACGGTGGTGAGCGCCATGATCGGTGGTCGGCTGAGGTAGTCTAAAAAATTATTAGTGCTACCCTTATTGTACTTGATGTTCAAATGAAACTGTTGCAAATATGTAGACCACTTATGATGGTGATCATTCTGCAACTTCCCTTGTGTCTGTATGAACTGTAGGGGCTGGTGGTCTGTGTGGATGATTGTTTCCTTCCCCAAAATTTAATGCTTCCATTGTCAACAAGCTTGCACAATGGAATACATTTCTTTGTCATAAGTGGGATACTTGCGAACTGTGTCAGACAATGTCTCACTGTGATATGCCATTAGATGTCCCTGTTGAGTAAGAACTTCCCCAATAGCATAGTCAAAGGCATATATCTCGATCTCGAATGGTTGTTACAAGTCTGTTAATGTGAGCACTAGGGCAGAACAGAGGCGATTTTTCAATTTTGTGAATGCCTTATGTTGAGATTCTGACCAAAAAAAAATTTCTCTCGCTCCTCCCTTGGTGACTTGACTCAAGGGCGAAGTGATATGAGATAAACCCAACATGAACCTATATTAGAAATTAGCAAGACCCAAAAAGCTGTGAAGCTCTGTTATAGTGGTTGGGGTTGGCCAATCCCGAATGACTTGGATCTTGGTTAGATCCACATGCACCCCCCTTTCATAAATAATGTATCCCAGATATTGAACTTGGGTCATGCTAAAAGTGCACTTATCCAAATTGGCACACAACTTGTGTTGCCGTGGTGTTTGGAGGACTTGTCGGATGTGGTGAAGGTGCTCTTCCCAAGTCTGGCTGAAGATCATAATGTCATCCAAGTACACCACTAAAAATGAGTTGGTGAATGGCTGCAAGATGTCATCCATCAACCTCATGAAGGTTTTTGGAGCATTCATCAACCCAAAAGGCATGATCAGCCATTCAAAAAGGCCTTCCTTGGCTTTGAAGGTAGTCTTCCACACATCGGAGGGTTCAATTGGTACCTGGTGATACCCAAACTTCAAGTCGATCTTGATGAAATATTTTGCACCTTTGAATTGGTCCCAAAGGTCATCAATCTATGGGATCGAGTACCTATTCCGAATAGTGATCTTGTTCAGCACCTGATAGTCAATACAGAGTCTCCATGTCCCATCCTTCTTCTGTACCAACACAATCAGGCTCCCATAGGGCGATGAACTTGGTCAGATGTGACCTTTCTACAGCATCTCCTAAATTTGCCTCTTGATTTCATCGTTCTCCAAAACAGAGCACCGATAGATTGGTCCATTGGGTAGTGGCACACTTGGGGTCATATCAATTGGGTGCTTGACCTGACAGTGTAGAGGAATCCCTATGGGTGAGGTGAAGATGTCCCCGTACTCCTCCAAAACCTTATCCATTTGTCTTTGTCGTGTAGAGGAGCCCTGTATGGAGGTCGTGGCCACAGTCTTCTTCTTTCCCTGGGGGCAGATCATCAGGAAAATGAATTTCCTGGTTTTGGAAATGAGCTTACTGCATTTTTTTGCAGTAACCAAAGAAATAGCGGCAGGAGGTGGTACCTCTGGTATCCTGTACAACTTATTTCCCAAAGTAACAATAACAGCATGAGGCCGAGACTCATACACAGCATGATGCTTCCACAAGTATGGATGTCCTAATAATACATCAGAAACATCAATAGGAGCAACGTCACATAATACCTCATCTATGAAGGGCTTGATGCCATAGGGAAGGCGGCACTACTGGCTAACGTGGAGATCTCATCCTTGGTGAAGCCACCCAATGGTGTATGGATGTGGGTGAGTTTTGGTTGGCAAGCCCAACTGCTTCATGGTGTCTACTGAAATGAGGTTATTGTGGCTCCCATTATCGACAATGAACTTTATCGGGGAGCCCTTTACCCACATATGGGAGTGGAAGAGACGTTCCTCCTCCTCTGGATCTTTCGGTTCCTCCTTCTGGATCTTCGTAGTGGAAACAGTGGTGTTGGGCTCTGCATCAATAATCTGTTTCCCTTTCTCATTCCCCTTGTTAGGTTTTGATTCAGAGTTATAGCATGCATCTGACTCAAAATGCCTCATCTCAACCACTAGCGACTGCTTGGCCCGACACTCACTTGTGTTGTGAGTGGAGCTCTTATGGAACTCACACCACTTTCTTGTGTCCTTCTTTGGCTTTGCGGTGTTGTTATTTTCTTGTGGCTTCGAGAGGTTGTCTTGAGTCACCATGCCTTGGCTCTATCCTTTGTTCTGTAGTTTTGGAGCACCTTTCCCTTTCTTTCAATTCGCAGATCCAAAGTCTCGCTTCTTCTGTTTGAATTTCTGCTCAATCTTGGAAGCATATCGGTATGTCGTACCAAGCGAGGTGATGTCGAGGAACTCCATTTCCTCTTGAATGTATTTGTGCAGAAAAATGTGATACTTTACCACCATATGTTTCTTTGAATCTTTGATACCCAACTTAGTGTGTAGGGTATGGAACAGATTCGTCAGCTCATGCACATCTTGATCCATTTGTTGTCGCAGCGTGGTCCATTGTATGTACTTGTCCTTATAGCTCCCCACGAGATAGTATTGTTCCTTGATGGTGTCTCAGAAATAATTCCAAGTGGGTATGGACGAGAATAGAGAGGGTTCGGTCTCATCTTTTTTCTCACAGTGGGTTTCCCACCAATCCTTGACATGGGGGGCAACTTTGAGGAGTGCAAAAATAATCTTCTCCCTGTCGAAAAAGTAATGAACCGATAAATATCCTTCTAATAGATTAAACCATCTGTCTACGGCATCTGCATCTATTTGACCCTCAAATATGGGAATGTCAAAATTTACTTGTACCTTAAAAGGAGTCGCACCTCCAGAGTGGCTGCTGGATGCAGATGCGCCGTCGGTGGGCAGCCATTGAAGGATCTGGGCAAGGTTATCCATCATCATGTTCCTTTGCTTTTCGAGGGCCTCCTTGAGCAATATTTTTATAGGATCTCCTGCTCCCTCATCTTTATTTTTTTCCCCCATGGGTGTCCATCAGGGTTTGCGAGGCTGATCTTGCAAAGGTTCCACTAGATCAAGCCCTAACTCCGTATACCCCAACCTCGTTGGGGACATGTAAAGAAGGATCAAGAAAAAGTAGACTGCTTTGATACCACTGATCCAGATTTATGCAGGAACGCAACAAAATAAACATATAACCATAAATACAAAGATGCAGTACAAATAACACTTCATTTCATTAATATCAAAGAACTGAAATTTGCTTACAGACAGAATGGAAATAAAACTAGCTAGGGCGTTGGTAGCTATCTCTGAGAAGAGATGTGGTGGCTATATGCCTCTAAACTAAGTTAAAATGAGGCTTGAGGGCCTATTTATTATTTAGAAACAATGGGAAATCCTAAACAGCCAAAACCCTAACCCTAGGAGATGAAGTGCCAAAACTATGGGCCCTGTTTGGGTAAATTGGTGTTTCAACTTCCCGGGGGTGTAACTTTGGCACACGATCTCCGTTTTATGCGTACCATACCTTGTTAGAAAGATCTATCCGAGGAATACAATTTTTTAGTGAAAAGAATTGATCCATGGCTCCATGTTACTCCCTATTTTCCCAAAAAAATGTCGTTTAGAGCCTCAAAACGGCTCTGGAAGTTTAGGACCCAAAAAACTGCTAAAAATAGTAAGTTGTGCCAAAACTGAAAAACTGAAAGAGACAATGGTGGGGCCCCAAGTGGAATAGGCAGGAAACCACCAATATCCAACTGGATCAAGAAATTGCACTGAAAATTGAGGAAATCCCTCCTTTGGATATATTCTATAGTGCTAAAGATAAATCCACTATGAGCAAACAAAGAAAAAGAAGGAGAACATAAGAGTATCAACTCGTTCTAGGAGATGTTTCAATGGAAGTAGTCTAGAAATATTCACAAGTAGATCCTTCTCATGATCTAACTCATCTGACCTAGTTTGTAGGAGCCTGTGTGTCTGCCACTATAGATAAGGCTTTCGAAGTTCAATAATTGATTAAAGAAAAGGATGAGAGATTCATCCAATTAGAACATGAACTACATGTAGAAAAGAAAAACGTTAACCAACAACTATAGGTATAGGTATCACAGCTCTAAGAGAGCATTGATCCAATGAAATTACAACACCAAACTGAAATTAGAGCTAAGGACACTCAAATTCATCAATTGCAGTTTATTGTTGATCAATTGAAATCTAATCCAAAGATATATGAATTTAGAAAATAAGCACTGAAATTGAATACCCTATTGGCACAACAAAAAGTTATTTTTTGTCAAAAAATTTCAAATATCATTGAATTATATGATCAAAGCGATTCATTGATGAATCACATAGCAGACCAGAGAATCAATTTTGATGAGATTGATGCTAAAGTCTCACAGTATGTCACCTGGAAAGATACTATTGATGGCTAAAAGGCTAATCTTCCCAAGATTTAGGACTCTAAAAAGGAAATATTATTGATATATTCCCTCCTGGTTCTCTTCCTATTGTGAAATACTTGATAAGGCAATGGAAAAAAGTCTCCAAGGTCAAAGAGGATGTTAGGAATTTACCATAGGAAAAATAAAGAATTTACTTAGAGAGAAATAAACATAAAGAGGCCAGCAACAAATCACATAAACATAAACACATATGTTTATCTGGGAAAACCCCAAACTCCAGGGAAAAACCCAACCAATGAAATTTCATTAACCATTGGCCAAAACCCTGGCCAATCCGGCCAAGTGAGCCTTCACCGCTCACCTCCAGGCCTACATTACAATGAAGTATTCCCAGCCTCTTATAGGCTCCATTACATGCAATACCATGGGAAAAAACCATGGGTGCACAATACCATGTGCCCCAAAACCACTACTATTTACCCTAGTCAATATTGACTCTATCCCGAGTCAAGTTTACCTAACAATTACCCCCTTAAACTTGACTTGCGGTTTCTTGACTAAATCCAGCCAAAATTGTTAAATGAGACAACCCCGCTCACTCTAGCTCTTCCCCCTTCAATTTTTTACCCAGAATAATTGTTAACTTGACATCCCCCCTATCACCTAGGTCTAACCCAGACTTTACCAGTGATTACCCAGGGGTACGCATGCCATACCAGGTCTTACAGCAGTATGCCCATTTACATGTAAAAAATTAACTCCATTATAATATATATATATATATATATATATATATATATATATATATATATTTGTTTCATTGTTGTTGTCTTTGCGTAACCATTCTTTACATTAATGATGTCCTTTTCAAAGAGGACATCATAGTTGTACATCAATGTCCATATAAAAAGAATCCATCTACCAGATTACATGGGTCACCGGCCTCTGTAACTGCCAGTCCTCTAGGAATTCTCTTCAGATACATGGTTCATCAATTTTAATTAATTCACCTGCAAATATCCTCTTTCATTTTGACATTCTTCAAAGAATTTGATTGACACATTCTGTCAAACACTTTGCTCTCCTAACACAGCTAATGGCCGGCTATTCTAGCACATATTCTCTCATATCTCATGGATCTCTGAGCCTTTTCATGCACATGTATGCTTACATCATAATTTTGTTTCCATCCCATAAAATCATTCAACATAAAAAAATTTGATCATGCCATCGAACTTTGAATACTTACGAACCTCATTGATGCATCAGCTCCAACGGTTGCTTATAATCTTCGACTCCAAAATTTCACCGAAGGGTCTGAAAGCCTCCTGCAAGCTTCGATCGTCGGTGGCCCAAGCGAGACCCCCGATGAAGCAACGGTATTCAACCTCAGCTGAATCCATCATTCTTTAATCTCTTTAAAATTAAAGCACGGGAGCCTTGACAGATCAAGAAACCACAAACCCGAACCTAGAACCAGAAACAAATGGAACCGAACAAGAGAACCATGGAACCAAAGAGAAGGGATAGGCTGCCCGTATGTGTGATGTTTTATGTGTCTAAATCTATAAATAGTCTGATATTGTTATCCCATTGACTCCTCAAACTCCGGTTCCATCTCCAGTCTGGCTTTCTGCCCTCCGCACCATTCTAAAGAGCCTATCATTTGTTGTTCCCTTCGTTGCATTAAAATGGAAGAGATGCTTTGCTAGTGTCATTTGGCATATATTCAGCCACCAGAAAATGCTCATCACCATCACAAAAACATCGTATCAAATTCACCAATCTTTCATGGCAAAGTTGACCCACAACTCTTGCTTCCTCCAAAAAATACCATGCAACGGACCATCTGTTTTCGCTCCCATTGGTGCACTCAGGGACTATGCCTTCCTACTCTTGTCACAGGCCCAATTTTTTTTTTTCGACGTGCTCATTCAAAATTTGGACATTCTAATAGTATCACATGTGGAGAAATCTATGGTTATTTCTTCTCACGAGATAGTTTCACCTAGATATGATCTGCATTGAGATCCGACCTTCAAAAAAAAAAACTCAGTACTGATATCTATGACGTGTCCGTGAGCACCCTATCGCAACTTGAACTCTTTTCACATAGAAATATCACATCCATGCTATAGTTTTTTTTTTTTCTTTTCACGCCCATCTCATGACTTCAACCACATACAACATATGCGTGCACAAATTCACATACAGTGATCCATAAGCTCTTCTAAACCCTTACATTTTATATCTAGATATGACTAGATCTCCATATCCAGTATATTCACATGAAAATATAACTAGATATAGATGTAGATCTAACGCCTTCACATGTAGATCTTTCCTTTTAAATATATAGCAAAATCACTAAACTTGGCAGCTCATTCCATATTTTAGATCTTCATAGCTCGAATACCAGTTGTTAGGAATTTACCGTAGGAAAAATAAAGAATTTACTAAGAGAGAAATAAACATAAAGAGGCAAGCAACAAATCACATAAACATAAACACATATGTTTATCTGGGAAAACCCCAAATTCCAAGGAAAATCCCAACCAATGAAATTTCATTAACCATTGGCCAAAACCCTGGCCAATCTGGCCAAGTGAGCCTTCACTGCTCACCTCCAGGCCTACATTACAATGAAGTATTCCCATCCTCTTATAGGCTCCATTACATGCAATACCATGGGACAAAACCATGGGTGCACAATACCATGTGCCCCAAAACCACTACTATTTACCCTAGTCAATATTGACTCTATCCCGAGTCAAGTTTACCTAACAGAGGAAAGCATGAGAAAGTTGGAAAAGCTAGATTATGATAAGTATTGGAAATACTTACTAAAGCCACATAGGCAATCGCTCATGTTGCGTTGTCTTACAGATAATTCTTCCTATATGTTGCCTCCACTTTTAGATTCAATTTTCATTGGACAACTGTGATGAGCCTCAGTATTTTGGCAATAATGCTGCAACTACCAAGGCTACCAACTTTAATTATCAACCTAAGGTTCGTACAAACTTAAGAGGTATCAACACTATTTTTGCAGCATGCAATGTGTCCTTATTTGGTTGATCTAATGTCATGGAGGGAATTTCATGAAATAAAAGCCTAAACTAATTGCATAAATGGAAGTGTTTCTTTGAAAATAAATTAATCCTAGGAAAGAACAACAATTTGTAATTGAAATCATAAGAGCGTGAATTCAAATAAAAATACCTAATACAATTTGCGAAAATGAATGTCCTAAGTGGTTTTTATTCTTCCTCAATCATGTATTTAGATCCTAGGGGTCATGATTCAAGCCTAAGAGACAAAATCCAACCTTTGGAAGCAAATATGGCAAATCTGGTTGAGTGTACACATGCTACAAGAGTGCTACAGGAAACTCTATTTTTTCTACAGGCAAGTCTATTTTGGAAATAACTCACTGAATGACTAAGTATATCAAATGAAAATGGGATGGGAATTTTTTTATTATTAAGTATGATTTATTAGGTCTCCATTCCAAGTGTAATCACTCCAAACTACTCATGTTCACATGTGCTAAAAAATAATAGAAAATTACTACTCTAAAATATGGAAATTCAAGAACTAGTGAGCTAGTTATTCTATCAAATGCCTAACCTAATCAAGTGAAAATGAAATGGGGTAGTTCTTTTAATCAAATTTAACATTATTATGACCTAATACAAGTGAAATCAATTCAAATTGATCTCATTAACACCTTATAAAAATAGCATAAATTTACCGCTATTTTGCTACAAGGCATTTCCAGAAATATTATATTCGTGAAATAGTAACCAAATCCAAGTAGCTTAATGATTAATATGACATTTAAAAGATATTATAAATATGAATAATTATTTTGAACCTATAAAAAACCTTCAAAATAACTCACTTAAATCATCAAACTGAATCCTACAATAATAAAAGAAACAATACTAAATACAGAAATATGCAAAACAGAAATAAGAGATGCATGTGAATAAGAAGTGAAAACAACATAAATAAATTGTGCAAGAGGGATCTAAAGCTCCTGGGATGACCAAGACCAAGGAGGAGTCAGATTACTATGGAAGAAACCAACCTTAGAAGCTAAAAATGGCGCCAATCTTCATTATTCAAATCAATCAAAGTACATCCCTACAAGAAAAGAAAGTGGAGCTACCAGAAAACAAGTTTTCTCCACAACAAGACTGAAAAATACATGACCCTAGAGGCCAATTCAAATTTTTACTTATACAAACTAATGAGGAATAATTATCCTTGAGAGGAGTAATCTCTTCCCTTGAAAATCCCTCAAATAGTGGATCTGGTTCCCAACACTAGGAGTTTGCAGTAAATGACAGGGAACACATTCCTAGATTTTCTCAATCATTGGAATTCCAGAATCTCCATAATTTCTCAATTATTTCATGATATTTTGTTAATTTATTCTCCAATATTGATCCTCTATTATTATGGAGTAATTCTCTAAATTATATCCTTCTCCAAATATCCATAATCTGCCCTATATTCTCACCATATCCTTCAAAAATAAATAATATTAGGCACAAATATGAAATTATCTCTAAACCTTCCTAAGACCATATTAAAGCTTAAAAAACATTATTAAGTGTATAAGGAGATATTTAACATATCTTTTATGTACCTAAGAAAGATTATATGGGCCTTGATTTATGCCTAATTTAGAGGCCCATCAAGCTGCGCATCATTCTAGGCCAACCTCCCAAGGTTAAGCCTATTCTTAGCATCCTTCAAATGAAGGAATGAATGGATGATGAGACAATAGGATAACCTTCAAGAAATTCACCCCATTAAATTTTGTTTATGTTTTATTTTCAGTTAGTTTAAGGAGAGTTGTTTAAACCTCCACATCTTTTATTGTAATTACTATTTTTAAGAATTTCTGTTTTATTATATAAACCCCTTCATGTCTTTGAAGAAGGGGTCTTGAAATTTTGAAAGGAAGACTTTACAGAAGTCATACTTTTATACTCTTAAATTTTTCTTAATAGAAAGGGCTAGACCAAATACTGTTTTTCAAATGAGCATAGTTAGTGTATACATGGTACTTTTATCCTATATGTTAGTTTTTTGTTCCAACTGAGAAATGGTTAATTTTTCTTATGGTGTTTTTTTTTATCTATATTTTTTAAAACAATTAGACATTAACTCACTTTTGAACATGTTAGATTGATATATTTTGGTAAATATACAATACATGCAGTAAACAAATGAGATATAATATTATCCAATTGATTTAATTAACTATTTAATTAAATCAATTATTTCAAATTGTTTTTCATATATCTAAGTGTTTGTATAATATTTATTTGTATTCACTGAAAGATCATCTTTATAAATCGCATGGAGAGAATAATTCATCTCGAGATAGATATATATAGGTATATATATTTACTTCCAGCTTGTTATCACTCCCATCTACCAAGTTACATTCAGTTATAATACCATCCATTCACCCAATTATATTTCACTGGGAAACTGGCTCCATAATTCATTAGGGGAATTTTGAGGTCTAAAATGGGCCTCTTAAGGAAATTATAAAATAATAGTGGAAATAATAAAATAATATTTGATTACATCATCAAATTTTAGAGGGGAAAAATAAAAAACTACTTTCTAAACTCATATTCTAAGCTTATCTCCCAAGGTTTTTACTCAAATTTCGAGAGGGGGTACTCGTTGGATGAAAATTTAATTCTCCATCCAAGGAGTACAGATGTTGCATAATTTCGATGGATCCTAATACATGAAAAATGATAAATACAAGAAAAACATGATTATAATCACATTTTTTATGTATTTATCATTTTTCATGTAGCAGGGTCCATCAAAATATGCAACATGGGTACTCCTTTGATGAGGAATTAATTTTTCCATCCAACGAATACTCCCGCTCGAAATTTGAGTAAAAAATTTGGGAGATAAGTTGAAAATATGAGTTGAAAAATTAGTTTTATTATTTTATTATTTTTTAATCTTTTTACCATTTTACTTAAAAAATGGTGAATGGTCCCCCATGGTTGACATCATCATCTTGAATCCTATTTGTTCTCATAAAGTTTATTTTTGGTGTACATTTTTCTTAGGAGGCCCATTTTAGACCTCAAAATTCCCCTAATGCCAGTCAGAGCTACCATACCAAACAGATAAGGGACGATTTTCAAGTCCCTGACTGGGTGGTTTTCCCCGATGTCGTTACACCGATTTTCGGGGCCTTAGTATCCTTTCTTAGCCTTTGGAAACATAGGGAGTGATAGCATATATCAATCAATAATTTTTCATTTATGTAATGTAAAGGAGGTTTCCCCTTCAAAGATGTTGATTTATAAATCGTTCATCTATCTTTTTTTCTATTTTTCAGCTAATTTCATAACATTTGGTATCAGAGCTTTGGATTCTAGGGTTTCGCAGCTTAAAATAAGTCATCGTGGATTTTTTTTCTATAAATTTGTTTCTATGAAGGTTCATAAGCTAGATAAAAAACCCATGTGCTCCAAACTCCTGAGGAAATTTGTGTAAAAATTTTAGATCTTGGTTCACAATATTTTTGGAGATATGATCTATGGAAGTTAGGGTTTTTTCAGGCTTCTGAATTTCATATCAAGGAGGTGACCTTGGGAAAATCGTCATAACTCTCTCTCTAAGCATCGGATTGAAATTATGTAAAAAGTGGCCATAGGTACATGAATTTTAGTTTCATTTGTATCTATTTTATAGTAGAAGGGGGAAACAGTGACACGTGGAACACCATACAATTTCACTCTATTGAACAAGTCCATAATTAGGACATTGTGGAAGATTGAGAATAACTTTGTCTTGAAGAATCCAAATCAAGTAAGACCTATGGAATTGGAAAGAAGACTCAAACAGATACTATAATACCAAATATTAAATATTTGTAATCCTAAATTATAGAGATACATCAGTTTCAATATCGATCTCCTCAAAGGAAAGAAAAAGGTGTTTATTTTTTTTAAAAATTGCATAAGTCTTGTTTGAAAAATCAGTTTGAAGTGATTCCAAGGGAATATTGAAGCATAGATATCAATATTGGGTTCTAATATGCCTCTTGAAAAGAATTCAACACCCATTAAGAACTCATAAGGCTCTACTATGACTCATGAAGAGGAAGAAGTGAAACATGATATTTCAAAATTATGAGACCAAGTGCAACAAATTTCACTCTTGCAAAAAGTGATAAAAAATGAAATGGAAGCTAATATGGATGGTTTGAAGAAAGGCATGGAGGATAATATGGATGGTTTGAAGAATGGAATCGAAGCTAATATGAAGGGCGTGGAAACTAATATGGATGAAATGGAAGCTAAGATCGATGGTATAGAAGAAAAATTGAAAGGAAACATGAAAGACATGAAGAATGATCTAAAATAAGACATGGAATGTTTGAAGGAAGGTTCGAAAATGTTGCTACAATAAATTATTCCTAATGGAGAAAATGTATTAGATGAAAATCATGATCAGAACAAAAGAAATGTTAATCATGATTTCATAGACTTTAATGTTGGATTTGAGACCCACCATATTCCAAAGATCAATATGAGGAAGTTTGATGGCAATGATCCTGTAGCATGGATACTACATATGGATAAATATTTTGATCTCCATAATGTGAAAAACACTCAAAAGGTACAAATTACAACTTTATATTTAGAAAAAAATACATTTGTATGGTATCGATGGATTTTATCTCATAGAAAAATTGTCACTTGGTCAATTTTTACGGAGGAAATGATAGCACATTATGAGGATACAAAGAGCAACACCTTCTTTAGCCAATTAATAAATCTCAAGAAAAAGTGTTAAATGGTGGAGCACATTGAGGACTTCCAAAAATTGAATATAAGGGTAACTGATATTCCAGAGGAACACTAATCAAATTTGGATCAAGGACCTAAGTGATAGCTCAAAATTCAAAGTGTTTGGAATTGTGCCAAACCTGAGCGACCAGATAGATCTCGTCTTCCTGATTTCAGCCCCGCTAACGGTTCAAAAAACCAACACCGTATGAAGAAGTTATCGTTGTTTGAAAAGGACAATAAACTCCAATTTTTAGACTTTGACCAAGTTTGACTGAAATTTGGGAAATTTAAAAAGAGAATATTCTAAGGAATATTCTCAAAATATTCTTATAATATTCCTCAAAATATTCCCTAGAATATTCCTCTTGGACTACTAATATTGTGACAAGTGTCAAGATCCTGTTGTTGCATGGACAAGTGTTAAGATCTCGGAGGCCGGCCTACCACGTGGCCCATGAATGAGGTGATAAAATTTGTGGGGAGTCGACTAGAGTCAACCCCATGAGCTCCGCGCGCACATGACCATGTCTTACTATTGGGCTATACCATGGTTCCTAGCCATATGGTGTAGCGGCATACATTTAAATTTTAATGGTTCGGCATTTGGGGGTCTGGATGGGCCAACCCCTCGCCACATTACCATTACCTTTGTCCAATAGAAAAAATCTGACAAAAAATGGTCTCCACCAATGGTTATCAGCTCCAGGTTATGCTGTCACATAACGGGTTCACTCCAACCTTTAACGTTGATCGTTTTAATATAACGATTAATCCATCAATGATTATCATAACCGCGACAGGGTTTTGGGACATGTGTCCAACCCCTAACTGCCCATTTAATGTTGTGGTTTGTACTGGCAGATTATGTGGAGCACGCCCCAAATTTGGGGATATCACCGCTTTTAACTGGAGTTAAGTCTAGTTCCTCCTCTTTTAGTGGAGCTTTTTAGGGGTCAGTGGACAAATTGATTTTAGGCTCTATATTGAGCTAGATTCAACCAATGTTGGAGTGCCAATAGTAAATTTTGAATTTATTTGACATTAAAAAGTCACTGGTGAGGGTTTCAGAGCCATTAGAGGACTTTTGATCATTTTTTTGCCTCATATAGGTTCTAGGGGCCACTAAGGCCACCATGGGCCATCAACCGTTTGAGGCCTAGCAATGGGAGCTAGAGGCCTTATTCAGAAATCCAATAGTCAATTTTGGATGTTTCAAATATTTTGGAAGTAATGGTGTGGTTTTCAAAACCTATAGAGGAATTTTGAAGGTTGAACTGCTTCAGTGAGGTTCCAAGGGCCACCAGTGCTAGCAAGTGCTGGCAGCATTTCAGGGCCTAGCCAAGGCAGTGAGAGGCCTAATGCGGAAAAATAATAGTAATTTCTTACTATAATGAGAATTTCGAATCCAATGGAGGAGTTTTCAAAAAATTTTGAGCACTTCTAGAGCTCGAGAAGCCATAGAGAAGTTTTATTTGACTCTAGAGCCAAGGGGTGCCTCTAGGTGTTAGAGGCGAAACCAGAGTAGCCAGAGGCCAATTTTAGTGAACCAATAGTCTATTATGACTATTTTTGGAATTTTGAATCCATTGAATTGATTTGTAGATCCATTTGAAGAATTATAAAGGTGTAAGAGCAACATGGAAGTTTTTGGCAGCCCAGGAAAATCGTGGAGGGAGGCCTAGATTGGGGATGCAGTGCTCTTTTGGAGCAAATGATCAGTCCATTTTGGAAGTATGATATGGGCTGGAGATATTAGGTGAGGTTTTATGGATACAAAAATAATTCTAAAGGAGTTAGTGCCATAGAGAAGCTCAGTGTAGCTCAAGAGCACCAACATAAGGAATCAAGTCTAAGGGAGCCTAAATCTATTTTCAAAGTTTTGGCAGCTAAGATAGCGATAAAATGGTATTCTAAACCCATTTTTTTAGTTCAAGTAACCACTAGAGTCAATTTTGTAACTTGTAAAATAAATTTTTCCATAATCCCAAAGAGTCAAGTCAAGAAGATGAGAGCTCAAGGAGACGTGCCCACGATATTCAAGTGAACTCCTAGATTAAATTTGTTGTTATGTGTTGATGTTTATTTGCTACATTATATGGCTGTTGCATATGTTTAATTTCAACAAAAGCAAATGGACTTAAAGCACTTAAACCGTTTAAAAAATACACTTGTTTCAAGTAAACATTTCCACAAAAGTCAAGTACAAGCTAGATCTTTTTTTTTAAACTGAGTGGGAGGTTATTGAAAATCATAACAAGTTATCCAACCAATTTTCATATCAGGTTGGTATCAGAGCACTTGGTTTCTTGATTGACATAGCAATGGCTTGCTTTTTTGACTTGAAAGGTGTTTAACAGTGCAAAGATTTGACTGTTTGCAAACTGAATGTTGCTTGAGTTTGCTAGAGGTGAAGGGAAAGCTACTGATAGTTAAGTCTAGGAGAGGACAAGAAGGAATAAGGGTTGAAGGCATCTTCCATACCCAAAGGAACTCAATGAAACCCTTGAAGCACAAAAGGGTTTGTTTGCAAAAAGGCTGCTTGAATAAGAGCTTGACTCTACAACCATTTTGTTCAGAAGCTTTGTAAATAGTTTTTGAAAGCTTTGTGAATTTTTTTGAAGTTATTTTTTTAATTTTATTAAGATTAAAACTTCATCAAGTGAGGTTTCAAAATCGATGAAGACATGAAGCGAGACTTCTACATCCTAAAGGACATGGTGCAAATTCTGTATGAAGATAGAAGAGAAGGCACTAGACTTCATGAGCAATTGGTTTCTATGAAGCGAGAGAAGGAAGAAATTCTTCAAAGAATGCATGAGATGGAGATGTAGCTCCATCAAGCCCAAGAGGCCTTAATGAAGAGCATTCTTAAAGTAGAGGTATTTCACTCTAATTTTTCTTCAATTTCCTCTTCAGAAAGATGTGTTGGTTCATTTGAAAAGAACACTAGAGGTATAGGGTCCAAGTTGATGTCAAAAATGGGCTATGAAGGCAAGGGTTTAGGAAAAAATGCACAAGGCATGATTGATCCTTTTTTTTTTGAGAAATGACCTAAGAAATTTGGTCTTGTTTATGTTCAATCTAATGGCGAAAAATCCAAAGCCATGAAGGCATGTGAGACAACTTCAAGAAGAAATTTTGTTCCAAGTTCTAAACCAAAAACATGTCAAGTTTGTTTTCAAGTTTATTGCCATTTTTTGAAGCCTATGTTGGAGAAAGATGTGTGTAGACATTTAGCTTATGGTGTGCATGCGATTTCAGACAATTTTCAAGACATGAACATTGATGTTAGTCTTTAAGAGAAAGCCGGAACCTCTACTAGTTCATCTCCTCATGAAGGTAAAAAGGATGGACATGCAAAGTAGCATTTGAGGTATAATTCTTCCCATAGTCAAGTTGATTATGTTTTTGAAAGGCATGAAAATTCTGCATGCTTGAATGGAAGAAAGAGTTGTTGTGCATATTGTGGTCTATGTAACCATGTTGTTTCAAAATGATGGAAGAGGATGAAGGCATACAGGAAGCAGTTGAGGCAAAGGAAACTTGCAAAGAAGGTGCATAAGACTTGCACACATTGCCAGAAGGAGGGACATGTTGTTTCCCAATGTTGTACATTGCATCCAGCTAATCATCCCAAGCACATGAGGTAAGAGGATAGAAATACTGGCGAAAGTGGACCTAAGGAATCCATCATTGATGTGAGAACAGATGTTTCACATGAAGAATATTTTCAGCAGCAAAAGTCGCCATGGAAGTGGCTTGGTAAGAAGTGGTTTGAATTCTTGACACAATAAGACATACACTCATTTATACATATGCAAATTTCAGTTATGTATGCATGTTTTCTATTGTAATATCATGTTTGTTTGAACTAGCTTGGATTGATGATCAAGGAAGTGATGTTCAGCTACCTTCTGTAAATTTCTCACCTGAAATTTATGATTGAGTGCAAGGAAGACAATTCTTGATAGGAGGACAAGTGCATCCAAGAAGGGAAGTGTCGACAACCTTCAATTTTTTTTTCAAAGGAACTAGCCATGAAAGGAAAGTGTATTGAGGTTTAAAACAGAGGGTGTTGTACTCTCATCTACTATACAGACTAGTATATCAGTATTTTGGGGTCCAAAAGATTCGCAATGGGGAGGTGTGATCATATTTGGATCAAGGACCTAAGTGATAGCTCAAGATTCAAAGTGTTTGGAAGTGTGTCGAACCTAAGTGACCAGAGAGATCTCGTCTTGTTGATTCTGGTGCCATGAACGGTTTGAAAAACCTACACCGTATGAAGAAGTTATCGCAGTTTGAAAAGTCCAATAAACTACAATTTTTGGACTTTGACCAAGTTTGACAAAAATTTGGGAAATTTAAAAAGATAATATTCTACGGAATGTTCCTTGGAATATTCCCTGGAATATTCCCTAGAATATTCCTCTTGGACCAATAATATTGCAACAATTGTTAAGATCCTATTACTGCATGGACTGTACGTTGGAAATTTTGGGCCAATTAGGAGTTGCCACGTGGCAGGCCCAGAGGCCGCCACGTGTCCCATGAATGGGGTGATAAAATTTTTGGGGAGCTGATTAGAGTTGACCCTGTGACCTCCACACGCACATTCCCACATCTTACCATCAGTATATACAATGGTTCTTAACTATATGGTTTAGCAACATACATTTAAGTTTTTATGGTTCAGCATTTGGGGGTCTAGAGGGGCCAGCCCCTCCCCACATGACCATTACCCTTGTCCAAGAGCCAAACTCCAACAACAAATGGTCTCTGCCAACAGTTATCATCTCCAGGTTATGCAATCACATAAAGGGTTCACTCAAACCTTTAACGCTGACAGTTTTAATATAACGGTTAATCCACCAATGGTCATCATAACCACACCGGGCTTTTAGGACATGTGTCCAACCCCTAATCCAAAATTTAATGTTGTGGTTAGTGCTGGTAGATTATGTGGATCACGCCCCAAATTTGAGGATATTTCCACTTTTAATTGGAGTTAAGTCCAGTTCCTTCACTTTTGGTGGAGCCTTTTAGGGGTCACTGGACAAATTGAGTTTAGGCTCTATCTTGAGCTAGATTCGACAAATTTTGGAGTGCCAATAGTCAATTTCGACTTTCTTTGACATTCCAGACTCATTGGGGAGGGTTCAAGATCCATCAGAGGACTTTTGGGCAGGTTTTTGCTTCATATAATTTATAGCGGCCACCAGGGCCACCATGGGCCAACAGCAGTTTGAGGCTTAGCTAGGGGAGCTAGAGGCCTTATTCAGAAATAAAATATTCAATTTTGGATGTTTCAAATATTATAGAACTAATGGTGTGGTTTTCAGATCTTGTGGTGGAAATTTGAAGGCTGATATTCTTCAGTGAAGTTCAAGGGGCCACCAGGGCCAGCAAGTGCCAGCAACAGTTCGGGGCCTAGCTAGGGAAGCTAGAGGTCTAATGCAGAAAAAAAATAGTAATTTATGGTTGTGATGAGAATTATGAATTCAATGGAGGGGTTTTCAAAAGAATTTGAGGACTTATAGAGCTCTATAAGCCATAGTGAAGTTTTCTTTGACCCTAGAGCTAGGGGGTGCCACCAGGTGTTGGAGGCGAAACCGGAGTAGTCGGAGGGCAATTTTAGTGAACCAATAGTCTATTCTAACTATTTTTGGAATTATGAATCCATTTAATGTATTTTCATAGCCATTATGAGACTTTTGAAGGTCAAAGAGCCACAACAAAGTTTTGCGCAGTCGATGGAAAACCGTGGAGGAGGCCTAAATTGGGGATGCAGTGCTCTTTTGAAGAAAATGATTAGTCCATTTTGGAAGTCTAATATGTGATAGAGATATTAGGTGAGGTTTCAAGGATGGAAAAATAATTATGAAGGAGTTAGTGCCATAGAGAAGCTTGATGTAGCTCAAGAGCATCGACAGAAGGAATCAAGTCTAAGGGAGCCTAGAACTATTTTCAAAGTGATGAAAACCATGATAGGGATAAAAATGGTATTATAAACACATTTTTACAGTTCAAGTAACCATTGGAGTTGATTTTGTAACTTGTAAAATAATTTTTTCCATAATCCCAAAGAGCCTAGTCAAGATGACAAGAGCTCAAGGAGAGGTAGCCCACGATATTCGGGTGAACTCCTAGATTAATTTTTTTTTATGTGTTGATTTTTATTTTCTGCATTATATGGATGTTGCATATGTTTAATTTTAGCCAAAAAAAAATTTACTTAAAGAACTTAAACAGTTAAAAAACATACACCTGTTTCAAGTAAATATTTCCGCAAAAGTCAAGTACAAGCTAGACCTTTTATTTTTTTAACTAAGTGGGAGGTTATTGAAAAGAATAACAAGTTATCCAACGCATTTTTAGATCCAACACATGATTGATGTCTTCATTGGGAATTTAAAGGATAACATCCAACATGATATTTTCCTTTGGGAACCTGATTCACTAAAGAAGACATTCAAGTTGGCAAGAGAAATTGAAAGAAAAATTATGGCGATAAGGGAGACTACCACTCATATATATAAAGATGGAAGTGTTGCTACTCCTAGACTTCCACAACCTGCAAGGTTGACACCACAAAAATTGGAAGAAAAAATCGAAAAAAGGTTTTGCTATAGTTGTCATAACAAATACACTAAAGGTCATAAGTGTGTTGAGAATAAATTATTTTACATAGATTGTGAAGAGGAGGAAGAAAAGGAACAAGAAACTTTAAGAGAAGAGGATATACACCAGGAAACAACCCTAGAGGAAGAAGATATGAATCTGACCATATCTTATAATGCATTGGCAGGAATTACCACTCCTCAAACTCTCAAAATAGAAGGACATATCAAGAAGAAAAATGTAATAGCGTTGATTGATTCGGGTAGTACCCATAATTTTATTCATTGTAAGGTAGATAAGGAATTGAATTGCTTCCTATACCCAGCACCAGAGTGTCAAGTGATGGTTAAAAATGGAGGAACTATAAATTTCTCTGGAATGTGCCATAATATCAAGCTAACCATTGGGAATATGTACTAAATAGTCAAATTCTCTCCATTCCAATGGGTGTTGCTGATGTTTTACTATGAGTACCATGGTTACAATTTTTAGGGACGGTAGCTTTTAATTTTCAAGAAATTTTCTTGAAATTGTTTTCAGAAGGAAAGGAAGTTGGATTACAGGGTATCGCATGGAAGACAGGAAATATAATAAGATCTAATTTCATGAAAAATATTCTAAAAAAATAACAATGAAGCGTAATTTCACAATTAGGCTCACTAGAAGTTCCAACATCAAAATCATCTATTTCTCTAGATCTCCAAAAAGTCTTGGACAATCATTCGAAGAAGTGTTCCTCCAAACATCGAGCCTTACAGATATCCTTATGTCCAAAAGAGCGAAATTTAATGTATGGTTACTGAAATTCTAGAAGTTGGTATAATTCAACCTAGTCAAAGTTATTTCTCTGCTCCAGTGGTATTAGTGCACAAGAAGGATGGATCATGACACATTTGTCTAGATTATAGGGAGCTCAATAAGCTCACTATTAAAGATAAATTTCACATTACTATGATTGATGAATTATTGGATGAATTATATGGAGCAATTTATTTCACCAATTTGTATCTTTTTTCATGATATCATCAAATTAGAATGAATACTGAAGTCATTACGAAAACAAAATTTAGAACTCATGAGGGTCATTATGAATTTTTGGTCATGCCTTTTGGCCTTACCAATGCACCTTCTACATTTCAAGGGTTGATGAATTCCATTTTCAAACCCTTAGAAAATTTTTGTTAGTATTTTTTGATGATATACTAATCTACAGTAGGTCTTGGAAGGATCGTGTTCAACATGTTGACAAAGTTCTCAAACTATTGGAGGAGAAACAATTCTCTACAAAAACATCCAAATGTTTCTTTGGAGTACAAGAGGTGGAATATCTGGGTCATATTTTATCTCAGGATTGTGTTAAGGTATACCCTAAAAAAATTGAATCCATTAAGGAATGGAAAGTCCCCACAACCATAAAGAAGTTGTGAGGATTTCTCAGGTTAACAGGGTATTATAGAAAGTTTGTTAAGAATTATGGGAGAATAGCAGCACCTCTAGAAAAATTACTGAATAAAGATGAATTTTCATGGACTCCTAAAGAAACTAAGGCCTTTTAACATCTTAAACATGTAATGTGCCAAGAACCGGTTTTAGCTACTCCAGACTTCACAAAAACTGTTATTGTGGAATGTGATGCCTCAAGAAATGTAATTGGTGTTGTTATAATGCAAGAAGGAAGACCCATTTCTTTTGAAAGTCGTCCAATCAAAGGAAAGTATTTACAAAAATCTATTTAAGAGAAGGAAATGTTGGCAATACTACATGCACTAAATAAATGGAAGCCTTACCTAATGGGAAGACACATCAAGGTAAAAACTGATCATGATAGTCTTAAATACTTTTTGGAACAAAGAATATCTTCAGAAGAGCAACAAAAATGGGCCACAAAGATGTTGGGTTATGACTTTGAAATCATCTACAAAAAAGGGAAGCTAAATGTTTTTGCAGATGCGCTCTCAAGAAAGGATGAGGATGTGGAAGCATTGCTTTATTCCATTTCTATTATCCAACCAAATTGGATAACCGAAGCAAGGGAGGAATGGAAGAATGACGAAGAAGTGTGGACATTAATTCAAAATTTATAGAAATATCCCAGTACATCTGATACATTTAGTTGGAAAAATCATTCCTTATGGTACAAAGATTGCTTATATATGTAAGAATTCCCAACTAAAACAAAATATTATTTTGGAATTGCACACCTCTCCCTTAGGAGGACACTCAGGATTTTTAAAAACTTACCATAGGGTGAAGAAATATTTTTTTGGGATGGCCTTAAATATGATATTCAAAATTTTGTGGCAGAATTTTTTGTTTGCCAGCAAAATAAAGTCGATACAATTAAGGCCCTGGGTCTACTACAACCTTTATCCATTCCATGTCAACAATGGGAAGAGCTTTCAATGGATTTTATCACAGGTTTACCTAACTCTAAAGGAAAGAGTGTCATCATGGTGGTAGTTGATAGACTTACCAAGTATGCACACTTTTGTGTATTATATCATCCATTTAAATTGATTACAGTTGCTACAGCATCTATGGAAACAATTCCAAAGCTACAGGGAAACCCAAATATTATTGTAAGAGACAGAGATCCCATTCTCACTGGAAATTTTTGGATGGAATTATTTTCTTGTTTGGGTACTCAACTATATCGTAGCTCATCTTATCATCCTCAATCCGATGGGAGAAATGTGATAGTGAACAAATGTTTGGAATGATATATTTGTTGCTTTGTATGTGATAAACAAACACGATGTGTTAAGCGGTTACCTCTTGTTGAATGGTGGTATAACACTTCCTTCCACACTGCAGCAAAAATGACCCCATTTATGGCACTTTATGTATATCATCCACCATCCATCACATCATATTTAAGAGAAATTTCTAAGGTACAAGCATTGGAATATCATATCGATCATCAATAACAAGTTCTTCAACTCTTAAAGGATAACCTAAATTTGGCACAGAGTGGAATGAAACAACAGGCATATCAACATCACATCGATAGAAGTTTTGATGTAGGCGACTGGGTATTTTTACGACTATAACCATACAAACAAATGTTGCTCAAGCAAGCAAATAAGGACAATAAATTATCACCAAAGTACTATGGTCCTTGCAAGGTGTTGCAAAATAATGGTACTATGGCATACAAATTCGAGCTTCCTGCATCTTCCCAAGTGCACCCAGTTTTCCATGCTTCATGCTTAAAGAAGGTTATAGGTGAAAAAATTCATTTTCAAACAATATTGCTAAAACTTGATGAGGAAGGAAAAATCATATTGGAACCTGAAACAATCATGGAAAAAAGAACTTGACAACTACGAAATGGATTAATTTCAGATTATCTCATCAAGTGGAAGAACTTACCCATATAATATTCCACATGGGAGGAATGATAATTTTATACAGAAGCATCCAAAACTACTCAAGCATTGAGGACAACACTTTTTTGAAGGAGATGGACATGTTATGTCCCTATATTATTAATGTATTCCCTTATTGTTTTTAGTGTAGCCCCCTTATTGTTATTGTTGTACCCCTGTAGTCCCCATATTGTTATTATTGTACCCCATAAAATCCCATTGTTGTTATTGTTTTGCCCTTACATTATTATTGTTAGGTCGGATAGGATTATATTGTGACCACATGGACTCCTATATATTGAAAGGAGGTTTTGTGATTTGTATCATCCAAGAATTTTTCATTTATGTAATTTAAAGGAGTTTTCTCCCTCGAAGAAGTTGATTTTTAAGTCGTTGATCTATATTTTCTTCTATTTTGTGAGTTGGTTTCATAACATTGTCATGTGGAAGCACAAGTTGCTCAAGAAATCCTTTTTCCTCACCCTTGTTATATCTTACACGTGTTCTCTTCTTTTTCATCTATTATTCACTCTTTGCTTGATGTTGGTTAAAGACTTTGTACTTTCAGGCCATTAATCTCATATTTTTCCTTGCACTACAGTATTTCAAATTCCTTAGATATTATTATAACCTCTATCCCTATTATAAACCATTTTTTTATATCACATATTGTCTGGAAGCTTTCTCTATCCCCTCCCTTTTCATCCTTGTTGTCAAGATAAATCCCCTCTAGGGACAGAGGCAATATCTCTAGCCATAGAGTGGGTCTAGCAACTTGAGATACTTTCTAATGCGAAGCTTTCTTACCTAACATTCAAAATGTGAGAGGAAAAGAGATAGGGGTACCTTTTTCCTGATGCTATGTTCGAACCCATTGATTATGACCTTGATCCATGCTCCTTTGAGGCTCGCTACTTGCTACTAGTGGCACATGAATACCTGTGGATGATCACAAGGCAACAAAAAACGTAATCCAATACATAATAATCACTAAGCATTAATTATCTAGTAGATCAAGGAGTACCAGAATATTTTCATAAAATATTAGACAAATATAGAAAGCAAGCATGAGATGTTCTATTGAAAAATATGAAAGGAAGAGCTTACAACCCAGGCCTTGATGTTGTAGGCCTCCCTTTGGCGAAAATATGAGTCCTTCACCGAAGCTCTAAAGCATTCCTTCTCCCGAACAACTTAGGCATTATCACGGTGCAAGAATGTAAAGGGAACGAGAGTTCAAACTAGCCCAACAATGACAAACCAGTAGTGGAAGGATGGGGACCAATTTATAGGAAGGGAGAAGAGTTTGGGAGCCCATGAAAGGAGGAGGAAGGTCCAATTTCTAAGGGATAAAACCCCATGGATGAGATAAAAGTTCTAAAATCACAGAGCTCGACTCTATCACCACCGTCTAACAAACAAATAGCTGCCCAATAACTTATAGAGGTTGAAGTTTCTCCTCCATTTGAGGAAACACTGCTAGAAATGGATCAACATGGTTTTCCAAGAAATAAGGGCACTGGAAGCACTAAGCTAGAACTATCAATATGAAATCAACGCGAGCATGAAACTAGGAAATGCGCTGACCCAGAAAACTAGGGTTTTGACAAAGTTCCTTGAGTAATATTTAAAGGAAGTTTCTTTGAGTCTTCAGGGGATGTATTTACATATTTCTTCATGGTGGAAACGCTGCATAAGGCTTATCATGGGGCACTTCAGGATCATGGATGGGAAGTGATCATGGTGACAAATTACTGTGTAACAATCCTTGGCCTCTCACTATAATATTTTCCCTAGGGATAAGAAGGAGGTATCCAACGACCCTGTAGGGAGACATGGAGAATTTCCAATTCCAGCATGAACGAGAAAATAAGAGAAAAAAAATCTAATATCTCCAAATCCCAATTAAAATCTAAAATGGATATAGATTATGGGAATCAAATTCTTATGGAAGGGGCACTTAGAGTGATATAGGCTCCATGGGAGGTTTCCAAATGATTGTTAAGTCATTTAATTGGAGAGGGTTTGCTGGCGCCCATAAGAATTTATCACTTAAAAGGCTTATTAAGACTTAGGAAACCTTAGGCAATAAAGGATTTGTGTTGGAATCCTTCAAAAAATTTCTCCCAGTATGATTCTTCTTGACCTCTAATGTGAAGGGAAGATTAGTGGGTCTTGAAATGGGCTTCAAATACAGTTGTTTCAGGCTCACAAATTCCTGGGGCTCAACACTTGTTCTGTGTGTGGATGTCTATTCCTCATATTTAAGAACTGACCTCTTGCTTATCAACATTTATGGTTTATGCCAAGATAGGGTCTCTTTTTGGAACTCCCTTGTCAAAATATTTCATGAATGGCCCAAATGTGCTGATGGGTGGGGATTTAAATTTATCCTCAGGTATGTTTGAAACATGGGACCGCAAGCACGAGTTGATCCTTTGGTTGATTTAGTCACAAGAAAACTGATGTATTGTACATTGATTAATATAAACCTAATCTTATATAAAGCAGCGTGGAGTAAAAAATTCATGGGCTTAGCTAGGGTGTCCAATAGTTTGGATCGATTCTTGAAGGTTGAAAACTTAATCAACAAAATATCACTTTATCGACAATGGGTGGGGGTGGGTTGAGAATCTAACCATTTCCCAATATTTTTTGAACTAAAAGGGATTCATGGGAAGTCTGGAATCCCATTCAAATTCAATCCCTCTTGGCTACAGGAGGAGATCTATAATGAGTTGGTAAAGGCTACTTAGAACCCATTTAAGCCATATCAAGGACCCTCCATATCTCGACAATTTATGGAGAACCTCAAAATAATGAAAGAGGCTACTATCAACTGGGTGAAACAAAAAAATATAAGGGAGAAGGAAGATCTAAAAATTATTGAAGAAGAATTGGAGATGATGGAAAGCCTAAAGGGGGATGTGTATGAATCAGAAGAAACCAGGGAAAGAATAAATAAACTGGAACTTTCCAAAGGAAACATCTTAAATGACAAAGAATGACAATGGAGATCGAAAAGTAGAGTTATATGGTTAGCTAGTGGTGATGAAAATTCAATATTATGCTAGAGGAAGAAAGAATATAGATACCATCTTGGAAATGTAGAGAGAATATGGTAGTATAGAAAAAACCTTTGAATAATTACCCTCCATGAGGAAAGACCACTTCAAAACCCTTTATAGAGCACATGAACAAGCAATAATTGTAGAGGTAATATATGTTGCCCAATTTTTACCAAGATTCAAAGAGGAGGAAGAAAATGACCATATAATGGTAACAATAACAAAAGGAGAGGTGGAAGGTGTCATCAAATCCATGCAGAAAGATAACAGCCCAGGGCCTGATTGCTGGACTGTTGAGATTTTCCAACAATTTTTTGAGTTTATAGGATATTATTTACTATGATTAGTGGAGGACCCAAGGCTTAAGGGACATATCTACAATCCTTTAAACTCTACCTTCTTGGACTTAATACTGAATAATGATGAACCCATAAATTTTGAGGAATTTAGACCAATGTCTCTTTGCAATTGCGTCTATAAAATAATATCAAAAATCATTTCTTCTCACCTTAAGCCCATTTATCAAAGAACATGTCTAGGGAATATTTTGGTTTCTCATATGGGCACCAAATTGATGAGGCCATAAGAGTTTCTCAAGAAGCAATGAAAAAACTTAAAAAGAGCAGAAGAAAATATTTGATTGTAAAAATAGACCCATCCAAGGTATATGATAGAATTAGTTGGATCTATCTTCGACTACTAATCACCCATTTGGGTTTTTATACTTATTTTATTAGCTTAGTTATGGGGTGTGTCACAAATGTGAGTTTTGAAATGCTAATAAATGAGGCATCTTCCCCCTTATTTCATGATCGAAGAGGCCTCAGACAAGGATTCCCCTTCTCACCCCTCTTTTTCATGTTGGTCGTTGAAGTTTTGAGCAGGTTGATTCTAGAAGAAAAACGTAGAGGATATGTGAAAAGGATTAAGGTAGCCATAAATATATTCATAACACATATATTGTTTGTAGATGATGTTAGTATGAATCTTTTTTCTAAGTGTACGAAAAAAGACCACTTTAGCTACGCATAACTTATAGCCCTAACATCAAATATGGCTGCCAATATCTTCAGATCTGCAGTTAATTGATCAAAACAAGTGCTGCAAAAAACCAGATCTATGCATAAAGAGACATTAAGCAGTAAAAACAAGGTTTTGCTCCATACATCCAATAGACAAGACAAGAACAATGTTTTTTGAAAGAATTTTTGTATTAAGAGCACCTGGGAGGAAAACAAGAAGGTGTTTCCAATTCTCCTCAATGGGATGGGTTCTTGGAAGTCCTCAGCACTTCAGATCTAGCATTTCTCTCTCTTGTTGGTGTAGAAAACCCAGACAAAGATAGAACTCAAAGGGAGCTCACATAACAAATAATGGAAAATATGACAATGATAATGGCTCAAAGTCAGACCAAGAGTCTAGATCCAGAACGATCTAATAGGCAACAAAAGGTGAAGAATGGTAGGAGAAAACCTTCCTATTTATAACAAAATATTGGGTCATTCTAGATCTTGGTGCATGATTAAAATAACATTAACCAAATCTAGATCCACCTTTTATGGAATATTTTATTATATTTGTTGGAGGGAAAAGTATTTGACTTGGGTCAAATCCCTTTATTTGTGAATAATAAATAAATAAATGATTTATTTATCATTTTAAGGAAGTGGTTGAAGGATAATCAAATAAATAATGATTTATTTAATTATTTATGGGTGATTTAGTCATATTTAACAAGGAATATTATTTAAATAAGATTTAAATAATTGTTCCTAGAAAATAATAAGATAAATAAATATTTATCTAATTGATTTCTCTGTTTTGGGTTAAACATGACCAGGAATAATAATTAAATTATTGTTTAATTAATTATTCCTTGAGGAAAATAAAAAAAATATAGGTTTGTTTAATATTTCCTTTTGGGGTTTCCTGTTTAGACCATAAACAACCTAATAAATGTGTTTTATTAAGTTATTTTACATAGTGAAAGAAATTTTACTTAGGGTAAAATTGGTCTTACATGGTGTACTTGGGTCCATCTAATGGTAGTAGGTTAGATGACCAAAAAACGGTGTAACAGATTGCCCCCCAGCATGCGAGTGTTAGGAGCAAATCGTATGACTGAAGTACGTTGTAAGAACTCAATCACCATACATCAAAAGGGAAGTCAAAGAGAGAAATGTGAGGTAGACTAATGTGCTGAAGAACTAGACCCTGAGGAGACGAGACTTATAGGTGCAACAAGTCTCTTTTTATGAGAGGGTACCTGTGCTAAAGGCGGCGGGGGAGGCATACCTATGCGCACCAAGACAAAGTACAAAAGAATAGTGTGTCCAGTAAACAAGGGACCGAACTATAAAGTACAGCCGGCATAAACATGAGCCAAATAAAAATACAATGAGGGATCCCATATACATGTTGTGCCTAGGATAACAGCTAGGACTGGTACAATAATATCTGAGTACATGAGATACAAATACAACCCAAATGCCCCCTATAAGCGGGGAAGGGATCACAAAATCTGACTGATACATGCAAATCAAAGAGGCGCTGCAAGCGACTAAGGCTGACATCATCAAATATATGGAGCTATCAAAGGCTGCAATGAAGAGGTCATCTGGGTATGTGGGGGGCTACCTACAGGGCCACCCCCTCATGAGGGCTGAGACATCTCACACACACTCGGGAATCACCAAAAGCAACTTCTGCATCACTGAACCATCAAGCATATGGATCTCGATCATGCTGAAAGGAACTGGAGTGGAGAAACAATCAAGTCAAAGGGAAATGAGAGATCCCTTTGCCTGATCCAAGGCACCGAACAAGAGTGGAAGTTGGAACCAAGGTACACCGCCCTCTAGACCTCTCTTCTGGAATGAAGGAGCTGATGTCGACAGAAGGAGGTCCGCCATAGGTGAGGCAATGAGAGATCCTCAACGAAGGCACGAGAGAAAATAGTATAGCGACTGACAGACTAATACCAATGATGATGATGGAATGGAGGGGACTGAGTAGAAAATGGATGACTTCCCTTTCTAGAGCATAAAGGACATGAATGACATGGCAGCAACTGACGCAGTATCATAAGGGATAGGGGGTAGTGGGACTGACGGCCATAATGTGTGACACAAGAGAGAGACCAAGCAATGAAGGATGGAGGATTATAGCGGGGTACAAGGGGACTCGGGATAGACTCCATGAATGCGATGATGACTCAACTTGGATGCTCTAAACAAGGGCGACTCGATGGTGCTGCCACATAGAAAAGGTCCCATGGGGGACCATAAAAACATGAGTACAAGATGGTATCTCATGACGAAAATCGACACGAACAAAGACAAGTATGGAGGCAAAGTGGTGCCCCAAGTACAAGTGTTATAAGTGAGGAAATTCAATTTTGGGGGGAGGTGAAATGACCCATCTTGGAAAAAATGTGTCCTGGTGAAGTATCAAATCACAAAAAAATAACAGATACCCATTTGAGGGCTCGGTGAGAGCTTTCCAACGGTGTAGACAGTTTGTCAAACGGAGCTATGGTGTGGTCACAGCAGGCGAAAGAAAAAACAAGGGTTCTCTTTTAATAAGGCAGTTTTCCCTCCAAATTCACTCATTTTCTAGTGTTGATGTGGTGAATGTAGAGAGGAGAGAAGGCCCTAAATCTTGTGGCGAGCGTAGCAGACAAACCGACCGTTGAAATCGAGATCCGTCAGTTGCAGGTAAGAGGCCTAACCTTACTCTTTCATTTTGACGGATTAAAAGTTCAAATTAGGGCCCAAAATCTCAGGATCAAACCCTCTTTCACCTCTACAGCTGGGTCACACTCTTTGGGCCAAAAACTGTGACCTGGGAAGCAGGTTTTGAGCCAAAAACTGCGACCTGTCCTAGGATTGGGCAAAAAAGTGCGACCTAGGGGATGAATGAGATTTCAGTGCTGTTTTAAGGCTGAGATTTTGGTTTTTGTGATTGGCTACAGTGTTTCCTATCTTTATACTGACAAAGATGATGTGTTTGTGCAGATATGGTAGATATACAATTCAACTGGAGAGAGAGAGACCCGGGTACATTACGGTCAGAGATCCAGGCAGATCAGGGTGTCCATCATGTATTGGCCATATTTGGGGTTCTGATGTTTTTGGAGAACCCTTTGATGCGAGCAAGGGAGTCCTTGTTGGCCCAGATTGTCATTTATTGGGATCCAGATCATGAGGTCTTTGTAGTGCAGGGGCACAGGATCGAATTGACAGTCCAGGATCTGTATTTCCTGACTGGTCTCCCACCACTTGGGATGGTGGGAAATACAAAGCCAGTGTTACCGTGGGGGCAGAACATCATGGAGTTTGTGGAGTGACATTGTCGACCGGGTCTCCAAGTCAAAGGGACTTGGATACTGATCGGGGACCTAGAGAGATTAGAGACCCGTGCAGTGGCCGCAGCGATACTGCGGATCCTGGGCAACCAAATGCTCCATCACATCACTGCGGGGCAGATGATGATTATGGAGAGTGTGTTGAGTGGGACCTACTATGGGTGGGCCTAAATGATGTTGGTGTCGTTAAAACGATAGCTGTCACTTTGCAAGCGGCAAGTGAACCACGATTTCTCGTATGGGACTTTATTGTGCTCCTTCTTTTTTGAGAAGATCTCGACCTTACGACCTCGTATACAGCTCCCAGATGGGGGCCTGAGAGAGCCCAGGGTGCACCGGTGGGGGCGACTACTGTGCAGAGGAGGAGGAGGGGTGGTCGGGAGGGTGTTTCGACTTGAGTTCTTTGCACATTGGGATCAGATGTCGTTATACATAGACGACTATCCCTATAGTGGGATGAGTTATTGTGGGGATCCGGACCTACCACTTTCGCTTGGTCGAGTATGGGGACCTGATGGTAAGTGACAAGTGACTACTCTTTTTTGGGCATGTTAAAGTTATTGAATAGTATATAGGGTACTGATTCATGTAATTTTGGTATGCATATATAGCTCTGGTAAAACCAACCAGATATATGGGACGACCGGCAGCATCAGGAGATGCAGGCCCGAGTGGATCAAGAGCGGCGCATAATGAGGATGCGGCCTCCCTCCTGGAGGAAATCTGCCGTAGATGCGAGAGGTTGTTGACTGATGTTTCAGAGCGCGGGTGGCAAGACTTAGACGACCAATACATAGAGCCATGTAGTGGTCTACCCTCGGAATGGTGGGGTGTCATGCGGCACATGGCGATCGCCGGTCAGGGGATACATGATCTACAAGCTGTAGGAGCAGAGCCATTGGCTCGGGATCTGCCAGATAGTGATTAGGTGTGGGATAGGTGGTGCCCCCTAGTGTGTATGTAGGGACAGGTGGGGCCCCCAGTTTTGAGTTTTGCATAACATGCTATGGGCATGTCATATGTATCAGAGTAGATGGACTCTAAACACATGTTTTGCGACACATATTATGGATATGCATATTTTTTAATGATTATGAATGTTATTGTCTTGTATAAAATGCGTGTGATAAATTCCAATCTAGAACATGGTTTGCAATGCTATCTACATAGTGATTTTGTTCTCGAGGTACATGGTTGAAAGTTATGGTTTCAAATTCACGTATCAGGAGTTTCACTCATAAATATCGTCTAAACAGCACAGGATTATGCACACGATAGACACCATTTAGTTGCATGACAAGAAGTAGGGAATCTAAACAAACATGTAGATGGAGGATGAGATGAGAGAGGGCATCGACTAAAAGACCCTGCACGGCATCATATTCGGCCTGATTATTGGTGGCAGGACCAATGCAGACCCCGTTCGAGAGAACAAGGGCATGCAAGGGGGTGAAAATGGCCCAACCTGCCGAGGCTAGATTCCGAGAGTAACGACTTGCGCCATCGGCATAACCGATATAGGGTGTGGACGGGAGGTCCTGTGGAATGGTGTTACAAGACAACAAATGGGAGGAGGAGGAACAATGACGGCAGCGTGAGTGGATAGTAGACATCGAGTGGCAACTGTGGGAGGGAGTGCAATGGGCAGGATGGCTATGACTCATATACGAAGTAGATGGTGGTATATGAGGGCTATAGGAGGTATGGCTGGGACTCGGGCTGCAGAGGTCAACATAGATAGGGGTGGTGTTATCCCGTTTATGGGCGAGAAGGGTGAGGTCATGGGTGGAGAAGGCTTCCAAGAGGGGATAACGAGAGGAAGGGAAACCACATGATGCACAAAGCTACCTAGATCATCTGTATAGGAAGAAAGGCTGACATACAGATCGTCACAGGGGATGACAGAGGAACAGATAAACAGATGGTCAAATGATGTTAAGCCCAGGGTGGTCGCTGAAGGGGGATTGAGCGAAACAACAGGGGAGGATTCAAAGGGAATGTTCTCCAAAGGTCTCACAGAGGATGATAGGTAGAGAATGGTGGTAGTAGACTCCATCATCTAGACATCAGGGGGTGGAATGTCAATGGGATCGGAGGGCTCCTCACGCTGACCTGAAGCATACTGCGCAATTATGGGAGAGGCAGACTGATTTTGTTCCACCTCATACTCTCGAACTACCTCTAAAGAGGCGCGATAATGCGTCAGGTGAGGAAAATGGTGGGAGTAATGGCCATGGACACCGCATAAAGCATAGGGTTTGTTGGTGCAAATAATATTTGGGTTCTTGGTTACGGACGAGGACGGGATAGAGGGGTCAGGGACTGTAGACTCAGGCAACGCGACTTTAACCATGGGTTGAATACAGGGAAATTTAGGACAAGTATGGGTGGTGTGACCGATGACATCACACAAGGCGCAAGGCTTTGCGGGTGGGGGAAGAGCCGGGTCAGTCGGGGTGGCCTTGTCTTTGGATGCCCCCTTGCAAGCTTTGCCTTTCTTTCCTGAAGCTATCACCATAGGGGCAGGGTCCTGGGGAGGTGCGGGGGGCATGGTGGCAACGGAGGAAGCGAGGGGGACCAGTTGAACCGGTGTCAAAGCAAGATAAGGTTTGGGGTGACTAGGGGGGGTAGTGGCTGGCGGGTCAAGGTACCAGACGGGTATGCCCAGGGTCAGGTTAGGGAGAGAGAGGGTGGCCATGATGGGGACCATATAGACACCGGGAGGGGGAGCCAGGAAAGGTATCTGACCGACGGGATAATGACCAGGAGGGACGGCTCCGAGATGGTTGAGGCCTGGGGGAACCGACCCAAGAGGATAGAGGGGTTCAGGGATACCAGCTGTAGGAGAAGGGCCAGAAGGATGAGGTCCGGATGGCTAAGATGAATGGCTAGGCGCAGGTTGCGGTGGGCAAGGTTGAGTCTAAGGTTGCTGACTAGCCGAAGCGGGTCGCTTGAGGGCAGCCCGAGACGATTGCATCATGCAAACATTCGATAAGTTGGGATCAGAGATAGGAGGAGGAGGGAGACCAGGGAAAGTTCCAATAAAAGAGGAGTCTTTGTAGACGCTGGGAGAGACATTGGTCAAGGAATCGACGGTTTGCTTATTGGCTACAGAAGAGATGGTCATCTCAGGGGAGGTCTGAGACTTTGGCTCATGATAAGTCAACTGGTCGATGGTGACTCTCTTTCCATTGTGAGGAAAAGACATCTTGCGAAAAACCGCGGATGGGACAGCAGACATGGCATAGGTGTAGCTTCGCCCCAAGAGAATGTTGTAATCTAGAGGGGCGTCGATGACTTCGACGTCAATAAAAAATCTTGCCCGCAAGAGTGATAGGACAATTACAGAAGAGGCCAATGGGATGGGAGGCATGGCCATCCCACGCTTGAAGGGTGATCGTGGAAGGGGCCAACTCAGGAGATCCGAGTTGCTTCCAAGCCCCCTCATCAATTATACACCGAGAAACGTTAGCGTTCCAGATTTTGACTGGGATTTGGAAGGCTACGGAAGTAGGAAGGGGAGGATGTTCTGATTAATGGGCGTCAAAAACAATCATTTGGTCATTAGCAGGATCCACAGCGCCCATGGCAGATAGTAGAGCCTTCTTTTGGGAAGGGCACGATTGGAGGAGTTCCAATGTGGAAATGGCAATAGGAGACTGTGCCAAATCTTCTACTATGCTATATGAATGAGCAGCTCGACCAGGAGCAGCATTTCGGCATAATGGTCCTTTAGGAATCTTGGTATGAACCTCAACTTTAGGTTGAGGGATATGTAAGGGACCATTGGATGTCGAAAGAGGCTCGGTAGAACCTGAATAAGGGGACTCGGAGGCAGACTGAGCGGGGGGCTTGGGGTACTGGCGAGACCAAGTCTGAAGGTTAAGGTCGACGGTTGGGGACGGATCAGAGTTCATCATGAGGATCTGGTAATCGGAGGAACCAGAAGGAGAAGGTTGAGTGGCGACCTGTCCGTCAGGTGGTTGGGTAGCCACGAATCCTTGCTGGGGGAAAGGATCAGTAAACATAGCCGGTTGAGTAGTGGCCACATTAGGGGGAGCGAGAGGGGAGGCATGTTGTCCTCGCAATGTGGCTTGAGACTCCCACATCTGCTGCATCTATGGTAGAAGGGGACAATCGTGAGTGTAATGACCGTAAACACCGCAACACGAACAAGGCTTATTTGTGCGGATAGGCATGTCCGGCTTGGGCTGAGTGCCCTGTTGCTGGTTAGCAGTGTTAGGGTCATTACCTTAAGGATTTGGTCCACGAGTACCAGGGGCAGATTAATTTTGACTGCCTCTCCACCTTCTTTGAGAGGAAGGGGGATTAGTCGTGCCCTACTATGCAAATACTTGCCCTGGAGGGGGCTGTAGGTGCTATTGCTGGGGTTGAGAAGGTGAGGGAGGTGGAAGTGTATATGCTGGAGGAGCTGAAGCACCAGGCTGCAGATAAGGATAATGGTTAGGTTGGGAAACATTGAGGTAAGCAAGAGGTTGGGAAAAAGGATGAGGCATGTTGTATCCTGGATACACGCTACTTGGAGGGGGGAAAGTGTTAGAGGTGTTGGCCCCTCCCGGAGGGAGACCATAGCCCATATGAGGTTGAGCATATGGATGAGAAAGCGCTCCAACGATACCATCGACGGAATGAGATGCCCCTGGAGCGTTAGCATCACCAGGCCTGGGGAGGTCAGGAAGGACGGTATAAACATAACCAGACTGAGCGTAGATCAGGTCATATTTCAAGGCTATTTGGAGTGCGGCTTCTTCGGTTTGAGGGAAATGGGAGGTAAGAGAGTGTGAAGGAACCAGTCCATATAAACCTGATCTTTGAAGGTGGGAGCTCGACATAAGCTCCTTCTTCTCCGCCATTCCTGGACATGAGTGGAAAGGCGGGTTGAAGAGGTTTGGCGGAAAGAAGTCAAAAGCTCTGTACCAGTGTCGTATCAGAGAGGGAGCTAGAAATAAGATAAAAAGGCTTGGGCAATGGTCGCAAAGGTGGTATGGGAAGAGGTGGCCTGGTCCACATACCATTTAGAAGCTTCACCCGTAAGCGTGCGTTGGAACAACCGAAGACGGATGGAATCATCAGTAATGGAATTGGAGGAACACCACATGTGGAAAGATCAGACATGGTTGGTTGGATCTTCTCCAGCAAGGCCTTCAAACTTAGGGATGTCAGAGGGGAGCTTGGTTGGCATAGCAGGCCAACCAAAATCGTGGTGGATAGGGTCATTGGTCAACTGATTGAGATCGGGGAGGCTGAGGCCTGCCATGAAAGGGAGCAAAGGTGCAGCCGAGGTAGTTCCTGTGGCGGTTCTGCTAGCAGTAGTCCCGAAATTAGGGCTGGGATTACCACTAGCGTTAGGCCCTGGACCAGACATAGTGAAGGTGACAGGGGGAGAACTAGAAGTAAAAGGATAACCCAATGAATCAGAAGAGGAGTCGGAGTGCAGACTCGGAGGAGGATTAACTCGACGACGGCGAGAAGGAGCAGGTCGACCGACCGGAAACTGAGGGTGAAGGCCAAGAAGTCTCTGGGATGTGCGCCTAGGGGGCGCAATGGTGACAACACAAACATGGCACAAGGGGAAGAAGAACGACCAACAAAGGTAGGGAGGTGCAGAATCAAGTGATTACAATGTTGAAACAAGGGCAGAAAGGTGCAGTGTCAATTGATTTTACAATGTTTTAAATTCTTTGCCTGGCGGTGTTAACCAGGCTCTTCTTCGCTTAGGGTGAGTGTGTGGCGTGCATTAATTTTAATTTTTAAACCTTGACGTTTTGAGAGCAAAAGAAAAAGTGTGTTGCGTAACTGAAAATAAATCTCCAAAGACCAGTATATAATGCTGAAATAACAAAAAATTAACAGCTAACAATGCATCGAACTATCCCAAAAAGGTGGGTCTCTCAAAACTATTCTAACAGAGGGAAAAAATCTAGTCAAAACACACTAAAAAGGGGCCAATAGATCTAGGGTCGGGAGGGACAGGGATCTAAAGGAGAAAACTGCTGAAAAGAGGTGCAGAACACAGCCAAGAGGCAGAGGCAAGGTGGCTGGAAAAAAGGAGGAAATCAGCAAAAAGCAGAAGGGACAAGGAGGAGGCCCTAAAGGTAGATCCAAACAAACTTCAGGAGGTGATTTGAAAGGGAGAAGAGCTGATTAAAAGGGGATTGAAAAGGAGGTATCAAATCTGAAAAAGGGGGGGCTGAAACTCTGAAAAGACACCTGAAACAATTAAAATGCTTCCATCAAAAGTGGAGGGTACTGAAGCCCTAGGGGGCTATGTTCCCACTTATATGAGCAAAACAGATCAGAAACAGGTCTAAACGGGCTGAGACAGAGGCTGGAAAACCCTAACAGAAGCTTCAGAAAAACCCAGAAAAATTGCAGAAAAATAGCAAAAAAACTGGCAGGTCACAGGTTCTAACCTGTTTTCTATGTAGGACGCAGATAATGGGCTGAAAAGTGTGACCTGGAGTCCAGGTCACAGTTTTTGGGCTGAAAAGTGTGACCTGAAGCTCTGGGTGTCCCGGCGGTAGATTTCCGAAAAAGTTGTCATCTTAGTTGCGGCTGATGTCTGCCACCTACGCAATAGGGCCAGAAACACACGGAAGTTAGAAATTTTAATGTTTTAGGGTTTTATAGGTGAAAAACAACATAAAAATAGGAAAAAAAAAATCTAAAAAGAAACCCTAGGGTCTGAAGTAGCTGGGTATGCAGGAATATGAAAAATGACAGCGGTCGTAATTGAAAACCCATGTGGAGTCGCCAGTTGTTAGTATGAATCTTTTGTCGAAGTGTACAAAAAAATACCACTTTAGCTATGCATAACTTATAGCCCTAACATCAAATATGGCTGCCAATATCTTCAAATCTGCAGTTAATTGATCAAAACAAGTGCTGCAAAAAACCAGATCTATGCATAAAGAGACATTAAGCAGTAAAAACAAGGTTTTGCTCCATACATCCAATAGACAAGACAAGAACAATGTTTTTTGAAATAATTTTTTTATTAAGGGCACCTGGGAGGAAAACAAGAAGGTGTTTCCAATTCTCCTCAATGGGATGGGTTCTTGGAAGTCCTCAGCACTTCAGATCTAGCATTTCTCTCTCTTGTTGGTGTAGAAAACCCAGACAAAGATAGAACTCAAAGGGAGCTCACACAGCAAATAATGGAAAATATGACAATGATAATGACTCAAAGTCAGACCAAGAGTCTAGATCCAGAGTGATCTAATAGGCAACAAAAGGTGAAGAATGGTAGGAAAAACCCTCCTATTTATAACAAAATATTGGGTCATTCTAGATCTTGGTGCATGATTAAAATAACATTAACCAAATCTAGATCCACCTTTTATGGAATATTCTATTATATTTGTTGGAGGGAAAAAGTATTTGACTTGGGTCAAATCCCTTTATTTGTGAATAATAAATAAATAAATGATTTATTTATCATTTTAAGGAAGTGGTTTAAAGATAATCAAATAAATAATGATTTATTTAATTATTTATGGGTGATTTAGTCATATTTAACAAGGAATTAAATTATTCCTAGAAAATAATAAGATAAATAAAGATTTATCTAATTAATTTCTTTGTTTTGGGTTAAACATGACCAGGAATAATAATTAAATTATTTTTTAATTAATTATTCCTTGAGGAAAATCAAACAAATATAGGTTTTTTTAATATTTCCTTTTGGGGTTTCCTATCTAGACCATAAACAACCTAATAAATGTGTTTTATTAAGTTATTTTACATAGTGAAAGCAATTTTACTTAGGGTAAAATTGGTCTTACATGGTGTACTTGGGTCCATCTAATGGTAGTAGGTTAGATGACCAAAAAATGGTGTAACAGATGATATTCTCTTGTTCATTGATGGGTCCAAAAGGGAACTTTAGTAGGTGAAAGATACTCTCGACTTGTTCCTAAAAGCTACTGGTATGTGTATAAATGATCAAAATTCCACTTTGGTACGAAGGTCTATCATAGGAAAAAATAGACAGGGAAATGTCTTTCCTTCCATTCAAATAAAAAATTATGAAGGATGGTATCAAATACTTAGGGTTCCACCTAAAACCTCACTCCTATAAAAAAACATGAGTGGAATTGGCTCATGGCCAAGATTGAAAAATGTATTAAACATTGGATCTTTAAATGGCTCTCGAGGGTTGGGAAGTTGGTACTAATCAAATATGTCCTCGTGGAAATTCCTATATATTGGATTTCCCTCACATGGATTCCCAAAGGGTCTTCAACGTTATTAGGAAGTTGTGCAGACATTTCCCATGGGCAAGAGAAAAGGAAGAAGGAGCTCTCCCCTGGATGGAATGGGAAAAAATAGCTTTAAAAAAATATTCAGGAGGTTGGAGAATTAAATATCTTCTTGTTTTTGCTTTGCTAGTTCTCTTGCAACTAAATATGGATGGCGCCAGGGAAAGTTTTAAGGATGGGATTTTATATTAAAGTATATAAACCTTGGAAAATCTCACTAGTCCCTAACATGCAAACTGCAAAACTTTTGGCAATATTTCTACCGAAATATTTATATTATAATGATTTTATATTACTCTATATAAAATTTGGCAATTGCTAAGGTAAAATAGTTTTTTATTGTAAAATTTTGGTGAATCAGTTTTAGGAAAAAAAGGAAATTGGCGAATATTTTTTAAAAAAATCATGCAAAATTAGCCCACCTGCAAATATTAGCCCCAAATATTCTCCTTGGATGGTGCATACTCTTTGTGGAAAAAATATGGACATCAGTGGTAAAAATAAAAAACATATACCTGCTCTCCATTTAGGAGTGGGCGTGAAGGATGTAAAAGAGAGTTCCAAATGCTTCAGTAATCTAGAAAACTACAATGTAATCCTTCAAGGTAATTGAATTTGGAATTTCTTGGCACATAGGAAATGGAGAAAAATATAGAATTGGTATTGAACCGTGGGAGGAGTCTAGAGCAGATCTTGAAATCCTAAGGGAGCTATTTATAGCTCTAAATGATCGAGGGATCCTTTTCCTAAACCGGGTAGTAGATGAAGAGGGTTCCTTGTTATGGCATCAAGGCTGGAAATCGACCTAAAAACTACATCTAGATGCAAAATTTCAATCTCATAGGTAGGATTACATTAGAAAATTACAAAGAACAAATGTTAGGATTGGGGATAGGGAATATGACCTCGTATGGGTTCATGCACCAATAGGATTTTTCTCCCGAAAGTTTTGTTATAGCTATAAAATTGAAAGAACAATTCAAGGTCACCAACTATTGTGGTGGAAGCCTTTGTGGAGGCTGGAATTCCTAGCTAATACAAGGTTGTTCCTCAGGTGTATAATCGGGAACAAATTCCCAACATGGGATAGTATTCACAAAAGGAACAAACATGGGCCAAATTGGTGTGTGTTGTGTAAAAATGAAGAAGAAATAGTTAACCATATTTTTATAAATTATCCTTTTATGTTAAAATTTTGGGAAGCATCCTCGAGTATTTAAATCTCATAATTTAATGTAGAGGTATAAACATAGGGGAAGCCTAGAAAAAGTGGTGGAATTATGCGAGAGATGGAAAAATAAGAAACTTCCCACCCTTAATAAGCAAGGTAATATGGCTGGAAATAAATAAAGGAATCTTTAGAGAAAAATATTTGGCTCCTACTCTCATAGCCTCTGAAATTATAGTAATTTACTCTTTACTCCCACCCTCCCAGTCGATTCAAGCTGCGCGGGTTATTAGAGAAGAAAAAATCAATCCACAAATCCTATGGTCTTACTTCGATGGAGCATCTAATGGTTAGGGATGATGCGGGGGAAGTCTGATAATTCACCTCAACAATAAAAGGCACTTAAAATCCTAAATTTTCCTAGGATCCGGAATAAAAAAATTATGTAGATCTTCTATATTTGAAATTATTGTTGTGTTTGGCAAGGGAACTTGGCATAAGTTCCTTACAAGTTTTTTGGGATTCATTGAATGTCTTAAATTGGTTTAATGGAGTGAAAATATGTCAAAATTATATTTTTCTTCTAATCATTGAGGAAATTTAGTTCATTAAACAAAATTTTTAGTTTATTTTTGTTTTCCACATATAAAGGGAACAGAACTCTGAGGCAGACCTCTTATCAAAAGATGGTTTTCAATATATTCTGGGTAGTTGACATATTTGAGAGACGATAGACAAGACATCCCAGGAATACAATCATTTTCCTTTAATCACCTTACAAGTCATCTTTTGGATATTGTCATTTCTACAGGTTTACAGATGGGAACTAGTTTTTGTTTTCAATGCTCTATAAGCTTCATTTTTTAGAGACTTCATGTGTCAAATGTATATCTATATATAATTTTTTTTTTTGGCTCAGTGATACATATGTTTATTTGAATGTATATGTGGGTTGTTTTCTTGTTTTAAGAGGCCCAAATTATGTCCTATTATTGTTTTTTTTGGACTTGTCATATACTTTTAATTTTCTGTTTCTTCACTTTACACAGAAACAATAATTTTGTTACATATGTAGATGTAAATTTTTATTATCTTAATAAAACGTTTGAGTTTTCCTTGGAAAAAAACATAAATTATCCTAGATATACTAATTCTTATGGACATTTGATTCTTTAGTATGTTACTTTCTTCATTTCTCTCTTAGTATTAGACTTTGGTCACAAGTTTTCCTTATTTAGACCTTTGGGATAATCCTATGGGGTGTTTCCTTACTTTATGGGTCTAGTTAGGATTACAAAACCACAACTATCACCATAATTACTTATGATGATTCATTACAAGTCCACTACAACCCAAATTTGTTTAGGGTTGCTATTTATGCAATCAAAGTGAGACAATATTCTTTTCCTTCATGATAACATCACGGAAAGTTTACCATGAGTTAGTAAAGAGGGTAATATGCCTATGCTTTTTGGGTGACAGAAAAGGGGTACTTTGGGCCTAAAATCCCACAACACAGTGTCATAGAGATCATAATATTAATTCAGACCACAAAATATGACTTTTACACTTTATTCGATATCTCTAATTGCTAACTTAATGTACACATAATCCTTAAGGTAATTCCTTTGCCTATTTATACCTTTTAATTCCTCTTTGTAAATCCTCTTGAACTCTTCTAAATTTGAAAGCATATCTTAGAAGTACATACTCAAACTTGTGACACCTCTTCATCTATCTCTTTTCCACCACTCCCATGCTCTTTGGTTCCTTGCATTTAACATATTTAGTACCTCTACATGTATCTCTTGTGATTATCTTAGGTACAACCTTAAAATGATTGTTGATTCATTCTAGGGCATATTCATTGGACTAATTCCACTTATACCTTGGAAAATTTAACCTTACAACCTCATGAGAGGTTCCATCAAAACTAGGGAGATTTTGGTCTCCCTAATTATGGCTTTCATTGATTTATTTTTTTCGTAGGAGATAGTGTTACTTGTACATGCATTATCTTGTATTGGAGATCAAGAACAAGTCTTAATTTTTAGGGAAGTAAAGTTTTTTTATGTAGGTACTTGAAGGAATATTATAGCTCTCCTCTTCAACCTAGGTATATTCAACACCTACAACAATGGATTCTAGGTGAATTCCTTTCGTATTTCTCTTTGTATCTTTGAACGTACTAATTTCTCTCTCATTAAATGATATTTTTTGTAAATTAATCATAGATCGTTAGTTTTACTTCCCTTTTATGAATTTTTTGGTAAAAAATAATTTGAAACCTAAGTGAAGTAAATTAATAATCTACAACTATGGGTTAGCATAATTAAGAACCAAAACTATAATTAACATAGTGGCTCTCCCTGCATCTTTGATCCTATATTTCCTCACCCAAGGGTTTCTCAAATTTTCCCAAAAAAAAGTGGCTACTCCATTCTCTTATTGATTTCATTTTTAGTGGTGTGTATTTGTATGGTAGAGTGGTCTTCCATCCCTAACCTCACATGGCATGTGGTAGTGGGAATTCATTCTCATTACACCTAGTCACCAATATTTGTCCCCAACTATTTGAAACCACATTTGGGGTAACACTTTTCTCTCTTTAACTCCTTTCGGCTAATTTTGTAATGTATATTTATCTTTTGTTGGTTTGGTTCTTGCATCATTATATGAAGCAAATAATACTTTCAAGATTTTATTGACTTTGACTCTATGGATTTGAAATGGCATAACATCTTTGAGAATTGTGGTATAGTCTTTGTAAAAATTTTGTGGTAATTTTTAGATGTCCTGTGAAAAAAAAAATGTGTTATAATGATTTTATATGATAAGTAAGATAATCCATGATGTGGCTAGTCCAAAATTGGGATGTACTCAAAAGTTTTGAACTCAAATTAAACCTAGAATTACTAGTATGAATTTGAAAGTTGGATTTCAATAAGAAATATTTGTAAATTTAATTTAATAAATGTTAAACTTTGACATAGTCTAACAAGGTGAATTTTTGGAATTTTTTGTCATAATATAGCAACATGATTTTTGGTAAGATTGCAATATCCTAAATTCTCATTGGATTTAAAAAAAAAAAAAACTTAAAATATGCACATAAATGGGGTAGAAATTTTCCTCAATAGAATACAACTTAAACTTGAATAGACTAACAATATATAAAGAATAAAATTAATTCCTAGTTCTCATATATTAAACTTGAATATAATGTAGGAAATGATGTATTACTAATATTTTACAATTTATGACGCAAAATGAAATTCTACAATGAATTGAAGATACACCTTGGAGAAAATTTGAGAGTGAGAAAAATTTGTGGCAAGGAAAATTTTAGGGGCTAATATTCACAAGTGGGCTAATTTTCCATGCTTTTTCCAAAAAAAAGATTCGCTAATTTTTCTTTTTTTCTAATAATTTTTCGTCCAAATTTTATAGTTTAAAATTATTTTACCTTAAAAATCGCCAAAATTTTATATAAAGACTACGTAAATTTATTAGAAATTTGAATAGTTTTACAAAAATATTTCCAAACAGTTTACATATTGCATATTATGGACTAGTTAGATTCGCCAAGGTTTCTAAACTTTAAAATAAATTTCCATCCTTCAAATTTTCCTTGATTTGTGGTGAGATTAAAAAGGATGATGAGGAAATTTAAGGGATGACACTGAAATGATGGTGTAAAAATGAGGTGGATGGTTGGTGATGTATCAGATGTTGAATGGTGATGATAAAACACATGATTTTAATTGAATAGTGGAGAAAAAGGTTTTGGAAAGAGCAAATTCACCTAAAATACTGCAAGTTGATTGTCATGATGAAAGATCCCAAAATTTTTCAACACTTGTAGATGTTCATAGCAAGGATATTGTGGATATGTCCAATTATAGCCTTAGTGATCCCCCATTAATTTCTTACTGGTATTACTTATTTTTCTCAAGGACTTGTTGGAATCATAAAAAATGTAGAGACCCAAATCTATATATATTACTAGATGAACGCTAGGCTTAAATTTTATTTATTTATTTATTTATTTATTTTAAAACGTAGTGACAGAACTTTTTAACCATAATCATACAAGTTTATGAAAACTTAGTAAAATTAAACTATCTATACCATAAGCATACAAAGTTGAACACAAGAATTTGTATCAGTTATATCCAAGTTCATAAAATTAGATTTCATACACATACATCCAAATAACTTGTGAATTCTAGGCACAATGAAATCATCATAAATAAAAGAAATATAACTAAACATGTACCGTACACCCTGAGACGAGAGCCAAACTGGACCTGCTTCTCTGCGAACTCCTTTGATGTCGTCTACCTCCACGCTTGAATGTTTTTCGTGCTCAAGCCGAATGTAGTGACTCATCAGCACCTTCATGTTACCTTCGCATTTCTTCCTCGCTAATTTTAGTCATAATGAAGGTAACTAGCAGCCATGAATATAGAGATGAGCCTTCGGCTCAAGATTCTCTTCTATAACACTTTATCTCACCAAACTCAATTATAGCTCAGTAACCACCAATTTTGACATAGTTCTATCCAACCATCTCCTAAAAACTCCCAAAAGGTCCCTCTTTTATGGTAACGTTTGCAGACACTTGGAACTTCATGCATAAATAATTATTTTTTTATCAACCCAAAATTTGATTATTCACCCACCCATGTGTCTTCCTCTCATCAAGACTCTCCAAAATAATTTACTTAATTATTCATTTAAAATAGTAATTTTCCTCAACCCAACAAGACTTCCTATTTCTTCTCCTAGTTGTCTCTTGATTCCACTTTTATACTCCTTAAATTGTGTTTATTACTGTAGTTAATTGATAAGTCTCAGATTTGGTCCCCTAAACTACCTCAATTTTCATTTATGATGAATATTCTTATGTTCGCTCTTGCCACATGGAAGTTCTCTAATTTCTCGTTCTTTAATTTATTTATCTTTATTATAATTGGCCACCCTTTCATTTTGCTTTTACGAATTATACTTAACTTATGTCCTCTTTTCCTTTTTTTGCTTAATTAAGTTACTTACATACATTATCCATTTAACATTTTGTTTTATCAGTGAAAAAGGGTAGAGTTATCATGGTAATTAGTTTATCTCTTCCTATTCCTCCCTTACCCTAAGTTTTATTCTTGATTTAATTCTTTTGGTTCTAACCTCATATATAATTTGTTATGAATTAGTTGGATTTCATATATTGATTATATTTATTAGTTCTTTAATGATGTCGAGGGTCGAGTTTAGTCATGCCCTTCAAGAACTTCCATTCGAAGTTCTAAGGGTGCCATGCCTAAGAATTTATTTTTAATGCCAAGGGTGCCAAGTTGGTCGTGCCCTTCAAAAATTTATCTTAAAATTCCAAGGGTGCCACACCACTTTCCCTTCAAGCATACAGTGGTTACGAGGGGAAATTATATGTGCAACTACTGAGAACCTTATCATCTCGTATATTTCCTGATATAGTGAGACTAACGGTGCTGGGGATCAAGGAATTCGCCTTGATGCACGCCCCCCAGAAAATCCTCGTGAGCGAACCCAATTTGGGACCTGCCCCCACAGCATCATGATCTTCAAGGCGAAGGTGTTTCGACCTTTCCAACCTAAGTCATGGCGGGAGTGCTAGTAGGTGAGATCAAGGACACTGTCCCACCCCTCCCATGAATTTCCATCCAATTGTACAACCCCATCACCCATATGTGAGTCATTCATCCAAGAAACTAACATGTTCCTGCAACCATTGACATATCATCAGAGTGTGTGTATATATATATATATATCAAGTTCCAACTAAACTTATAATTTCAAGACAAAATATTAATTCCTATCAAACCAGATGTTGTCAGCTCATCATATGCGAGTGCCTCTGGCGGTTTCCTGCAATACTCGATAATCATCAGTCACCAAGTTTCTTAGTGTTAGTCATCTTCATAACAAAATCATCAACATGACATAGTCATCCACATCATTGTTTATCGTGAACCAAAAGTAATGTAAGTAGACACATTCATCACAACTATCGTCATCATAATTTCAATAGAAAATACATATCCATCAAAGCCACCATCATCCTAACACCGACTAGGAAATAAACACATCCACTAATAAGAGATAAGCATGATCATCCACCTTGTGTCCTCAACAATAACAGAGCTTTACGATAACCATTTTTAATGTCATCAAGGTTGAATTAGAGGTACTACATACATGCAGCAACATAACTTCGCCTCAAAGTTTCAAACCATGGAAGTGGCAGCATATCCATCAATAGCATCATCATCTCGCTGCTTTCCGTAATACCAACAATCATCAAATACCAAGTTTTCAGTATTAGTCATTCTCATAACAAAATCATAAAACATGACATAGTCATTCAGTTGCCTGTTTATCGAACCAGTGTAATACTACATACACCATCACAATTATCGCTTAATGGCAACTTAAGAATCCCATATCCATCAAAGCACCATTATAACACCGGCTAGAAATAAACACATTCACTATAGAGTGAAGTGTCAAGATCTCCACCGAGGTCCTCAAATAATAACCCTAGAATTTAAGCAACTGTTACTGCTTCTACTAGATTATTGTCAGAAATCTAGAGTGGGGCACTACATACACCCCCCCTTAAATTAAACTTCGTCCCGAAGTTTCAAACCATGGAAGTGGTGACATATCCATCAAAGGCATCATCATTTGGCAGTTTCCTGTAATACTCAATAATCATCAGTCACCAAGTTTCTTAGTATTAGTCATCTTCATAACAAAATCATCAACATGACATAGTCATCCACATCATTGTTTATCGTGAACCAAAAGTAATGTAAGTAGACACATTCATCACAACTATCGTCATCATAATGTCAATAGAAAATACATATCCATCAAAGCCACCATCATCATAACACCGACTAGGAAATAAACACATCCACTAATAGTAGAGTGAAGTGTCAGTATCCTCCACCTCATGGAAAATTTTAGGGGCTAATATTCGCAGGTGGGCTAATTTTCCATGGTTTTTCCAAAAAAAAAATTCGTCAATTTCCATTTTTTTATAAAATGATTCGTCCAAATTTTACAATATAAAATTTTCTTAGGTTAAAAATCGCCAACATTATATAGACAATATATATAATACCATTCTAAATTTGAATAATTTTACAAGTACATCAATAAAAATTTTATAGTTTGCATCTTAGGGACTAGTGAGATTCGCCAATTTTTTAAACTTTAAGATAATTGTCCATCCTTAAAATTATCCCTGCTCCACCTGAGGTCCTCAAATAATAATGTGTGAACCTTAAGGCTAAATCATTGTTAATTTCATATCAAGGTCGGAAATCTAGAGTGGGGCACTACATACACCCCCCCTTAAATTAAACTTCGTCCCGAAGTTTCAAACCATGGAAGTGGTGACATATCCATCAAAGGCATCATCATCGTAACATAAATAGAAAACATATCTATCCATAAAATCTATCATCATCATCATATCAATAGAAAACATGCATATCCATTAATGATGTCATCATCACAGTATCAATAAAGAACATATATAACCATCAAATCTACTAATATTAGAGTCATGTGTCTGAATCCTCAACTTGAGGTCATCAAAGAATAAAGTATGAAGGATCAGTGTTCATCAACCAAAGTGGGGCACTACATTCACCCCCTCTTAATAATGGACTTCGCCCCGAAGTCCTTAGATTAGGAAAGGAAATGAAGTCAGGGATGCATATCCTTCATATCCTCTATTAAAATCTTGCTATCCTCATTGTGCCAAGTATCCTCAATTTTTAAATCAATCAATTTCTCCCCGATTTTTGTCCATTAAAGAATATCGAAATATTTGAGGGTCATACTCAAAACATCTTCCATCTTCTTTATGGTTCCCTTTATGTAGGAAATATAAATATCATATTTAATTTTTAACTTTGATTACCTCTCTATATAGTGTTTAAATGGGCTTGGGTGATTTTGTGTCGCATTCTTTGACAATCAAGCCCCACAATTATATTTTATCATTCTTTATGCCAATGCTTTTAGGGCACACAACGTCATTCAACAATGTATAAAATGTGTATGGATATGCCTAATACATTACATCAATATTTATTTTGTAACAAAAGTGGACTACTTGGGAACCTTTAGTTCGTATAAACACCATCCCCAAGTAAGTTAACAAAAGCTCTACAACTTACATATGTTTATTTCTCATATATTAACACAATTGATTTCTTTTGAAATTAAAATGATCATAGTTATATATGTTTAACATCTATCACCATGAAATATCTCACAAGAGGGTGTACAATTAGTGAGTGACCATTATCTCAAGCCACATGTGTAATGAACCTACGTCAAGGTGCATCAATTCTTCTTGTGAATTAATCTCCACTACATCACTTACACCACTTAGGTTTAATTAATAAAATGACTTTTAGGCTAGAGATCGTCGCATAGTAGATATCCTTTAACATGATATCATTAATATCGTTATATGATAAAGCTCCAACAAAATAAATAAAACCATACAAGTATACGATAGGCTCCAAAAACTAGCACTCAATATCAACCTATATCAAATTAGTAATAATCCTTTTTGAATTTCTTAGCTATCACATATTTGAACCTAAGAGTATTGTAATTATCAATTTCAATGTGTCTAATCATCATTGCACAACAATCACCTAAGCTGAACTCCCTCATGTATTATATGCATGGCACGTCTCTACTATGCAATTGTTGAATAATAAGCAATTTGCATGTTCCATCTTCTTCTCTCATAAAGGAATCGACATGAAAATTTTAATCAATATGTTGATTCCCCTATGTAAAATGTACCAAGCCATATATATATATATAGTATATTTTTAATGTAAATGATCTCTGAGCCAATATTGGATCCACCAACATGTCCCTAGGTGTTTCAAATCACTTGTGATGACTAAGCATTCCAAAAACCACTATGTCAAGAACCGTATTGTGTTACAATAAAAGGGGTATGGTCATATGAGATTGACTACTAGGTGAAGAACCATGCACATGAACACATACTTATGGCCTTACTTTGGCAAGGTATTTGATAAAACTATAAAAATACTAAAAACCTAATATAAGGAAAGTGATAGACTGTCATCTCGGATTTCTCAAGATGAAAGGATGAAACACGCTTGTTACTGTTCTCGTCATTATTTTGTCCCAGGTAAGAAATGAAACTCTAACCCTCAAGAGTTCTTGTTTAAAATCAGGTTTAATCCTATCTGAGTATTGGGAAAACACAAATAATGGGTATTGGGAAAAAGCATAAAAATGAAGGGAAGTAACTCCTCAAGGAATAAAGTGTTGGCCTTAGGCCTAAATAAATGTTAATGTCATATTACTGCCAATCAACTACAACGGGCCACTACAATTTACATTAGTTTTCCTTTAAGAGAGAGAGGAAGGCTTAACCATATGTGCATCGCCTAGTATTTGGATGGAATATTTTACCCCTAATAATAATAATGAACCCACGCGGCAATGGTAGAGTTGTTATAATTTGTTAATGCCCAGAATATGTACAGCTCATTGCAGCTGTTCTAATGAAGAGGCTCTGTGTTTTTTTTTTTTTTTCATCCTGAAAACAAAATAAAAACTAGTTGTTCTAATAACAAGACTGCTCACCAATAGCACTGTTGGGTCTTAACTAAGAAATAGAAGAGATATTAATCTTCTGTGCTGCAATGACATTGAAAAATTTGATTATAATGGCACTCGGAAGCTCTGTCTGGACAATTTTATAATTTAAAGCAAATCGATGGTAATTCAGAAAATACTTCCTACCATCAGATCTTGTCTGAGAAATTTTAGAATAAAACCGTTTGTCATTTCAAGATCATACAAACCATTTCAAAAACAGCGAATCAGAATAAACGCACATGAAATGAATAACAAGATTCTGCGAGGTATAACAATGGTTATTTTCCAGATCCAAAAGATGATGACAAAGTTAAACTACAGTTTATAGCTGAGAGGCTCAAATATGCATTGAAGAAAAACAAAAACGACAATTAGTCAGGGGATTAGTCTGCATTTCAAGAGATATGTCAAAATCATCCTGGGGAGAAGATCATAAGTAAACAAAATGAGATGGAGTGAATGAACAATGTGCCTGCAGTAGATGTCGAGTACCAGGAAAGATTTGAAAGGTTTTAAAATGCCCTTAATTAGAAAGTTCCAGAAATAACATACGACAGATTTGAAAGGTTTCGAAGCCCTTAATTTGTTACATCTCGTTCTTTGGAACGATGTATATATCAGGTTATAAATCATGATATACGTAAACCGAAATTCAGCAATTAAGGGCCAAATAGCAGTGAGCCAGGTTAGGTAACAATGTCCAAAATAATTATCAAGCTGAATAACAGATCCTAAAGCTATCAAGGCAGTCATGCACACAAATTTTCTGGACATCGTTCAACTCCTACAATTTACTCTTATAATATCCTCTAAAAAGGGAAAATGTTTGGTTTAAAGCATAAAGTTGAAGGAGCAACGCTGAGCATCTGTTATGTAATTCAATAACCATGGCAATAATCTTCCATTGCTCTCATTGTGGTCTTGTGATATAATCAAAAGCGCATCTAAATCCCTTGAAAATAATTCCAATCTTGATTGAGGGATTGTGGCTCTTTCCAAAGTATGATGATGTTTCTACTGTTCCAAAAGGACATCTTTGTCGCATCAAAAATGAAGATAGCAAAGATGTCGAAGACACAGCGTTAGAGCAATATGCCGTGACATGCCATGAAGGTGATTCTAGCTTCATTAATTAATTTGAACCTGGTAGATTGGAAATGAATGAGGTAAAACCCTTAGTTTCAAACCACAATTCTGGCATTAACCAAACATTTCTTACACAGCTGGGTGAAAAACACATAAATAAGGGACAAGGCAGCTGTGAATTTCAAAACCTGTACGGTAACAAGGACAGAAACAAAGTCACTCTGTTCTTGGAAAGAAAATATTATAGATCCTCTCTTTTCTTGTTACTGTAAAAAGGATTTTGATCAATTTTGATCTGACAAAAATGAGTCCAACAGCTACCTTAATTCTCAAATGGGTGATAAATAATGAGTCCAACAGTAAAACATAATCCTGCCTCCATGTACATGGAAGTTTGTATTAAGTTTAAGTTGTTGGCATTTGCAGAGACAGGCTTCTACAGAAAAGTTGAATCCCAAGTTTATTAGTAAAGAGATCTCGAAGTAATCAAAGGGAAAACACTAAAATGCACACTTTAATGACCCATCACATAAAACATTAAATAAACGAAGAAACTAAACTTCTCAGGCCTGCATACAAGCTACACTAGCGCAAGGATAGCCAGCAGTAATAGTTACCTAGAATACCAGAATGGAATGAAACTGCATATAAACTATTTACAAAATGGGGAACAAACAAAAGAAACAAACAAACTTCCTCAGCAATTTAAGCTGTGCTACACAACAAGTACAGTCCAATCAACAAGAATAGGAATAACGGGAAGAAAAACAACATCAAAACAAAATTTTAACTCAGTGTCAGAGAAAACAAATACAAAACCAATCCATCATAAATTGTACTTTTCCATCAGGTCAAACTTACTTTGTTGAAGTTGTTCAAAGTTAAACATATCGTGCAGTAACTCCATCATAAATTCATAATAACCAGAAAAATGGCAGACATGGAAATTGAAGTTCAAAAAGTGGTTAGTATTAAAAAAATACGTAGTTAGAAAGGCCAGAACTCGTGAAAAACTGAAGGACATCTCGCAACAGCATATATGTTGTATTTTTTTCTTCAAACTTCGGTGATTTTTCACAATTCGAAAGATTCAATTGAGTTTCTTCCTATTTTTCTTATAGCTTATTAGAACCATGATCTTCTGTCGTGAAAGGATACAGATACCTTAACCGTTAATTAAGCTAATTTCGGGGAGCCTCATCATTGGAAGAACTATAATGAGGATTTCTGAATTTTATAGCAAGTGCTACTCATTTGGTACAGATTAGCCTTCAACTCCCAATATCGGTATATGAGAAGTTGAGCACGAGTAACATGGGCTGGCATCATTGATGAAAGGATTAGAAATTTAAGAATAATTAAAACTAAAGAGTATTTTAGTGACTAGTCCAGTTGCCCATTTTGAAAAGGTCAAAATGCACACGGAAAAGGTCAAAAGGAAAAATGTCGTTCGTATTTCTCAAGACAAACAGAGGCTAAACAAAAGTTGATTCCTTCGTACCTTCCCATGTTCAGCAAATCTATCAAACATTAAGCATATCTACCATACAATGATGAAATTTAATTGAAATTTTGACTCGAACTGAACTTGATTGGAGATATGTGCTGAGCAGCAAAATCAAGTGGAGCCCGTGATTGACGTTGTGTATTAGATATGCCGGGCGATCTAGAGTCCAAGATTTTCGAGCAGAGATACCAAAACGAGAATCAAGGGATTGTAGGCCAAGATTCTGAGTCTAGGCCTGCGCTGTTCTGTAGAGTGGCTTAGAATGATTCTCAACGTGTAATTTCAGGCTTCAGAATAGCTGTTCAAAATTCAATTTTACTGCCGAAGTCACAGTACCTGGGCCGATAATCAAGAAAGAATGTCTCATTGTTAGAGAAAAGGTCTTGATACACCTTCAGCGTGAATCCAGGAGGCAGAATTGGCAAAACTGAGGCATGGTTTTCAGAGGGATTCCTGTAGAGTTTGACATGGGTTTCTAGGCTGCCTCAGCGTGAGATTCAAGGCAGAAGCAGGGTTAAGGGCCCAAGCTGCTATGCTACAGATTCGAGTTTTCTGTATGAAATTGCTGGATATTGATTTCGTAAAAGTATCTCTTGGCACTAATAAGCCAGTTACGTAAAAAAAATTGCCAATAGCAGATCATGTCCCCATTTAAATATTTCGGACTAAATTAAAACAACGTTTTAGGATGCTAGGATATTTGTATGCACTTTCCTGTGAAGATCAAAATTATTAATGAAAAAATTTTGTATAAATTTAAATGCGCAAATAGAAGAGCATCCACTCTCCCTGTTTATTTGTTTGTTTAATTGAGTGGTTGTACTTTCGCTTTATACTGTACTCTATCCCCTTTAGTTTTATGTCAAAATTTTATTTTTATTTTTATTTTATTTTTTCGTCATTTTGAAATGGAGTTACCCCAAATGGACTAACAAAATTCTTCTACAAGTATGATCTTGATAGTTGCAGTTATATTTAATATCCTTCCAAAATAAAATGTAAGGTCGGAGGAGAGCCCATACACTTGTATTTCGATGCAATCCCTTTCATTTTTACTTGTTTCAATATAAAGAGAATATCAGTTGAAGTAGTTACAAATCGTTCAAACAATTTTTAATTTTTCACATGGTTAGTTAATTACTAAGTAAACGATATGATAATAATAAGACGATTACAAAGTAGTGGTTAAAAAAAATCAAATACGTTACTAGAACAGGGAGTGCATATTGCCATACAAAAAGCCAAAGAGGTATAATACAAGTAGCCCCGTCAGGAATCGATCTCCAGAACATATTGGATGGGATATTACACGCACTGATGACGAAAAAGGAAAGATTTTGATGTTCAAATTTCCAAAGGATAATTTCACTGTATAGATTGTAAGGTGTTAAATTTATGTCCAATGTAATTGATATTGAGGAAATGATGTAATAGTGTTGATGTTGAGGAATCGATATAACAGAAAAAAAAAAACGTTTAGACTTCTGAATTCAAAATGACAAATATGGAAACATGAGTAGATTTCCATTTGCCATTTGGTGCTTAGTTCCGTAAATGCGTTTGATTAAACATAACCCAATTCTATTCCCCATCCACGAGGATTTTGTTTCTGTTTAATGAGATCTCTACTGTGTAATCATGCATTGCTCCACCTTCTATGGAATAAACGCAATTCTGAATCGTTCTTCGTTTTCAGAAACTGCATTCTGGTTTCTCGGTTATCTTAACCCTTCTAGCGATTATTCAAACAAATTTATTGAAATTATATGCCAATCGCCAGAGATATAACTTGTTTTATTTTGTTCCAAATGATTGAAGTGAAGCTAGTCATTTTTAGAAAAACCCAGCAATAGAGAATTTTGTAACTTTATTTGTAGATCAAAATGACTTATATTTTGTTAAGATAATTTACCATCGGTTTTTCAAGGAACTTGATGAATGCTTCTACTGTTTGCATAATGGTTACTAATCAACCAAGGAATTTTTTATTTTTTTTCGGCTAAAGTATATCTACAGGAAAAGTGGGAGTGGCCTTTTGGACAAATATGGTAGGACCATAATATTAAATTTAGTGTTGAGAATTAAACATGGGGATATTCATTGGAAATATAGTCAATTAGAGAACATATATAAATAAATAAATAACTAGATCTGGAATAAAATTCACTAGTAACTTCCATAATTTGATAGAAAGGAATTTTGTGGTAAAAAATTGTAAGATGGGTAGTTTTTACAGAATTTTCTTTATAGATCTTGGAATTAATAGGTTTGATGAATCCCAATATTGATTGAAGAATCATGAAGGAGAAACATGGTTTTGCGGAGTAGACTAATAAACCTATATAGGAGTTGATCAGACCTATTGACATAAAAAAATTTCAAAGCCTCGGGGCTTATTGACAAAGGTAACGAAAAAATTGGAGAGAACTCCTTCTATGGTTTAGATGGAGATTGAATCCACTTTTTTCAACTTTAAAGGGTCCATAGGTCCTAGAGGTTGAACTAGGCTCTGATACCAAGTGTAGAGACCCAAATCTATATATATTACTAGATGAATGCTAGGCTTAATTTTTTTTTTTTTTTTTTTTTTAAAACGTAGTGACAGAACTTTTTAACCATAATCATACAAGTTTATGAAAAATTAGTAAAATTAAACTATCTATACCATAAGAATACAAATATGAACACAAGAATTTGTATCATTTATATCCAAGTTCATAAAATTAGATTTCATACACATACATCCAAATAACTTGTGAACTCTAGGCATAATGAAATCATCATAAATAAAATAAATATAACTAAACGTGTACCGTACACCCTGAGACGAGAGCCAAACTAGACCTGCTGCTTTGCGAACTCCTTTGATGTCGTCTACCTCCACGCTTGAATTTTTTTCGTGCTCAAGCCGAATGTAGTGACTCACCGATTAACCTCCCAGCCTACTCCTTGGGTACTCTCCTTCCACGCGGACCCCCGAGCTGCAATGGGGTTGTACAAACAAAGGAAAATGCTAGCTGATAGAGGTGAGCCTCTCTTGGCTCAAGAGTCCCCTCTCTATAACACTCTATCTCACCAAACTCAACTATAGTTCATAACCACTCAATTTTGACATATTCTCCTCCATCCAACCATCCCCTAAAACCCCAAAAAGGTCCCCCTTTTATAGAATGTTTCATAGGTGACACTTGGAACTTCATGCATAAATAATTATTTTTTTATTAACCCAAAATTTGATTATTCACCCACCCATGTGTCATTCTCTCATCAAGACTCTCGAAAATAATTTACTTAATTATTCATTTAAAATATTTTTTTTTCTCAACTCAGCAAGAGTTCCTATTTCTTCTCCTAGTTGTCTCTTGATTCCCCTTTTCTACTTCTTAATTTGTGTTTATTACTGCAGTTAATTAATAAGTCACAGATTTGGTCCCCTAAACTACCTCAATTTTCATTTATGATGAATATTCTTATGTTGGCTCTTGCCACATGGAAGTTCTCTAATTTCTCAAATTTTAATTTATTAATCTTATTATAATTCACCACCCTCTTCTCTTAATGAAGTTTTTAATAAATCTTTATACTTAACTCTATGTCCCTCTTTTCCCTTTTTTTGCCTAATTGAGTTACTTATATACATTATCCATTTAATATTTTGTTTTATCATGGAAAGGGTAGAGTTATCATGGTAATTAATTTATCTCTTCCTATTCCTCCCTTACCCTAAGTTTTATTCTTGATTTAATTCTTTTGGTTCTAACCTCATATATCATTTGTTATGAATTAGTTGGATTTCATATATTGATTATATTTATTAGTTCTTTAATGATGTCGAGGGTTGAGTTTGGTCATTCCCTTCAAGAACTTCCATTCGAAGTTCCAAGGGTTCCATGCCTAAGAATTTATTTTTGATGCCAAGGGTGCCAAGTTGGTCATGCCCTTCAAAAATTTATCTTAAAATTCCAAGGGTGCCACACCACTTTCCCTTCAAGCATACAGTGGTTACGAGGGGAAATTATATGTGCAACTACCGAGAACCTTATCATCTCGTATATTTCCTGCTATAGTGAGACTAACGGTGCTGGGGATCAAGGAATCCGCCTTGATGCGCACCCCCCAGAAAATCCTCGTGAGCGAACCCAATTTGGGACCTACCCCCACGGCATCATGATCTTCAAGGCGAAGGTGTTTCGACCTTTCCAGCCTAAGTCATGGCGGGAGTGCTAGTAGGTGAGATCAAGGACACTGTCCCACCCCTCCCATGAATTTCCATCCAATTGTACAACCCCATCACCCATATGTGAGTCATTCAGCCAAGCAACTAACATGTTCCTGCAACCATTGACATATCATCAAAGTGTGTGTATATATATATATATCAAGTTCCAACTAGACTTATAATTTCAAGACAAAATATTAATTCCTATCAAACCAGATGTTGTCAGCTCATCATATGCGAGTGCCTATGGCGGTTTCCTGTAATACTCAATAATCATCAGTCACCAAGTTTCTTAGTGTTAGTCATCTTCATAACAAAATCATCAACATGACATAGTCATCCACATCATTGTTTATCGTGAACCAAAAGTAATGTAATTAGACACATTCATCACAACTATCGTCATCATAATGTCAATAGAAAATACATATCCATCAAAGCCACCATCATCTTAACACCGACTAGGAAATAAACACATCCACTAATAGTAGAGTGAAGTGTCAGTATCCTCCACCTGAGGTCCTCAAATAATAATGTGTGAGCCTTAAGGCTAAATCATTGTTAATTTCATATCAAGGTTAGAAATCTAGAGTGGGGCACTACAAAAAATTCATGTTGCTAAGCACACGATGAAGTTTCAAAGACACTATAAGGGAATCCACCACAAAATCCATATCGAAATACATGATTAGAGTCCACAAAGAGAATATATGGAGTGGCCAAACTTCCCATATAGGAAAACTCTACAAGGATAGAAATTTTACTACAAAGGAAGGAAAAAAAGTATCTAGCCCAAAGATTTTATGGGATAATCACAAGGCCCATAAGGGGAGACCTAGAAATCCTTGAACTTTACTTAAGATCAAGGAAAGATTAGGATGACCCTAAAGCCATCATAGGAAGACTTTAAGAAAGTCCCTACCATACCACCAAAATCAAAACATAGATAAAGAGACTTAGTAAGAGGAGGTAGATACTAATATGGGAAATTGACAACACACCACCTCATAGGTGAGAAGCAAGAATATAAATGACAAATAAGAATTGGAGAAAATGTGAATAAATAGAAATGTGATATAATAATTTTGAAGGATGAATATAAACGACCATTAAGACAAACATAAATATTGTTGCAATGATGAAATTTGGAAAATAGAAGAACAAGCAATGAAGATGAAAGGCCAAATGTTGTAGATAGTTATATCCAAAGGATATAAATACAAAATTCAAGAATAAAGAGAGTGTTCCAAGTATGAAGAAGATGAGAGAAAAGGTTGCAATGTCCATCGACTTAGTAGCACAAAGATACATCTTATAATCAAAGAGTGAAATTTTATGTTCCTTATTGTAAAGTATTATGTAGAGTGTTAAAGACAAAGTAAGTGTCTAATTAATACAATGATTTTGATCCCAATTGGGTTTCCAATTAAAATCCCTACATGTTGAGTGTTGTATATATAGTCTGTTATTGGGAACTTTATTCGTGACCTTATGTTTTAGATATTTTTTTTATTAGTTGTCACTATGATATTGTAGGGGGGGAGAAAACTCTCACCACATAAAATGGTATCAAAGATAATAATAACACTAGGATAATAAAAGAGGTTCTAAATAGAAAATGAAAAAGCATAAACATAGCTCAAAGAAAGAGATGATGAGGCATATGAATATGAATGTATTAAAAATTATGGTGTTAAGGGGAAGAAACTGACAAAACAGGCAATATTTAAATCTTGTAGAGAAGGTAAAATAACTAGAAGAGAGAGTGTTGTATAAAAAAGGAAGATATGTTGCAAAAAATGAATGTTTAGACTGATGTTGAAGGTGAATTAAATAAATAAATAATTAATGGGAGGGAATTCATGTGACACTAAAAAATCACCAAATATGTGGAAATTTTCATGTAACAGTTAAGGAAGGAAGACAGTAGTAACAAGTGGGAGCAAGAGGACTCAATCTTGTGTAGTTTTGTGCATAGAAATAGGCTACACCCAAGCACCAAATATACTGCAAGAGAGAGAGAGAGAGAGAGAGAGAGAGAGAGAGAGAGAGAGAGTATTTGAAGATGATTACAAGGAGACATATTTCTAGTTTGAGGGTGAGTGGTGATGTGTTTGAGACAAAGAGTGGTGGTAATAGCAAGAGTTGGGTGCAACAAAGAGAATTATTACAAATGGAAATTGAAAATTTCCATAATGTGTGTGTTGTTGGTATTTTTTTATTCCTATGATTTGTTAGATTCATCACAACTTTTTGTTGGGTAGCACATGATGAAATATAAAATTTATTGAGTAGAAAAACGTTTTCCCAAGGATATAAACGATTTATCCCACTCTAAGGATTGGATTCATTGGGATATTCCCTAAGGTTATTGGGAAGAGCTTTGAAATGTCTTAATTATAAAGAAGAAGAAGAATGGTGTCTTTGGGAAATATAGGGGTTACACTTACCATGTGTTAGGAATAAAGAAAATTCTAAATACATAGATGGGGAATTATGTGGAATTCCCATAGGGGGATGGTGTCACCCCAAGGCTCATTTGATAAGAATATATGAAAGGCCAAATTGGGAAGACTCTGTTAAAGAACAAAAATGTAATCTAAAATCAAGGAAGTAAATAAAGAAATGAAGACACAACAAGAGGAGGAAGAAATTATATATACCAATAATATGGTTTAAAATGGTAAGGAAAATGGAAAATAATGTAAATTCCATGAGAAGTTGGGAGAGATGACCAAACAAGAAAGTTAAGGGAACTAGTTATGATAAGATGAATAGTTGAGGAAACATGCCAATAATTTGAAAGGACAACCACTATGGACATTTACAATGATCAAAGAATAAAGAAAACAAATAAAGGAGAAAATATGAGGTCATGGGAGGTGTTACTTTTTCATTAACCCAACCTCCAAGGTTTATTATCAAAATGGGGTTACAAAAATACCTCATCTCAAAAGCTTGTGGAATTAATTTCTAATTTAAATTTCTAACATCCCCATTGGATCAAGCTCATCGATATATTTCTAACGATATAAATACTATCCAAATTCAACCTTTAGATTGAGATTTATGGCCCTTTTAATTTTTACCACCAAGATAGTGCCATGTTAGTGAGGAATCCTCCATGTGGAACCTACTAGTGACCCACATAGCCAACGGCTAAATCCCTACAATTTACCCCCTATACATGATGTGATCAAATTTTATTGATGGCCCACAACCATACCAGGGGCCCCTTTCCTACCAAAAATTAACGAAGGGGGTTTGAATTTTTTTTCTTATGCAACTAAATTCCCCACACCTCACCTAAGCGTGTCATATGTTTCCATGTGACCTGCTTATTCAGAAATTTGAAAATCCATTTCAGGCCCCCCTCGCATAACCAATAGTTAATGGGGGGAGTCTTGAATTTTTTCATTTCTCCCCACTCCTTCATTGCACCACCTCTTCTCTCCTGCCATGTTACTTAGTTCCATATCACCCTTCCTTCATAGAATATTTTTTCCATCATGTTGGTAGTCTTGGTGACGACATGATGATGTCATCCTACCATGTGGAATACTCTAGTGATGCCACATGTCATTCAAAAACCATCCACTTAGCCACCCAAGAGGGTTGTTTCTACTTTCCACATGTCACATTAACAATTTTCCACATAAAAGTTCAGCCATTTCATCTAAGTCACGTCCTCATAGCATCCTTACATGGTGTCCGCATAGCCTTACCATGCCTCTATTGCACCTACCACCTCAACTTGGTATGACGAGTCCCACAAGGCTTCACTCCTTTATGTAATTAACCCCTTTCATGTTATGTATGGTCATTAGAGAAACATGGTTACGTGTGAAATTTCTGAAGTGACACCCTCCCTAGACCCCTGGACCTATGGAGATTTGGATTGTACTTCACTCTATAAAGACATCTATTTATGTCCCACCATCTGGGATTTTTTTTTTATCTTTCACCCTGCATTGGCCTTGGATGACCTAGACACAACTTCTCTCATAAGGTAATATATCCTCATGCTGATAATTCCCTAAACAGGCCCCACTCTAGATGCATCCACAAATCAAATATATATCTAGCTTCACTAGGATTTTCCACAAAAATATGTAAATTTTGAAATCAAATTCACTTTTAAATGCACACACATGAAAAATAGTCGAATGCCTATATAGTCAAATACATCCACTAGTTAAATGGATATTTGGTTCCTCCAAACTTCAAGATATAATCTAACACTAAGAGGCTAAAATGTATCTCGCCTAGATGCTTAGCTCATCCAAGAACCCTTATGCACCCTGGATACACACATAAAATCCTAGCTACACTTCACATAATAGAAAAATCAAGGTATTCTCCACAATTCCTTCAAGATAGAGTGTTTCCCAGAACGTTGGCTTTTTAGGGATGGAAACCCAGATCTGATCATTGAACATCCAAGGTATTATATCATGACCAAAACAAGATCAAAAGCTCTAGAAATAATGCATTATATTAAATTCTATGTAAATGTAAGAAAATGGCTCCAAGGCCATATTTCATAAGAAAACCACAATCTTGTTTACTCTATGAAAGCAACCACTTTTACTGCAACATACATGTGTACATAACTATGAAATTTCACATTGTTCCTAAACACCTGAATATCAGGTGTAAATATATCCTCGTGCATCACACATAATCAAAATTTCCTTCTCATCAAATGAAGTAGGTCTATCGACTTGAAATAGGCAGTGAGCCTTGACATTCATAAAATGTCAATTAAATCAAATCACATGTTCTATCAAATTAGTTGAGGGACTTCAAGAAATCATGTATGTGCATGCCATCAAATCTATATTTCATAGAGTTAGCAATAATATACATGGTTACATATGTTACACCAATTTTTGGTCATCTAACTTGTTATTATTAGATGGACCAAAGTACACCATGTAAGACCAATTTTAACCTAGTAAAATCGCTTTCACTATGAAAAATAACTTAGTAATCCATACTTGATTAAGTTGTTATGGTCTAAACAGGAAACCCCATGAGGAAATATTGAATAAATACCTATTTGTTTGATTTTCCTCAAGGGGTAATTAATTAAACAATAGTTTAATTAATATTCCTGGTCATATTTAACCCAAAATGGGAAAATTAATTAGATAAATCACTATTTATCTTATTAATTTCTAGGAATAATTTTTAAAACTTATTTTAAATAATATTCCTTGTTAAATTTGACTAAAAAATTTATAGATAATTGAATAAATCACTATTTATTTAATTATTACTCAACCACATTCTTAAAATAATAAATAAATCATTTATTTATTTATTATTTACAAATAAAGGGATTTGACCAAATTCAAATTCTTTTTCCCTCCAACAAAAATAATAAAATACTCCATAAAAGTTGGATCTAGATTTGGTTAATAATATTTTAATTATGCACTAATATCTAGACTAACTCAATATTTTTTTATAAATAGAAGGGTGTTTCCATTCATTCACTACCTTTTGTTGCCTAAAGATTGCTTTGGATCTATACTTTTGGTCTAACTTTGATCCTCCATCATTGTCATATTTTGCTACCATTTTGCTTGTGAGCTCCCTTTGAGTTCCATTTTTGTCTGGGTTTTCTACACCATCAAGAGAGAGAGATATTAAATCTGAAGTGTTGAATACATACAAGAACCCATCCCATTGATGGGGACTAGTAACATATTTCTATGTTCCCTTTCCAGGTGTCAGAAATATAAAATTATTTAAAAATATTCTTGACTTGTTTATTGGATAATGTTTTATGTTTAATGTCTTTAACTGCATAGACCTTGATTTTGTAGCATTTATCTTGGTCAACTAATTGCATATCTAAGGAAATTGGCAGCCATCTTTGATGTTAGGGTTGTTTTTTATGCAAAACTAAAGTGAGATTTTTTGTATGCTTGCGATTAGAATTCACACTAACAACTGCCGACTCCACAAGGGTTTATAATTACGACCACTGTCATTTTTCAGATCCCTGCATGACCAGCTTCTTCAACCCCTAGGGTTTTTCTTCATCTTATTTTTTTTTCTTTTCTTGATGTTGTTTTTAACCCTTAAAACCCTAAAACAGTAAAAATTCTAACTTTTGTGTGTTTATGGGCCTATTGCGCAGGTGACAGGTATCAGCCGCAGCTGAGACAACACTTTTTTCTGAAACTTGCTCCTGAGAGTGCCAAAAGTGTAGGTGACACTTTTTGGGCGAAAACCTGTGACCTCAACCTTTATGGCATAGAAAACAGCTAGAAAACTGTGGCCTCTGTTGAAAATAGGTCAGAAAATGTGACCTATACTTTTTGCGGGAATTTTTCTGTGAATTTTTTGGGTTTGTCTAGACTACTGTTCAGGGTTGTCTAGCCTCCATATCCACCCGTCTTGGACCTGTACTTGCTATGTTTTACTCATTAAAGTAGGAACCTATTATTTTCATATTTATTTACAGTTATAGAACACCTTTTTTATTTTTCTCTACACATGTCTGGGTTTAATAAAAATTAACAAACTTATCACTTACATGCACACCATAAATGAAGAGCACCTGGTTTACACCTCCAGGCCAAGACTATAACATTGTAATCAATTGATCCAGCACCTCTCTGCCCTTGTTTTGACATTTTAATCATTTGATCTTTCATCGCCTTGCCCTTTTTGGTCTCTCTTCCTTCTGTGATCCATGTCTATTTTTCCATCAGTGTGCCCCCAAGGCGTTTATCCCAGAGAATTCTTGGCCTTCATACTCAATTTTTGTTAGGAAGACTTACCCCTCCACGTAGGATTTGAGTTATTCCTCCACCGAGTCCCCATTCCGAATCCACTTCTAGTTCATCGGGTTCCCCTTATGGTTCTATCCCCAGTTCTCCACCTGTAACCTTCACCATGTCTAGTTTAGGGCCTAACACTAGTGGTAGCCCTGACCCTATTGCCAGGAATACTACTAGTGGGACCGCAACAGGAACTATCCTGGTTGCTCCCTTGCTCCCTTATATGGCATGCCTCAGTCTTCATGATTTCAACCAGTTGATTAATGAACCCATACACCATGTTCCTAGTTTGCCTACTATGCCAACCAAGCTTCGTTCAGACATCCCCAAGTTTGAAGGTCTTGCTGGAGAGGATCCTACAAACCATGTTTGATCTTTCCACATATGGTGTTCATCTAACTCCATCATCGATGACTCTGTCCATCTTTGATTGTTCCAATGTACGCTTTCTGGAGAAGCTTCTAAGTGGTGTCTCGACTAGGCCTCCTATTCTCATACTACTTTTGCGACTCTTGCCAAGGATTTTCTGTCTTACTTCCAGCTCCCCCTTCGTTATAACACTGGTACCAAACTTTTGAACTCTTTCCGTCAATCTTCTATGACCTTCCTATCCAATCATGTCCAGGAATGGTCGAGAAGAAAGAACCTATGTCGAGCCCCTACCTTCGAAGACCATGTATACATGGATTGGTTTCTGATAACTCTTTTTCCTGCTATTGGAAAAGATTTTGCATCTCATTTCCCTCAGACTGAAGAAGATGCCCTCTAGATTGCGTTGAAATATGACTTTATCTATGCACAATTTGGTTATGTTTATACCATCTTACTTGATCTCCCTAGACCTGGTGGTGCCAATGCACTGGGGGCATCTGATGTCACCAACGGTATCATTGGAGCCCTTTCTCATCCATACACTCATCCTCCCATGGGTTATGGTTTCCCTAAGGGAGGGGCTAGCTCCTCCAGCACTTTTCCCCCTTCTGGTAGCATGTATCTAGGATACAGCATGCTTCCTCCTTTTTCCCAACATGTTTACCACAATTTTTCCCGACCTCCTTATTATTTGTATCCGCAGCGTAGTGCTCCAGATCCTCCAACATTATCACCTCAGCCTCCCTTGAATTCTCAACCTCCGCAACAGCAACCACCACACCCCCAAAATTAGGTGTATGCATAGTAGAGTGCGACTAATCCTCCTACTTCCAAAAATAAGAGGAAAGGCAACCAAAACCAGTCTTCCCCAGTTAATATAGGACCCAATCCCCAAGGGAATAGACCTAACACTGCTAACCAACAACATGGCACTCATCCCAAGTAGGACAAGCATGTTCGCACGAACAAACCTTGTTCTTATTGCGGTGTCTATGGTCACTATACCCACGATTTTCATCTTTTACCTCAGATGCCATAGATGTGGGAAGCTCAAGCAACATCTCGAGGATTGCAAGCCTCCCCTTCGGTTCCTCCCCATGCTGCACCTATCCAGCCAGCTGTGTTTACCAATCCTTTCCCCTGGAAAGGATTCGTGGCTAGCCAACCCCCTGAAGGTCAGGCAGCCACTCAATATCCTCCATATGATACCTCTGATTACCATATTCTGATGATGAACTCTGACCAACCCAATATCGTTGATCTCAACCTTTAGACTCGGTCCTGTTAGTACAACAAGCCCCCCACTATGTCTGATCCTGAACCCCCTTCTTCAGGTCCCACAGAGCCTCTTTCGACACCCAATGGTCCTTTACAGGTCCCTCTACCTAAGGTAGAGGTTCATACCAATATCCCCAAGGGACCATTACACCAAAACGCTACTTCTAGTAAGTCTACCCATTCGTATATTATAGTAGATGATTTGTATTAATCCCGTGCTGCCATATCAATGCTAGAACTCATCTAGTCATGCCCTTCACAAAAAAAATCTCTACTAACTACCATGGGAACTGTGGATCCTTTAGATGATCGTTTGATCGTCTTTTATGTTGACAAGATAGAACATACCCTCCTTCTTGCTTTCGTTGCCTTCCAAATCCATGTCAAGATCTGGAATGCCAATGTCTCCCATTGTATCATTGACAAGGGGGCATCCACCTATGTGATGTATGCTTTGGTTTGGAAGCAACTCGGGTCTCCAGAGTTGGCCCCTTCCACTATCACCTTCCAAGCATGGGATGGCCACTCTTCCCATCCCATTGGCCTATTCTACAATTTTCCTATTACACTTGTGGGTAAGACTGTTTTTGCTGACGTAGAAGTTATTGATGTCCCTTATATTATAACATTCTATAGGGTCGTAGCTACTCTTATGCGACGTCTGTTGTCCCATCTGCGGTCTGCCATAAGATGTGATTTCCTCACAATGGAAATATTGTCACCATTGACCAGTTGACGTATTACAAACCAAAGTCTCATACCTCCCCTGAGTTCAGCATATCTTTGGTGGCCAATAAATAAATAGTCAAACCTTTTACCAATGTTTCACCCAGATTCTACAGAAAATCCTCTTTTCTTGGCTCATTCCCTGGTATTTCTCCTCCTATCTTTGAGACCAGCTCGTCAAGTGTTTGCATGATGCAATCGTCTCAGTCTGACCTCAAACAAACTAGTTCGACTAGTTAGCAGCCCTGCCCTCTGCAACCTGTTGCTAACACCTCGACTTAGCCTTCAGGACTCCCTCCTCAAGGCCCCTCATTTGCAGCTGGTATCCATGAGCCTATCTACCCTCCTGGAATGGTTCCTCCTAGCCTTAACCATCTCTGAGTTGTCCTACCTGGCCTTTACCCCTCTCGTGTACCCCAGGCACCTCTGTGGCTGCCCTCCTTCCTTCACCTACCCTTGGGATCCCAGTCTAGTAAATTGATCCCCTAGCCACTATCCCACCTGGTTATCCCAAACCTTATCTTTCTTTAACCCTAATCCAATCATTCTCCTTGACCCCTTCCTTTGCTTCCGTGCCTCAGCCACCTCAAGAGGAACCTGCTCCTGTTGTGAAAGCTTTGAGTGAGGGGAGAAAAGCTTGCAAGAAGGCACCTAAGGACAAGATTTCCTAAACAACCTCTTCTCCTCTTCACCCTCCAAATTTTACCCCTCCATGTGCTTTGTGTGATGTTATCAGTGACCCCACCCATCATTGTCCTGAATTGCCTCACATCAAGCCCATGGTTAATGTCACATTCCCTGATTCTAAGGTCCCTGAAGCCTCTGTTTCTTCCTCAAATGTAGCCAAGAACCCCAAGAAATTTCACACAAACTACCCCCGTGCTCTGTTTGATCTCCATGGCCATTATACCCACCTTTTTCCTCACCTCCAGCATTACCGCGTCTCTTTGGAAGTTGTCCGGGAGTACGATATTGAACATAACCAATCCACCTCTACCATCCTCATGCATTATGTTTCAGGCCAACTTGAGGATACCTCTACTCCCATTGACATTCCCCCTCACGATGTCAAGATGATGGAGTCTTCGGCCACTATCCTCTACCTATCATCATCCATGAGATCCATTGGAAGATCCCCCTAGGACTTCCCCTTTTGTTTCACTTCACCTCCCTTCAGTGATCACCCTGGGCTCAACTTCAGTGGATCCCTTATCTTATTGTTCTTTTTTCACCCCCCATGATGATGCACATGTGAACCTTTCTTCTCATGATGATCATTCAGGTAGCTTTGCTGCGTCATGTGGCTACCTTTCCACCAGTCACCCCATCTTCTACTCTGATGATGACATCATGGAAGCCTTTTCCACCACTGACTTCATCTTTCCCGCCCATAAGATGAATGGCACCATTCGTGTCTATGGTGACTTTTGAAACTTGAGCACAAGCTTCCCCCAAGGTAGCTCCCCCACACCATCAACATTTCGGTGTGCGGGTAGTAGTTATCTTACCCAGAACACTCCCTCTAGAAGTGCTTGTTCGATCTCTACCTTGTGTTCGAGTTTCCAGCATTGTTCATCATACTCTCATTTTTTTTCTTGTGGTACCTTTCAGATGGACCCCCCCATCCACACCATATATCGGTTATTAAAATGGTGTAAGTCTCTACTCCGGGAATCTAGCCTTGGTAGGTTGGGCCATTTTTACCCCCTTACATTCACTTGTTCTCTCGAACGACATATGCATTGGTACTGCCACCAATAACCAGGCCGAATATGATGTAGTACAAGTTTTATTCGTTGATGCCCTTTCCCATCGCAACTCCCCCTTCATGTTCATTTATATTCCCTACTTCTTGTCATGCAATTGAATGGTGTCTGTCATGTGCATAATAATTTTTTTTTTAGAAGATATTTACGAGTGAAGCTTTTCATGCATGAATTTGAAATCATTACATTCAATCATGTACATAGAGAACAAAATAAATATGTAGATATCATTGCAAAAAATATTCTAGATTGGCATTTATCTCACACATTGCACACAAAAAAATTATGACAAACCATAAAACGATGCATATCCATTATATGTGTCAATCTAAATGTTTTAGAGTCCATCAGCTTTAATACATATGACATGCCCATAGCATGTTACAAAAACTCAAAACTGGGGGCACCACATTCCCCTACACCTAATCACTATCTCGAGGATCACGAGCCAATGGCTTGGATCTAGTAGCTCATATATCACGCATCCCCTGTGCAGCCATCGCCATGCATCGCATGACCCCTCGCCACTTTGAGGGAAGAGCAATACATGGCTCTATGTACTGGTCATCAAGATATTTCTAGTTGCACTTTGAAACACCATCCAGGAGCCTCTCGCATCTACGATGGATGTCCTCTAGGAGGGCCACTTCATCCTCATCTTGCAGTGCTCTCAAACCACTAGGTCCTGCAATTCCTACTAGTACAGGCCATCCCATGTACCCGACCAGTTTCATCGATGTTGTATCTACATACCAAAAGTGGATGAATTAGTACCATATAAAATCTTCTGAAACTTTAAAATTTACATAAAATATTAGCAACTTGTCACTTACCATCAAGCCCCCATACTCGACCAGGCGGCAGTGGCAAGTCTGGGTCCCCACGATAACTCATCCCACTATAGGGATAATCATCTATGTACAATGGAATTGGATCCCAATGAGTGAAAAACTTTGGTCGAAACACCCGAATGACTGCCCCACCTCCCCCTCTACACAATAGCTGCCCCCAGCGGTGCATCTTGGGCTCTCTCGGACCCCCATCCTAGATCTATATGTGAGGTCAAAGTGTCAGGATCTTCTCAAATAAGAGCGAGCACAACATTGTGCCATATGCATAGTCATGGTTCACTTGTTTCTTGCATAGAGATAAGTGTTGTTTCAATGATTACATCATAATTTGGGCCCACCCATACTAGGTCCCACTCAACACACTCTCAGCAAGCATCATCTGACCCCCAATGATGTGGTGGAGTGACTAGTTTCCCAGGATCAGCAACACCACTATGGCCACACCACGGGTCTCTATCTTGTCTAGATCCCTGATCGGTATCCGTGTCCCCTTCACATGGAGACCCGGTCAGCAATGGCACTCTAAAAACTCCATGATATTCCACCCGCGTGGTAACATTGGCTGTGTGTTCCCCACCATCCCAAGTGGTGGGAGACCAGTCAAGAAATATATATCATGGACAGTCAACTCGATCTAGTGCCCCTGCACTATAAAGATCTCATTATCCGGATCCCAATAGTTGACAATATAGGCTAACAAGGGCTCCCCAACCCTCATCAAAGGGTTCTCCACAAACTTCAGGACCACAAACCTAGCCAATGCACTGCTAACACCATGATCCTCTTGGATCTTCGATCATAATGTGTTTAGGTCTCTCTCTCTCTCTAGTTGATCCTCAATTCAACTATATCTGCACAAAACCACCATATTTTTCAGTGTACAGAAAGGAAATTCTGAATTCAACCATAAAAACCCACCTCTCAACCAAGAAATAGCACCAAAATCCCCCTCTCTGGAAGGTCGCACTTTTCAGGCAATTCCTGGGACAGGTCGCAGTTTTCTGCCCAAAACCTGCAACCTAGATTGCAGATATTTCCCTAAAAAAGGTGACCAGACCATGAAGAAGATCAGGGGTTTTTTTGTGAGATCTGCGTGCCTAAACTGAACATTCAATCCACTGAAATGAAAGAGTATGGTTAGGCCTCTTCCTGAAACTGACAGATCTCAATTCCAACGGTCAGTTTGTCCACTATGATCACTACAAGATTTAGGGCCTTTTATCCTCTCTACACTCACCACAGCTACACTTGCAAATGAGTCAAATTGGAGGGAAAATGCCTTATTAAAAGAGAAACCCCATAGTTTTATTTTTCCATCTGCGACCAAACCGTAGCTTAGTTTGAAAAACATTTAGCACCATTGGAAAGCTCTCACTGAGCTCTCAAATGGGTATCCTTTATTTTTTTTCGATTTGATACTTCACCTGGACACATTTTTTCCAAGAAGGGTCACTTCACCACTCCTCAAAATCGAATTTCTTCACTTCCAACACTTGTACTTGGGGCACCAATTTTCCTTCATACTTGTCCATGCTCATGTCAATTTTTTTCATGAGTAACCATCTTGTACTCATGTTTGTATGGTCCCCACTAGGCCTGTTCTGTGTGGCAGCATCCTCGAGTGACCCTTGTTTAGAGCATTTGAGTTGAGCCATCATCACATCCATGGATTCTATCCCAAGTCCCTTTATATCCCACTATATTCCTCCATCCTTCATTTCTTTTTTCCTATCTAATGTCGCACATTTTGGCCCTCAGTCATATTGTCCCCTATCCCCTCTAGTATTGTGTTTGTTGCTGCCACGTCATCAATGCCCTTTAAGCTCTAACAAGGGAAGTCATCATCCCGTTACTCAGTACCCCCATTCCATCATTATCCCTAGTGTCAGTCTATCAGTCACTCTATCATTACCTCTCATGCCTTATTTTAGGATCCCTTATTTCCTCACACATAGCATACCTCCTTCTGTCGACATTAGCTTATTCATTCCAGAAGACAAGTCTGGAGGGCGGTGTACCTTGGCTCTAGCTTCCACTCTTTTTCGGTGCCTTGAATCATGAAAATGGACTCTTTATCACCCTTTGACTTGATTTTTTCTTAGCTCCAGATCCTTATGGCATTATCGAGGTCCATATACTTGATGGTTCAGTGATGCAGCAGATTGTACCGATGATTCGTGGGTGTGTGTGAGATTCTTCAGACCTCATGAAGGGGTGGCCCTTCAAGTATCCCCCCACATTCCCGGATGACCTCTCCATTACAGCCTTGGATGTAGCTCCATATATTTGATGGTTCTGGCCCCAGCCACTTGCAACACCTTTTAGTGTGCATGTATCGTTCAGATTTTTAAAGCCCTTTTCTGTTTTATAAGGCCTATTTGGTTGTATGTATATCTCATGTACTCGTATATTATTGTATAATTCCTAGCTATTTTCCCAGGCACAGTATGTATGTGGGATCAATTATCATGTTTTTATCTAGCCCATGTTTATGCTAGCATGTAGTATATAGTTCAGTCATTTGTTTACTGGACGCATTATTCTTTTCACTTTGTTATCTCGACAAGCATAGGTATGCCTCCCCCGCCTCATGTAGAATAGGTACTCACTCATAAATGATAATTGGCACACTTGTAAGTCTCACCTCCTCATGGTCTTGTCCTCTCGCTCTTTAGTCTACCTTATATTTCTCTCTCTCTGACTCCCCCATTGGTGTCTAGTGATTGAGTTCTTGCAATGTACTTCGGTCTTACAATTAGCTCCCAACACTCGCATACTAGGGGGAAATCTATTACACCAATTTTTGGTCATCTAACCTATTACTATTAGATGAGTTCAAATTACCCTTATCTAGAATATAATTTTACTACAAGTAAAATTGAAAGCATATGAAAAATGGCAATGGTAATCCCATAGTTATTCAAGATTTTTATGATTATAAACAAAGAATACATTTATGAAGTATTGAACAGTCCCCTATTTATTGTTTGATTTTATATTAACATTTATTAAACAGGTTTAATTAATATCTGGTTATATTTTAACCTTTAAATAGATAATTGAATAAATCACTGTTATCTTGTGGTATTCAGGAATAATTATTTAAACCTTATTTAGACAATATTCCTTGTTAAATATGACCAAATCACCCACAAATAATTAAATAAATCATTATTTATTTAATTATCTTTCAACCACTTCCTTAAATAATTAAATAAATCATTATTTCTTTGATTATCTTCTAACCGCTTCCTTAAAAAGATAAATAAATCATTTATTTATTTATTTTTGACAAATTAAGGGATTTGACCCAAGTCAAATACCTTTTCCCTCCAACAAATATAATAAAATATTCCATAAAAAGTGGATCTAGATTTGGTTAATAATATTTTTAATTACCAATATCTGAATAACTCAATATTTTGTTCATAAATAGAAGGTTTTCCATTTCATTACCACTTTTGTTTCCTAAAGGTCACTCTAGATCTATACTTTGTTATTTTTGATCTCCATCATATCCTCTTTTGATACCATTTGTATGCTCCTTTAGTTCATTTTATGCGGGTTTTCTACTCCATCAAGGAAGATCTTCTCACTCATCATGAATGCATTACAGAACCATTCTTGTGGAGATTTGGTAACATCTTTCCTTGTTCCCTCCCCATGTCAACAACTAAGTGTTGTCTTCTTGTCTTGTCTATTGGGCTTGTAAGACAACTCACTTTAGCACGACAATTTCTAGTATCTTATTTGCATGAATCGGATTTTGTAGCATTTATCTTAGTCAAAAACTACATGTAAATTGGCATAATCTGCCTTGGTCTTCAGAATACTTGTTCTTATAGCTAAAGTGAGATTTTTTCGTATGCTTTCAATTAGAATTCACACTAAAAAAATAAATTTAACATATCCATGATAGCATATAAAGTAAATTCACCATTAATATACATATATTTCGATAACCTTACAAAAAAAATGAAAATCCATACATTTATACATCATCCATGGTACAAATGGATACAAGTAAATATACTTATATGTTTGTCCTACAATGTCTAGAAACTAAAGGAGGGACTATTAGGTCCCTCATTTTTTGGACAATTTTGAGCAAAAAGTGGTTGTGGGAAGGAGAAAGGGATCTCCAAAAAAGGACTAACCAAAGTGATCATAAGTCAACAATGAAAATAATATAGTGGCAAATAGAAAAAGAGTAAGTGGACCAAAACATTTAATTTGGAAATCGTGAAGAAAGTGAAAAAAATGGATTGAAAGCATCAAGTGAGCATGGAACATAATTTATTAGGTCAAAGAACAGTGAAGGTTGATCATGTCCAGCCACAGGAGTTAAGTTGGACAACATCAAAGGAGTGGATCAATTGATAGCATTAAATAGGAAAAAAAATTATAAGTACATGCAAGGCGAGTTGCACAGACATGTAGAGTAGAGAAATTGGTCGACATGTTATCGAAATTCAGACTCATGTTTTCATATTGTATTTGGTATCTGCAACTGAGATTTTGGTGGATGAAATATGAAAGATCTAGCTATAATATCACAAATCTATAATTGTAATGTTTATTTGACCTAATAATAATAAAATGAATACTATTGGAGAGGAGTTTTATTGTGTTGTGTGTTTGTATGTGTGTTATGGACCCATTTTAATTTTAAATTTATGTTCAAGGCTTATGTGTATTGTAGTTGTAATTTTATTTCATGTTTATTGATTCATAGTCTGCTTGGTAACATATAATGGTTGTTGTAGTATCCAATTTTCGAATGTACCTATTCACCTTCTAAAACATCAATAATCCACTTAAGTCCAGGTTGCGCTATGAGTTATATTTCCTTCCCTTGCGGAAGATCAAAAATTACAGTGCTACACTAGACTACAATGGAAACCCTTGATGGTTGTAGAACTAGAACCCTAGTCTCCACAAATAAATTTCGCAACAAAGGGTTATGTTGTTGGTACCTAAATATTAGTTGGGGTTTTTGATAATGGTGAATAGGATTTTGAAGAGGAGTATTAAGGAGTAGTGGGAAAAAAATGTGATTCTTTCATTCTTCAATAAGCACAATTAAGGAAATAGAATCTGCAATAGGCTCATGAATAAACCTTTTTTGGTGAGCCTACCTATGACCAATATGAAATATTTCAGGCTGATTTCCCTACGAAATTATATCAATGGTTGCGTAGGTTATGATATTCCTTAAGAGATCGGAGTGTTGGTTGGATTTATAGGAATTCGACTACAACATATATAGTCACATTACATCACTTGGATCATGAGCTTACCAAAGTTGTTAATTTTTGGGTGCAATATAACCCACATTATTGAGTTTTCTATAGAGGACCACCAATCCTTTTCAAAAGTAGTAGTCTCCTGATTTGGGTTAAGAGGATTTTTAAAATAAATTTCATTTTGGATCAAGTAATTACTAGTGGAATAAATATTTCTACTATTTCCGATGCCTAATATAAAAACTTAAAACCTTTGTACTAGGGGGGGAGGTTCTTGGGGGACTCGATGACCAATTGTGAAGGCTAAGAGAGAGTTGTGATGGATGGGAAGGAGAAGTAGAATGCAAGATATTTTATGGAATTGAGAAGGGCACACACACACACATATATAAGGAATGTAGATACCAAAATATGTGTGAGATTCAAAGGCGATGAAGGGAGTTGAAGCAGATAGGAGAAGTGCTAGCCAACCCAAAGTTGCAAAAGGGAGAGTTGAGAGGAGATGAAAACTCTAGTAGAGGAAGGTATTCTATGAGAAGTGAAAAATGAGAGTAGAGTCAAGGTGATAATGTTTACCAAGAATCAGGTGAATTATATTCTCTAGGCCAAAATATTGTAGAGAAATCCCAATACCCATGCAGATGAAGAGAGGTATTTCTTGATGCTCAAGTCATTTCATGAGGATGATCGCTCTGATAAATTCAATGTTCTGCAATGTAGCAATATGGCTAATTATTCCCCATCCCTTCCTCTGGGACTCTATCATAATCTGGTAAGGTTATTTTCCAATATTTTTAAAACTTTGAACTTTCATAAGGTGGTTTGAGATAGCAGTTTTTTCTGGTAGTAGTCATCAAAATTTGGGAAATATTTCTCAATCTATTCCACAAGGATTTTTTAGTTCCTCCTAGATTTATTCTAATGGTTAACAATGTAACAGGTTATTTCACATGATACCATGAGTTTTATGGTTGAGGAGATGAGAATGCAAAGAAAAAATTGTATTTATGTGAGGCCATATAGAACTCCAAAGGAAATTCGGATTCAACTAAGTTGAATTTGAAACTATATTGAGAGGAAGAGCTCTTAAATGGTACACAAAATTCACACCAATGATTCAAAATCTGACTGTGGATACACTCAAAGAGGAATTTATCAAGAAATTAAAATTTCCTCAGACAGAGCAAAAGGGTTTAATTGAGCTGCAAAATATTAGGCATAAAGAACTTGGTGAGTCTAAATATGAGTCCATGTAGAGGTTTAAATAAGTTGTGGGGAAATTAACTCATCCTATTGTGGGACAGGGTACCCCTATATCTAAGTTTTGGTAAAGAATATGCATTTTGAGAAGCAGAGCACGCTGCGCACATATTTCTACGAGCCATAAGGGATTTGGGGCGGGTCAAAGACCCTTATTTTGTAAAGGGACGGGAATATTTTGGATACTTTGAGCTTCTCCCATGGTTTTCGGACCATGGTATTGTAAACGAATTCGCTATATAAGGAGTCTAGGGATATCAATTGATATAATAGAATGCATGTGGATGTCATGTTAGATCTGAATTAAGTCTGTATTTTGTTTTTGTTTCAAAAGAGAAGGATTATGCAGCTGTGTGCATGTAGACCTTAGGACATATGCAACTGAGTGTGCAAACCCCTGCATTTGTGTGTGCAGGATAATAAGTATTGTATTGATATGTTTATCTGAGAAATAAAAGAAGACTTTGAAGATAGATATGTTTATTTTACTTGTATGATTGCATTGTCTATGTTTTATGTTTATCTATGCTATATTATGGTTTCTATCTATTATTTCATTGTGAAGACTTGAATACGGTTCAGTGTGATGGTTAATGCATATTAAAGTAGAAACGTGCAACCTATAAAGTAGTTAAGTAGATTTGTCGAAAATTGTCTGTATATTTTTCATACTAGGTCTATGAAGCTTTGAATAAGCCTTAAGATAATATAAGCCATAAATAAACACTCCATAGTCCCTCTGGATGTAGAAAGCTATTTTTTTCATCCTTAATATTTCCTCAGGTAAGACTTCAGTCTACGCAGTAGATCGTTGCCAAAATGGTCGGTAATGGAGGGTTTTGTTGGTTCGCACAACCATATTTGGACCTAGGTCTAGGACCCCTCAAACCAACAAATGGTTCCATTTCCGAGGCCAGTATCTGAAGACTGATGGATATGTGAATGTGGCATCCAATCAAAAAATAAATTCAAGATTGGGTATCTCTGAAAGAGCGAGAATTTGTTGTACAAGAAAATATAAATTCGAGCTTGTCAGCTGAGAAGTGGTTTCAGAAATATATTTTCACATATTGGTACAAGATATTTTTCTCATCGTTCGCTAATGAGCTACACAAGTGGCTATCAAGACTAGCTAAGAATAATTATTTTTTTAAGCATGACGAACCTACTGCGTGGAACCCAGAGCTAATTAAGAAACTCAAGGAGATTGATTACAAGATCACAAGGGTTTTTTATTATTCGATTGTTAGTATTCTTAGAGGATTTATTATTGAGTTTTTGATTGAAAAATACGTATCCTACAACAAATCTGAGTGAAAAATTTTCAAGGGTCTGTGAGGTAAGTATTTATACTCTTTAAAGCTTATATAGTGAAGATGCTTCTTTTTAAGGGTCGGGGATCAAAGGATCCAAAGAAATTTTGGTTTGTTGTAGAACTAGTATAGAGGTTGACAAGTCACTAATGAATATATGAAGAAAGCTCATCTCATCATGGCATTGCACGAAAGAGCACTGTCATGGTATATGAAGAACTCTGCGACGCATCATAATGCCACATTGGATCAGAAAAAGGCATAGACGAATGCCGAATTTAAAAATCCAAAATCACAGTTACACTGTATTACAGAGATAAAAGAGATCAATAAATTGGTAACTAAATCTCTGTGGGAGGTAGATCAAAGATTTAATATGCTGCTAATCCAAATCAGCTTCCATATCCCCAATGAACAACATAAAGAGTGGTTCATAGCTTTGCTATTACCACATCTTAGATTACCATTATCACAGCAAAAGATCACAACCCAAGCTAAAGCATTGGAGATTGCGATGAAACTAGAATCTTTGTCGATAGCAGATACCAATATAGGGGTTCAATAGATATAGACCCAACTGGAAAGCTTACATATGGAGCTACAAGACTTGAAGAAGGGAAAATAAGTGCGGCCTGACATGAGATCAGAAATCTAGTGTATCGAATGTAACACATAAGTCCAATATAAATATCAGTGCCCTGTATTTAGAGATGACATTAACACTGGTGGACCTAACCTGTTGAGCCCAACCACAAGTGTATGGTGTGACTTATGTAAAGTTTAGGCCAAAACCCCATAGAACGTTGTTATATGGTGCAAAATAATGTGAAGGCACCAAAGCAATTGTTTTGTAATTTTTGTAGCTTGGCGGGACATGATGAAAAGAATTGTCACAACTATGATTTGATGATCCAACTGACTCCTTGGGCGTACAAAATGCAAGTTGAAGGTCACGAATATCATGGTTCACCCATTATGCGTGGAGGATCCCAAGGCAGAGGATGAGGACAAGTATGGGGCATTGGGTGAGGACAAGGTCAAATTATATGTTATAACTGTGGTCGGGCTGGACATTTTACCAGATATTTCCAAAATCCTGTTGTCATTTCTTGCAAGTATTTTAAAGAATTCAATCATGAGATAGAATATTGTCTCGTGTTATTGGATAAAATTCAGGAAAAACAAAATCAACAGCCTAATCAGAACCTGTAGATGATGAGGGATAAGTCATGTGAAGAAGATAGACATGTTAAGATAGTATCAAGGAGCGGTGCAACTACAAGAGAAGACAAAGCATAAAGAAAAAAACCTATGGAGGATACATGGATCAAGAAGGCTGGAGAAAAGAATATTGATTTCAATGTGCAGCGAGAAATGGAAACTTTCATGGAAGAAAATAAGAGTTTTATGAACCCTAGAGCTTTGACATCGACGACGCAGATGCAACTAATCTTGCATAAGAATAAACCCAAGGAGGTTCCTGCGATGAAGGAATTTCATCTGAAAAATCTGAAATAATTTTTGAAAACATGTATGAAGCTGCCATGGGATCAAAATATTGTAGAAGGATTGCAATATTTTATTGCAAATTACACCAAAAAATATGTATAATGAACTGAATAACACATAATAAATCAAGTATACATAAATAAGAAGAGACCTGCAAGGAAGTGCAGTGAACTGCGCTGATAGGAGATTATGAAATGGATCAAGTAATTATTGATTTATGATTAGATGAAATTTTTTTACCAAAACATAGACATATGGGTACCCTATGGGTCGATTGCAGGGCATTTTAATAGAAATTGATGGATTAAGTATGTTGTCATACTTTGAAGTCATTGAGATTGTGGAAAAAAACAATATGTATCTTGCGTTACTTGGATTTGATTGGGCTTATGATGTGGATGCCATAATCAATTTGAATAGTAGAAAGATGGTATTTGAGAAGAATGCACAAGGGTCATTGTTCCTTTAGACCTAAATATAGAAAACCAGTCCGTAATGAATACGGTGATGCAAATATTGACAATATCTCTAAGTTAACCGCACAGGACAAATATTGGATCAACCCCACCGTCGATGGGAGGATAAGCTGGGACAAGGATAACTAATGTGTTTCGGACTTTGATGAATAAATGGATAATTGGAAGAATCAATTGCATGATGTATATACAAAGTGATTTCAAAGAATTACCAGATCATTGTATTGAATTTCATCAGAGGTACATTATTTTCCTTATTATTATGAGACTAGGGATGTTAATTTTTTTCTCTATAAATTTGAAGAACCAATACTTGAATAAAATAGGTTTCAAGCTATGGATGTCGTGTTGAGATCCACACCCACTAGATAGTGGGTTAGGCATAAGGGAAACATTAGAAGTTGGAGAGAATAAAACAGGTTTATGTAGATCATATTTGGTCAAGTAAATACTAGACTTGTAGGGAAATATGATGGCAAGGATGACCCTAGAGGACATATCTACCAATGGAATACCATTTGGGGTGAAGATCCAACACTAGAATGGTTACACACCTTCGTTCACACATTAGATGTGGTACCTATGAAGTGGTATCTTGAAATGGAACAATGCCATGGAACAATGAATTGTGAAGATATGGTTGAAGGATTTTTACTGACATTTAGTTTCGAAGACGACTGTTATTAAATATACGCAGATCTTCAAGAAATTAGATCAAATGTTTTCAGGAACACAATTGTGATAACCTGGACACTGCTTGATTGAGATGCGCAGTTGGAGTAGGTAGTAGAATGTTATGCTATGACAATGGAAGAGGCTAAGGAATATTCGCGCAATGTTAATATTCTCAAATTAGAAGGACAATGCAAGGTTATTGGGACATAACCTAATATGACTGACACAACACAATAAATAAGAATTCATAAGGTGAATATATGGAAAATAGGAACCAAAGTTTGCCCTCATTGGAGATTATTGGGATACAGATACAGTTAGCAATGTTGCAGAACTGTTACATGAGCATCAAGAGCTCTTCCCCACTAAGTTCTTTGAAATGAAGGAATCGTAGAAGACCATATAGTTATGAGGATCAACCTGAAGCCAAATGTGAAGCCTTTGAAACAATGAACATATAGAATGAACCCAAAATATAAGGAAAAAGTGAAGCAAGAAGTGGACAAGATTTTGAAGGCATTAATAATTGAACTTGTGGAGGAATCTGAATGGGTAAGTACCATGGTTGTCCAAGAGAAAAATAAAAAAGTTGATATCAGGATTTGTGTTGATTTAAGGAAACTGAATGATGCATGTGTGCATGAACCATTCCCTACACCTTTTACAGATGAAGTTTTGGAGAATTTTGGAGGGTAGGAGGCCTACTCTTTTATAGATGGGCTTTCAGGGTAGCATCAGATTAGAATTGCACCAGAATATAGGAGTAAGACTAATTTTTCCACTGAATGGGGATATCATCAATATAAAATCATGCCTTTTAGATTGAATAATTCTCCATGAATGTTCTCTAGAGTAGTAGTTGCTTCTTTTAAGGAGTATATACACAAGTTATTGGAGTTTTATTTCATGATTGGACAGTCTTTGGAATGCTGAAGAAGCATATTGTGAACTTAAGTTTGATGTTGGACACATGCAGTTAGTATCAGATATCACTAAACTTGAAGAAATACATATTTTTTATACCTTTTGGTATACTATTGGGGAATTTTATTTGTAAACATGGATTGATTGTAGACCCCAGAAAGATTGTTGTTATTGTGAACATGGAAGCATCTAAGTTAGTAAAACAACTACACACAAAATTTGGACACACAAGCTATTATAGGAATTTTATAAAGGAATATGTGTAGATAACCGCGCTAATGGATAAATTACTAAATAAAGATGTTACTTACTGTTGGGATGATGAATTCCAAAATTTCATCAATGTGCTGAAGGATAATATGGCAATTGCACCAATTCTATTTTTTCAAGGTTGGAATAAGGAGTTCCATGTGCATGTGGATGCTTCTTTCATAGCTTTGGCTTTAGCATTAGCATAAATAGGCGAGGGGGATACTGATCACCCCATATATTTTGCGAGTAGGAAATTTTCTAAGGCAGAAAGGAATTATTCCACGAAAGAGTGCAAAGGATTGGCTATTGATTCGAATACGTCAATTACTAGATTTACCCATGATATTTTTACCTCTGTGATGTATTAGAATTTCATTTTTAACTAGCATAAAGAACACATGTGCAGATATAATTAATAGGAAAACATGTCAACAATCACACAACAAAATGCAAGACGTTTAATAACGGAGTTCATCTAGTGTGGACTACGTCTCTGGGCCTCGGTGTCTCGATGGTGTTGGCTGCTTCATTTAATGTTGTAAAAGGTGATGATGTACATGGACATTGTTTACTTGTCATATAAGGAAATGCACCCTCAACATGAGTGGCAAAGTCTCTTCACGAGACGTTCTGCTACAAGGAACTCTCACTCATAACAGCACTCCTATCATCATGACAACCTCACACATAGTGGCAAAGAGTATCCTGCCATCAAGGCATCTAAGGGATCTCAAAAAATAAATGACCATCCATGGTGAATACATATCACATGACATAAACATCAAGATTCAACATCATACATCAAGCAAGAATCGATACAACATAAAACATCTCACAACAATAATCAATGAAGTACATGGCAACAACACTGCATATAACTCAACTTAGATGTTGGCTAAAGAATAGGATGCTCAGCTGCTAGATTTCGATGCACCATTGAAATTGTGGCTTCAAATGGAATGAAACCGATTTTCGACACTCTAAAATCTAACACCATTATCCCAATCTGCAAAATGGCCGAAAAATATATGGCTCATACGGAAAATCCGACTACACCACTAGATTTGTGTCACCAAGAAGTGTATGATCTACTATCAATTTTCTGAATTCTAACACTGTTGAAATTTGGGCTATGGGGAATATTTTAGATTCCTCCTAGATTCCTCAAATATGTTGCTCCATGGCTTACTGCAAATCTGCAACTCAAAACAGGGAATCTGACCTCACCATTGAGATCCTTGCGAAATTCTAAGAAGAATGAGTATAACGTTGACCTTATTCCAACTCCAGCGAATTTTAGCCTTTAAGGAATCTGGAAGATTCCCTAAAGATTCTTGAATATTCTCTTCCACTATGAATATGAAAATATGCTGCTCAAAAGGTGAATCTGACCTCGCCATTGTGTTCCCTATGAAAATCTGAGAAAAATGACTGTAAACTTGAATGCATTTTGACAAAGAGAAATTTTACCTCCCAAATAATCTTTGGGCATCAAAGGAATATTCTATGTATCAAACTGCATACCATCATTCTTCCTCTTAGAAATTGTGTCATGGTTCCACTACACGAAGCCCCATTCTCCATTCCGTTCTCAGGCTCCTCCAAACTGTTCTGTTCGACCTCCATTTTTTCCCCCAACGTTCTATCTGAATTTGGGTTTATATACTATACGATGGGAGGAGTTTTCAAAGACAGTTCATTGGGTTGTTGGTTAAGACTATGCAATAATAGGCATGGGGTCGGGGGATCAAATCCTGACATGCCAAAATTGGTGTGACATGTATGTAATTTTGGGCTCGGTTATATAAGTTTTGGTTTTAGTTTCAATAACTGTTTGAAATATATTATGGCATATATTTGTTTTGGCTTTTGTATATGGGGCCACCGCATGGGACGAGTCGGCCCACATGGACGACATGGGTTCTATTCCCGCTATACCCTCATCATGACCTTCGGGTCATAACATTACGGTGGTGCAGATATATGGTGATCAAGTTTTAAATAAGGCTTCGGGTGGGCAACGTCCGCTCCATGCGGCCCTGACCCGACCCATTCAACCGTAACGTATATATATGTGCGGTGGTTTGGAAATGGGGTTCAGTGGGGGTCACGGCCCATCAAACCTTATCATATATATTTTTTTATGTAATATGGTCATGCGGTGGGGTGGTGGCCCGCCACCCCCATTTTCATGTTTTTTTCGTTATTTAAAAACAATTATGTTTTTTTTTAATTTAACGAAAATAAGGGTCATTGGGAAAATTAACAAGGCCACAATTTCACCCATTTTTGGGTGTTGGGTTCCCTACCAATTTATGGTGAATATGTGGGACACTTAAACCTAGCCCCTACCCAACTTTGACCAAAACTTTGACTCGCTCTAACTTATCCATACAGGCTTGGATTGGAGATCCGTTCACACTGTTGGAATCAGGGTGATGAGTACTTTAACCCACACCTAGTATAAGAGAAATTCGACCACTTTAAATTTTGACCAATCATCAGCCATCTTGGTCTCCTAAGGGTGTCTGGAGCCACCTACATCAATCCTCCCCATTGAGGAGCTTTTGATCCACCAAAAGCATGAACATAATCTACAGCTGCTTTGTACCTTGTCTACACCACAAGTGTCCCGAAAGGTCACCCTTCATTCTCCTTCACCTTTGTCCTTTGGAGCGACTAGCGATGAGCTGACACCTACATCTTCTGCAAACCTTTAGTACAATATTTTTCAAATTACATTCTTAACCTAGCAACAAATCTATGAACCAAGCATCCCATACACTTGCCATGAGTTTATAACCATACTTGGTGGTCAATTTTACATTAAATGGAATCAATACCCAAGCTATCAATACAAGGCCAAAATCATCATTGTTGCTTCATAAGTGATGGAAAACACATCATCAATTTTACATTTTAAATTTTAACATATGATTTAAAAAGTAAGGCTAGACACACTACCAAACTAGAAAAGCAATCTCTCACTTATCAAGGTTAATGGGTCATCTCTCTATGGCGCACTTGTTTGTCGAATAATTGTTTCAACCAGTTCCTGCACTCATTCTTTGTCCTTAAGGAACTGCTTTGGATGGAGCCTCCAACACGTGCCTCTCTGATGGCCACTTCTATCGCAATGACTGCAATGAGTCCTCATCCTCTAGACCTACTTTACCTTCTTCTTTTCCTGTGATGGAGAAGGCCTTTCACGCCTCATACTCTTTCGTGTTGCCATTATCTTCCAGCACTCAATAATAACATGGTTATGTAAACCAAAAAATTACAAGTTTTTCTATGCAATGACTTCTGCCCATGATTATCACCATGCTTATAATCAAAATTAACTTTAGAATATCGATACTTGTTATACCTTTCTCGGTCATCTCTGGTGCGATCATGGTGATGAGAGCTTGCCTCGTCTCTTTCATTGTCATGTGCGCTATCATAGGATGATGGTAAAGTGTCCCCATCATTCTCTTTCTCCAATGGTTTCTACCAGGGATTGGAAGTTTCTAACACCTTCGAGCACTGTCCTTCAATTTATCCCAAACCTGCTAATAGAGTTATCTACATGACCTCCAATGGCTGAATCATACATTGACCATTAATGCGAAGTCCTCCTCCCTTATATCCCATCTTGGTGAGGAGTCGCATGCCAATTTCTGTAATGGGTATCTCCACATTCCCTACGAAAATGATAGCATGTGAAGATGAAACTAAATAAACATCAACATCGTTTACCTCGGATGTAAATTCAGAAACAGGTGATGACGGCTTCTTCAAGCCTTGGTTGCGCTTAAATTCCTCCAAAGCCTCTTCTGCGACTCACAACTGAAGCTACAATCTCTGCTTCTCTACTTTATCTTCTTCGAGAAGCCTCCTTAATTCAACATCCTTTGCTTGAAGGCTATGGTCGTTGCACTTAAGTTGTTCCAAGGCTGCCTCTACAGCTTGCAGCTGAAGTTGCACTCTCTTCTTTGCCTCTTTCTCCTCTCGTAGAAGTACTTTCAACTCAACGTTATCTTCTTGAAGGCTATAGTTCATCTCCTCATTTGAATGATGAGAATACAATGAGGGTGAGGAACATTCATTGCAAGAAGTGGATGAAGCATCACATTCAGATTCTTCTTTCTCCCGTCTCTCATAAGCTGCATACATCATGTCCACCATTTTTGACATCCTAAGCATGGCCTCGTACATGTATTTTCCATCTTCCAGTATTCCACATTCAATAAATTTTCATGCTTGCAATTCACATCAGCAAGAAGGCCACTCTGATACCACTTGATCCGAGTCCGTCAGCTATAATATTTACCCATGATATTTTACCTTTGTGATGTATTAGAATTGCATTTTGAAATAGCATAAAATAACACATGTGCAGATATAATTAAGAGGAAAACATGTCAACAATCACACAACAAAATGCAAGACGTTTAATAACAGAGTTCATCTAGTGTGGACTACGTCTTCGGGCCTCGGTGTATTGATGGTGTTGGCCACTTCATTTTGTGTTGGAAAAGGTGATGATGTACATGGAATTTGTTTACTTGTCATACAAGGACATGTTCCCTCGACATGAGTGGAAAATCATCTTCATGGGACGTTTCGCTACAAGGAAATCTCACTCATAACAAACCTCCTATCAGCATGACAACCTCACACATGGTCACAAAGAATATCCTGACATCAAGGCAACAAAGGGATATTAGAAAATAAATGACCATCTATGAAGAATACATATCACATGACATAAACATCAAGATTCTGCATTATACATCAAGCAGGAATCGATACGACATAAAAAATCTCACAATAATAATCAATGAAGTACATGGAAACAACACTGCATATACCTCAACTCTCATGTTGGTTGAAGAATAGGCTGCTCCGCTGCTGGATCTAAATGCACCATCAAATTCATGGCATCGAATGGCATGAAAATGACTATCCACACTCTAAAATCTAGGACTGTTATCCCAATCTGGAAGATGGCCAAAAAGTGTATGGCTCATATGGAAAATCTGACTGCATCGCTGGATTCCTTTTGCACGCAAAATATAGAATGAGAATTTTCTCCCTTATTTCTATCTTTTCCTACTTTTAAAGTGCTTTGCAGCCCCTAATACTCCCGCCAGCACTAGTTGTGGTACCCCACAGCTTGTTAAAACTCACTCTTAGCTGCTTTTTGTAGGCTTAGTGTCACTTTTACTTCAAGTTGATTTTTGCAAAGTTCACACATAGTTTAAGTAGGGGGGGGGGGAATAACTTGCATTCTAAAAAAAAATTATGTTTTGAAAATTTTGGTACTTACACACCTAGATAACTAGCCCAAGTAAGTGGCCCAAGACTGCATGCATAGCTAGTTTTCTTTTTTCTAGTGTAAAAGTTTTAACTTAGTTCAATTTTTGCACTAGGAATTTCAGGACTAGGATTGAATTTTTTATAGAAGAGCAAGTAATCTCTACTACCTTTTCACCCTCCAGTGATTCTAAGTAAGCATATGAATGCTCCCTACTCAAAATTCGCCATCTCCCTATATTTGGTCACATAGATTAACTAGGAAAAATAGAAAGGAGCTCATTATCCGCACATGTTTTTCGTTTGAGCTAGGAACAATACAATATAGTTTAAATAGGGATTTTGTAAATTATTATCAATATCCACACATTCAAAGTAAGTTCTTGTCCACTTTGTGATCACATGCACTCACCCACTACGTGAAGCAAATACACCTAAAACTAATTTAACCAAACCCACTAAATTCTCCCCACGGGGGCCACAAAAGAATTTATAGCTTAAGTTAAGATCAAGGGGGTAGGCATCCCATAAGCCGCCTTGATCATACTTCATCTCAAAACATAGAAGTTATCTATTTAGGGAGATTCAAATCCACCTATAAACACATGGCAAAGAAAACCCGAGCACGGGAGAGACACGTTTCAGAGGGGGTTAGGCTTAGGCGCAGTGCATGCGGTATCAGTTGGGACTACCTAACCTGGCTGATACTCGGTATTGTTAGCTAACTGCCAAGAAGACCAAGACTCAAATGCTCACATGGGATGGTGGTTCTTGGTGGCCAAAAATTAGGCCATCATTTTCCCTATAGGTGACAGTGCAGGCAAGTGCCAAACCCTCTACCCTTACCTTGGTGGATTCTCTTCGGCTAACTGGGGGCATTGCTAGCTCCTATTGGACGTTGTGCCAGCACTCACAAGAAATATTCTCAAGGCCCAGTTACATTTTGAGTATCATATGCAAGCAAACAAAAACCACTTTTTTGATTGCTTGATCACATAAATTAATTTAAAGGGAAATTTTATTTTATTTTCTCTTTGTTTTATGTATGTGAACAAATTTTTTCTTTGATCATAGACTCTATCCTCTCAAATTTTTCCAAAAACTAGACCTAGCCAACACCAGGACGGACCCAATGGGACCTTGTTAGGTCCCTATATTACTAGTATAGTCCCTTCTTGTTGTTAGTGTAACCCCCTTATTTTTATTATTGTACCCTTGTAACCCCCATTTTGTTATTATTGTGCCCTTAAATTATTATTGTTAGGTCGGCTAGGATTACATTGTGGCCCACTAGGATTACATTATGGCCCCATGGACTCCTATATATAGAAAGGAGGTTTTGTGAACTGTATCATCCAAGAATTGTTCATTTATGTAATGTATTGGAGGTTTCCCCCTCGAAGTGGCTTATTTCTAAGGCGTTCATATCTCTTTTCTTCTATTTTTGGAGCTGGTTACACAACATTTGGTATCAGAGCTTTGGATTCTAGGGTTTCACTACTCCAAACAGGTCATCATGGCATTTTCGCTATAACTTGTTTTCTACGAAGTTTCAGAAGCTGAAATTTTTAGGGTGCGAAGTCGAAATCCAAAGGAATATTGTCTAAAACTTTCAGAGCTTGGTTCGTAACATTTTTGGAGATATCATTTGTGGAAGTTAGGTATTTTTTCAAGATCCTAAATAGGTCATCGTGGAATTTTCGCTATACATTTTTTTCTACGAAGGTTCAGAATATAAAATTCGTATGGTGCGAAGCGGAAATCCTGAGGAAATTCGTCAAAAAATTTCAGAGCTTTGTTTGCAATATTTTTGGAGATATGATCTATGGAAGGTAGTGCTTTTTCAGGCTCCTGAATTTCATCTGAAAGAGGTGATCGTGGGAAAAGTTCAATAACTCTCTCTCTGGGGATCAGATTTGAGTGCCTTAAAAATTGGTCACAAGTACACATACTTTATTTTCTTTGCTATCAATTTTAGAGACAAAAGATGAAACAATGACACGTGGCAAGTCGTACAAGTTCGCTCTACTGAACCAGTCCAAAATTAGGTCATTGTGGGAGATTGGACACAACTTTGTCTTGGGGAATCCAAATTAGATCAGACCTGTGGACTTTGAAAGAAGATTCAGAGGGCTACTACAGGGCTGAATTTTAGCTATTGAAGATTTTCAATTACAGATATAATTCAATTTCAATATCGAGCTCCTCAAAGCAAGTAAAATGTGTGTAATTTTTTTTCCCGAATTGCATAAGTCTTGTTTGAAGAATCAAGTTGAAATGATTGCAAGGGCATATTGTAGAATAGATATCCGTATTGGATTATAAAATGGCCCTTAAAAATAATTTAACACCCATTAAGGCTTTGGAAAGCTCTACTATGACTCATGAAGATGAAGAATGGCAACATGATATATCAAAATTACAAGAGCAAGTGCAACAAATTTCACTCTCGCAAAGAGCAACAAAAAATGACATGGAAGTTTTGAAGAAAGGCGTGGAAAATAAGATGGATGGTTTGAAGAAAGGCGTGGAATCTAAGATAGATGGCATGGAATTTGGCATGGAAGCTAAGATGGATGACATGAAAGACAACATGGAAAACAACATGAAAAACATGAAGAATGATCTAAAAGCAGACATCGAAGATTTGACCAAGTTGATACAAGAAATGTTTCCTAATGGTGAAAAGATAGTAGAAGAACCTCATGATGAGAACAAAATAAATGTTAATCGTGATTTCATAAACTCTAATGTTGGTGAGAAGAACCACCATATTCCAAAAATGGATATGAGGAAGTTTGATGGAAAGGATCCTGTAACATGGATACTACAGATGGAGCAATATTTTGATCTCCATAATGTGCAAAACACACAAAAGGTACGCATTGCAACTTTACATTTAGAACAAAATACATTTGTATGGTATCGATGGCTTTGCTCCCGTAAAAAAATTGTCATTTGGTCAATTTTTACGGAGGAAATGATAGCACATTATGAGGATACAAAGAGCAACACCTTCTTTAGCCAATTGATAAATCTCAAACAAAAGGGTTTAGTGGGGGAGCACATTGAGGACTTCAAAAATTGAATATAAGGGTAACTGATATTCCAGAGGAACACAGGATTGATCTCTTCATAGGTACTTTAAAGGATAACATCCAACATGAAGTTCGCGTTTTGGAACCCGATTCATTGGAGAAGGCATTCAGGTTGGCAAGAAAAATTGAATGTAAAATTATGGCGACAAGGAAGCCTACCACTCACTTCTATAAAGAGGGAAGTGTTGCTACTCCTAGATTTCCACAACCTACAAGGTTGACACTACAACAATTGGAAGAAAAAAGAGCAAAAGGGCTTTGCTACAGTTGTGATAGAAAATACACTAAAGGTCATAAGTGTGCTGAGAAGAAATTATTTTACATAGATTGTGAAGAGGAAGAAAAAAATGAACAAGAAGAGGATATACACCAGGAACCAGCCCCAGAAGAGGAAGAAATGAATCCGACCATATCGTGTAATGCACTGGCAGGAATTACCACTCCTCAAAATCTCAAGATAAAAGGACAAATCAAGAAGAAAAAGGTAATAGTGTTGATTGATTCAGGTAGCACCCATAATTTTATTCATTGTAAGGTAGCCAAGGAATTAAATTGTTTCCTATACCCAGCATCAGAATGTCAAGTGATGGTTGCAAATGGAGTAACTATAAATTTCTCTGGAAAATGCCATAATATCAAGCTAACCATGGGGGAATATGTGTTGATTATTCCAATGCTTTCCATTCCTATGGGAGGTGCTGATGTTGTACTAGGAGTACAATGGTTACAATCATTGGGGACGATAGCTTTTAATTTTCAAGAACTTTTCTTGAAATTTTTTTCAGAAGGAAAGGAAGTCGAATTACGGGGTATTGAAGGGAAGCCGGGAAGGATAATAAGTTCTAATGGCATGAAAAAGCTTCTAAAGAAAGAACAATGAGGCGTAATTTCACAATTATGCTCACTAGAAGTTCTGACATCAAAATCATCTATTTCTGCAGATCTCGAACAAGTCTTGGACAATCATTCCAAGGTGTTTGAAACTCCCAAAGGACTCCCGCCTATTCGTGATCATGATCACGCTATTCATTTTTTCCCAGGAAGTGTTCCTCCAAACATCAGTCCTTATAGATATCCTTACTTCCAAAAGAGCGAAATTGAACGTATGATTGCAGAAATGTTAGAGGCGGGTATAATTCAACCTACTCAAAGTTCTTTCTCTGCTCCTGTAGTATTGGTACACAAGAAGGATGGATCATGGCGAATGTGTCCGGATTATAGGGAGCTCAATAAGCTCACCATTAAAGATAAATTTCCCATTCCTGTGATCGATGAATTATTGGATGAATTACATGGAGCAATTTATTTTACCAAGTTGGATCTTCGTTCAGGATATCATCAAATTAGAATGAAGACTGAAGATATTCCAAAAACAAGATTTCGAACTCATGAGGGTCATTATGAATTTTTGGTCATGCCTTTTGGCCTTACCAATGCACCTTCTACATTTCAAGGGTTGATGAATTCCATTTTCAAACCCTTCCTTAGAAAATTTGTGCTAGTATTTTTTGATGATATACTAATCTACAGAAGGTCTTGGAAGGATCATGTTAAACATGTTGACAGGATGCTCAAACTATTGCAAGAGAAACAATTATATGCAAAAACATCCAAATGTTTCTTTGGAGTACAAGAGGTGGAATATCTGGGTCATATTATATCTCACGAGGGTGTTAAATTAGACCCTAACAAAATTAAAGCCATTAAGGAATGGAAAGTCCCTAAGACAATAAAGCAGTTGCGAGGATTTCTCGGGTTAACAGGCTATTATCGTAAGTTTGTTAAGAATTATGGAAGAATAGCAGCACCTCTAACAACATTATTGAAGAAAGATGCATTTTCATGGACTCCTAAAGCAACTAAGGCCTTTGAACATCTTAAAGAGGCAATGTGCCTAGCACCGGTCTTAGCTACGCCAGACTTCACAAAACCTTTATTGTGGAATGTGATGCCTCAGGAAATGGAATTGGTGCAGTTTTAATGCAGGAAGGAAGACCCATTGCTTTTGAAAGTCATCAAATCAAAGGAAAGTATTTACATAAACCTATTTATGAGAAGGAAATGTTAGCAATACTGCATGCACTAAAGAAATGGAGAACTTACCTAATGGGAAGACACTTCAAGGTAAAAACTGATCATGATAGTCTTAAACACTTTTTGGAACAAAGACTATCTTCAAAAGAGCAGCAAAAATGGGTCACAAAGATGTTCGGTTATGACTTTGAAATAATCTACAAAAAAGGAAAGCTTAATGTTGTTGCAGATGCACTCTCAAGAAAGAATGAAGAGGTGGAAGCATTGCTTTGTGCCATTTCTATTATCCAACCAGATTGGATAACCGAAGCAAGAGATGAATGGAAGAAGGAAAAAGATATATGGACACTCATTCAAAAGTTACAACAAGATCCTAGTACATCTGATACATTTAGTTGGAAAAATTATTCCTTATGGTACAAAGATCGCTTATATCTTTGTAAGAATTCCCAACTAAAACAAAATATTCTTTTGGAATTGCACACTTCTCCTTTAGGAGGACACTCAGGATTTTAAAAACTTACCACAGGGTGAAGAAAGAATTTTTTTGGGATGGCCTTAAATCTGATATTCGAAAGTTTGTGGCGGAATGTTTGGTTTGCCAGCAGAATAAAGTGGAAACAATTAAGACCCCGGGACTTCTACAACCCTTATCCATTCCAAGTCAACGTTGGGAGGAGATTTCAATGGATTTTATCACAGGTTTACCTAAGTCCGAAGGAAAGAATGTCATCATGGTGGTAGTTGATAGACTTACCAAGTATGCACACTTTTGTGCATTATCTCATCCATTTAAAGCAAGTATAGTTGCTACTACATTTGTGGACAAAATTCAAAAGCTACATGGAAGCCCAAGGGTTATTGTGAGCGACAGAGATCCCATTTTTACGGGAAATTTTTGGATAGAGTTATTTTCTTGTTTGGGTACTAAATTAGCTCATAGCTCATCTTATCATCCTCAATCTGATGGTCAAACTGAGATAGTAAATAAATGTTTGGAAGGATATCTTCGTTGTTTTGTATCAGATAAACAAACACAATGGGTCAAGTGGTTACCTCTTGCTGAATGGTGGTATAACACTTCCTTCCATACTGCAGCAAAAATGACCCCATTTATGGCACTTTATGGATACCATCCACCATCAATCACATCATCTTTAAGGGAAAATTCGAAGGTTCAAGCAGTGGAAGATCACATCGAGCATCAGCAAGAAGTTCTCCAACTCTTAAAGGATAACCCGAATTTGGCACAAAATCGAATGAAACAACAGGCAAATCAACATCATAGCGAGAGAAGTTTTGATGTAGGAGATTGGGTATTTTTACGGCTACAACCATACAAACAAATGTCCCTCAAGCAAGCAAAGAAGGATAACAAATTATCGCCAAAGTACTATGGTCCTTACAAGGTGTTGCAAAAGATTGGTACTATGGCATACAAATTGGAGCTTCCTGCTTCTTCGCGAGTACATCCAGTTTTCCATGTTTCATGCTTAAAGAAGGTTATAGATGAAAATCTTCCAGTTCAAACAGTATTGCCAGAACTTGATGGGGAAGGGAAGATCATATTGGAACCTGAAGCAGTCATAGAAAAAAGAACTCGACAACTACGGAATCGATCAATTTCAGAGTATCTCATCAAGTGGAAGAACTTACCCACCGAAGATTCTACATGGGAGGATGAGAATTTTATACAGAAGCACCCAGAGCTACTCAAGCATTGAGGACAACACTTTTTTGAAGGAGAGGGGCATGTTAGGTCCCTATATTACTAGTATAGTCCCTTCTTATTGTTAGTGTAACCCCCTTATTGTTATTATTGTACCCTTGTAACCCCAATTTTGTTATTATTGTGACCTTAAATTATTATTGTTAGGTCAGCTAGGATTACATTGTGGCCCACTAGGATTACATTATGGCCCCATGGACTCCTATATATAGAAAGGAGGTTTTGTAAATTGTATCATCCAAGAATTGTTCATTTATGTAATGTATTGGAGGTTGCCCCCTCGAAGTGGCTTATTTCTAAGGCATTCATATCTCTTTTCTTCTATTTTTGGAGCTGGTTACACAACAGACCTCCTCAATCTATGAATATTTTGGACATCCCCCCATTACCGAGAGGGGTTCCACGTCTTTTGCCATTTAGGTGTCAAATACGGAACGCTGCCACCATTATTGGTTTGTCCTTTATTGGGGCACCCGTAGTTGGGAACCCTAGTCGGCCTCCTAATGCCACACCACACACCACTCCTCCCATGACACCTAGGGGGTATAGGAGTGAATCCCATTCGAGAAGCTAGCTGAATACACAATAGGGTATGTCACAGACTAACCCTCTCCCTAACCAGAACTTTCTGTTTTCTCACATTGTAATGGCGTCAACCTCCCAGCCACCTTTCTTAGCTTCATTGAATCTACCTGATTTAACCAAGATGATGAATGACCCCATCACACACTATACTACATGGCCTCCCATGCCCATGAAGCTCCCTTCAGATATTCCAAAATTTGAATGCAAGCAAGCGGAAGACCCAGGTAATCATGTCATGACCTTTTACCCGTGGTGCTCATTGTCATAGGTCAATTTGGGCACCATTACCAAGGACCTGGTTAACTGGGCATCATCTCCAGGACCAATGATCAAGGGTCTATCATTCCCTATTATCTCAATTGCTATATTCCCTAAGACAAGAAACAACATAAATCAAACAAGACTTTCATGAAGCAAGGATTTCCATGGTTTGAAGCTTATTATTTAACATATGAAAGCTCACCAACGCAGGCTCTAAGGGGCCTAAGTGCATTGCATATGAAGGTAGCCCCATTCAAGGCTGCTCTACAGAGCACTTCCCGACATTCAAAGGTGTGTTGGTCACATTGGGAGCGAAATTCTCATTGTTCCGGAATCTCCACTTGGGCAGTGTATTCTAGAAGGGTTCAAATGTATCAACCTTCGGATCCAAGTGTCCATTTGACATCTACATGAATAGAAACATGTCTTACCTTTTTTTGGAATGTTATTTATTAAAAAACAACCTACAGTTCATCTATAAATTGAACACAGATCTAAGTGTTTGAAGAGGAAGAATTTGAGTATAGAAATGCTAGAGAATTTTCAATAGAGAGTTTGATTTGTGGAGCTGCTGCTAGAGAGATTTATGTTGTGATGAGACTTGGGAACTCTACTGGAAGGTCACTTCAAATCATTCACTAGGTTGTAACCTCTCCTTCTATCATCAATAAAGAGTACTTCTTGTTTTTCCCTATGCATCTATGTTTACTTTGATTTTCCATATTGCAAGATCTTGGCTGATAAATGTAGTTTATGCTTAACTGATTTAGCTAACTAGCTTGAATAAATATATATATTATTGCATCTTCTGTTATTTCATTGTTCTTTCTTGCAAGAAGCATTCAGCCAAAAAAACCGCTTGAATTTGAAGTTGTAGTGGAAGCGACAGAAAGGAGCCATTTGGAAGCGACTAAAACAAGTAAGCATCCAATCCTCTCTGTGTATCTATTCTGAGTTAGGAGAAACTGTAGTATAGTCTTTCACCTGTTGTTCTAAGCTAAAAACTTCCTAGGGAAGCGTAGTTTATCTGTAGATTACAATTCTGGCCCAAAAAACTGGCGACTCCACTAGGGATAACTTCTCTTGTTTCTAGGTGTTTTAGTCTCTAATCTGCTTTTTAAATCCACCCAGTAGCTATTTCACATAAATATTAGACTTTTTCAGAGCTTAATTTGCAAATTTAGTGAGCAAAACAGTAGCTTTTTATTTGTTTACTATGCCCAACACACCCTTAGTCAAGGCACAGTGCTTTGCATAGCACCGTCTCCCTTCCAAGCCTGCATTGCAGAGCACTGTCTCCCCTTGGAGACTATGTTGGCTCCTGAAAGGGACCAAATCCCCTTGAATCTAACTTTGTACTTTTTTTTAGTTTTGTTTGTTGATTTGTTCTAAAAATTTTGATGCTCAATTGACCAGTAACTTTATATATTCTTCTCCTTTGTCTGAAAATTTGTTCGATGTTGTTTTAAAAAAAAAATCATTATCATTGACAAGTTGATTTCAAAGTACTTTTTATGGTCGCATAAAGAATTGTTTGCTTTCGAAATAGGAAATTGTCGTAAAATCTTCATTTCCTTGATAGGAAAAATTGTTGTTGAAGTCCTAATTTTTCCTTCAAAAGAGAAATAGTTGTTTGTATTCTTTATTTCTCGAAAGCAAAAAGCATTTCGATTATTGATCTAGTGCACCTAGTTTCTTTTCTGCATTCATAACATTAAGGAAACTGAAAATAAAAACTTGCATTTGCATGTAGGATTGTGTGTTTTTTGCAAAAGGAACATTAGGAAATCTGCATTTAGTTTGTGATTCATTGATTTTTTTTATTCATTAATTTGTTTTCTCACAAATTATTTGCTCTCTTTCCAAAAAACTAGCGTTCTCTGACTTTAGTAGCTAGGTTCTTCATTGAAAAAGCTGAAAGTGAGAGTTTGTTTATCATTCTTAGCTACATTTTATGAATTTTATATACATCATCGTGGTGAACCTTAAAGGAAAATTTTTAAGCAAGATCAACATAAAATAAATCTCAATTTACTTAACAATGCATTGGAACATTAACGATATCATTTAGAAGGTCTAGGCTAGAGACGTGTTCCGGCGTCATAAAAACATAGAAGTTGTTGTTAACTTGTTTGCGATACATTCCAAGTGTGATACCTCACTCCACGTATGTAAGTATATTGTAGCTTGTCCACGTAATTTTGGGTATATCGGGCGGTGTTACAGTATGATAAGTATAAAGGGGTGCTCTCACTGTGTGGCTTCACATCAGGCAGCGCTAATACAGACTTGGGCCTCCACGTACCTTCGGGTATATTTGAGAGGACAAATTTTAGGTTCTATCCATCCATAGTGAATCGAGTCGACTGCCCTGAAATTTTGATACACCAAACATAGCATTTGGAGAGATTACCTGCCCATACTTCTTGGTTCGCCAGGAGGTATTCTGCAGTTCACAGTTTCTTGGTAAACCCTTTTGCCTAGCATTACACTCTTTTTTTTATTTTTTTTTGGATAAAATAAATCAGTAATCGTGGAAGAACACAATCCTACCCCATCATTCGTGTAGATTAGCTTTAAAACCACCTTTACTGCCAGAAGTTACTTATAGTAGGCAAAGGCGATCACGATCTGCCGAATCAAGTACAATTCGTACCTTTGGTGAAACATCATTATTTAAACTAGAGCTAGCTCAAATTGTTTCCACACATCCTGGTTCATTTACTATTGTTGAAATGAATTCTTCACAGCTACCTATGGTCACAATCCATTCAATCGTTGAGACCATACCTCCTGGAATCGACGTTGTTCAATCACAAATTGATCTAGATTTTGTCTCTTCTTTGTCAGAAAATCTGAATCCTGAACAGCCAGAAGTTGTTCCTACCTTGGTCGCTCCACAAATATCTGTAGCCATTGAAACTCCTATATCACATAGTCAACCGTCTGAAATATATTTTGGGCCTGATGGTGAAGTTCTTCCTCCTGGTTTAATCGTGATTGAAGAAATCCCACAACCTGATACACCTTTAAGTAAAACCCACTTTGGGGGAAACCTTCACCTGTACTAGTATTTTCCTTAATCATTTCCATTTGCTTCTGTTGATTCCATTGCCATTCAATCTCCCATTTTTTTCGAAGAGTATACATTTGGTCATACAACCATGTCTAAACCAACATCTTATGTTGGGTCTGCTATTCCAATTATGTCAGCTCCTACCCTTGCTACCCCATCGATGTTCACAACCTCACCAAAGTCATATTTGCACGGAGGCCCTTTGGTCCCAACAGGCTACAAATCATTGTCTGGCACTTTCTCTAATCAGTATTCAAGACCATGGTCTTTACCAATGTCATCATCTGGTGTTTTAACTAGTAATCCTATAGTCAGTACTGAATGACTTGAATCATTACATCCATCATCAAGACAATATAAATTCGGTCCTTATGGGTCAATTCCTTTAAATACCATATCAACTGGACTCCCAGCATTTAAAGAACAAAATTTTCTGTCTTATTATCCTCCCTATGCTGGGGGTCAACCTATGGTCACCCAATACGACAATACTCAGTCACATTTTGGTCAAACTTATGTTGACATGAATGTTTGTCAATGGCAGCCCACTCTGGCTATCCAACCACAAACGGTTGTCCAATCGTTTCAACCAGTTCAACCTGTTACACCCACTTCAATACCACTTGTTAATACATCTATACCTCAGTTACAGAATCAAAATCTTGTACATCAACCTTATCAGGTGAGCTCTTCAACTCAATATCATCAAATTTTGGGTCCACAGACTCAAAATACTTTGGTTAATTTAAAACAACCTGTATCAGGGATCATTTATTCACAAGCTGGTGTGCCATTTATGGGATGTCACAAACGCAATCTGGTTATACATATCAACCGAATCCAACTTATACTAATTTGGGTTATAACATTGGTGGAAAGAATCCTTGGCAGCCACAGACACAAATTCCTCAAACTTCATATTAACAAGTACCATATCTAGGTTTTGGTCAATAGAACTCTGAAGTGTTTTCCATGCAAAAGAACCCCTATTTGGGTTACCAACATCAAATCCCATATGCTGGTGCTCAAAGAATTGTTTCCCAAGCAATTCCATATTATCCTAGCTATGCTCAACCTGAACTTAATAGACAGTTTCCTTTATTTTCAACCTTGTAATTACCATATTTAAACCGGTTAACCAATGATCCTATCAATTGTGCTCCTTGGTGGCCAATGATACCACATAAATTACCCTTCGACATTCCTAAATTCAATGGAAACCTTGGAGAAGATCCATCAACTCATGTCATGAGTTATCATTTATGGTGTTCATCAAATTCCATAAATGATGAGTCTATTAGACTACGTCTTTCCTAGCGAACGCTCACAGGTCTGACAGCTAAATGGTAAATTGAATTACCTAGAGCTTCTTTCGACAATTTCACTGTGTTGGTTACTGTCTTTTTGAACCATTTCTTGTTACCGATCAGATACAAAACTGGAATGGAACCCTTGACCAACTTCAAACAGAGTAATGCTACTCACATTTCAGATCATATTCATGAGTGGCATCACCATCGATGAATGGTTAAGACATTTGTTCCTGATCAGCTCCTTGCTGAATGGTTCCTCAAATCCCTATTACCATCTATAATAGAGGATGTGGCTAAATGTGGCATCGTTACAGAAGATCAAGTTATTGCCCGTGCCCAGTATTTAGACTTGATTTATACTCAGTCTGGCACACTCTATGAGAAAATCCTAAATGTGACGCGATCTAATTTTAATTTTCCTCCTCAAATAAAGGACTCTCATGTTGGAGATGGCTTGATAGGCACTGCAAACACACACAACACTACTGCATATGATCCTTCTCCTACTTCCAAAATTAATGCCGTCTCATTTGACAAAGGCAAAAGTGATAAGCAACCAGGAAGTAAGAAAAAGGGGAAATAAAAGAAAAAGAAAAATTCTAACCTGCAAGAACGATCATCTGATCAAACATCAAGACCACAGAAACCTCGTTATCCATGCATAATTTGCAATGAGGAACATTTTCTTAAGGATTTTCCTCATCGTGCTGAAGTCTCAAAAATCATCAAGACTTCTCATGCATCAGCCATGTTGACAGACCCATTTCCAAATCCAGACACAAATTTGGTTGCTACGGATCCAGCTCCTAGTTCCCAAGTGTTAATGTTATCCACTACAAACCTTCACAAGATATTTTGGTGTGGACATGGAATAAATACTATGGTAGTCTAGCCACTGAGCAACCTACTACCTCGATAATGAATCCATCTAATGAATTAGTACCACCTCCTGTTATTCTTGAATTGATGATTAAGCCATCGAAGGGAGTAATTCATAAATCGACACATAATCCTTGAGCAAGAGCTGCACAAAATTATAATATAGTTGAAGATTTGGCTCAATCCCCTTCAGGTATGTCTGCTCTTGAGGTATTACAAAATTTTCCCTCCCAGAAGTAGGCTTTATTGTCAGCCATTGGTGAAATTGATCCAACTGATTCTAATCTTGTCGTATTTAATCATATGGGCTATGTGCCGCAGCTACCAGCAGAATTGGAATTCTCCATCCAAGTAAATGTTCTCAATCACCTTGTTCATCGCACTATTATTGATGAGGGAGCATCTACGTGTATTATGTCTCTAAACTATTGGAAGTCACTTGGCTAACCGCGATTATGAAAATCATGAATGACATTGAAGGCTTTTGATGGAAGAACATATAAACCTTGTGGTATTATCAATAACTTGCAAGTTGAATTAGGGGGAAAAATAGTAAGTATTGATGTTGAGGTTTTTGACGGACCCCTTGACTATAATATTTTACTCGGAAGACCATGGGTATATGTGATGACTGCCATTTTTTCTACATATTTTAGAATGGTTGCCTTTCCTCATAAAGGTACAATTACAGTCATTAATCAATTATCCATTTTTGCCTCCGCTTCGCAGGTAACTGGAAGCATTCCATATATTCACTTACCCCAACTAGAAATCCAAAGCATTGGTGTAGGACTCTTAAAATATTCCACTCTTATGGGAACCTTAGCATTATCGCCGCTCGTGACGTCAGCAGAAATTGCAAGCATAGAGACCTGCTACATGATCTCTTCCACTCTATCTGGATTAAGGAGGAGTACGGGTGATTCTGATATTTCTACGTTGGATGATGTTTTACCGCTTAGCCCTATTGAGCTACAATAGCAATCAATCTATTTGTCTTGGGCAGAAAATCAAAAATTAACATTGCCGAGTGTTTGGGTTGATCGTTCATTAGATTTTGGTACTCCATCTGATCCATTTTCCTCAAAATTTTTGACAGATGAAAATATTTTGGAAGCAATGATGGCAGAAGGAGAACGATGGGAATATTATCATCATCGTTCCCATCTTCCATATTATGAATAAAATAATCTTAGTGAACTATATCACCCATCCATTCAAAATTTCTTTTCGAATTCTTTTCCAATTAATGCAATTGAATCTGAGAAAAATTTATCAAATATTGAAGAAACGATTTCTATCGATATTTTGACTAAACCTGGTGTTGTAGAAAATATTCATGTCGGTGAATCTTGTTCTCCATCATAACTTGATTCATATCCCTCTCTTTTTCATGAATTTCGTGACGTGTTCGCTTGGTATTATGAGGAAATTCTAGGTATAGATACTAGTATAGTTGAACACACTATTAATATGTATCCTGATGTCAAACCGATGCATCAACGGCTTCGACCTATTCATACAAAGAAAGCCTCTTCCTTCAAAGTAGAAGTTGAAAATTTTTTGCGTGCTGGTTTCATTTGCCCTGTTCCGTTAACTGAATGGGTTTCCAATATCATTCCTGTTATGAAAAAACAAGGAACCATTAGAGTGTGCGTCGATTATCAGGATGTTAATCATGCTTGTCCAAAAGACAACTATCCTACTCCCTTTATCAACCAGATTATTGACGATTGTGCTGGATGTGAAATATTTTCGTTCATGGATGGATTTTCCAGCTACAATAAAATCAATATCTGCCCATATGACCAACATAAGACAACATTCATCTGTCCCTGGGGCACATTTGCATATACGAAACTCCCATTTGGTTTAAAGAACACTAGGGCAACTTTTCAGAGAGAAATGGGTTATGCTTTCAACGACATCAAGCACATTGTTCAACCATATTTAGATGATTTACCAGCACATTCACGAAAACGGACTGATCACCTGATGCATTTGAGAGCCATTTTCTTACATTGTTGACACTACAAGATATGCCTCAATCCACAAAAATGTGTGTTTTGTGTTGGTTATTATTGATTGCTCGGATTCATAGTCTCAAAAGAAGGAATTCAAATAGACCCACTGAAGGTACAGGCCATTCTTTATTTTCCTGCACCATCAAAATTACTTCAGATACAGAAACTTCAAGGAAAGGCTAACTTCCTGAGAAGGTTCATTCCAAACTATGCCGAAATGGCTAAAGGATTTACTCGATTATTGAAAAAAGGAGTTCCCTTCCATTGGGACCAAGTTGTATAAGCTTCTTTTGATGCTGTCAAGGACCATTTTGTCCGAGCGTCATTAATGTATCCTCCAAATTATCAAAACGATTATTTCCTATATATCGTCACGGCTGAAATGACCATCGCTATGGTTTTGGTCCAAGTAGAAGATGGAATTGAACATAAGATATATTAGTTGAGTCGTAATCTCAATCATACAGAAGTACTCATATGTTGAAAATCTTTCCTTGGCAGCTATTCAAGTTGTCCAAATATTTCGCCATTAAATCCTGCTCTGAAAAACAAAAATAGTTTCAGATTGCAACCCCATGACTTACATCTTATCACATCAATTACTAGGGGGGGGGTATTCAAAATCGATTGTCATTTTGTAGGAATTTGATTTGGAATTCATTAAATCCAAGTCAAAGAAGTCTTTAATTCTGGCTGAGCTTCTCTGTGACCTTCCCTGTGATAGTACTGCAACTACGTTGGAACCATCAATTCCAGAGGAGTCTCTATTTCTGATCAGATCATCTGATCCTTGGTATGGAGATTTCATCATTTATCTCCAAACCAAAAATTTTCAACCTAATACCTCTCACTCCGATCAATGACGTATTTTATACCAAGCCAAAGATTATCTAATCGTCGGCGATACACCTTATCGTCATGGTGTCAATACCATTTTAAATAGGTGCCCCACTCATGAGGAGGTCGAAAAAGTGTTAAATGATTGCCATGCTGGGGCTTGTGGTGGAAATTTATCTGGTTATGCTACCGCACAGAAGATACTCCATGCTGGTTACTTTTGGCCTACTATTTTTCGAGATTATATCCTGGCAGTCAGAAATTGTCATGCATGTCAGATTTATAACCGTAAAATCTGCAAACCTCTAGTGCCAATACATCCTATTGTCTCTGCCAGAACATTTACGAAATGGGGTATCGATTTCATGACCTGTAACCCTCCTTCTTCCGAGGGGCATGGTTATATTATTTTCACAGTCAAATATTTTACCAAATGGGCCAAAGCGATGCCTACATTCAATAACATAGGACAAACAACTGCATTGTTTTTCTTCAATCATGTCATTGCACGATTTAGGGTCCCACAGGCTATAGTTATGGATCATGGGAAGCATTTTCGAAACCATATGATTTTTTAATCGACATCCAAGTTAGGATTGTCACATGATAATTCTACTCCTTACTATCCATAATCAAATGGACAAGTTGAGGCTATTAACAAAATTCTTAAACGAATGCTTCAACGAATGATAGGAGTCCGTAAAAGGAACTGGCACTTGATCTTGTACTCCACCTTGTGGGTGTATCGAACCTCGGTGAGAAACACAACTGGATTTACCCCTTTTCAATTGGTGTATGGTCAGGAAGCTATCTTACCAATCCAATGAGAAATATCATCGTTAAAACTCGCGATATACTTGTTACCTGACACCTAAGAAGAAGAAGCGCGTCTCCTTAACCTTATCCATCTAGATGAAATGCGTTGTGAAGCCCAATTGGCCAACAAAGCACATAAGAGACGTATACAGGTGCAATACGACGAAAATTTACAGCCTTGCATCTACTCAGAGGGCGACTTGGTCCTTCTTTATGACCAAGAAGCGGATGTTATAGGTACAGGGAAATTCAAGCCATTATGGCATGGCCCCTATATTATCAAAAGAGTTCTTGCTAAGGGTGCCTACGAGTTAGTTGATTACGATGAAATTCCATTAGCACAGCCTAGAAATGGGTTGTATTTGAAACGTTACTATGCTTAATCATGAGCGTAGTAATTTTTTGTATTATATTGTTTATATGCTGTTGATTTTCATTCACTATCTTAATTTGTCTTTTAGAGTTTTCTTGACATTAGTAATCCGCTTTACATTTTATGGCAGATGTTTGAATCTTCGGAACCATTTGTCGGATATGCTGATGGTGCTAGTCGTAGTACCAGAATCTATCCTCTGCAGCGTGGGCCATTTTCGCTCCGAATGACGAGTTAGTGAGTTTTCAAGGGATTTGTATTGGTAGATCGACAAATAATATCACTGAATATAGCGCGTTGATCAAACTTCACTCTGATGCCATTTCATTTGGTATTAACCGCATAATCATAAAGTTAGACTCACAACTTGTGGTACTACAACTTACTAGTATTTAGTCTATTAGAAATCCAACACTTATTAGATTTTTCCTAAGAGTTCGACTTTTGGAGAGACATTTTGATTTCATTCAATATCAACACATTTCCAAAAATCTTAACACTTTAACTAATTCATTAGCTAATCAAGTTTTAGAAATATATTTGTGACATAAGTAAAGCAAACATACACATCATTGAATAGGATTGTGCATTAAACATAGGAAAAACTCTAAAAAAATATAGATAGATAGTTACAGGTTTTTATAAAATTTGTGCCCAAGACACATTGGTCATATAACCTCAAAATGTATGCAAAATCACAAGTAAAATAGTGGTGCTGATGATAGCATGCTATAGATCTAGCAATCCTACGGAGAAACCGCATCCAACCGTTAGGAACCCCAATTGTGTGTCGCTGCAGTCACATGGGAAGCTCTTCGATCCAGCAATCTGAAATATCGAAGTTCAACCCCTCTATATGCTACTACATCTCAGCAAGAGTCTCAGCCATATCAAGGTCCTGAAGGACTACTCTCCTGACAGCCCTCTCTACTGGCACATCTTCTTCGCGCTCTGGTTCCTCTACTAGTTGAACGCAACCAATATCTGCATTACATTAAAAATTTAGTTCAGTCTTGAAAAGAAATTAAAACACAAAAAAATTTGTATAAACCTTATAAAAATCAAAAAACATGGTCAAATCATTCTTACCTATTGCATACCACTAAGCACCTTCTGGTAAAACTAGATCTGGATCTCCTCGAAAGTCGACGCCTGCGTATGCATACTCATCGATGGCGACAATCTGTCGTTGGAACTAGGTGAAGAATTTAGTTGAGAAAACAACGGTCGATTGTCCTGCATGCTGACCCATGAGTTCTACCCATATCTGCATTCGAGGATCTCTAGGACTAGATATATCCAATGTTACATGTTCTGGCTGGATCAATGGAATCCGTTCTAAAGAAAAAGAGATAAGGATGGAACCATAACTGAAATTTTTCTTCCTTCCTCCATTTTCTTTATTCAGTTGTTCCTTTATCTAAGATATAACAACTTCAGACCAGTTGAAGACTGTTAGCTCTAAACACTCTAGCGCATACTGCATATATGATATGTTCGCTACACAAAGTGTAACGGTGCTAGCTAGTTTAGCGATCATGAATTGGATGGTTATCAAAGGCAAATCCTTGACATCACAGATGTTTATTTTTCCATCTTTGCTAGGTTTTGACCCCGGATAGCAATACTGCATAACATAATCCCTCATTGTTTCTCTTCCACTGGTAGATTCTGTGAGTGAAATGGGTAAACCTCTCCTCAACATACCTGTGAGAAAATACACATCCTCAACTTTTATGGACAACACTTGATTTTTTATGTGAACTGCCTCTATCACTAAATCCCATGCTCGAACAAGGAATTCTAGGATTTCTATTTGTTGCCTCATTCCCGACAACTTAAAGTACTTAAGCAGCCCACAATCTCTTAAAGCTCTTATAGTACCCAGATCATTCAAGGAAATCATATCTTATTCTTTATGTTCTCTTTCTCTCCATGTAATCGTCATTATAATCCAATGGAAACCTGAAAGTCAACCATAAGATCCATTAGATACCATTCATTGCAAAAAACTAGGCAAATTTTTGACACAGCATGAAAACCAAAAACTTCAACTGCGCCCAACGCACTCCCTAGGCTGAGACAGTGTGTTGCACATGTAGGTACACTTCATTGTACCTACTATGCAATGCAGGTTTCGAAATTCAAGGGTGCGTTTCCCTCAATTTGGGCAGAATTTACCCTAGTGGCCTCAAAACCCTAAAAAATTGCAAGGAATGGTAATGAAATGAATACTGAAAGAAAGATGAGGTTCATGCTACTAACCTGGATCAAACAGAGATGAAATATGTCCACAAAAATTACTACAATCAACGACTGAAGTTTGGGGGAAAAATTAGGTTCAGAGCTCCAAAATACAAATGGTAACTATGGAATGGTAAAAATGAATAGTGAAACTACTTTATATAGTCATTTAATTACTTGCAAGTTAAATTTAGTTTTATTATGTTTTTTATCATAAAACAATTATTTTTAATCCATTTTATGTTGTTCTGAATGGGAAAAACAATTGATGAACATGTTAGTCATGCAGATTTATTTCAAGAAAGACTTGACCACAAAGCATGCTTTTTATCCTTATTTTTCAAGCTTTGTTAAAAACAAAAAAGGATTTGAAGCTCACTTTTATCTCTTTTTCGAGCTTTGGTAACAGCGAAAAAGGAACCCCTAGAGTCTTCGTTCAACTCTTTTTAGACTCAGATAATGTGAAAATATTATCGAGCACTTGTCATTTCGAGCTCGTTAAAGTAAATGTACTCAGTATAAGTTTAACCCTTTTCTGGAATGAGATGGATTATTTATGAAAAAGGAATACCTTGGTTAAACATGACCAAAGAGGTTCTTTCATATATTATTTTACACTTTTTTGGATCTGAGAGACAAATTTACGAAAAATTACTTTTGGAGATCTCTTTCGTCTTCTTTTTCAAACTTTCTAAACATGAAAAAGGACCCAGCTATCACTGTCGTTAAGCTCGTTAAAATGTAAAATAGCAACTGGCTTGTCAAGCATGGCAAGAATCAAGTTTCATTCATCACTAGACTTGTTAAATTATTAAATAGTGATACTTTATTCGCCCGAAGGGTTGAATTATAGATCAATAAAATGTTATCCTCCTCAAGCTTGTTAAAAAATAAAGAGGTACTGGTGGAAAAATGACCAGGGAAAATTTGGGAAAAGCAAGTAAAGTTTCTTTTGGTAGCAAGTTGCTCTTGAACATGACACTTATTTCACTCCATTTCCGTGACTGTTTGGGTTGGGTAATAATCTTGACGATTCATTCACACCTATGGTTCATCATACCTTCACTTTGGTTTTGGGTCAATGTTGCAAACTCATCACAGTGTTGCCGATATGTTCAAGAGAAGTCATCCAGTGATTAAGAACTCATCCATCTGAAATACTCATAAACCTTCATTTTCATGACCGTCATCCCTGAAAATTTCTATATCAAGTCATACCCTTGTCTCTGAAATCAGTAACTCTAGTTTTGCAATAAGGTGACTTCCTATCGACAACAAATCAATATCCATGAATTTCACCTAGAAACATCATATTCTAGTAACATGAGGCTTGTTACAGCATTGACAAGATCCTCACTTCCAGATTTTTGACTGAAAGATTTTGTTTGGAGTTTGACATCAACTCATCTATTCACGCCTTAAAAAATGTACTACAGTACCTTGAGGGCCATTTTCATTAATGGTGGTTCTCTCATGTTTCTTAACATCTCGCATCATTGGTTGGTAATAAAACGATGTCTTTCCATGTTCGACGAAAAATCATATATTTGCATGGCCAGACTTGTACCCGAATGATCGAGTGAATGAGATAAGAAGACCCCGGATCTAGTTTTAGCCATCCAGGCTATGATTTCAGGATTGTTTTCCACATCATCTGTACGGTGACCTTACATACATATTGTCATCCAAACATGGGACTATATCTGTAGGTGTTTCTACATCTAGGCAACATTCCAATGTAGACAACTTTCTGAATTATGTACATGTTATTAGATTCTTTTATGTGCTGACTATGGGAATGCCTACCCTCAACAATTATGATCAATAGAGGATATATCATGATGTAATGTATTGTAATATTGATGTAGGTGACCATTCCTCTTTGCTTCCAGGCTCATCACAGTGTAAATCATCTCAATCAAATTTTCTTATTATTTGGATCTCATGCTTTAGGGGGCAATTGTTATATGTAAATTTAGGCACAATTTCCAATGACTTGGTTAACTAGGCATCATCTCTAGGACCGATGATCAAGGGTCTATCATTCCCTATTATCTTAGTTGCTATATGCCCTAAGACAAGAAACAACATAAATCAAACAAGACTTTCATCAAGCAAGGGTTTCCATGGTTTGAAGCTTATTATTTAACATATGATAGCTCACCAACGCAGGCTATAAGGGGCCTAAGTGCATTTCATGTGCAGGTAGCCCCATTCAAGGCTACTCTGCAGAGCACCTCCTGACATTCAAAGGTGTGTTGGCCACATTGGGAGCAAAATTCTCATTGTTCTGGAATCTCAACTTGGGCAATGTCTTCTAGAAGGGTTCACATGTGTCAAGCTTCGGATCCAAGTGTCCATTTGACATCTACATGAATGGAAACATGTCTTGCCTATTTTTGGAATATTATTGATTACAAAACAACCTACATCTCATCTATAAATTGAACATAGATCTAAGTGTTTGAAGAGGAAGAATTTGAGTAGAGAAATGCTGGAGAATTTTCAATAGAGAGTTTGATTTGTGGAGCTACTGCTAGAGAGATTTATGTTGTGATGAGACTTGGGAAATCTGCTGGAAGGTCACTTCAAATAATTCACTAGGTTTTAACCTCTCCTTATATAGTCAATAAAGAGTACTTCTTGTTTTTCCCTACATGCATCTATGTTTACTTTGATTTTCCATATTGCAATATCTTGGTTGATAAATGTAGTTTACGCTTAACTGATTTAGCTAACTAGCTTGAATAACTATCTATATTATTGCATCTTCTGTTGTTTCAGTGTTCTTTCTTGCAGGAAGCATTCAACCAACAAAACCGCTTGAATTTGAAGTTGTAGTGGAAGCGACAGAAAGGAGCCATTTGGAAGCGACTGAAACAAGTAAGCATCCAATCCTCTCTGTGTATCTGTTCTGAGTTAGGAGAAACGGTAGAATAGTCTTTCACCTATTGTTCTAGGCTAACACTTGCATAGGGAAGCGTATTTTATCTGTAGATCACAATTCTGGCCCAACACTCATCGAACAGTATCATTGACGACACTATTCAATTGAGATTATTTCAATGCACTCTTAAAGGAGTAGTCGCAAAGTGGTACGTGGAGCAACCCTCAGCTTCACATGGAACCTTTAGTGCCCTTGCTAACATGTTCCTAACATATTTCCAGTTACACATTCACCATGATTCCGGAATGGAATTACTAACACATTTTTGACAAACCCCCGTCGTCCATATCTCGGACCATCTCCATGAATGGAGGTGTCGTTGTAGTTTATGTAAAGCTAAACTCAACAACTAGGTTCTATTATATTTGTTGATGAAAGCTATTACAACAGAGATTTCAAAGGATGTGTCACAGCCGAAGCCCACATCCAAAGAGGATGCAATCAACAAAGCCTAACAACTTGAGCTGATTTATATGCAGTTAGGATACATTTATAACATCCTGCCTAATGCCCCGCACCTACAAACTTATCAAGAATTTCTAGGCGCATTGAACTCTACATACAGATTAATTCAGTCACTGACCCAAGGTTACCTAGACAGCAGCAGTCAAAACCCTATTTACACATACAATTCTACCCAGAACGTACCTCAATCTAGTTTTCAAAGTCATCATATGCCTCAAAAAAATTTGACCAATAAGGTGCAAGCGTATCACCAGGGAGGACCTTATCCTCTGGCTTAGGGGAATCAGTATGCAGAAAGAAACACTAATGAAAGAGCTCCCCTCCAATAGCCAGGTGCAAACCAGGGACCGCGTTATGCTCAGTCCCCAACACACAACCCACCTATGCATACCAATGCATAGGTGAAATTTGTGTAGTTTTCCCAAAACCAACCACACCAATACAACCAAGATAACTACCCTCCTAACGTGGTGAATAAAAATCCAAAAACAAGCCAAAAATGAACCTTGGATAGGGGGGCAACAACCAGCAGCACCCACCACTATACCAGGCTTGAGGCAACTCCAACCAAAATCAGAGCCAGGAGCCAAGAATCTGAGCCAAGAAATGCCCAACAGTAGATAAAAAGGCCACCTCTTCAAACAAACCATTCCTGTTCGATATGTGGTGAGTACGGTCACTATTCTCACCACTGTCCTGATATCTCTAAATTGAAGAAGCTACAAAGTAACCAAGGACAAGGAGGATCTTCCCAGCAACCAGTTATGATGCAAGAACCTATTCCCCATCAAGGGATGGTAATCACTCAGCAAAAAAATACAAATGACTCTAGGAAAAGCAGCCATGAAGTCATGACTGGCGAAGACATGTTTTTCCAAACACAAAATCGCAATTATGACACCCCACTAGACACTAGTACATCAGGGGAAAGTACCAGTGGACCAAATGCACCTTTGACCATTTCAAAGATGCCTATAGAACCATTGCCAAAGATGGTGAAGGGGCCTAGTAGGCGACCAGGAAACTACTCCCAAGTGGCCCATAATTATACCATCATGGACATTTTAGCACAATCTCCCATTGCTATGTCAGCTTTGGAAGTATTGCAGTCATGCCCAAAACAACGAAAAGCCCTACTTTCCACGTTATATGTTATCCACCCTACTAATACATGCCTAATGGCTTTTGATTTAGACAAAGCTACCCCTAGGCTTCCTTCCATGGTCACCTTCCAGATACCAATGTCGGTGTAGAATATCACTATTCATCGATGTGTCATAGACGAGGGTGCATCCATGTGCATCATGTCAAAAAAAATTTGGCAGAATTTAGGTTCTCCTGAACTAAAACCCTCTGTCATCACGCTTCAGGCATACGACGGTCATCCATCAACCCCCGTCAGCCTCTACCAAAACGTCCCAGGCTGCTTAGCCAGAAATATGGTCCACATACACATTGAAATCTTGGATGCTCACCTGGACTACAATATACTTCTTGGGTAGAGTTATATGAACACTATGTCTGCCATAGTCTCCTCCATCTTCTGCATTATGATGTTCCCCCATGAGGACCGCATCATTAATGTATACCAATTGACGCATAGCGAGAAGCGAACCCTAAAAAAAATCGATGTAATTCTACCCTATGTAGATACATCCTCGGATGCTCTCTCACGATACCAAGAATATGGCCCCGGTCAATTCAAACCATCGTCCGTTCTAGGGTCATTCCTTGGAGATCCTCCCATAATCCCTGAGTCATCACATGATGTCACAGGGGCTCTCGTGTGGATGATGTCCACATCAAGTTTCAAAGCTAGTCAGGACACAGATGCAAGTAGTAATGTCACCGATTCATAGGCCACAACAGCCTCTCTAGCCTACGCCACCTCCCAAACCCCTTTCCTCTACTCCCTAGCTAGTTTCGTCTCCCGGTAGCTTTTGGAAACACTGGTATTACCTAGAATATCGCCGGAAATCCCATTTTGGTACCCTGTTCCCCCTGCAGGAACAAGAGCCACCCATGTTATTGCCACAGGATTGAAGCCTGTCAGTCCCGAGGAGGCCCCACTCATCCAAGAAACAGTCGAAACCACCCCTACAAAGGAAATTCCCATTGCAAAACCGATAATTATGGCTAAGAAAACCAAGAGGAGAAGAAAGAAGATGGTGACCCCCGCCACTCAATGAGAATCATTATTCTGCGCCATATGCGACGTAATCGGTCACCCTACCCATATCTATCCAGATCTGGATGAATTAAAACTACTCCTTGGATATGAGATAGATATCGTAACACTGCATTCCCATAAAAAGGAACCTACCACCAAAGGTAAAGGCAAAGCATTGCATACCAATCACGCATGTGCTCTCTGCAGCAACTATGGGCACTATACCTATCATTGCTGAGAGATCCCATGATATAGGGACGACTTACATGCAATCGAGCGATCCTATCAAGAATATTTGTACACCCAAGCATCCGAAAATGAACCTCATACCATCTTGTGCCTACAGGAGGAACAATTAAGGGCACAAGAATGACCCCCAGTCATGCCCATTATACGTTGCACGCTATGCGATGAACGTGGTCACTTCCTCAAAGAGTGCGCAGCCCTGGAACTCATCCACAGATGGTATCCTATAGAAAGGGTTTACTACATTGGATTGCGGGCAGCACAATTCACATGTATGTTATGCACTAAGAATCACCTTTTGGATAATTGTCATTATATCCCTCAATTTCAGCTAGCCCTCGCTAGCTTACACTCTGCCATACTCTGCCTCTCCCAAGAAGATGACATGGATGCAGTGTCCATGGATAGATCCAAAACCCAAGAAGATGTGACGATCAGATCCATCATGTTCTTGTTAGTCGAAAAGAGACCAATATGGGAACCCCTAATTACCCTTAACTTCTCTCTCCAGAGTAGACCATCATGCACGTTATGCAAAATGCCCAATCATGCGGTCGTCAATTGCCTTGATTTAGCAGCGTTACGGCATTGGTTCCCCTCCAAACCTCAAACTGAGCATGACAGAACCCTCATATCAAGGATATTTTTCCTTATATGTCAAGGAAAACATTATGAACAACATTGTACTTATGCCTCGCAACTTCGTCCCACCATCGACATGATTCATACCATAGAGAAGAGACAAGACGACCTCCAAGAATGGCATGAAAAGTACAACGTCAGGTCAATTTCCCCACCCCCACAGTGGTGTACCAAGCAAGTTAAGACAACACACCAACCAAGAATGACAACGGTCAAGCCTAGGATAACATGCGGACTATGTGGCCTAAACGACCACCGGGTCAGCCAGTGCAGAGAACTGAAGCACCTTGTAAACAATTTTCGTATAGACTCTTCTCTCCCTCAGAAACTTCTCTCTAACGAAGAGAAAATCACGCATACCTATTTCCAGATTTCTTCACACTTTCATCATACGATTAAATGTGTACACATCCCCAAGATAAGCATGGAAAGAGAAGTGTTTAGTCTACACTCCCCAAAAGAGGTGATGCACTAAAGCCAACAATACAGAAATGGAAATAGAGGACAACCTCTTCTACAACAGGCCCTTTCCAAGCACCCACATCAAGAACAATGAGTAGTGTAGAATCTCACACAATATACCCTGTTGGCATGGTGATACCATGCACTATCCACATTGGCTAAAATCACACACCAGAGGAATGCCAGCTGATGGAAACATTCAGGCACCTTTGTTGGAGGCACAATTTCCACCTACCAGAAATTGATCATCCTAGAGGGGAACCTAAATTTGCACTCACGTGGAATCCCATTACGGAGATTCTTCCCCAATTGAACGTCGATGACACAATCCACCATATATGATTTTTATTATCACATATTGAAGCTGCCCCCACATCCCATGATTTCCACCCTATTCCTTTCACAAAAGGTCAAGGTACCTTGTGCTTTTGCATTTATTTCTGCAAGATCCCAAATTTATGTGCCGCCATCGAACTCCTGGATAATACCCAGCCTCTAGAACAGTGCATGGTACAACTAGAACTTATCGACGAAATTCGATGGCATTCACTACAACACAACGAGGCCCATAAGAAAAGGGTAAGAGCATCATTCGACCGCCACATCACCCCTCGCTTATTCAACGAGGGAGAGATAGTCCTCCGCTATGATGTTGCAAAAGAAGCCCTAGGGCCAGGAAAGTTTGAAACCTTGTGGAAATGACCCTGCGTCATCAAGCATTTCCTCTGATAGGGGGCATACATCTTGATAGAATTAGACGGGACCTCCCTCAATAACATCGTAAACGACCTTTACCTCAAGAAATTCTACCCATAATGTCCAAGACGACCCTTCCCTAGAGTGCACATAAACAAACCCCCATGACTCAAAATTTTTGACCAAAAGACTTATTTAAAAAGCACTCAAAGTGCCACCATGGAACACCAACCTGAACCCTATTTTGGATTTCCTGATGGAGCATCATGATGGTCTCAAAGTTTATCCATGGCTACCTTGGTCATCTACCGCCTTGATTGATCAACACTCCATTCAAACGGTGTGTGCATCGGTTCAGCAACAAAAAATCAAGCAGAATATGATGTCGTCTTCGGACTTATGTGCGATGCCCTCCATCAGGGTATACACCATATGCATATCTACATCAATTCCCAATTAGTAGTGTTGCAGTTAAACCAAACATTTGAGACAATAGATGCACATTTGTTTAGAAAATATTTATGTGCTAAAAGATTAAGCAGACAATTTGACTTTATCACATTTACACATGTACCTAGGAGTCAAAACCAAACAATTGATCGCATAGCTAAAAATATCCTAAATAGGAATGTATCTCAAATAAACCATCATACATGAAAAACCAAAAAATATAGATATCCATTAGCATAACATCATACATAAACCAAAACAGGTGACACATCATGTAAAGCTGCAAAAAATATCTCTCTCATATATATATATATATATATATATATATATATATATCATGATATGTATGTCTGAGTACAATAAATCGTGTCACTGGCCCAACTGCCAACCCAAAGATACAAAGGTTGTCAAAAATAAGGGAAGCATCCTCATAATGGGTGCTTTCCCTGTGTACAAAAATACTCTAGGGGGGTGCCCCCTCAGCAGGGGCACCTGGACCCACAACTACTCCCGGTGCCACCACTAGAGCTGTCGTCACAACCGAGATATCCACTTGACATAGAACAGGCCGATACTCCCTCTCATGGTCCATCACGGTCTTTAGCCAGACCTCCTAGAAGTCATCCATAAATCCTTGAGCAGGCACCCCCTGGGTCAATCGATCGACTCGACCCTAGGCATCCTCAAGAGATGACACTCGAGAAATCATCTCGTCAATATGAGCCTCCGTCGTACCCACACATGCAACTGCTACATCAGCACAGGCCTATTCAGTCGTAGCCTTTGCAGTGGTCGATCTGTTGTCCTCTCCTGAAGGGCCAACACCACCACCTGGTCTTCCACTAGGTTCCCCAGCATCACCTCCTCCTGATCACCCCTAGGTCGTCGTAGAGGATCGTGGCCAACCAACCGAGCCACAGGGTGACCCAACTTGCCAACATCTACAAGAGTAACCAAAATAATTTCATTGTCACTAGAAAAACACATAAGTACATGTATACTTAAATAAATATAGAAAACATACACAACATACCTGTGGGACCACAAGCGTAACCAAAAGGGAGACCCATGTCTGGATCCCCCTAGAAGTCCATCCCCGCATATGGGTATGGTAGGAACATCTGCAGGTTCGCCTCAGACCAGGCCTCTATCTTGGTGTTCCAATAACTCCCCACCATGCCCCCACTGCCTCACGGCATCACCGGAGCCCATCTCCTCATCTGAGGCTCTCATGGCTCCCCAAGAGGCATCGCCACTACTGGCCTCAGTGGCACTACCCCCTCGTACATAATGTTGCACAAGATACTGGCATACGCAAACTACTTATATCCACTTTGGACCTTATTGAGTTGCAACATCATCCCGTCAAAGCAGAAACAAGAAAAGTTGAAAAACTTCCTAGACCTCAACCAACGTAGTACTCCAACTTGCGGGCCTATTTCCTGATGCAGAGCAACCGCTTCTTCCAATAACACAATTATCACCAGAGCACATCGCTCTGCCAGATCTGTAACTGATGTAATGCTGAGGCATCCCTTTGTAAGAGGTGCGTCACCATAGTGATGTCTCTGAAATCTCTCCAAATTCACTCTCCCTGTAGGGAGTGGATATCTCAACACCTCACCCTGAGGCAGTGACCTGGTCACAAAGTAGACATTTGTCTCCTGATGGATGGCCAGGTTTGTCCCCCACAACATGAACATGTTGCGCCTCCTGCGCCAATGTCAGATCAAGTAACGTAGCAGTTGGTCCTGCGACCGAAGAAGCTCATTCTCTATGAACTTCAGGATCCCCCATAGCGCCAGTTGATGGTGTACCCTAGCATTAGAATCTTGCTCAGTATGGAGCTTAGGCCAATCCCGCTCCCTCCACAATAACCTAACATTAAAATAGGTACCCATAAGTACAGAAAAATCCCAAAAATAGGCAAAAATCCAAAAATATTTTCTGCCTTTGCTTTGAACACCTATATTTTTCACATGCACACTTAAGGCACACTAAAAAAGGGGAAATGAGCGCATTAGCGTGCTTATCCCCAAAAAAGCGCACAGGGGGCGTGCCTTTTCCCTGATTGCCCGTGCAATATAGGGCATAAAACATCTAGATTCCGTACAAACCAAGTCTGTATGGACCCCAGCACCATCAAAATGAAACAATTAAGCGCAGGACGTCAAGAAGGTTACCTGGGCATGATCTCGCAAATCCCTGGTGCTCAGGATGACCGCAATGGCAAGGAATGCTATGCAGAATCCTATGACCTCTCAGAAACTCAGCAATTACAAATGAATTGAATTAGGGCCATATCCATCTATATATCACCCTTTTTAAAAAAATTGGAGGACCATAATGAGAGATTAGAAGTTTCATTCTCTAAACCATATGTTGCACCACAATCCGCACTCCATGATGAACAGAGGCTATGCCACACATTCGTACTCCCAAAAAAATAAATTTTCAGCGCCGGCAAGTATTCCCTCTCTCATCTTCTTTTTTAAAGCTCATGAATTTCAGTAATATTTGACAAAGAATATGCTTTCACTTGAGGTAGATGTTTTTGCAGGAAAATTTTGCAAACCAGTCACAACTCCATCTACTGAAATTTCCAGAGCAGGTATCATTCTACCCCCAGCATGATAGAGTCCCAATAAAATATGCATATCCTGACATCATTTCTCCATCAGAAATAAAACATAGGGTCTTCACATCTGACCGTGTTTATCATCACCTCGCCCTGCAGATGATAAACATCCTCGTTGGTCGGTAGAGCCTCCCCTCCATGGCGCTCGTCACCCATATTAGACCATATATCACAACAAAAGTGATGCCATGGCCATACCACTTCAGTCTGTGAAGCACCTCATGCCCATCCATTTACCATGCATAAGGTGAAGTTTACCATACAAGCTAAAACCCCTTCTCGAACAATCGGGTTGTACAAGCAGATCAAGAGTGCACCACCGCGCCTCGCATTTCACCCACCATACCTACACCAGAATAATCCCATCTACGATACTTTATCATTCGCTTCATCAACCCCACACATGAGACCAACCAATGGGAGCCCACCTCAGCAAAACAACTTCCTCACAACATCAGTGAGTGAAAACTTTCATGTTTTGGGGAACTGGTCTCTGTGTTTTGTACAAACCAAACCCCATTATTTTATTATTTTGGTAAGTGTAAAAATACCCCAAACAGTGCACTACGTCCTTCACCCTCTCATTTCATCTTTTCTCCCATGGAAAAAGTCCCTGAACACCCTTGGTCGGAGTATTATACCCCCACGCAAAAGCCACCTTAACATTCATAGCCATTTTATACCCCCCCTGGATGTCCTACTGACTCGAGGGATTTCCCCATTAGAAATAACTATGAATACTGCTAAGCTACTTAGTATACTCTGACCTTGGGCCACTAAATCCCCATCATTATTTTTTAGTCACCCCTCACCCTGCCTATGTTAAACCCATCATATCTAGGTCCCTGACCCCTTATGTCAGTGAACCCTCATTTGGATGAGGCTTCCTTTTTGTCGACTTTGACACCTATTTTCTGAGAATGAAATGGTACCTTGGATCACCCCTCTCCATACAAGGGGAATCCTCGGATGGCACTATGGGAGACATCATTGTCCACAGATGTCATCGATCCTCTTGAAATTCAACTACGACAAAATATTTCATGTCAAGATGGTATCATACTTTACAACCATTTCACTTTGATCAAATTCATTGAAGATCCATGCCTCCATAAGCATCTCTCTCAAAAATGCTTATGCGGGAAGTTCCTAGCTAGCACCTATGCATATAATGTGCAACTATATGGAATACCAAGTTTACGCATATGGGTACCATATTCCACCTATTTTCAAAGAAAAAACACCCCTGAGGGCATCAACAGTCGTCGTCAACAACCACCAGCATCAATACCACATCAGTGATAACGACAGAACATGTATCTGTCAAAATAAAGTTGTTTAACTAGCCACAGCATCACGAGCATGGTACATGCCCACCTGGTAGAAAATTTGTATATGTATTGTAAATTGTATTTGTTTACAGGGTTTCCTTAGGACATGGTCATTCTTGGAACTGGTGCAGGGTGTTTTCAATTCCAAAGTTTCATGCAGGTCTCTCTCTCTCTCTACGCACGATACAGAAAAGAAACTATAATGTATTTCAGCTATACAATTCTTCGTACAGCAGAAGAATACATTAATTAATTTCAGGCAAAATGATTTACAGGGCTACAAGAAATTACAAAATCTAGAAAGTATTTAAAAATCTCTAAGGTCTGAGGAAAATCAAATTTGAACTAGTCCTAAATGCTATTTTCACACATAACCCTTCATGAAGAGTACCTTCTGTACGCCTTTATTCCCGATATGCGCGCAATCCTCGGAGTGGTGAAATGTCACTATCTGGGACCACACAAAGCAAAGTAAAAGTGATTCCTTACTGAAAGTAGCCTAATGACAGCCACCAATGCCTCAGACACTAAGTGAGCACACAATGGAATATTTGGAGCACACAAAGGAATCATACTCCTCTCTTGGGTCACCATCCACAATGTACCAAGATAGGGAAGGGAGGATTTGAAATCTCCTATATAAAGCCACCATGAGATGGATAATTTGTGAACACATTATTATGTTGGCTATAATTTCCCAAGAAATACTAGCAGTGTGTGAGCTGGAGCTGAAGATAGAGGGGACTAAATTTTTGGCCATCCAACAAGTTCAGGACAACACGATAGAGAGAGAGGGAGACTGCACCGAGGAAAGCTTAGGATAAAAACATCCTTGCATCAGGACCTAGAACCCATGATCTTAGGGCCTTGTGGCAAGAGGGTAAAGTTTCACACTTATTACTACCAGCGCTCAATAAGATGGGCCTAGAGCCACCCTTCATATTATTTTTTTCGTTTGACTCTTTTCAGAGCTCATGTTTATTTGTTTTAGTTTTTAGTTTGTATATGCATGTTATTTCTCTATCTAGTATGCTTATGACTCTAGCTTGTTCCACTAACTTTCTTGACTCCACTTCTTTTTCTGCCTATTACCAATAACTTAAGTGGGTAAACCACACCCTTTAAGTTGGTGTGATTTCGTACATACGTGCACCAAACACACTACAACAGTTGTCATTGAATCCATTTTCTCTATTTCTAGATCATATGTACATTTAGATACATTAGTGCTCTTATGGAGATCAATTTTGCAATATGGGAAAATATCTCACTAAAATCGAGTCCCTCAACTTGGGAATAACCTTATGTGACTTGTTGAGCCTTGCACTTCTCAACTTGACTTGTTGTATTCAAGTTTTTCTTGAACACCCACTTGCAACCAACATGCTTCCTTGCATCAAGTAATTTTACCAAATCCCATGTCTCATTATTGTGCAAAGAATTCATTTCTTGATTCATGGATTTTGACTAGTGTTTACGCTCTATTGATTTGAATGCCTCCTTTACTAACTTTGGTTCCACGCTAATGGCAGATAATACAAAAGAAAATAGGAATTTGGGTGGAACACACCTTTTAGGTTCTTTCCTTATTGGACCATAAGTCATTAGAACCATAGTATTTTGTTCCACTTTTTTATCTAACTCAATTGATTCATTTGAGTCATTGTCTTCTAACTTCAAGTCAAACAATAGCTTTTGGTTTCCTTTATCCTTTTTCAAAGAATCTCTAGTCCTAGAAGTACACATAACTTCCTTGAAGATCAAATCCTTACTATAAGTTGCCTTGTCATTGGATCCCACAACTTATATCATTTCATGCCATTATTGTAACCATTTAAAATATAATTGGATTACTTATTATCCATCTATTTTCCTCTTCTCCTTTTGGATATACATATAAGAATTGTAGCTAGATAATTTATGTTAGTGATGGATTTTTACCAAACCATACTTCATATGGAGACTTGTCAACCAACACTGATGATGGATATTTATTCACTATTTAACATATAATGTTGGCTACCTTCACTTGGAACTGTCATGCCAATCCCACACTATTGAGCATTCTCCTAGCCTTTTTCATCAACATCATATTCATTCTTTCTGCAACTCCATTATTTTGAATTTTGTATCGATTATTTTTATGGTTTACTATCTAATTATGTTTGTAAGATTACTCCAATTATTTACCAAATAATTCACCTCCATTGTCAGTTCTCAACACCTTTACCTTCCCATATGTATGGTCCTCCAGAAGAGATTTGAACTTTTGAAACTGCTCAAAAACCTCTGATTTATTCTTTAGGAAATATAACCTTTAATCCTAGATAAATAATCAATGAAGAATACATAATATATGGATTCACCTAGTGAATGCACTGGTATTGGCCCAAATACATCACTATGAATCAATTCCAACATTCCTTTTACCCTCTAGCATTAGATGGAAAATTAAAATGATTCTGTTTCTCATAATGTTCACAAAAATCAACTTCTAGAGTGTTACAAGGCAAGATTACCATACCTTTTTTTTCATAGCTCTAACTCATTTCTCTCCAATGTGTCCCATTATTTGATGCAAAAACATTGTTTCCTCGACTAGATAAGAGGTTTAATCATTAATTTCTACATGATTGCATCCACTGGTATCACTATTCCTTGAAAGCTAGTACAATGTCCTAATTCAAACACCTCTCACCAATACCATCACTCCATGAACAATTTTTCATGAATCCTTCTCCAATAAAATATCTGCACCTACATCACCCATTTGAATGACAAATATCAGGTTTCTAGCCAATCCTAGAATGTGTAGTAACCACAACAATTTCCTACTCCAATAATTATATATCACTAGTTGAATCAACCTCAACCAACCATCTTGATTTTTGAATCATCCCCGAGGAATAAATACCCTTCATCATATTATTTGTACTTGTAGAATGACTCCCTGTGGGGTGTCATATGATAAGATGCTCTTGATTTGATCAACCACACCTCATTATTTGACTTTTTATTTTTCAAAGATAAATATACATCTCCTCCTCGATCCAAATAAGTTGTCCCTTTAGTCAACTTCTTGTTAGACGCCTTGCCTTTCTCAGCAATATTTGATCAAACTTTTATAATTTCTTGCTTGACCACATTTCCAACATCTTTTTGTTGACTTAGTAAGAGACTTAGATATTCCATGGATAATTTTCCTTTACCTTTGTCCACTAGTCAATATCTCGCTAACAATGCATCTTTGGTTGATCCTTCCATGTTACTTTTTTTTATTTTGTAACTATGGTATTATTCATAATGTAGTTTTGGTCAATTTATTTAATTGTACTTATTATTGTAAAGCATATTTATAAATGATTGAGCCAACATAAAATTTAATTTGAATCAAAGTCACATTGCGAATTTTAAAAGATGTAAATTTGAATTTTTGAAATGAAAATTTTGGCTCCAAAAGTGAAAATTCAACTTCCCTCCAATTCAAGTCATCCCTAACCAAGAAACATGCTCATTCACCCAGGAAAAACTATTATATAAAGGCAATTAAATCTCCTCATTTGGGTAATTCACATTCCTCTCGCAAGACAGTTTATAGGCAAGTGAGCGAAGGACAAGAAGGACAAAAAGAAGGTCGAGTTTTCTCTCTCGCCTCTCTCTCTAGAAACTCACACATATTGGTTGGCCCCTCTCGCTTATTCAATTTTATATGGAAATTGTTGTAAGGGGCTGAAATTTTCTGGGTTGCTGGGGAAACTGTTGCAGGTTAGAAATTTTAGGGAAATTGGCTATTACAAGAGGACCAAAATTTTCAAAGTGTAGGATCAAGAGTGAAGTGTGGGATTCGTTTGGGTGAATTGACTTGGAGGACAATACCAGGCTTGACCATAGGTCTAGGTGTATCTCTCATTGAACAAGAAAAAATTGTCTATTGAAAAAGATTGATGGGTTTTTCCCGCATTAGGTTTTCCAAGGGTAAATATTGTCTCTCTTTTGTGGATTGTGATATTTATTGTTCTACTCTTCTTTGTTATTGAATTTATGAATTCTAATTACTTAATTATATTTTGTATTAAGTTAAAATAATATCTACATAGAAAGTAATTATCAAAATTTCATAAATATTGTGGTAACTCTAATTGCACTAGAAAATCGATATGGTATCAGAGATTTGGTTAAGAAAGAAAGGAACATTGAGATCACCTTGACAAAACCATAGAAATTTTTTTATTTTAGTTCTTATTTTAGTTTGGTGTTGATGGATACATCTATTAAATTTGAAAACAAGTTGTAGGGAGCATCAAACTTCAGAGCTTGGAAATTTGTAATAGGAATTCTTCTTGCAAAGAACAAGGCTTTGGATATCGTTACAGGGAATGTTACTAAACTAAAAGATGATGTAGGAAAAATAAAGTTCAAGAAACATGAAATCAATGCTATGAGAATCATAGTATACTCCATTAGGGATCATTTGGTTCCCTGCATTGCAAAACTTGATATATCAAAGAAGATGTACAATGCCCTAATTAATCTATACACTATCAATAATGTGGTGTAACACCCTCTTCCCACATCTACCCAAGTAACTAGCCAACTAGGGTAAGCATGTGAAGATAGAAAACCAATATTAGATTCAACATCCTAGATGAGCTTAAGGAAGTCAAATTGACGGAAATAAGAAAAATACAACTCACACAACATAAAAAACATCCTCAAGAGGTAACCCAACCTTATAGGCCCCTGAACCCTAAGGGAGACTGACCTTTTAACCAATTTGATCCTTAGCCTCGGGCATGCCAAGGCAAGGTAGCAGCTAGGGCTTGATTTGGTCAGTTTTGTGCCTGCAAATCCGAGATTTGTGCAACATTTTTATCCCCAGAGCCCAGGTCACTGCCCAAAACTTCATGAAATTGTAGGATATGATAAATAAAATTAAAAAAAAAGTTATGGAAGAAACCACATCATCAAGAACTCACTGGGACCCCTCCTAACCATAACAATAATTTCATCAAACATGTCAAAAACATTGCATCTATAGGTTTAAACATCATATTTAAACATGGAGTCTTCTTACTTATCTAAGAATCTAAGAAGTATTGCTCCCCTACATCATAAGTTTCATTTTGTATTCATTTATAGGTAAAAACATAGATATATGCATACATCATCACTAATCAAATAAATTCTTATAACCAACATACTAATAACATAAATACAGTGGATACTGCTGGAATCACGATTTCCATTAGACCAAAACCCACAGGCATTAGTCTCCACTACAATCGCCAAAGTTAGGATCCACCAAAGGTGTTTATTCCATTTCTCGAAAGACATGGGGAGCATTGAACCCAATGTCCAACAATCTCCCCCCCAACACGAGCCAAGTGAGTTTTGAACTCGAGACCTATCGATCTGATACTACTTTTTGGAATCACAATTGTCATTAGACCAAAACCCACAGGTGTTAGTCTTCTCCACAATCACCAGAGTTAGGATCCACTAGAGGTGGTTAGTCCATGTCCCGAAACACACGGGGAACACTGAACCCAATGTCCAATAGATACAAAAACAATAAAATCCATACATAAACTAGTAAATTTTCATACCAAATACCAAAGGAATGAGCTCTTCATTACTGAATGTGAAAACCAAATGGAGACGGGACTTCCACATTCCACTGAAACATAGATTTGTTGATCCAAGTCTCACTTCTTCCAATCACCCTCGTGCCATATTCCAAGCATGAATGTGAGATATCATCAAAAAATCAATCACAATCAATTCAGGGATTCTAGAGGCAAAAAAAACTCAACCCTCAACCAATGAATCCACCTCATGGTCAGATATCACAGCCATCACAAATTTTTCTCTATCTAAATAATTTGAGGGCTCTAGAATGTTTGTTCCAACCAAGGATTCTAGGACTAGTAACTCAACCCCAACTATTATAGGGATTTCAAATCATTTTTCCAACCAAGGATTCTAGGACTAGTAACTCAACCCACCTAGGGATTCCAGAGTGTTTGTCCAACCAAGGCTTCCATGACTAGTAACTCAACCCACAATTTTCCGTCGGGCTTCCGGAGCGTTTTTCCAACCAAGTTTTCCAGGAACTAATAACTCAACCCACAACTCTAGGAATCATGAGAACCAACCAAAAAACAATCAATGGAAATAAACCAACAACACCATGGTTTTCGAGGAAATGGAAAGGCTAGGAAAATCAACATGCATACCCATGCATGAAAAAACTAGTGAGGAAAACATACAACTTAACACCTATAATCAAATCCCATTGTAGCTTCTGATCCCAATGTCCACTTGCACTTTCCTCCCCTTCCTTTTCCTTGTTGCTCCAAATCACCAAGTATCCACACTCTCCAAGAGTGGTCCAAGAAAAATCTAAGTATACAATAATGTGTGTGTATGTGTGTGTGTGTGTGTGTGTGTGTGTGTGTGTGAGTGAGTGAGTGAGTGAGAGAGAGAGAGAGAGATCAAAAAATGCACTGAAAAAAAGGTACCAACTGATCCTCAAGCATTTTTATAGAAGAGGACTCTATTTTCTTCATTTTCCATTATTTTCCTTCAATATCCTCCTCACATGAAACCTATGACCTTTCATCTCCATTTTCTCCTAATTTTCATTATTTTCATAAATAAACTTGCCATATATATATAGATTATTTATTTATTTATTTATTTATTTTTAAATTTTTTATTTTATTTTCTATTTAATGCCTTAGTCATAGCCTTTGAAAAATTCTTTACCCATAATAAACCATGTGAACACCCGCACTAGAATGTTTTTCCCAACATTCAACTTGGAATATGTGTCCCATCAACCATGGTTATTATTTTAACTTTATTACATGAAATTTTCACCCAGTCTTTTACATAACCCTACCCATTTTGGGACACCGTCCTTGGTGTTCAACCACACTTATACATCAACAAAACTTCTTAAACACAAACATACTACCCATGGAGATTTATAACATAGCTTGATGCAATATTTATAATGATCATCCTTCTGGAAAAAAAACCAACATGACATCTTAACAACATGACAACTATAATGACATGATACCATACCGCTTATTGGAGCTTTCTAACATAGCTCATGGTGGTATTTACATCCATATACATATCCATACATCCAACCATCACATCAAGACATATACCAAAACATTTCCAAAAAATATGCTAAACAAAAACCAACACCACACCAAAAATGCTTTGCCTCAACCAGGAAACAAGGAAGGATACATGACCCACATCTTATCCACCGTATCCCATGTAGCTTCATCAGGCCCAAAGTGCTTCCATTACATTTTAAATTACCTGATTGCTCGATTCCATAGCATGAGCACATTTTTTTGCAAAATGCACTGTGGTTCTAGCTGGAACTCTCCTTTTGGCTCCACCTACAACAAAGATGAGTCAATCACATGATCAACATATTTAACATATTTCTTAAGCAATGATATATGAAAAAAATCATGGAATTTCACTATGGAAGGCAATGCAAGTCAATAGGCTACTTGCCCAATCCTCTCAGTGATCCTAAAGGGTCCACAAAACCTTTATGCCAACTTGGCACACAATCTAATCCGCAAAGGAGCTCGTCTTAGGCTTGATACAGAAGTACACCTGATCCCCAATTTGAAAATCCTTGAACAACATGTTATTGTCTGCATAACTCTTGTTCCTATCCTACACTGCTTTCAAGTTCTTCTTGATCACCTACATTTCATGTTCCATTTCTGACAACATATATGGTCCAATCAGTACCCTGTTAACTACATGACTCCAACTTATATGATTGTTGCAACTCCGCCCATACAATTCCTCAAATGGACTCATCCTCAATGACGCCTGATGTCCATTGTTGTAGGTTAACTCTACTAGTGGAATATACTCTTCACACTTGCGTTGTTGATGCATCACATACATCCTCAACATATCCTCTAATGTATTGTTGACCCTCTCAATTTTTCCATCTTTCTACAGATGATAAGTTGTGCTTAAGGCCAAATCATTCTCAAACCTACAAACAACTCCTTCCAAAACTTGGAAGTGAAATTGGCATCCCTGTTGGACAAAATATTATTTGGAATACCATGCAATCTGACTACATCCCTGATAAACACCTGTGCTACATCACTAGCTAAGTATGTAGTCTTCATTGGAATGAAATGTGTAACCTTTTTCAATCTATCCACCACAACCATAATGGAATAATGTTATCTAATTGTCCTAGGCGTTTACCTGTGATGAAGTCCATGGAAATGACCTTCCATTTCCTCTCTCGAAGCAAAATCGACTGTAGTAGTTCACCTGGATGCTTACAATATGCCTTAACCATCTAACAACCCAAACATCTGGCTACAAACTCTTCCACATCCCTCTTTAGATTCAGCCAATAGTAGAATATCTTCACTCCAGTCAAATTCTTCTGGTAGCTTGGGTGACCCGAATATGATTTTGCATGAAAATCCTTGGAGATAACCTTCTTGAGCTCACTGTTATCTGGTACATGTATCTTGTCTCTAAATCTAACCAATCCATATGCTATGAGACAGTAGTCCAAATCCTATGCACCTCCACCTGTATTGGTACTTGTACCTGTACCACTACCTATACTTGTAGTTGTACTGCCACTTGTACCTATTCCTATACTACCACCTGTACCTGTACTTTTACTACCACCTGTACTAAGACCTGTACCTATAACAAGACCTTCACCTATAACAACACCTGTACCTATACCTATGCCAACACATGTACCTGTAACAACATCTATACCTATACTCTGCAACAACCTATGCATAAACTCTGTATATCTGTTATCCCACTCACCTACCTACAAGATCCTATCTTATAACTCTGTCCCATAGGAGCTCATATCTGCTATGTGATTTACCTGTACCTTCCTACTAATAGCATCTGCGAACCTGTTATCCTTTCCCTTGATGTACTTGATCTCGAAGTCAAACTCATTGATCATGACCAACTGTCTAGCCTGACTAGCATTCATATTTGGCTGGTCAAACAAGTAACTCAATCTGGTGTGATTACTTGTCAATAAAAACCTACTACTTCGGAAGATAGTGCCTCCATATCTTTAGTGCATGTATAGTCGATGCTAGCACAAGAACATGTGTCGAGTAGTTGTTCTCATGCTCATTCAGTTTTCGTGACTCATAAAACTCCACCTACCCATCCTGCATAAGGAATCCCCCAAGTTCTCTCTTGCAAGCATCTGTACATACTACAAAATCCTTTTCTGGATATGCAATATTTAACACTAGACCATGTATCAACAACTTCTTAAGCTTCTCAAAACTAGCCTCACACTTCTTTGTCCAATAAAACTTCTTACCTTTCCTCTGTAATGATGTAATCATATAATAAATCTGTGACAGGTTCCTGATGAACCTCCTATAATAGCCTTCCAATCCCATGAATGATCTTACATCATAGACACTCTTAGGAGCTACCCACTCCATGATGGCTCTTATATTTTCTAGATATACTACAATGCCCTCCTTGGAGACAACATGTCCCAAGTAGTGTACCTCATTTTGGAAGAAATTGTATTTGATGAGCTTAACATACAACTAATCCTCTCTCAACAACCTCAACACTGTTGCTAAATGCTCAACATGCTCTTCCTAATTTTAATAATACACCAATATGTAATCAATAAACATAATCACAAAATTTTCCAAATAAGAACGCAACACACTGTTCATCAATCACATAAATGTAGTTGGGTCATTAATCAAATCGAATGGAACTACAACAAAATCATAACACTCATACTTGGTCCTAAATGCAGTCTTATATATGTTGTTCTCTTTGATGTGTACCTGATGATAGCCTGATCTCAAGTAGATCTTAGAGAATAATGCTACTCCCTTCAGTGGATCGAAAAAATAATTGATCCTCAGTAGTGGGTACCTGTTCTTGATGGTCACTTTGTTCAGCTGCCTATAGTTAATGAAAAATCTGAGAGTGCCATTTTTATTCTTCATGAAAAACACTGGTGCACCCCATGGTGATACACTTGGCCTAATGTATCTTTTTTCAAGCATCTCTTTCAGTTGCAACTTTAATTCCACCAAATTAGGTGTGCTCATCCTGTAAGGTGCCTTTGATGCTAGAGCTTCCCTTGGCATCAACTCAATAGGAAATTCTACCTCCATGTGAGGTGGAAACTAAACCATATCTACTAGAAACACATCTTGGAACTGCTACGAAACTAGATACCTACTCTAAACATCTACATCCTCAGTTTCCTTAACTTTGTCACTAGAGATATGAACTAAAAATAGTAGACACCCTTTCCTATGACTGAGCTTGGCCTCCATGGTTGTCACCATCCTAACTGACATGGCCTTCTTCTTTCCCTATAAGACTCTTGGTTCCTCATTGTCATCCAAGCACTCAATAGATTTTTCATAGTATTATACCTTGGTCCTATGAATATATAACCAATCCATACCAAATATCATATTGTATGATCCCAAAAGAAATATATTCAGGTGAAATGATGTAGGCATACCATTTAACTCGAATGCACAAGCTCTTACCCAATTGTGCACTCTTTTCTTCGTACCTATGGTCAAATGCACTAACCAAGATTCTGAATGCATTTCCTTACTCAAACCACACTTATCCACTAGGCCAGGAGTAATAAAAATATAGTTAAATCTAAGGTCAATAAAAATGGAAACAACTTGATCACAAAGCTTATCGTCCATCTGAATGATAGAAGCCTACTAATATGTCTACATGTTGTCCATAGCTGCATAAATCATAGGAATGATATTCTCAACATATCCCACATTTTGTGCCTCCTGCGCACTGTAGATATGTGGCCTGCCACCCTAATGCTTTGGAAAATATATCCTACGATGATCTTTTCCACAAGTCCAAAAATGTATCGGCTTCCAACCTTCATCCTTATTCTTCTCCTTAGATCAAAATCCCTGTCCTCTACCATATGTATTGAACTTCTTAGGTGGGGCAACATTGTCCTTGTTACATATGTCTTGAGGCCTTGCTCGCTTCTTGTCCCATTTTCCTTTATTCTTATCATTACCTCTCTAATATGGCTTTGCCTCTGATCAGTGCTTCGATTTCTCTTAACAATGCTTCAATTTCTGGATGGCCTCCTCCAATGATCTGGGCTCGTCAAATGCAATTCTATCTCTAAATGCAATCAGAATCCCACTAATAAATCTTTGAATCTTGGCCTTCTCCTCCTTGAGGTAAGGCACATATCTCAGTAACTCCAAGAACATGATAGTATACTCCTCAACTATCATAGAACCTATCTTCAACTCATAAAACTCCTTTTCCCTGTAATTGTAGTATCTCTCTGATAGATACTTCTTCTGGAATAACCTTTCCAACTCACTCCAAGTCAACTCCCCCTCATAAATTTCTTTGACTTTCATCACATATTCCCACCAAATTTCTAATCTACCTCTGAGGTTGAATGTCGCTATCATAGCTTTCATATTTTCTTAGTAATCATGCAATATGAAAAAATTTCTATTGCCAAGCAACCATGCCTGTGGATCCTATAGTTTCTTAATATCTCCATCAAATGTAGGTGGCTTTTCCTTTTAAAATTCATCTGTAAAATAACCTCTATCACTCCTCTTGTAAGGATGATACTGATGACTATCATAATGCCTATATGAACCAGAACTAGAATGATATCCGAAGTGTCCAAAAATATGACATCTTTAACCGTGTCATCCCAATCTGACATGTAACCACTGAGAGCCTTACTTCGATATACTCCATTGGTCCCATCCTCCTTCCCATATATGATCCGAAGTAACCCATGTTTCTTTAACTCTAAAATTTTTTTAAGGATGGATGCATTAACTTCTACTTGATTTTCCTGTGCATACATAAGTATGTCATTATCTGCCTTACAACTCCTTATTTCTTCCTTTAGACTTCTTAGTGTATCTGCCAAATCATATGAATCTCCAACACCATGTTTCTCATATGAATCATATCGAGAATCTGTGTAGTCTACCATTCTACTATTCATCTTTGAATTCTTCCTACAAGGTGCAATATTTCAACTAAACCAATTCATAAATGAAACAATGTACCTTAGTGTAACTTGGGGAGGGTACATCCTGCAATATCAACCAATCAATGAGATACATGTATATACATAATCATAATCAACATATAAAATTGTAACACATGGTATATTAGTGCATGAACATCACTCTAGTTGGAGTCTAATCATGGATGAATATCCATACCAATTACACAACATGATGTAATGCATAGTAACCATGTTGTTGGGTTTTTTACTGGGTAAACTAACACAAGTGTTTTATTATCAATATGGGCTTGTAGGACTTAGAAGCATCTCCAAGATATATGGGTTTCAGCTATATTCAAGTTTATAATATGAATTATTAATAATAAATGAAATGAAAATTACAAATATAAATCTAAACTAAATAATTTCTAAATTCAATTATGTAATCAATAGCAGAAGAAGCTCCTAACTTAGGAGAACTTGTTTGTCATTCTCTTACAAAACTACTTCATGAATTAGAAACCAAAACCACTAATAAAAAATAGATCAAGATGCATGAAATAATAACTTAAGATGCTCAGAAATTAGGAGATATTGGCTATCCTTCATTACATATTCATGCATCATTAATATGATTGTTAGAAAACAAGAACTTCAAAAAATCAACTAAAAGCAGGAAAGATGAATAAGAACTCTAGCTCTTAATCAGATAGAAGGAATGCTTAACTTAAACATTTTATTTTACTTTCATATGCAGAATATATATTATAATTAGATTCATCAGCAATCATAAAACAACATCATATATTTAATTAACAGATTAAGCATAAAACAAAACTAGTTCAGAAATTACAACTAAAATAACCAGAAAGTGCACTTAGCTCGATGTGGGGGCCCTCCACCCTTGCCTCACACACTGTAAGTGCTTTCAGCTACTAAAAATCAATCAAGAATTCATCATATATAATAGAAGAAAAGGAAATAGAGCATTTATTTCAATTAGCTCTCCAAGTTTTAGAAATATCAAAGTTAAGTTATAACACTATCGATATCTAGGCCATAGGGAATATTTTAGATTCCCCCTAGATTCCTCAAATATGCTGCTCCACAGCTGACTACAAATCTACAACTCAAAACAAGAATATGACCTCTCCATTGAGATCCTTGTGAAATTCTGATAAGAACGAGTATAAATTTGACCTCATTTTGACTCTGATGAATTTCAGCCTCTAATGAATCTGGGAGATTCCCTCAAGATTCTCGAAGATTCTCTTCCATTGGGAATCTATGAATTCGCTACTCAAAAGGAAAATCTGACCTTTCCATTGCGTTCCATGCAAAAATCTAAGAAAAATGACTGTAAACTTGAATGCATTTTGACAAAGACAAATTCTACCTCCCAAAGAAACTTTTGGCATCAAAGGAATATTCTCTATCTCGAACTACGTGCCATCATTTTGACTCCTAGAAACTGTGTCATGGTTCCACTCTATGGAAACCCATTCTCCATTTTTTTCTCAGGCTCCTCCATCCCATTACGTTTGGCCTCCATTCTGCCCCTAATTTTCTCTGTTAGTTCAGGTTTATATATTATACGGTGGGCGGAGTTTTTAAAGAAAACATGTTGAGCTGTTGGTTAAGACTATGCAATAATAGGCATGGAGTCGGGGGATCAAATCACGCCCATGCCAAAACTAGTGAGATATGTATGTAATTTTGGGAATGGTTATTTAATTTTTGGTTTGATTTTAAATAACTATTTGACATATTTTATGGCATATATTTGTTTCAAGTGATGTATATGGGGATGTTGCATGGGGCGGGTCATCCCACGTTTCCAGTGCAGGTTCGATTCCCATCGACCCCTCATCAAAACCTTCAGGTCGTAACATTATAGTGGTGGATATATATGGTGGTCAAGTTTTAAATAAGGCTTTGGGTGGCTGGGGTCCACTCCATGCGGCCCCGACCCAACTCATTCAACTGTAACATATATATATATATATATGTGTGTGTGTGTGTGTGTGTGTGTGTGTGTGTGTGTGTGTGTGTGTAGTGATTTTGCCACAGGGTTTAGCATGGGTCACAGCTCGTCGAACCTTATCATATATGTTTTTGTTATGTAATATGGTTGTGCTATGGGGTGGCGGAGGTGGTGGCCCACCACCCCCATTTATATATATATATATATTTTAAATTGTGAGTTTTTTACTTTAATGAAAATAAGGGTCGAAAAATTAACGAGACCATAATTTCTCCTGTTTTTGGGAGTTGGGTTCCCTTTCGATTGACGGTGATTTTTTGGGACACTTAAACCTGGCCCTTGCCCAAATTTGACCAAAAATTTGACTCGCTCTAATTTCTCCATACAGGCTTAGATTGGAGATCTGTTCATACAATTGGAATCAGGGCAACGAGTACTTCAACCCGAACCTAGTTCGAGAGCAATCCAACCATTTTGAATTTTTACCTATCATCAACCCTCTTAGTCTCCTGAGGGTGTCTGGAGCCACCTGGGTTAGCTATGATATATGCACTACAGAAATTTAGGAATTACTTGTTAGGAGGCCACTTCAAGATGTTCATGGATCAGTCTATGTTGAAATACTTGGTGGAAAATCCTGTGTTGGGGGGAAGATCTACAGATGGCTACTAATGTTCCCAAAATATGATTTTGAAGCAATATTCAAGCAAGGATATTTGAGTGTAGGACCACATCATCTGTCTAGAATTGAGACAAGGCAAGAACCTATGAACATTAAAGAGGGGTTGTCTGATGCACAAATTTTCATAATAAGGGTTGTAGATCATCACTTCATAGACATTGTCTGCTTTTTGTCTGTTGTAGTAGCCCCTGCCAAGTATACTAAGAATTAGAAGAAAGATTTGGTATTTAAGGAAGCATATTTTCCCTTGATTGCAGGACAATTATATAAGATGGGGCCGAGTGAGATATTGTTTAGGCATGTTCCTGAGCACAAAAGACACAACATTTTGGTAGAAGCACATGGTGGAGTTGCTGGAGGAAACTATGCGGGAAATTCCATCACACATAACATATTGAAGGTGGGGCTATGGTGGCCCACCATGCATAAATATTCAAGGGAATATTTTAGTACCTGTGATGTCTATCAAAGGACAAGAAGACCATCACAGAGGGATGAAATGGAACTGCATCCTCAAATCACCTTGTAGGAATTTTATAAGTGGGTGATCGACTTTGTGGGATTGATTGATCCATCAGGAAAAAAAAATAGGTGTGTGGTACATTATCACCATGACAAATTATCTCACAAGATGGGTTAAGGCAAAGCCGGTGAAAAATTGTAGCGTGGACACGACTGCGAAGTTTATTTTTGAACACATTTTTTCAAGATTTGGCTGCCCAAAGATCCTGATGAGTGATAGAGACTCACATTTATTGAGCAACACTATTGAAGCATTGACGGAGGAGTTTCAAATGCATCACCTGAAGACTACGTCGTATCACCCTTAGGCAAACAGAATGGTTGAAGCTTTAAAAAAATAAATGGAGGATTCTATGACTAAGGTATGCAACATCAACAGGGATGATTGGGATTTGAGAATTCCTACGGTATTATGGGCATACAGGACTACCTGTAAGAATTTGATAGGTCAGACTCTATTTAGATTGGTGTATGGACATGAAGTAGTGATGCCAATGGAGTATATTGTTCCTAGTCTCATAATCGCAGTAGTTACCAATACGGCATACATTGATATTATGGAGGAAATATTGGAACAACTTCTCGCACTAGAAGAAGATTGATTCACTGGTGGATTTCACCAACAGGTGCAGAATAAGAGGGAAAAGGCTTGGCATAATAGGCATATTAAGCATAACACTTTGAAGAATGGATGCTTAGTTAATTTGTATGATATTTAGTTTGCAATGTTCTCTGGTAAGCTACAAATGCATTGGTTAGGCCCCTACCTCATCAGGAATATCTTGGATAGTGCCGCAATTCAACTCGCGAAGCTGAATGATGAGTTGTTTCCTGGACGAGTCAATGGTAGAAGGTTAAAGTTATACATGGAAGAATCTGTCCCTGGGGCTTCACATTGAATATATGGCCGGAGAAGAGTCTTAGTGCCACATGCAGTTTAAAGAGAGCACGGGACTATAAACTATTCTACCAAAGGAAGGCTTCGTCGAGAGGAAATGCTACACAGAATGCAGAAAGATGGTGCAGTTGGAGGGAACTATGCTAAAGGAGGGAACACTGCAACACAAAGGAGGGTCTGACGAATATCATCCAGAATATGATTGTTGGACTAGGTAGAGTTTATTGGATAGGAACTTTTATGTTAAAAGGAGCGATACAGATGCATTTAATGAGCATATCTGGGAAAATCTGCTATAAATACGCATTTATGAGGTGAATCTGAAGGGTATTATGAAGTGTGAATTTCAATTTGGTTATAAATCTGGCATACTACTCCATATTCAGACACTTTGCGCTCTGATAATTGGACTTATGATTTTTTTTCCTAAGTAAGAGTCGAGTGATTCGTTTCATGTCTAGAAAGAGTTTTGAGGAGCTTGAGCAAGAATTTCTCAGAAGAGGGATATGATAAATCATGAATTATATAGCCCTAGTGAACTTAACAGGGCTGATGTTGCCCAGGAAATAGTATTTTGTAGGAGAAGCGTAGATGAAGAAGCTGAAGAAGCACGTAGTTTGACAGTCGCCACATAAGAAAATCCCAAAGAAAAGTGGACCAAGGAAGGGCAGGATCGACAGAAGCTACCAGTGGAGGTAGAGGAATAAAAAGAAGACATAATCACTGGGATATTAAAATATATTGATGAAAAATATGTGATACCTGTTAGTGTCCAAATGCTCAGTGATCAAATGTACTCTTTCAGGTTTACTTAGTAGTGGTCCTAGGCAAAACTTTCATGTTTCAAATCATTTTTCAAATAACATTTTGTTCACTGAATATGTCTAGGTCTAAAATTGTACTCCCTTCACTCCATTCATGGTAATAACCATTTCAGAGGCCATTTCATCCATCAATCATCTAGGGTTTGAGGTCATTCACCACACCTTCATTTAGGTCAGATTCTAGGTCTCATTTGTTTCATCGCCATAAGAGTCAATTATGTCATAAAAGAAAGCGAAAAAAATATCAATTTCACCATACAAGTCATTTGCATATGGATTTAGAAAATATAAATAAATAATTAAAGATATCCTCTATTCTCACCATCATACTCCAAAAATTCCATGGGTTGAAGAAAAATAAGCAAATTTGTGCCAACGCTATGTGTGCTACGCTTCTGGGCGTGATGTGATTTTGGTGTTTGGGCTCTAAATCAGTTCTCCAAGGTTCAAAACCACTAAAATAAGTTTCATACACTTCCTAAACAGTATGTGGACACCCTCCATACCTCTCTCAATTGAAAATTCATCAGCAAATGAGTGGTTTCCTTCATTAGGTTACCTCCACTATGTTTTGGTGTTTTTCATATTTTGTTTGTTTCAGCTGAAAAAACCCTAATATAACCATCTAAAACCTTCATATGACATTCATAAACCATACCCTAACCTCTCCTATCACTCGCAACCCTCTTTTCCATCAATTTCATTAAAACCCTAATTTTCACTACATTTTGGCAGAAAAACTAGTGAAACCTTGTGTTTTGACATTTTGGGTACCTTTCACATGCCCATTCCCAAAAATTCCATTTTCATCATACAGAAAACTAATGACTCTACCTCCCAAAAAAATTATGGATTTTTCCCTAACTTCCTTCCACTTCGTTTATGTCCCTAAAACCACTCTACCACTATCCCCTGTTTTCCTAATTTTCCACCTTCCCTATACGCTACATCAATCTAAGGCTTTCCTTGTTGAAAAACATCATGGACGATGAGAATAAGGTCCATTAGGGGGGTCACCATTCCAAGTTTGAGCCAACTCAGACCCATGGCATCATTTTTAGAGCTTCGTGATCAAGCCAGAGTTTACATTGCACACAAGGACAATTTGGCTTCAAAATGAGTTTCGAAAGTAATGGAGATGAATTTTACCAATGTGAAAGAGTATTTTGTCAATCATAGGCCAAAGAAAGAAAAACCTCCTTCATTGAAATTCTCAAAATATAGTTGCTCCAGGTCATTTTATGCGCTTTTGGAGATATTGTCTTCAAATCAATTTTTGAGGGGTTTAGAGCAGGGGTTTGCAGTGCTTGATGACTCCATCTTGCAGCAGACATCCTACGATTTCCAACCATACCACTTGCAGCCTTAAATTCCTATGAGAAGGCCTCCAAACGCACTCTCAAAATAGGCGTTATGCTTCTGCTCATAGTGTTCTACGCTTCTGCAAATTTTGAGTGGTCAACTTAAAACTTGGATAATGAGAAACTGGGAAAGTATTTTGGAACAATGGAGGAGGTTTATGTTCATAACATGCCAAATAAAATAAAATCTCTAAATTTTTCGAAAAACGTTATGGTTATAGAGATATTGATCCATATTTAAGCCCTATTTTTGCATATTTTTGGAAATTCCTTTGTTACGTTTCTGGAATCAGTTGTTACGCTTCTTGGAAGTGTTTTTACGCTTCTGTAATTTGGTATTACACCTCCAGAAAGGGTCTAGAATTAGTTTTTTGGCTTGAAATATCTTCAAACAAGCTCAGCGCTTGTGACCACTACTCCTTGGACCTCTCACAAACAGTAAGTCACTACTCTCATACCCTCCCTTGGTCGAGTTATTGAGTTTTCAAATCATTTTCATCCTTACTCTATATTTCTCTGTATCATCACTTCTCCATGACATAGAAAGACTTCATTTGATACACCCTAACCTAATCCAGCTAAATAAACCCTAACCCTAGTACCTAAACACTATCCTACACCTCTCATATACCTCATCCTCACATCTCCCACCATCCATATCATCCCTAACATGTCAATTTCATCAAATCCTAAATTCTAGTTAATTTTCACAATTAAAAATTGAAAATTTCCTTTATTTTCTTGATTTCATCACCCTCATCACATCCATTTCCCTTCATTCCACCCACAATATGGAGCTAATATGCCATGTTATCTACTGAATTTTTTGTATAATTTTCCCTAGCTCCATAATCCTTCATCTCACCTTCTAAACCTACACTATTCCTACACTCTGTTTTTCCATATTTCACTACATATACCCATCCCATCAACATAATATGTTTTTCATCCTCTCAGTGATAAAAAATATGGAGAGTGAGAAGAAGAGCTTCAAGGTATGGCACCAACTCAAGTTAGAACCTTTCACTATGCATGAGATCAATGCTTCACCCTTGGCAAAAAGATGTTTTGAGAGGACTGGATGTTTCAGGTTATGTGAAAAGATCATGGAGGAAGGATATCATATTCAACTAAAAAGCTTATTTTCCACAAGATTCAGCAAGGGAAAGATAAAATTTAGGACATGGAGGTTGAAACAAAACCAATAAGGCCAAACAAAGAGGCCTCAAAAAGGTGCTAGAGCTAGAAAGATAGTTAGCTCATCCACCTGAATAATTGACCTTTGATGAGATTATAGCCATGGAGATCAATAAAGATAGATAAATTTGGTTGTTAAGTGTAAATTAACATCTATATAAGCTCTTGAAGAGGGCTAAGAGGGTAATAAACTCCAAAGACACATGGAAAATCATTATCGCACCAGGAACACAATTTGTCAAATAAGGCTAAAACAATTGAAGAAAAGGCTAAAAGAAGCACAAATGAAGCTTAAAGAGAAGGATAGATTCGACTTGTTGGATGAATTTTCCTTGGTTTTTTAGCCCATCACTTATAGGTGCTACAAAACCAATTTTGACAAGTTTTGAAGAATTTCGGTATTTTTTTCTAATTTTTGCACAATTTTTGAAATTCCTTCTCACACAAGAGTAACAAACTTTTGTTATGCTTATTTTGGAGGCATCCAAATAATGATTTATTTACATGGATGGATGAATTTTTATGAGTACATAAGAGATAAGGAACACCCTTAGCATGAAATTGACTCAAAAGTGCATGCAAACTTCTATTACGCTTTTGCAAAATTTTATTACCCTTCTATCAGAAATGTTACAAATCAACATTGGATTCCTCAAGACACTTGTCAAGCTTAGAAAATGTCACAAATTCGAGGCTTTTATATCCTATGAGTTTTAATTGGAGTTATTGAGTTGGTTTTTTCCTCCTATCATGAGGCAATATGTAATTTAATGTAAGGGACAATTGCTCCTAGCTCATAGCTAAAATTTAGGAAATGGTTTCTAGCCTTCCTATAATCTAGGAAATGACTCATCTTATGTATTTTTTATCCATTTTGGATGAGATTTGGGCCTAATGATGTGTCATAGTACATATTTTCTATAATTATACTCTCTTTTTTCTTTTTCTAGGTTGGGATAGTCTTTTTTGAAGTGGAGCTTTTGTAATCAACATTTTGGGATGAATTCAAAGAGAGATTTGTAGAACTTGTGTTGAGAATCTTGTGGTATGGATTGGAGATTTTTTTCTTCTTATGTATGTTTATCTATTTATTCTAAATGATATACCTTCTTCTTTCAAATACATTTCTCCATATGCTTATCTTGTAATTTTATAAGCAGAAATCATGTATGTTCATGCTCTGTTTTAGGCAAGGTTTACATGATATGTCTATTCACTTCTAAATGAATGAACTCACCTCAGTGCTAATTCAAACTCTCTCTTAATCCATCCTGTTACATAGCAATTTTTCACCATCCCTGCAATTCCCCATCTCGCACATTAGAGGGCTTATTCCCTGACCTGTGAGTAGTGACATGACCTGAAACCACTTTCATGGCATCCCCCTGAACATGGACATCCATTCCCCTGAAGACAATTCCTTGTGAAAAACCCTAAAAGTAGCTTTTTTTGCCCTGGCGTGACTAGCCAATTCAGCGCTCGCGCCAATGGGGGAAATCCACCAAAGAGGGCGCGCCAGGTGGCACTCTGTCCCAGTGTTGCACCTGCGCCAGGCTTAATAAGGAGTGTTTTTTAAAAATAAATGGCGGAAGATAGACTCCAACCAATTCCTAAACTGGTCTCTAAATTGAGTTGGGAGGTTTGGCTCCGGATCTCCATGTAGAGGAAGTGGTTTTCCACCTCTCATGGAAGCTTCCTGGAGGATAAGGCCAATCCCATGATTGTAGGGATCCCAACTCCCCTTCCACCATCTATATAAGCTTGCCATTTTCCTTTGCAAGCTAATCCCCAAGAGCCTTCATAGCCTAAAGAATGCTACAAGAGCCTTGATAGTCCTCATAGAGCCAAATCAGTAGCAAGGAGATTGATGACCAGAGAGAGAGGCTTGTCCCCATTCCCGATGAGCTTTACCGAGACGTATTCTGCTATCGACCTGCCAAAGGAAGATTCAGCGTCAGAGCCATGTTGTATTTTACTTTGTATGAATTAATGATAAGCGACTTTGGCTATGGTTCCACCCATATTGTTCATTGTGATCATGATTTGTGTCTTCTCTAACTGATACATAATTGCATATATTGGGTTTACACTTGTGTGTTCATTGTATTTCTTGTGTGTACAGGCGTTCGATAGCAACAAGTGGGAGAATTTTGATCTGCTGGAGTAAGGAAACAGGAGCGCTATCTTCTCTACGAACAACAGCGTTGGACTTAAGGTAGGCCTTCTTCGTAATTTGGTCTATTGCAATTAGGAACTTGCGCCTTAGCATGATACGATTGTTGCTAGACCCGATCTGGGCTAGTAGGGATCGCCTCTGTCCGTAGAGGGGATTTACCTCTCCAAAAAATCCTATAAGTAATGACCTATTAAAAATGCTTTAAAACTACCTATCTAGCCTCACACATTCTCTACAAATTTACCTTGAAATTCAGACCTAAGAACCTTACACACAGTCTTCTCATTAACCTTTCTATCCAACACTTAAAACATCAAAAAAATCCTATTGACTGAGCTTACATACCTAGCCTAAGATCATTAGATACTCATTCATCCCTTTCAGTACAAAAGTGACAACAAGAGAGCCTGGTCTATGGTTACCTTTCTTCAATCCTATTTTCAGCCTTCGTAATTTGGGGAGAGTCATAAAAAAACCTATTTATAGGTTACCACCATATATGCCACCAAGGAATTCGACTGCTATGAAGCCTACTAAGGACTCAAACGGGTGAAATTAAATATATTTACATGATTACTACTAGAGGAAGTACCCATGGAGGGAGACCGATTGGAAAATGTGCCATAACTATGCATGGAGGACTGGGATTCAATGATAGTAGTAAATATCCAAAATTTGAGCCAAGAAAGTACCTGTAGTTAGTTTACTATGAAGAAGCCAGAGTGACAAGGGTAGAGCCACTTAGGTGGGTTGCAGGACTTCAGCAAGCAGGGTTGTTAAACATTCTATACGTTCTTCATTTCAGGTGCAGCAATATCAATACCATATATTTGTGATAGTTGTAGGCCCTTGTCCACGATGAGTGCCTTTGGCTAGGTGAAAGAGTCCCGATTGATGAGATTTTAATTCCTCAGATCACTCACTTTGTGCCAAGGATTGAATCCTACCGACACATTTTTCATAAAGGATCAAGATAATAAGGTGGTAGGTAAGATGAAGAAGGAATATGGAAAAAAAAAAGGATCCCAGGGGTACGCCATCTATTCCATTAATAATCAGGTTGTGCATTTTGCCACACATATTTTAGCTAGAAAAATTATGTGGAAGAGTCACACAAAGGAGGTATCAGCACCCGTAGTATCTTTGGTTGCACAGTACAGCAAAGGAATCCAGTTCAATTGGGTTGGGTATTTATGCATATAATTTTTGGATGATTGTAGGGAAGCACATGAGGAGGGTAAGAAATTACACTACATGTGGTTATTGCTCCTAACTGTGTTAATGGTGTGGAAAGATCCAGATGAGTCACAGTTCCCCACTATGGGCCCAGCCATCTGCGAGGCTACGAGGTACACCTCAGTATGGCATTCAAAGGAACCAACAGGGGTGATGGAGATTAAGTTCTTTTGGGTTGGTTTTGAGATGAGTCTGCACACGGTGATCAGTCAAAATCCAAGGCTATCACCAAGTATTTTTGAAGAATATTTCCATATTTCCGATTTTAATGTAGATTTTCACCATGTAATGATCTGAAAATGAAACTATTTGTATCTGCGATTCAAAGTATCCATTTTCCATTTAATTAAGTGTGCAAAGGGTTTGTCATGTCTTGAAAATTAAACAAAGTGTTTTTGGTAACTGTTTTTGAGTTTATGTGTGAGGAAATGTTAATTAAAATTAATGTTTAACATATTAAATCAGAAATACACAGTAGCATAACTTCACCATAACAACACAGCAACAAGATGAGGCAGTTCACCCCTCCTAGGCTACATCTGTTGTGTCCAAGGCTCCCAATGGGCATGTCCTTGCTCTATTAGGTTGCTCAAATTGGTTTTACAGTGATAAATAAGCCTAAACAGGCTGAAATATCTATGAAAATGAATTCAGAAGACAGAAATAAGCTAAGTATGGCTTTAATTTCACCTCAAATAGTGAAGTGTAGCCCAATGCAGCTCCATTTCCCTCATGGCCCTAATGGCTCTCCAAGCTTCCCTGAAGCAAAAATGGCTGAAGAACACCTCTGTTAGCTCTACAACTTATCTCAATGACTCCAAAATGCTCATAATACCAAAAATTGACCAAACTTTCATCCAAATTGGTCTAATATTGGAGAAGTTATGACCTCCACAATTTTTTGCCCAATGTCTCTTGGAAAACCCACCAAATTTGGATAAACTTCAGTTAGCATCGATAAAAATGGCAACTTCCACCAAATTTGATGGAGCACGCCAAGTTAGGCAGAAACCACTAATAGTTAAGTAAAATGTCAATGCGGGTGGTCACATATGGTTCCACACTAACCACCGAACAAACTGTGATGTTATCCATTCACATTAAATGTGAAGGCTTGGCCACATGGCCCCTCCGAACTGCGCGGTTACGGTTTTAAATGTCATGCCCTTGGTTTTCCGCAACTATTCATATTGAGGTCGGAGCTAGCTCTAAGGGCTAGCCCCTTTACAAATGCCGCTGGTGTAAAGGCTTTAAGCCCATGGTCCTAGTGCAAGGTCACAGGTCTTCTGCCTGTAAGCCCTGAGGGCTAAAGCTCTTTAAAACTCCACTCGTTCAAATAATACACAACGCGCCCAGATAATTGACCATTTTGCATTTAGGTCAGGTTGACCTCTGCCTAACTGAACCAAACCACTGCATCTGCACGAGGCTGTTATTAGTTGTACCTTAAACATTTAGGTCGGGTCGTGCCCAACTACTGACCTGAATGCATTTAGGGTGACCTGACTCTGTTCAAGTCAGGTCAGGTCTACCCACCAAAAAATAATTTTTGAACAAGACTTGAACCTTGGGTCTAGGTCCATGTGGAAGTCTCTAGGAAAGCCACATGGAACCCTCTGATAGGCCACCAAAAAACCATATAAAAATGAAATTTTTGCCATAAATTTTTTCTAAAGATGACAAATTTTTGTGTTCAAAAGTCATGTTTTGAAGGTTATTGGGCTTTTTAAAACTTCAATATCTTTCACATACGACATCGAATTTGGGTCCCATTCATGGTGCCAGAATCGCAGCGACGAGGCCTATCCATTTGTTCAGTTTGCAACCAATTCTTAGCAGTTCCAATTTTGAGCATTTTTTTCTCTTGGACATGATCACCTGATCACACCTCCCCATTGGGAATATTTTTGACCCTAAAAGCCTTCAATTACCTATTAAGAATATGAGGGCACAGGTCCCTCACCTTTTCCACCTCCATCCATTTTTCCTTACTCAGTTTGCTGCCTTTAAGACCAACCCAAACATAATCAAAATTTCCCATCCTCGAAGTGTGTGTCCTTCTACCAAGGATAGCATCCTCTTTCAACTCATCCAAAAATTCTGGTGAGAAATCCTCTATGGATGGCAGCTAAATGTCACTTTCATAATCAACAATTAAAGGAGGTTCATACAAACGTAAATTTTCCAGATTCACAACAGAATACATTTGCATATATGAAGGAAAATCTAGTTGAAAAGCATTATTTCCAAATTTTTTAAGGATCTTGAATGGACCATAACAAATAGGCTTCAGCTTTTTACTTTCTCCTTGCATTATTTCCTTACTAATATGCAGCCATACCTCATCTCCTTCTTGAAACTTATGATCAACTCTGTGTTTGTCATGCCTCTCCTTGTACTTGCCTTAACTTTTTTCAAGTTGTTCTTGAACTTGCTAATGTATGAGTTGAATTCTTTCAATGAACATGTGAGCTTTGTCAATGTAACTATGCCCATCAATGGCAACATCCTTCTCAAGAATGAAATGTAAAGGTGACTTAGGCAAATACCCAAATCAAGCTTCAAAAGGTGAAGTGTTTGTAGAAGAGTGCTTGGCCCGATTGTAAGCATGCTGAATGTAATGCAAGTGCTCATCCCAAAGCTTGGGATGCTTTCTGCAATAACCTCTCAAAAGATGTACAATGGTTCTGTTCACTACCTCTGTTTGGCCATATGTTTTCGGATGGAAAGAAGTACTCTTCTTCAACTTGATGTCCATCATCTTCCATAAATTGGACCAAAAATTCCCAACAAACCTGGAATCCATGTCACTAACAATAGAAGTAGGAAAGCCATAATGAACACATACATGTTGAAAATATAAATCAGCAGTTTTTTCAGTAGTTATAGATTTCTTAAATGGAATAAGAATACACATCTTGTTGAATCTTTCAACTACTACATAAAGATAATCATGCTAATTTCTAGATAATGGTATACCTACAACAAAATCCATATAAACACTTTCCCATGGTCTAGAAGGTACCGGAAATGGCATATATAAACCAAGCTTCCTATTGCTAGGCTTGCTAGTAGCACATAATGAACAACCTCTAATGAAACGTGTAACACTATCTACCATGCGAGGCCAATAACAATACCTCTGTAAATGTGCTACAATTTTGCTTACCCCGAAATGTCCAGCAATAAGAGAATAATGAGCATCTCTCTTTATGCTTAGTCTCTCCCCCTTATTACCAATTGAAATTGTTGTAGGAAACCCATTCATCTGAAATGTCGTGACTGTTGTAATTTACTTTGTGACTGCAAGTACTATAAAGGCTGATGGTTGGTATGAACAACTATTTCTTTGCCCATCAAATAGTGTTTCCACTTTTTGACACTTTGTACCAATGCATACAACTCCTTATCATATGTAGGATAATTCGCAGCAGCACCATTAAATGTCTCGGAATGAAATGTGATAAGCTTACCATGCTATAAGAGAAATGCACCTATGGCATAATCACTAGCATCGGTCTGAATCTCGAATGGCTGTGTCCAGTCTGGTAATGCAAGGACTGGAGCTGAACTTACCTTCTCTTTCAAAGACTCAAAATATTTTTGTTGCTTTCCTCCCCATTGGAAAGCATGCTTCACAGTTGTCACTGCATGCATAGGAGCTACTATGGCAGAGAAGTTAGAAATAAATTTCTTCCAATACTTAGCTGCACCCGAAAAACTTCTTATGTCGGTAATGGAATTGGGAGTAGGAAAATTCAAAATAGCTTCTACCTTAGAAGGATCAATTCACAAAGCACCTCCTCCTACTATGTGTCCCAAATAAACCAAAGAAGTCTTCCCAAATTCACACTTTGACATTTTAAGAAACAACTGATTTTTCTTCAAAATATCAAGTACTTTCTTAACATGCATGACATACTCTTCTCTAGTCTTGCTTAAAATTAAGATTTCATCTAAGTAGACAATAACAAAATCATCAATAAAAGGATGTAATACATCATCCATTACCTGCATGAAAGTTGCAGGTGCATTGCATAAACCAAACAGCATAGCAAGCCACTCAAAGAGTCCCTGTTTGGTTTTAAATGTTGTCTTCCAAATGTCACTTTCTGCAATTATAACTTGATGATAACCACTACGTAAGTCTAACTTAGTGAAATATTTAGCATCTTTCAGCTGATCTAAAAAATCATCTATCCTTGGAAGTAGGTAACGATTCTTTACCGTTATCTTGTTCAATGCCCTGAAGTCCACACACATGCACCAAGTTCCATCTTTCTTTGGAATCAACACTATCGGTGACCCACATGACAAAGTGCTTGGTCTTATGAATCCTTTTTCCAACAAGTCATTAACTTGCCTCTTGATTTCATCATTCTCCATGATAGACATGCGGTACATGCTTATGTTAGGAAGAGGACAAACTTTATGTAACTGGAATTCATGTTGAATCTCCCTTTTAGGAGGTAAACCTATCGGTTCCTGAAACATCTCGTGATGTGCATCAACTAAATCATATAAATATGATTTAAACTTGGAATCACAATTTTCAAATGACTCATGATTCACATCAACCTTAGGCTTAACTATAAGAAGTACAAAACTCTTACTAGAATTCACTAGCCTTTTTACCTATCCCGCATTTACCATCACTATATTTTCCTTCTTGCGATGTGATTTGACAATGAACTCCTTGCCATATTTAAAGATATGATACTTTTTTCATGGCGATGGAAGATCGATTTCCTGTCAAATAAGTAAGGACTTCCCAAAACAATTCTTGATATATCAAGCGGTATTACATCAAGTTCAACATTGTCAATAAAGTGTGTAGTAATCGTGAATCGCAATATGCACTTTCTTGAGACTTGTAAGTTTGCATCCTTGCATATCCACCCAAGTGGATAAGGCTTTGGATGTGGAATGGTCTCAAGTTTAAGCTATTTGATGAAGTCTTCTGATAAGATATTTTCTTGTGACCCACTATCAAATAGTGTGTCAATTTTTGTATGTTTTGAGACTACCCTCACATGGAACAATTCAATTCTTTCCTCCTCATTTGGAGCTTGTACATGACAGTTTGAAGTACTAGTGCTTGGTTTAGTTTTAGTTTCATTTCCCTTCATACTTTTCAAACCCATGGCTACAATTTTTATTTCTTCACCTGAATCATCACCTAAGTCTTGTGGTGTAGTTGTAGTAGTTGCAGTTTTCTTCTTTCTTTTGTTTTTATTAAACTAAGTTCTTTTTTCAAGATGTAATTTCCAACAGTTTTTCTCTTCATGGCCTTCTCTTGAACAGTGTTTACATATCACTTTCTCACCCTCTTGTTTGACATATGCATTCTTTTTTCCTTTTCCCTTAAAGGTTTTATCTTTGTTTTTCCCCTTAAAAGGCTTGTTTCTACCCTCATCAAAAGTGTTTTTCCATGTAGCCTCTAAATGCATAGCTTGTACACAAACTTCATCTAGACTAGTAGGATTGAACATAAGGATAATATGTCTAAGGTAGTTGTGCAAACCACCTATATATTTCAGAAAAGTATCTTGACTTTGTAAGTCTAACCCTAATAAGAGTGCTCTTCTCCTAAACTCTTGGGTATATTCTTGTACATTTTGTCCCTTAAGTTGTCTGAAGTTTTTCTAGATCATGATAGCCTTTTGTAAATGAGCTAATGGATAAAATTTCTTTTTCATTGTAGTAACAAAATTCAGCCCATGATAAAGTGATACTACCATGTTTTTTAATTTTATCCTCGGTCTTGGCTTCCCACCATACCAATGCTACTCCATCCATTCTCAAAGAGGCTAACTGTATCTTGGTGTCATCATCATGAAGGTTTTGTATCCTCAAGTAAACTTCTAACTGTCTGATCCAATTGTCAAGTTTCTCTGCATTGACTTCACCGTTAAACATAGGAAACTCAAATTTAACATCAAGTTTTAAAAATGGACTTTTAATGGTGGTTTTATGCTTGTGAGATTGATTCATCGAAGTTGAGGGTGACGATGTAGAGGAAGAGGATGAAGATGGGGATGGTGGATCATCATTTCCTCCGTGTCCTTTCTTTGACTTTTCATCACTTTTCTTTCCTCCTGAAGAACCCTCTCCTTATTTCTTGTTTTTAGACCCTTCTCCAACAAGCCTATCATTCCTTTCTTGGTAGAGTATCCTCACCATCTCCATCATGTCCAGGAAAGCCTTTCAGAACACCCATTCCTCTTATTTGGGATCCATATCTTCAAGAGTTTCTCCCTCTCTTGAAGACATGCTTGAAGCTGCTTCTATGGCTCTTGGAGGTGGCTCTCTAGCCCTTCTTGGTTGAGGATTACTTTGTGCACTAACCAAGTGTCCTTCACCTCTCTTGAGTTTAAGCGTAGTAAGCATCAAAACTTGCAAACAATCAACTATATATTTGCACAAAACAAATGCTAATTAAAACTCTAGCTCCTAAGGCTCAAATCCTTAGCTTTGATACCATCTGATATTAAAATGAAAGTATTTGTATCTGTTGTTCAAAGTACCCATTTTCCATTTAATTAAGTGTGCAAAGGGTTTGTCATGTCTTGCAAATTAAACAAAGTGTTTTTGGTAACTATTTTTGAGTTTATGTCTAAGGGAATGTTAATTAAAATTACTGTTTAACATCTTAAATCAGAAATACACAGCAACATAGCTTCACCATAACAACACAACAACATGATGAGGCAGTTCACCCCTCCTGGGCTACATCTGTCGGGTCCAAGGCTCCCAATGGTTATGTCCTTGCTCTATTAGGTTGCTAAAATTGGTTTTACAGTGATAAATAAGCCTAAACAGGTTGAAATAGATATGAAAATGAATTCAGAAGACATAAATAAGCTTATTGTGGCTTTTGTTTCACCTCAAACAGTGAAGTGTAGCCCAATTCAGCTCCATTTCCCTCATGGTCCTGACGGCTCTTCAAGCTTCTCTGAAGAAAAAATGGCTAAATAACACCTTTTTTAGCTCTGCAACCTATCCCAATGGACTCATAATGCTCAGAATACCCAAAATTGACCAAAATTTCATCCAAATTGGTCCAATATTGGAGAAGTTATGACCTCCACAATTTTATGCCTAATGTCTCTTGGAAACCCCACCAAATTTGGATAAACTTCAATTAGCATCGATAAAAATGGAAACTTCCGCTGAATTTGATGGAGTGCCCCAAGTTAGGTGGAAACCACTAGTAGTTAAGTTAAATTTCAATGCGGGTGGTCACATATGGTTCTGCACTAACTGCCGAACAAACTGTGACGTTATCCATTCGCATTAAATGTGAAGGCTTTGTCACATTGCCCCTCTGAACCGTGCAGTTACGATTTTAAATGTCGCGCCCTTGGTTTTCTGTAAATGGTCATATTGAGGTCGAGGCTAGCTCTAAGGGCTAGCCCCTTTACAAATTCTGCCGGTGTAAATGCTTTAAGCCTATGGTCCTGGCGCGAGGTCATAGGTCTTATGCTCGTAAGCCCTGAGGGCTAAAGCTCTTTAAAACTCCGCTTGTTCATAGAATACACAACGTACCCAAACAATTGACCCTTTTATGTTAAGGTTAGTTCGACCTCTTCCTGATTGAACCAAATTACTGCACTTGCACGAGGCCATTATTCGCTGACCCTTAAATGTTCAGGCTGGGTCGTGCCCAACTGCTAACTTGAATGCGTTCAAGGTGACCTGACTTCATTCAGGTCAAGTCGTGTCTACCCACCAAAAAATGGTTTTTGAATAAGAATTGAACCTTGGTTCTGGGGCCACATGGCAGCCTTCGAGAAGGCCACATGGCACCCTCTGATAGGCCACCAAAAAACCATATAAAAATGAAATTTTTCCCATAAATTTTTTTCTGAAGATGATAATTTTTTGTGTTCAAAAGTCCTATTGCAAAGGTTATTTGGTGTTTTAAAACTTCAATATCTTTCTCATACGACATCGGATTTGGGTCCCGTTCATGGCGCCAGAATCACAGCGACGAGGCCTATCCAGTCATTCAGTTTGCAACCAATTCTAAGCAGTTCCAATTTTGAGCATTTTTTTTCTCTTGGACATGATCACCTGATCATGTACACATCCACACAAAGAAGGATCTTGCAGAAGTATGGTACGATCTTCGTTACCTAGTGACCGAGGATGACATCATGCACATAGTGAGTCAATGGCCCAGTGATTGGTTAAATCCATCCACATAAGGGGTGGAGACAGAGCACATAAGCACCAATGGAGTAAAGAAAGATATGTCAAGTGTGCAAACTAGAATGAAAGGACCCTAGTAGCCGAAGAAGAAATTCACCTTTGAGGTTGAGAAAGAAATTGAAAAACAAGTCAAGCCAAAGACCAAGAAGTACGATCAAGAGACTGGAAACGATGATCTGGGTGGCGATGACCCGATTTTTTATCCAGAAGACCCCACCTCCCCTTACATTCTAAAGAGGTGGCATAAACATAGTGAAAGAGGTGTGCAGAAGAAGATAAAATCGGATAAGTCAATTGGAGGAGAACCGATGGTCCTCACTGCGGGGGACTTCGATGCGAATAGTGATACAATGAAGCATATCACTGAGGATATCTGGGGAAAATTTGAAGACCAATACAGAGGTGGATTGTGGGAGGTCCACAAGGGTCTCAAATAATTGCAGATGCAGAAAAGAACATTTCAAGCGAGCGTAGCTCAGGTGAGCATGTTTCAAGTGAGTGTTTCTCAAGAGAGTGCGACACCTGCAAGCATGATTATAGAAAGTCTAGAGTTGGAAGTTTTTTATAACATTTGAGCTCTAAATATCCCTACAGGAACCCTATTATTTTACACATCCTAAAATCAAGCAAATGCATCACATTTGCAGAATACCAGATTGAACCTTGTTGCACTCCTAATAAAATCATTACATGACTTCCACTAGGGAGTTGCACACAAATTGTATATCTATGAGCAGCGTGCCTTGATGGTTATCCAGGATGTCGAGTAGGATCAGAAGTGGATGGTTGAGGAAAATAAGTAGGTCGTGCAAGATCAAGATGAGGTCGCAGTGCATAGGCAGTCGTTGGAGGAAGCAATCACCAAGTTTTGTCGTGAAATTCCTGATCTGCATATTCAAGATGAGGCAGCACCGAAAGAAAAGATTAAGAAGCTCGTGATGGAGGTAAATGACTCTAAGGTAGAAGTGGATAAGGTAAGGCTTGTGATTCAACTGCATGTCATTGAGCTACAAATGAAACTACAACGAGCTACTCCACCAGAGGTCTGGGAGCAGTGAAAAGTAGATATTAAGGTTACCATGAAATGACAATCAAGGACTATAGCCAGATATTTGAGGATGTTACAAAATTTTGGGCCTCATTGTAGGAGGACCCCCATGTGTAGAAAATCAAAGTATCAATCTGAGAAAATTAAGAACAGTTTGATCACATCAAGGTGACAGTGTGAACCTTAGCTCTGGCATAGCGGTTTTCCCATCTTAAATAGGGCTATTTTTTTAAAGGAAAAATTGATGAGTTTTGATGGAAGGAACATATTATCACTGCCATAACTTAGCCTTGGGAAGAAGAATCTATTCAGCTATCATAAAATGTGGATAGCCAGCTTAAAGCACGAAGCTAGACACAAAGCGATGTTGTTCAAAAGACCACCGGGCCCACCATAGAGAAGCTCCTAACTGAAGTACATGAAGCTGTGAATCAGTGTGCTGAGACAATCCATCCACTAAAGGATGCATTGAGAAGCATAAAATCAAAGACTAAGGGTGCACCAGCTGAGTGACTTGGGACAAGTCACATCTTTGTGTTGGTGGCCTGTTGGAAAGGGTACCCCTATGTCTAAGTTTTGGTAAAGAATTCACATTTCGAGGAGCGGAGTATACTGTACACATATGTCTAAGAGTCATAAGGGCTTTGGGGCAGGTAAAATACCCTTATTTTTTATATGGATGGGAATATTTTAAATGCTTTGAACTCTACCCATGGTTTTCGGACCATGGTATTGTAAAATAATTTGCTATATAAAGAGTCTAGGGATATCTCTTGATATAATAGAATGCATATGAATGCCATGTTATATCTTAATTAAGTTTGTATTATGTTTTTTTATGTGAAAGAGAAGGCTCCTACAACTGTGTGTGTGGAGACCTTAGGAAGTCTACAGCTGAGTGCACGGACCTCTACAACTATGTGCGCAAAGCAAGAAGTGTTGTATTGAGAATATATGAGCTAATAAAAGAAGACTTTGAAGACATATCAGTGTATTTTACTTGTATGATTTCATTGTTTACATTTTATGATTATCTATGCTAGATTAGGGTTTCTATCTGTAATTGTGATGCAGGACCATCATGGTTCCAAAAATTTGTAAATTTAGAAGAATCTAGGAGGTCTTTTGTTTTTCAAGGGAGTTGGTTTCCTAAGTATTGAATTAATGCAATTTTCAATGTTTTGAGTGATTTTATGTGATACATTTAGAATAGGATTTAATTAAATATTGTGAGGAATATTTGTAAGTGTTATTGAATGTAGGAGAACATGAGAGATTTAGGTTAGTTGAGATTTCAAAGGGATTTTGAATCCTAGACTTAGGAATTAGTTGATGATTTTGTGGATTTATAGGATTCTTAGGATTTAGTTGAGAAGATTGAGGATCTGAACTAGAATTTGTTTCAGAACCTTTTGTATATATTTGTAAAGCCTCAAAGGCACAAAAAAAATATTCTGAGAGAGAGAGAGAGAGAGAGAAGAGTAGTGTTGAGAGGCCACTGAAATATAAAATCAGCCCGAGAGGAAATTCATTATTGTGTAAATATTTACTTGTGAATAGAATAATAAATTCTAATTTCATGAAGAGGATGTTGTGTTGATGAATTATAGAAACTGTGTGATTGTTTAATTTATATGATGAGTGATACATAAAAGGACAAATATGATTCTATGTGATATTTCATTGTTGAATGAATTCAGATGAATGCATAAGTATTTTCTGAGTGATATGAGACTTAGTGACTGGGTAGAATCTGTGTGATTCCAGTCTGGAGCAATTAAAATTGTGTGCAGGTCGAACAAGCAGTAAATTCGAATCCTAGATTTAGATTTTTAGTACAGAATGGTGTTTTGTATTCTAGCTTGAGATGGCGTGTTAAAGTGTGCAGTAGCGTGATCATCAAAGATATGAGCGAATGAATAGAAGAAAGCTTAGGAAGGAGTAGCGTGGATGAAATGGAGATGTAGAGTGGTGGCAGTCGAAGAAACAGGAGAAAATATTAAGGTAGCAAACCATTAGAATATTTCCAAAGGAAGAGAACTAGTGGTGAGGATTAAATTGAAAAGATCAGCTTGAAGATTAAAGGACAAAGATCTCATCGCAAGGTAAGTTGGGAAAGTTGCGAAGTAAAAATGTGTCAGGAGGAGGATCCAGGCATACATCACAATTGGTGATTCTTTTATTTACATGTTAATACATTGCAAGGTAAGTCATTTAAGTTTTGATGCGATTAAGAGCCACATGTCGGGTGGAGTAGCTTAGCGCATATCACACATCACGTGCGATAGGGTTTAACGGTTAATGGTGTAAAATTAAATATGCGAAGTGCAATAAATTTGATATCTTTCAATGTGATAAATATTACACATCACTTGCGATAAAACATTTCAGAGATCTGTGAAATGTTAAGTTTTCAGAGTTGCGAAGTGGAAAAACCAGTGAACTTGCGATAAGTTCGGTAAAGTGCAATGAAGTTAGTCTTGGTAAGTGTGCAGAGTCACGTGAAGGGAAGGAAGGGTAATTTTAAAGGTTTTATATGTGTTCTTGATGGTTTATAACATAATGGATTTGATTGAAACCAGAGTACCACATGGCTTGTGTTATTGATGATGTATTGTGGGTCAGTTAAATACTTTCGTTTAATAAATTTTAATGAAGAATGAAATCCTAGGAATGGGAAGATATAGTTAAGACTCTACGTATTTTGGTATATGTGGCCTTATGGCTACATCATTTGGTATCAGAGCGAGTAAATGAAAAAAATTGTTATAAATGAAGATTGCAGAATTAAACTATGTAATACATTTGGTAGTAGAACAGAATAATATTTTATGTTTAATGGAAGGAGAATGCAAGCGTGATTGTAGGAAGAAGGATCATATTTTAAATCTGATATGAAGTAGACATACAGAGATAAAGTGTGGTGGAATATGGACAGTAATGGATACTCTTAAACAGAATTTACAGAGGCAAAGGAACAAGGAAAAGTCCATTCAAAGTGCAGATGAATGGTGGAACAAGATCATGCAGAGATCTTGAAGGTGATATGGTATTTTTTTATTTTAACTCTGGTTTGAGTTTTTCAGGTTTTAGACAAAGGAGGAATATCTCAGCAAAGACAGCAAGAGGAGCTATAAAAAAAAAGAACCAGTTGTGTTCTTGAAGGCAGAGTAAAGTGGATACTCTGAACAAAAGTGGCAAAAAACCTAAATCTTCCAGCTGAAGGTTGGACAGAGAGGACAAGAGTGTTCTCAAAAGAAAGTAGATTTGCAGAAGCCAAGGAGAAAATTAGTTTCTCAATAAAGTTTCCAGAGATAGAGAACCAATGTTACCGAAAGACCGAGCTCAAAGGAGAGAAGTCTTAGTGAGGTACTTGCAGCAGGTATGAAGACTTTCTGAGAAGGAGGGGCTTAGTGTAGTTCATAAGTGAACATATGCAATTCAAAAGAGATAGAATAATGACTACTGATAGTCATAGTATAGGTTCATAGAGAAGCCACAACAGAAGAAGAGTGGAGAAATATGCCAAGGTAAATAGCATAGATAAGATAAGTCAAGAAGAGAGAGAAAGCAGAGAGAAATTTCCATCTTGGATTCTTGATGGATATGTTGTAGAGAAATAAGGTAGACCAAACGTATGGTTGGACTATGAGAAGGAAAGTGAAATGGCATAGGCTACAAGATAAGAGAAAGCAGTAGGTGAATATGCAGTTAATAGAAGAGCTTAGAAATCTTGAGCAGATAATGGATATTCAATTGAAATGGGAGGAACTCGGAGAAGTTGAGTTTAAAATGAAAGTTTCCATTTGTGAAGTAAAACAGGGAGAAGTCCTAAGTAAAGATGAAGGTTGGAGATCTGCGAAATATCTTATGAACTATTGTGATAATTCAAGGCAGCATGAAGAAATTTAGACAAAGGTAGGAGAAGAGGATATAAAGCCTTTATTTTTTAATCTAATAATTTTGATGTGATTACAGGTTTTTCAGAGGATGGGAAATCTTTTGAAGATGTCATAAAATTGAATGAAATTATGGAAGAATACCTCTCAGAAGATAAATACTATGAAGTAAATAATGATGGAGAATGCCTCTTGAATAAGGAAAGCATTGACTTGTTTCAGTAGAAATAAATTAGTAATGAATTGATTTCTGGAAGTAATGAGGAGATAGAGGAAAATCCTATAGAGGATCTGAATCATATGAAAGATTCAAAGCAATAAGAAGACCTAATGGTTGAAGCATAAAGTGGGACTACAAGGTGTTATGTTCTTAAAATAGATAATTTGTGCATGTTTGCAGGTGTAATACATGATGATGGACAATATTTGGGTATTGTCAAAGAAAAGGAAGCAGAGAGACAGAATTTGAATTTTTTTTAGGGAAGAAGGATGAGAAATTTACACAGTTGGAGGAAGATATTTCTTTTCAGCATATTTCCATAGTTGTAATTAGAGGGAGTTTGGCTTATATGCATAGCCAAAAGCAAGAAAAATTGAAGGAAGATGTCAAGCATTCAAATTTAATGCTTGAGGAAGCTAACAGGGATATTTTCTTGTTAGAAAATCTATTGAGGGAGTCTGAGTCAAGCCATGGATTGAGACCTCATGTAAATGATTTAAGTTTTAATAATATTGATTAAGAAATGAGGTTTCATGAGGGATGCATAGGTAGATATGTGAATGAGGAAGATTCAGTCGGCCCAAAAGGACAGATGGAAGTGGCACATAATAGTGAAAAATAGAAGAATAGTAATGAAGAGGAAGATGGGGCAGATATGTCTCATGCTAAAGAAGAATCAGTGTTAGAACTGAAGGATACTTAACTGACTATGAGGATCATTCAAGGAGCTGAAGGACAACTATGGTATGTTGTCAAGGAAAAGGAGGAGAGTTATGCTAGAATTGATAAGCAACATAATGATGAGGTTTTTGAAAGGAATCAAGTAGAAAGTCAATTGTTGAACCATTTGCTAGAAGCATATGAGTATGATGTTTTTATCAAAGATATTTAATAGAGGTTATTTGGAGATGAGATGAAAGTTCAGAAGAAAGAAGAGGGTAAGGATGTAAGGGTGTTATTAAGAATCCAATAACTCCAAAGTGAAGGTAACAAACAAAAATTTGAAGATGAATGGACAGAGTGCAGCAACAATTGTCATAATGACTACCAGTCAAAAGATAAACTATACTTGGAGATCAAAAGAATAATAAGGTTGATGATGAAGGTGTCTTAGAAGAAGATAGTAGTAAGAAATAAAAGCAACAACAGTAAGATAAATACATAAGTAGAATGTGAAAGCATAGTTAGTGAAGAAATGCAGCATAAAGTATGGAGACCTGGAGAACATCAACAAACAACAACAACATCAACCAAATACAGACTAGAGAAAAAAGTTTGGGATCTAGAAGGAATTCCATCAACATTAAAAACACATGATCTAGAGATCATGAATGTTTTCTACCTTAGGAGTTTGATGCAGGAGCATCATGGTTTCAAAAATTTGTACATTTAGTAGAATCAAGGAGGTCTTGTGTTTTTCAAGGGAGTTAGTTTCCTAATTATTGAATTAATGTAATTTTCAATCTTTTGAGTGAATTTATGTGAGACATTTAGAATAGGATTTAGTTAAATATTGTGAGGCATATTTGTAAATTTTCTTTAATGTAGGATAACAGGAGATATTTAGGCTAGTTGAGATTTCAAAGGGATTGTGAATCCTAGACTTAGGAATTAGTTGATGATTTAGAGGATTTAGAGGATTCTTATGATCTAGTTGAGAAGATTGAGGATCTGAACCAAAATTCGTTGGAGAACCTTTTTTATATATTTGTAAAGCCTCAAAGGCATCAAAATGATATTCTTAGAGAGAGAGAGAGAGAGAGAGAGAAGCATAGTGTTGAGAGGCCACTGAAATAGAAAATTAGACTAAGAGGAAATTGATTATTGTGTAAATATTTACTTGTGAATAGAATACTCGATTCTGAGTTCGTGAAGAGGGTGTTTTGTTGATGAATTATAGAAACTGTGTGATTGTTTATTTTATGTGATGAGTGATCTGTAAAAGGACAAATATGATTCTATGTGATATTTCATTGTTGAATGAATTTTGATGAATGCATAAGTATTTTATGAGTGATAGAAGAATTAATGACTGCGTATAATCTGTGTGATTCCAGTCTGGAGAAATTAAAATTGTGTGTAGGTCGAATGAGAAGTAAATCTGAATCCTAGATTCAGAGTTTAATAAAGAATGATGTTCTGCATTCCACCTTGAGACAACATGTTAAAGTGTGCGACAGCGTGATCATCAAATATCTGTGTGAATGAATAGAAGAAAGCTTAGGAAGGAGTAGCATGGAGGAAACGGAGATGTAGATTAGTGGTAGTCGAAGAAACAGGAGAAAATATTAAGGCAACAAACCATTAGAAAATTTCCAAAGGAAAAGAATGGATGACGAGGATTAAATCTGAAAGATCAGTTTGACGATTAAACGACAGAGATCTCATCGCAAAATAAGTTGGGAAAGTTGCGAAGTAGACACGTGTCAGGAGGAGGATCCAGGCACATGTCGCAATCAAAAATTATTTTAATTACATGTTAAGACATCAAAAGGTAAGTAATTTAAGTTGCAATGTGATTAAGAGCCACATGTTAGGTGGAGAAGCTTAGCAAATATCGCACATCACATGCGATAGGGTTTAACGATTAATGGTGTAAACTTAAATATTAAAAGTGAGATAAATTTGAGACCTTGTGATGTGACAAAGATCGCACATCACATGTGATAAGACATTTTGCAGATCTAAGAAATGTTAAGTTTTCAGAGTTGCAAAGTGGACAAACCAGTGAACTTGCGGTAAGTTCTGTAAAGTGCGATGAAGGTAGTCTTGGTAAGTGTGCAGAGTCATGTGAAAGGATGGAAGGGTATGTTTAAATTTTTTATATGTGTTCCCAATGGTTTATAACATAATGGATTTGATTGAAACCGAGGTACCACAAATCCTGTGTTATTGATGATGTATTGCAGGTCAATTAAATACTTCCGCTTAATAAATTTTAATGATGAATGAAATCCTAGGAGCATGCCGACATAGTTAAGATTCTACGTATGCAGGTATTTGTGTCCTTATCCCTGCATCAAATTGCATCATGAATACTTGAATATGGTTATGACGGTTAATGCATATCAAAGTAGAAATGCGTAGTTTGCAAATTAGTTAAGTAGATTTGTTCAAAAACATATGTATATTTTCCATACTGGTTTTTTTAAGCTCTAAAAAATCCTTAAAAGAAGATAAGCCTAAATACACACTCCATATTACCTAATATTGCCTCAGGTGAGACTTTGGTGTGTATAACAGATCATTACCGAAAGGACCAATAATAGAGGGTTTTGTTGGTTCACGCAAACATCTCTGAAATTGGTTCTAGGCCCCCTCAAGCCACCACCTATTCACTCATATTATCTAAAGGAATGGTTTATTCAAGATTTACTTCTCTTAAACTAAACACCTTTGATTCAATACAAGATTAACTCTCTACAAGAATATTTAGAGAAGGTAACAAAAATTGAAGTTATGGAAGGTTACCCTTCTTAGGTGTGGAGCTTGATTATCATCCTGATTTATAGGTCTTTGTTTCAGCCGAATGTATAACCCAAAAAGATTATACACCCCTCCATTCCGGGGGGATTTGTCCCCCTCGAAGCTAAAAATAGATGTAAAATTTCTTTGTAAAATATTGTAATTTCATAGTCAATATGGACCGTTCATTAGGTAGATGATTTAATGGTAGAAGTTATGTTTAATTTAGGTTTTTTTTCCCTATAAGGCAACCCCTCTAGTGTATGAGGGAATTGTATTATGGCTAGGTTTAGGGTCGATAAATTTAATGGCCAAAAACACTCATTGTGGAAGATGCAGATGGAATATTATCTGTATCAGAAAGATCTGTATCTACAATTGAGTATAAAAAAAAATAAGGCGTCGAGTACGAAAGACACAAAATGGGAGATTCTTGATAGAAAGGCTCTTGGAACAATATGGTTGTGCCTCAAGACATTGGTAGCCTTCAATATTTTTAAGGAAACAAAAATAGAGGGCTTAATGATGACATTTTCCAGAATATATGAAAAGCCCTCAACCCTAAATAAGGTATTTTTTATGAAACATTTATTTAATATGAATATGTTAAAAGGTGGATCTGTTGTTGACCATTTAAATGAATTTAATACGGTTACCCATTAGTTACGTTATGTATGGGTAAACTTTGATGATGAAATTAGGACTCTATTATTTCTATGCTCATTTCCAAAAATTTGAAATGGTTCAGTTATGGCCACTAGTAACTTTGTCTTTGGATCTAGTACTTTAAAGTTATATGATGTTGTCAGTGTTATCCTTAGCGAGGAAATGTGACAGAAAAGCTTCGGTGAGACATTGGGTAATGTTTTGAGTGCAAAGACTAGGGGAATAAAAATGGAAAGAGGAAAGAGCACAAGATATTGCAGTAAATCAAGCAAAGGTGGACCCAAGTCCATATCGGGGATAGTGTGCTGGAAATGCGGGAAGAATGGACACCTAAAGAAAGACTATAAGTCTCGAAAGGGGAAAGAAAGAGACACATAGCAAGAAAAAAATCATGAAGCTAATGTGACAGGCGATGTGTCGCAAGATTCTTTGATTCTTTCTTTAGAAAATGTTATCGATGCCTGCATGGTAGATTCAAGGGCCTCATTCGATGCCACACCTAATAAGAAACATTTTAATGAATATGTTCAACGATATTCTAGACAGGTTCATCTCGGTGATGATAAACCATGTAAAATTTTTGGAATGGGTAAATTTCTTGTAAAAAAGAAGAATGGAAACCAATGGTTATTAAAGGAGGTAAGGCATGTTCAAAATCTGAAAAAAAATTTTGATTTCAACAGGGCAGTTAGGCAGTGAATTTTGTTTGAAAACGTTTATAGATAAAACCTGGAAGGCCACTAAAGAAGCCCTAGTAATATAAAAAGGAGAAAAGGTTTGTACATTGTATTTATGCAATGGTATATCTAATTGTGTTAATACTTTAAACTCCACAATATCAGATGAATAATTATGGAATCATGGGCTCAGACACATGAGTGAGAAGGGGATGAATATTCTTCACTTAAGAAATTTGATGCCAGCTTTGAAGAGTATTGATTTGTATTCATATGAGAATTTTTTTATGGAAAATAGAAGAGAGTCATATTTCTTAGAGTTGAGAAAGAAAAGAAGAGAAAAAAAATTAGAGCTTGTGCATACATATGTATGGGGACCTGCTCAGGTATCATCTCTCGGTGGCTCTTGATATTATGTTACTTTTATTGATGATGCAACTAGAGAAAATTGGATTTATTGTATTCGAAATAAATATGATGTATTTGATACTTTCAAGAAATGGAAAACTTTGGTTGATATTGAGAAAAGAAAGAAGTTGAGGTGTCTCAGATCAGACGATGGACGTGAATATTTTAGGAAAGAGTTTGATAGGTACTATTCACAGCATGGAATTCGCATAGAGAAGAAATTTCCAAGAACACCACAATAAAATGGTGTGTCAGAAAGGATGAATAGGACAATCATGGAGCATGCAAGGTGCATGAGATTGCATGCAGGATTTCCTTTATAATTTTGGGAAGATGCTATAGATACTATAATTTGTTGCCAGGTTTGAAGAATATTGATTTGGATTTCTGTGAGAATTTTGTTTACAAAAAATAGAAGAGAGACGGATTTCTTAGAGTTGGGAAAGAAAAGAAGAGAAACTTTAGAGCTTGTGCATACATATGTATGGGGACCTGCTCAGGTATCATCTCTCGATGGCTTTGGTTATTATGTTCCTTTTATTGATGATGCAACTAGAAAAACATAGATTTATTGTATTCAAAATCAACATGATGTATTTGATACTTTCAAGAAATGGAAAGCTTTGGTTGAGATTGAGACAGGAAATAATTTGAAGTATCTCAGATCAGACAATGGAGGTGAATATTGCAAGAAATACTTTGATAGGTACTATTCAAAGCATGGAATTCACAAAGAGAAGACAGTTCCAAGAACACCACAAGAAAATGGTGTGTCGGTAAGGATGAACGAGACAATCATGGAGCATCCAAGGTGCATGAGATTGCATGTAGGATTGCCTTTATAATTTTTGGAAGATTCTATAGATATTGTTTTTTATCTAATAAATAGAAGGTTTTCAAGTTCCTTGGATGTTGGTATTCCAGAGGAGGCATGGACAGGTAAGAACGTAAACTACTCCTTTTTAAAGAATTTTTGATGTGAGGCCTTTGTTCATATTAATATAGAAAATATAATAAAGCTTGAGGCAAAATTAAAGAAATGTACCTTTATTTGATATGGTGTTAATGATTTTGGTTATCTCTTATATGATAATGAAAATCACAAAATCATTAGGAGTAGAGATGTAATATTCATTGAAAATGTCTTGCATAAGGATCAGTTGTAGGAAAAGAAAATGAAAAAGAAAACAAAGAATACATATTTCTTGATGAGATTACAGAAAAAGTAAAGGTTCCTAAAAATAATAATAATCAACAGACACAACAAAAACAACCACCACAACAGCAACAGGCACCTCTAACACCTGAAAGTGGTGTCAGAAGATCTGCCAGGATAAGTAGACACCCTCAATGATACTCTCCTTCATTATATTATGCATTGTTGACTGATTCTGGTGAACCAAAATGTTATGAAGAATAAATTTAGGTAGAAACCAGGAATAAGTGGGGCTAGCCATGAAAGAAGAGATGGAATCCTTGGTACATAACCAGAATTGGGACTTAGTCAGGTTTCCTGTAGATAAAACAACATTGCAAAATAAATGGGTTTATAGGTTGAAGGAAGAAGATGGAGGAAAATAGAGGTACAAAGATAGACTTGTGGTGAAGGGGTTTGCAAAAAAGAAATGTATTGACTTTATGAAATATTTTCTCATGTTGTCAAAATAACTTCAATCATAACTATTTTAAGTCATGTAGTAGCGGAAGATTTTCATCTTGAACAGTTAGATGTAAAGACAACTTTTCTCCATGGAGATTTGGAGGAAGAGATCTATATGCAACAACCACAAGGATATGAGGTCAAAGGGAAATAAAATTTAGTGTGCGGGTTGAAAACAAGCTTGTATGGCTTAAAACAAGCTATGAGGTTGTGGTATCTAAAATTTGGCAAGTTTGTGTCTAAACAAGGTTATACTAGGTCTCATTGTGATCATTGTGTTTATCTGAAAAAATAAAATTATGGCAGCTATATTATATTGTTATTGTATGTAGATGACATTCTTGTTGCAAGTCTAACTTGCAGGGAAATAAATGTTCTCAAAGGAAAATTGGAAAATTCATTTGCAATGAAGGATTTGGGAGCTGCAAAACAAATCCTTAGTATGAGAATAACTAGAGATGGGAAAAATCAGAAATTAATATTGTCTCAGAATGAGTACATACAAAATGTGTTTGAAAGATTTAATATTCAGAATGAAAAACCAATTAGTACATGTTTAGCTAGCCATTTCAAAATTAGTAAGGAGATGTGCCCCGAGACCCAAGAAGAAATGTATTATATGTCTAAAGTTCCATATGCATCAGTAGTTGGAAGATTAATGTATGCAATGGTCTCCACAAGACCTGATATTTCACATGCAATGGGAGTTGTAAGCCGGTACATGAAAAAACTAGGAAAATAACATTGGATGGCGGTGAAATGGATTCTTAGGTATTTTAGAGGTACCAAAAATCAAGCATTATGCTTTGGTGGTTCAAACATTTCTCTGCAGGGATATGTTGATGCAGATATGGCAGGTGATAGAGATAATAGGAGGAGCACTACAGGGTATGTATTTACTAGTTTTATAGATAGCAAGTGGAATAAATATCAGTTGGGTTTCGAAAATAAAAAGTTTTTTTTCACTTTCAACAATAGAAGTAACATATGTTGTTGCTACAGAGGCTAGTAAAGAAATGATTTGGTTACAAAGGTTTATGGATGAATTGGGTAAGAAGTAGGAGATGCGAAAGTTATACAATGATAGCTAGAGTTCCATTCATCTTTCAAAGAACTCATCATTTCATTCCAATACTAAACACATACAACTCAAGTACCATTTCATACAGTCAGTATTGGAAGATGGACAATTGAAGCTAGAAAATATAGACAAAAGCCAAAATCCTGCAAATATGTTAACAAAAGTTGAAACCAAGGAGAAACTGAGGTTCTACTTAGCTTCAATTGGTATTCAAATATGATGATGAATATTAGAAACATCCAGGTCCAAAGTGGAGTCATTATCCATAAAATGAAGCAGCGGTGGAGTTGCTACAATCAGTCTCCAAGTGAGAGATTGTTGGGTGCAGAGCCTGATTATCATCTTGATTTAGAGGTATTTGCTTTAGTTGAATCTATAACCTAGGAATATTGTACACCCCTCCACACGAGGGGGTGTGGCGGGGAATTCCATGGGGGTTCAGGGGGGCCCATCACACCCAGCTGGGGGGTCTGGGGGCAGTGCCCTCAAAGCTAAAAATAGATGTAAAATTACCTTGTAAAATATTGTAATTTCGTAGTCAATCGAGGTTGTTCATTAGGAAAATGATATGATGATAGAACTTATGTTTAATTTATGGTTTCTTCCCTAAAATTAAACCCTTATGTTGTATGAGGGAATTGTATTGTGGTTGTGTGTTGACAGTGTATTCTAAGCAAGAAAGAGAAGGGGGAATTATGTGAGAGAGTAGATATTATTACAACAGATCTGATGTAGGTTGTGTCTCTTCATTTTTCTGGATAATGTAAAGGAAATTTTATCACTCAAAAATCTCCTAGGCTGAGGAGGAAATCGAATGAAGTAACCTCAAACCTCTTTTGGCTTGGTATCTAGCCCTACCAAGCTCGTAGAGGGCTCTCTCCAGTGAAAACTCTCAATAAAAGGAGATGATTGGAGTATGAAATGTATCTTATGCTAGGTATGATAGGCTTTAGGGTTTTGATTTAGGGTTTATTGGTTGAAACAACAAGAGAGAAAGTACCATTGGGAAATGGAGTCAAGGATGGTTTCTTTCTAGATATTTGAGGCAAAGTAGATGAAATGTTTAGCTAGATAAATGATATGAAATGAGAGATGGAAAATAGAAGAAATCACACTACACTACAATCATAAATCAATGGAGGAATCTCTAGTGCAACTTTAGAAGAAAGGAAACCAAGATTAATTACTAAACAAAGCATCAAATGAAGATGAATTCTGTAAAAGTAACATTTAACACATAACAAACATCATCAGTGTGAAAGGAGCATCTAACATGGATAAATTCCTACCACTTACTCTTAGACAATACTTAGCAGAAAAATATAATAATGGAAATGATATACAGGAAAGACATACTGAACATAAACACCGTGATGAATCTCAAATTTTAGAAGAAGGGCACTGATGCATTTAACTCATAAAGGTATCAGGAAAAGATACAAAGTTCAATAGCCTCTCTGGCTGAAAATTTGAACCCTTCTTACTTACAAAGTATTGCTTAAATAAACAAATGAATCCTTGTTACTAGCTTCTCGAAAGAGAAAACTAACTTTTAAGAATTAAAACTAATTAATATCTGAAGAAAAAAAATCATATTTAAAATGTCTTTGAGTTGTGAAAGTTTGCTGGTCCAATCTCTTTTGATATGGAATCCTTAAAGCTCCATTTGTCATATATCGCCTCTTGATGTTGCCTTTAATTCTGGAACTAACCAGAAATTGTCTATCTAAAAATTTGGATTCTGATTGCCAACTGTGTACTATATCCCTAAAAATATGCAATTGATTTTATGTTGATGAATTTTTTCATGAAACTCTGCCACTTATACCCCTGAATTCTCGAATGCTGCTACCTGCACTGTTCCTTTAACTGCAGCTTTATCTCCTTGAAATCGAATTCTGGAGATGGGATTAAATGTTGACTAGAAAATCAATGTTGTTAGGTACCATGTTCCTATTTTTTTCTAGCCATGAAATTTGGAACTATATCAATATTTTTACCACCATATGGCCCCCAAATATCTTATATTGGAGCCCATCTCTTTTTGTATTTTGATACCCTATCCCAGAGCTGGTACTGTAAATAATAATCTGCGTAAAGAAGCTTACCCATAATGCCTGAACCCCTTCCCAACTCATCTTCTAGAACACTAGAAAATGTATGCCCAAAATCTGTGTCTAATTCAATGACTTCCATGTTCATGGATCTATGTCAAGGGCAATCGGCTGCACCAATATTTGAGGCAGATCTTGGGTTTGTGACAATGGACTTACGTGATGTAGGTTGTAAGCTTCGATTTAAACCGAAAAGATAGAAAACATCACCCCTACGCAAGGCAAGTTTAGGAAGAAAAGTTGTTGTACGCACAAATACAACACAATAGTAGATTCTATCCCATACTTGAACGATAGAGCTTTCACATGATGTAATTGGAACACAACTCCTTTGATATGTCTATGATTTTCTCTCTTGAATATTATCAAAACCAGACAGATTACCCATTTACAAAATTTTCTATCCATTGTTGATATTTTGATGATGAAAAATATGATGAAACTCAGCCACTTTCCTCCTCTTCGATAATTGTTTCATCATTTTGGTTTTCAAGTTCCTATGGTTATCATTTTCTAAAGAGCTTCCTAGATTATCCACAGTATCACGAAACATTTTACTATCATATTCTGAGATTCATCATATTTTGAGATTTTACTATCATCCTCGTCATCACTATCCTATTCATGTTCATCTGAAACCTTGTACTGATAAGGGAGATAATAAAAATAAAAAATAAAAATTGGAAGCTAATTTTCTACCATGAGGCTCTGATATGATTTTTTTTGTGTCAATGTATTCAAATTCTTTTGCTTTTTTCCTTGCATATTTTCACAACCTGTTGGAGAGCTATGAATATGGTCCATTTTTGTATATTTTTTATTATATTTAGTCAAACGCAGGGGTTTTGGGGTGGGTAAAAGCCCCTCATGCATTGTAAGTGGGTCAAGGGTAGACCAAGAGTCTGCAAACCACGGTTTGCATACCATTGGATATGTAGGCTAAAATAGTATAAGTAGTTGACCCTTTTTGAGTTGTAAGACAGACTTGGATTAAGATTGATGCGAATTGCGAATTAGTAAATATGTTTGGGTTTTTTGGGAAAGGACTCTTGATGGCTGTGTGCGCGGAGATCCTCAGTCCTGCTGTGTGTGGACCCTGCTGCTATGTGCGCAGGTTGGGTTCTTTGGGTATCGTAAAAGGAACTGAAGGATTAGTCAATGCGGAAGGTTGTTGAAATCTATGAATCTATTGGATCTGTGATATCTGTTTATGTATGCTATGTTTCATTGATTTAAGCTACGCAAATACTGGTGTTACATGTTTATATTGTGATCTAGGTCTATTATGGTATGCATAATTCTATATTGAGCTCCACAAGTAACTGTGTCGTGTGTTTATTCTACATTTACTGTTGATCTGAATCTATTTATTAGACTTGATGCAGGAATAGCTGTGATAGTTGCCTTATTTTCCTATATATGTGATTTGTTGCAATTATGCATCATATTGTGCACGTGGATGTGGAGGAGCTGATAGATCTGGGTTCTATAATATGTGATCTGATAATTTTAAAGTCAAACGTAGCTTTGACTGACTTACCTAATCTCTCCCAAGGTGTGGAAACCTGGTTTAGCACCCTCCCATACTAATTTGGGTGAGACTTTGGCCTACGCAAGCAGGCCACTGCCGAAAGGGCCAGTATTATAGGGGTTTTTTGGCAGACCTTAACCTTCGAACCTGGGTCAGGACCTCTTGAGCTAAAAAATGGTTTCGTTGCTAGGACTGGGAGAATTTTGAGAGAGGGATTGGGTAAGCCAGGGCCGTAATGGAAACCTGAAAGAAAATAAATTGATGAATGATTCGAACGGTAAGTTCAGGAATTCATAGTGAAAGAAAACCGCAGTAAGAGGTTGACCACCGAAGAGTGGAAAAATAGGTATATTTTCACAGAGATCTACGAGATCTTCTTCGTAACTATTGCGATCAAGCTCCAGGAGTGGCTTGCAAGGTTGGTCAAATTTTAGAAGTGTTGGAAGGACGAGCGGGTCACACAGTGGACCCCAGAATTGATCCAACAGTTAGAGAAGGCTGATAACACCATCACTCACACCATAGATCACTGGGTGGACAGCATGCTTGGAGGATTCATGAAGAAATTTTCCATCGATCAATTCGTCTCCTACTCCGAAGCAGAGAGGAGATTATTCAAATGATTTAGGGGTAAGTTTCTGAAGACTTTACCATTCCTGATTAAGATATTACTATGCAAAAAAAGTATTTTGTGTAGCCACACTGAGTGATTGACCGCTGATCTGGACGGAAGTACGACGTGAAGTGGAAAATACTATCGGACCAACCTAGAAGGAGGTAGTTCTGTCTACATCCTAGTGAGAGAAGCAGTTATGCAGAGTTCTCCAGCCACACCACTTTCAAACTAGCGTAGGGGTAAGAATTCACCTACACGTCCACCACTAGAAAACGACATGGCTGCGCACATGAAATTTCCTACCTTTAAGGGTGTGAGAGATGAGGACATGGAGAAGTTCTGGTTTGTCACAAAATCAGTATGGACTGTGCAAAACATAGCTAGTGATGTGATGAAGAGGGCACAACTATCCCTTTCCTTCGAAGGAAGAGCTTTGGATTGGTACATGGGATACATTGGACAGCATGAAAACTCAACCATCAAAGAGGTCAAGAACACCTTAAAACAATAGTTCAAGAAGCCTAAGTCCTATTCTCAAATAGTGGTTGATCTAAAGGATTTCAAGCAAGGGCCTTCTAAATCTATATGGGAGGTTGATCAATGGCTGAAGAAGGTGATCAAGGAAGGAGGATTTCAGTACAATGACAGATAGCACACAGAGTGGTTCATGGCTATGTTGCTACCTCACCTGCACATACCTATGGGTCACCAAACTTTCGAATCACCAAAAAAAGCCTTGGAGGTCGCTATGAAGTTAGAAGCTATGCCCAGATACAATGCCCAGCTAGCCATCCAGCAGATCCAAGGACAACTGGAGGCAATGCACATGAACATCTAGAACCTGCGAAAGGAGCGAGGTGCAGAGGCTAGCCCAGAAAGATGGTGCATACGTTGCAAGATGAATGGTCACACCAAGGATAACTGCCCGTTGTTAACAGAGTACATACAAGCTGGGGGACCTAGTTCACTGCGCCCTAGGGAAATGGTAGGACCAAGTGGGTTGGCACTATGGTGCGATGATTTCCGCATTGTAGGGTTGCACGACATGAACCACTATCCCCACCTTGTTGTGTACGTCCCAAAAGTAAAACAACAATGGTGCAAGTTCTGCAGGTCTGTAGGAACAGAATTGCCAGACGTATGATTTAATGATCGATTAGGGGAATCTCTATAGGGTGCAGTCAGACCCATCTTCACCCAGGTCACTCTCGA